>CP045904.1:8214432-8306912 GCA_013387185.1 Caligus rogercresseyi | reverse complement strand
CTGCCAATAGATGTCGCTGTGCTGTGCTCTCAAAGAGGAGAGCACAGTACAGCAAACATCTATTGGCAATGACCAAAAAGACCAAGTGATTCATTGGTGGGGTAGCGGCGGAGGTTTGCACTCTCTGAGTCCTCTAGTTTTTGTGTTTTTTTTTTGTAAGAAAACTGCAGTTTTTAAGAATCATTAGCATGATATGAATTTTTAAATCTATGCCGGTTTAAAGACTTGTAAATTGCCTTCCAAACCTTTGAGTGAAAAATAACTATTTGTTAAGTTTTTTAGTAGAAAAACTATTGACTTTTTAATAAAGAATCATTAGCACGAAGGTATTTTAATTCTGCGGTTTTAAGATTGTTAGCTCCCCAAACAACTTTGCAGTGAAGTACCGATATATAAGACTAGATTACATACCTTAAAATTGTATCAAAAAGTATTCATGTCTACCAAGTAGAGAAAAATTGTTTATATTATGATATAAATTGAAATATCAGTTGGATGAAGAGTTTTTTTTTACCTTTTTCTATTAAGAATATTATTTTCCAATAACACAGGAGACCTATGAGACATGTGAGACTATGATTATAATTACTTATGATGGCATATGTTCTATATTAGTGAATCTTTACAATTGGATTAATTCCGAAGCTAGTTTTTTGAAGGAGATTTGTAGACCATAAAAAATGCTAAGTTTCTTGCGGAGATTAAAGATATATTTATTATAATCATAGTTAGCATAAGAATTTGTCTTACTATTTCCATAAATAAGTAATATGAGAAAGCGCTGTTGACAAAATTAACTTATTGAAAGAGGTATTTGGTGTTACATTCATATATAAAAATTAGGTTAGGCTTATAATTAAGTAGAAAAATCATGAAATGAATTCAATATTTTGAAAGTGAATTTTTTTAGATTTTCTTATACATTTTTGTTTGGTTGGTTGGATGGAAAAAACAATATGAGTACGGAATGAATAAGACTTTAACATTAACGAGGTTCATTCCAAATTGGTTATTTTCAATTAAATCAATCAAAATTGACCTTCTCCTCTAGAGAATGGAACTTTGATTTATCTTCTTGGTAACAGTGCCATAGTTGGGTCACTTGATGATCCCTAGGTGGTCTAAATGTCTGCTCTTTTTAGTTTAAACATGAATCCATCACGTTTGGAATAGCCTTCTATTATTTATCATGGCTCAAATAGTGGTAGGAAATAGTTCTCTTCAAGCTCAATCTGAAAAGGACTTTTGAATTTTGTAGTCATGTCGAAGTATCTTCGTGGTTAAGAAATGGTGAAAACTATATCCTTTTTATTGAAAGATATCCATAAATCCATGAATGCAACAATTTCCCCAACTCACTTTAGACAATTATCTACCTAACAAGTAACTATCGCAGGGAATCGAAAGAGTTTAAGGCCTCTCAATTAGAGTTTTTTTCTATACAACTTTTGTATACAGACTTGGCATTATTCTAGAGATTAAATACAATATTATCTCACATTTTATTTGCAACATTTGTAAGAGTTCCAGGAATGCTTACCCCTGTGCGTAAGCGACCCCCGCCGCTGCTGAACTTATGGCTCCTATGCGAACACAGAAAGCATACACATTGAAGAAAAACGGGTAAACAATAACAAACCTTAAAAAATCGAGACTATAGACTATTATAAAAATTTGAAATGGGTCTTGGAGCATAGCAGATGTAAAAAAATTGCTTCCTAATAGGAAAGGCTGAGTAACATTAAGCAAACCCTATAAAAATGGTTTGATAGCATGATTTCTTCTGAATAATAGGTAAGCTTTGCGTAAATAAACCCCTTCATAAGCTTACATATCTAATGCAAGCATTTTTGTAGGACTTTTTAGACTGATCTGAAACATAAGAAAGTACAAATATATTTTGTAAAATATCTAAAACACATAAAAAATTAAAAAATGACTCTTATATTTAAAACAGCTTCAATATTTCCAAATACCCATTATGTTCAAAAGCTTTTTTGTATTCCAGGACAATTTTTAGTTTCCTGGTTTAACGTCCAGGTCAGTTTTTCAATCGATTTTGGAATGTAGGATCTTCCTAACATAGTCCTATCTGCTTTAAAATATAACTTCAACACACCACTGATATTACGATAATTATCCACAAAATTTCTTGACAATTGAAAAAATGATACTCGGTGTTGGTCAAATATTACTTTGGAAGTAGTATGTTATAAACTATATTTTACTATGTAGCAATATATTTTTTTAATATTAGTTATTACTTCTCAAAACTAATAATATACTACTTTATATTAGATATTACTTTTTAGAGCATTCCAAAACAGTAGTAAGTAAAGGAAATTCAAACAGGATTTGTAAAAATTCTCACCAAACCTAGTTAGCAGGATTATGTCCACTGGGTGACGTCACATAATACATTCACAGGTCATTAATTTTCATAAAACATGTTTGTCGAATATTTTTTTTTACATGCAAGTAATATGTAACTAGGATATTATTTATTACTTGAAAGTAGTAATATCTAATATGTTTGTTCTCTCTAGTTAGTCACAGTAGTATAACTAAGCAGGCTTGTGAGCGTTCAGCTTTTTTTTGTGTTCAGCGTTCCGTTCAGCGTTCTAATAAATTAGCGTTCCGTTCAATGTTTTGCGTTCGGCGTTCCGTTAGCGTTCAGCGTTCAAATATTGAAAAAAGTGACGACGTTTTTTTTTAGAAAAGAATCTCCAGAAAAAGTGATTACGTTTTTTTTAGAAAAGAATTTCCAAAAAAGTGATGACGTTTTTAGAAAAGAATTTTCAAAAATGTGATGACGTTTTTTTCCGAGAAATGTCCAAGAAATCTTTGAAAAAATTGAACGCTGAACGCAAAATTCTTTTTTTTTGCGTTCAACGTTCAGCGTTCAAAAAAAGTTGCGTTCCGTTCAGCGTTCCGTTCATTGAACGTGCGTTCAGCTGAACGCCGTTCAATTTTGCGTTCCGTTCACAAGCCTGTAACTAAGTAATATATTACTCGCACGCACGTTAGGGAACAACACTGATGATCAGGGCTGTTTGAATTTGGAACAAAAACAGTGCCCTATATGCCCAGAAATATGCGGGGAAAAATGACTAAATATGTGACAAAAGGTTAAATGAGGCAAAAAAAGTCTTAATTTCCGGAAAAATAATCTATATTCTAAATAAAAAAATAAAATGTAGGCATTGTTCAACTGAAGAATGAGCATATCTTTTACATGCATCTTTGTCAGACTGGTTCGCTGGTCAGACAAAAGAGACTTTAGTTTGGAGAAGACCCTTTCGCAGTCCACAGAGGTAATTGGAGCGCACAAGAAGAAGAACGGCAATTTGGGATCATCTTTGAGCTCCAATGTCTCTCTCTCTTCAGAATTCTGGAGTAGAATTTAATTTTTTTGAAGTCCGGGTTCTTCTCAATATACATATATATATATATATAAACATCATCCTCAAATATGTGATAAATATGCAGAAAAAAGCCAAATATGCGTTTATGCCCAGAAAGTGTATTTATCGGATTTCTACAGCCCTGCATAGGATGCTTGCCACAAATCTGGTGAATGATTCTAATCCATGCCTTCATTTCAACTACATAAAAGTATGCAAGTGTACTTTTTCTTCTCCCACAAAGGCGTAAATATATTTAAGAAATGAAATTTAAGCAGGTGATGCACGCACACACACACTTAGCTCTAATTGTTTTTCATATATACACACATTATTTATCAATCATATCAAATAAACACACAAGAACGAGAAGGAGATTGATGGTTAAGAAGCTAGGTAAATCAATTTTCTATTCTTCCCCTCCTCAGTTGCAAATGTAATTATTTTTCAGGATATGAAGGAGCTGCCATTCGCAACAGGAGTTGTGAGAATTGTATATTCCTCATTATTTTTACTACTTACAATAGCAAAAGATGTATAATCTAAATCATATGTATTTTGAACTGAAAATTCAATATGAATAAATTGATATACATATGGCAAGTAAAGTCAGCTTGAGAATCTTCTTATTATTTTTTGAACATTTGTATATCAAATACAATAAAATAAGACATTAACATTCATAAACATACAATAAAAAGTCATGTAGTCGGAGGGATTTAACATGAAACAGATAAAAAGGATTTAAGATATATATGTAAAGGATGAGGTAATAATATTAATAAGAAATAAGAGAAGAAGACTTCTCGAGAACAACAACATGAGGAGTGAAGCTACAATTTGTAAAAAAACTCATGCTCCTTTGGAACCAGCTCCTTTGTTGGAGAATGGGGACGCCGTCGAGGATCTCCATGCTTTTTCTTATCATGTAATCAGTCCCTGGGGAAAATAAACTCCACTAACTCTAGCAACAGCAGCATACAGGATCCCCTAGACCAGTGGTGCCATGGTAGCGGCCCGCGGGCCGGAACCGGCCCGAATGGACATCTCATTTGGCCCGTTACGTTAGTGGTTGAGAAGTGTTTTTATAAATAAATAATATTATGATACAATATCAACAAATTTAAATCTACTTTGTTTAGTGTTTAGTGTTGCAAGGCCAAAAATGTACCGGTAATTTGGCCCCCCGAGGTCCCACTTGAAAACAGTCCAGCCCCCTGACCGATTTCACCCTGGCATCCCTGCCCTAGACAGTCGAGAGGGTGTGTTCAATTTGAAGTAATGCTCGTAGGAGGCAGAATTGAATATAAGTCAGCGAATACCTTAACATGGAATAGTATGTCCCTTCGTTTTATGTCCAATTTAACTACCTTCGTAAAAAGGTAAGAGTAGGACCTTTCGAATAAAAAGAAGTTCGTCCTTTCTCTTATATTTTTTTTACGAAGGTAGTTAAATTTGCCATAAAAAGGAGGGATTTCCTATTCCAGGTGGTTATAGTAGTATTCCCTGGATAAGCCAATCCCTGGGAACATACCTTATTGGAGGATCTACCAAAGCTTTTTCGATCACATTGTTAGTCTGAAATTAATAAACAGCTGTTTTCCTCCTGTCTGTTTATGTTTTTTGCATCTGTGGACTGCAGAGGATACTTACTAAATATAATTCAGAATAACCCCTTGAAACCTTTCTCTGGAAAGAAAAAAAGCGTGAATAAAAATAAAAATCAGTTGGTTAGACCTCTTCAGATTGGACTTTATTCTTTAAAAAACTCTCAAATAGGGGTTCTTCGAAATTACAAATCGAAAAATAAGTACTTTCTCTACGGTGCTCTCTTTCCTTACCTATTTCTTGTTTTCTTTAATAAAATTAAAATGAGCTGTCAGAATCCTCTTCGTGAGAGACCTCCAGATCAACATGCTCAAGGATGTCTTGGAAAGAGTAGTCTGGCCGGTGGTGAGAGATACGTAACCGCGTGTGCTTAATTCGCAGGCCCTCGGTCGAAAGAGTAATCATTATATTAACGCGGGCTTGATAGCTATGTAGAGCTGAATAGGATTTACAAGTTGGAGACATTTGTTTTTTTCCTATTGAAGATAGTGAAGGAGTGCTAATGTGTCAGGATAATTTGAAGTATTATAGTGTCTTTTTTTGCATGAAAGAGAGCCTTGGCACTATAACGTTTGTTTTAAAACTGCTCTCAATTTATAACTCATAATTCAGGATCGATGAAATATTAAGTAACTATAAAGATTCGTCTTAGGATATGAATACTATCCAGACAGCCTCATGTAGACATTGAGATAATCATATTGTTGCGGGTATTTACCTGAGTTGTTATAGGTAGAGCTGGAGTCGGATTGTCAAGGTGTAGCACGTGCACTAACACAAGATAAAAGTAATACTTCCGTACGCGAAGAGAGTCCGTTGAAGAGTATTCATTCTCGTCATGAGATGTATAGGAGAAACATACACTTATTACATACGGTTTGGGTGAGGAGGGTGAATGACTATTTATAAAGAATAATAGATCTGTGTTAAGACCCGAAGTAGAACCTATATATAGTCATCCTCCTTCACCTGCCCCTTCACATACTGATAATATCTGAAATTCAATACAAGTATTCTATAATAATAAATCTGGAAATATTAATATAATAAACCAATTAATAATATACAAATATACAGAAACATTCCAAATAGATTAAATAACAATGCATATGACTTTTGACGATACTATAGTATGTAGACGTGTATAACGTTACCGTTAAATTTGGATTTATGGAACAAGATGTGGGTTTGGTCAATTCTGCCTCTATACCGAATTCCCAGTTGATGCAAGGGGACGACTAAAAGATCTAAAGAAAGTTGAAGATTGTAATTTAAGAAACTTTCATGGAGAAAAGATTAACATTTAGTGAGGCTGAAGGAATTAAAAAAGTATCTATAGACAACAAAAAAAGTTTTCAATCACTATAGCCAACTCATTCAAGTGAATGGATGAAGTTAAAGCAGTAGAGTGGTTAAAGAACTTACGGAAGTGCTCCGTCCGTATCCAAAAAAGAATCCCCTCGACAAGATGCAGATAAGAACATATGTGAGTTAAAAATACATTTGGCGAGATGGAGATTATATAGTGGAAATAATCGCTAATCCGGGACTGATGCCTCAAATAATGCCTTTGACGGAGCTCTAATCAATCTGAGGATGAAGGGAGCTCAATTGCAATGTCAAAATTGTCTTCAGTAGGATTTTACAAAGGCAAATTGTAAAAAACAAAGAATTAGAGCTCAAGATTACAGAAAAGGGCTTAAAGCTTTATTGATGGGAGGGCGATATTCTATCAGTAATTCATCAAACATCGTTGGTGGAAATGAGGGGATACTCCTCTTCGAAAATGACCTGAGGAGATGACAGAAGGTGTGCCCAGCAGAAGAACAGTTGCCTCAAGAAAAACACTCAACTATTACAGTTAGTTGTAAAGGAAATGAAAAACCTCTTTGTCTAGTGTAGCAAGGATCACAACAATTTCTTCTTATAACAGTGCTCATGGTGAAGTTGGGTTGATGAACTGGATTTAGAGCCAAAAAATACGAATTACTTTCGTTCTTCCTCATACATATTTTATTCATGTATTTTTTTACGCAATTCTACCTACTTTTTCAAAATTGTATTTATGTATTGTATGTAATACAGTTTAAAAGAAAGACCATTCAAAAAAATCTTACAGATATTGTAAGGAAACTAGATAGAATGATTGATACAATTTCGAATGGCTATCTAATCAGAACAGGGTTTAGATCCATCCTAAAGAACAAGTACTTTTGGGAGGATCAACAATATGGAAAAGTGGTAGGTCAAAAAAAATAAAATATGAAGGTCCTTGTAAATGAAAAGAAGGAAATAATAACAGATTCCTCTAAAATACAACGTGTTGTCACGGACTATTTTTATAATATGTTTTCTTGTGATGAATGTAAGAAAAAATACAGCAACAAATGCAAAAAATATCTCTTTAATTCAGCGGATTTTATAACAAAAATAAAAGATACGAATAACATCAATGTAAAAAAATCAATCAATCATATCATAAATTTCTTGAGGGAGATATTCCTGTTCAGAAATAAATAGCTTTATCAAAAAATATAGCAAAAAACACAAATCTCCAGGGCCAAACGGTTTTCCAATGGAATTTTATAAAAAATATATTTTATTACTATCTTCTTTACTAAAAATAATCTATGAGGAAGCAGACCAAAAGGGACACTTTGAAAAGACATTTCTAACGGAAAACTTGCTATCTTTGCCAAAGTTGATAAGGACCCTAGGTTTATTCAAAATTATCGTCCATTAACAATGCTAAATACAGTTTACAAAATCTACAATGGAATTTTAGCACTTTAAAAAAAGTGACCCCCGATCTGCTTCATATATCACAAAAAGGATTTGTTAGTGGCAGATCAATGGAAGATGTGTGTAGAGGGATAACAGACTAGATTGCAGAAGCAAAAAAAGCCAACAAATGTTTGGCAGTGATGGGAATTGATTTTTAAAAGGCATTTGATAGCATTTCACAGGACGGGATTACCAAAGTCTTAAGGCGCATGGGTTTGGAGATAAATTAATAAGGAAAACAGCAGTTGGCCTTTGTGATATGTATACATTCTATAAGAATGAAAGCAATGAATTTAATTTAAGTAAAGTGTGCCGCTAAGGCGATCCCATTTTCCAAATTTTATTTACTATTGCATTAAATCCTCTTAGAGGAAGTCTATAACAACAAAAAAAATAAGGGGTATAGATTTAGGACAAACAGTGGTGAAGGCTGAAGCCTTTGCTGACGACATCACTATGTTTTCTCTGGGAGTGTGAAAGAAATAGAAATGTCCGTTAAAGAAACCCTTAACATTTTAGAAGCCATTGGAAAAAAACTCCGATCTTTAATGTTTGTTTTAAGCTTCAAAATATACAAATAGTAATTTTATTAAAGTGCTTGGCACGTTTATTTCTTTAAATTAATTGTATCTCGCAGAGAGTTTTAGATTCATTGAAAAAAAAACATTGAAAAAACAATATCAAAATTTGCCTTTTTACACAAGAAAAATATTGTAATAAGAATAAATATATGGAATTCCCTAATTTTACCAACAACCACCCACATTCTAAGCAAACGCAAATTTCCAACGATTTATGCGACAAAATTGAAGGTATATGTGACGTGATAACACTATTTGAATACAGGATTTTTTTTGGTGAAAATGAGACTGACCTATAATAGTATTCTTCATTTACTCTTCTCCATTTTTTACTTTTATGTTTTTTCAATTAGCCCTCTACTTGATGCGATATTTAAGGAATAATTGTCGATGAAGAAGCTAATCAAATGAAAAATGGCCAGGAATATCGGCATCATCTTGTGCGCTTTGTGTTTTTAACCAATCATATTACGTTGTTCATAGTTAATGTACGTTTTCTAATATTAAAATAGAGTAGGCAGTAGTCTCCCTTTTACATGTATTGTTTTGAATTTAGATCCCCCTTCTTTCTCTTTCTCTCTCTCTTCAAAGCATAATTCTAGCCATTGTTTTGTTGGAGCATGTGATTGGTGGAGCTTCGTGTCGATGCGCAGGGATACTAACATAAGTATTTTGTAATGATTCCACGACAAATTACGGCCTTCCATTTTTGGAAGGATATTGCGCATTGAAAAATCTTAGATTATAATATAAACAATCGACATAAAACAAACAACAAACATCCAACTAATATGATCGAAAGTCAGTATTTTGTTTTTTTTTGTATATAGAACGTATAATTTCAAATCATAAAAAATGGAAGCAGCATCGTATGAAGTAAATATAGCCCAAAATACGCATAATAGTTTTTCTCCTTTATTATTTCGTTCTGTATTGAAATAGTGTTCTCACGTCACATATGTAAAAAAAATTATACGGCCAGAGGAGACTAGAAACGTCGTAATTTGGAAGCGAATAAACACATCAAAGATATATGGAGGTTTAGGACTTTTACCTTTCAAAATTTTCTGGAAAATTATGCCTTTTAATTGGTTTTAAACGAATCTTTGAAAAGCAATCTGTGTGGGCAGAAATATGCTTCAAAAATTTGACAAAGATGCTGTAGAAAACGAATTGCGTAATGGTCCAACTAGGGTACTCCAAATGAGTACAAAGATAAGTGAATTCTGGCGTGAAAATAAGAATATCAATGACCAGCTGGCTCTCAAAGCTCTGGAAAAAATGAAATGGGAAGAGCCTGTTTCAGAAAACAAAAAGGTCGTTTTTTATCTCTGATACGTCAATCAGGGAAAAAATTACGTTTTTAGGGGAAATTTTTAACAGAATTAACAATTTTACAATAAGCGAGGTTTTTGAAAGTAAAACATTCCAAAAAAAAATAATCTTTGAAAAAGAGAAATTGGACCTAGGGATAGCTTATATAACTTTTTAGCAAAAGTAAATAATAAGACTCTGAGAATGTCAGTAGCCGACAAAACCAAACGATACCTAAATCAAGTAGAAAAGAGGAAAGATATATATGGCATATCCTCATCGGCAGAAAAAGTGATGACTGTTATGAACTCATGTGGGCTTGATTGCTTGCTGTACTGGATAAAGTATAGAATCGTTACCAATACACTCTCTTAGGAAGTGTGTATGGAAGAACAATGGAGGAAAGGCTTTGCTTCTTCTGCAAGACTTCATTGGAAACATCGAAACACTTTTTAATCGAATGTCCATTTGTAGATGAGATATTACATCAAATGAAAAGAGTATTCTACCAAAGTTTTAACATAAATTAATATCCGTAGAATTGTTTTTATTTACATTGGCCCCAATCAAAATCAAATGAATTATTTTACAACGAAATTACAGTTCAATACCAAAACCCCTCTACCAGAAGATTGTACCCAAATTTAAGATGTGTTTTTAACGAAATGCCCTAATAATAGTTTAGTTTTATTTTAAATATCTTTAAGCATGTGCAGAGTTTCTAATCGCTCTGGAACTCTCCCCCCACCCCCCTCCAACATTTACATCCTATTGAACCCTATTATTTGTGGCGGGTTATGTTTTCTAAATTGAAATAAATGTCTAAGTAAATAAAGAAATGAAAAAAAAAATAGTTTGCCTAGTGATTGTCAAAAATCAGGGTTTTATATTCCGCAAAATTAATCCTATATATATATAATATAATTCTCTATAGAACCTTCGCCAACAAAAAAGTATGAAAATCTGTAATACGCTGTATAAAATAATAAATCATTTATAAAACTATCATCCAAACCTGTTCTTTTGAACTTTTCTCTACATTCCAAAAGGAAATGATAAAATACCATCATACATTATTACACCTGAACTACCATTTTTTACTCTGTGCCTTTCTCTGAAGACTTCACATAGATCATAAAAATCTGAGATACATATGTTAATATTCACATATATCCTAACGAGTATTTTAATTACTTTATGACTAGAGTTATGACATATATACATTTTTCTACTTATATTCAGTAACTTTTTGAAGATATGTATAATGGGCCATAATATATATATATATATATACAAAGATGGTTCGTATTTTTCTTTCTTTGTGTGTGTTATCGTCTGAGTTAGAATCTATTTATAGGTATTTATGATAAAATATATAGAATATGTTAGGCCATGGTGATATTTAGGAAAAAACTTTATTCTTTTATTTCATAAGTATGCGTCATTGCTGTACGTCATTTTCCCTTCACTACTCCATAAAGTAACAGACTTTTAGACTTCATTAGACTTTGACTGTTCAAGGGATAATGATATTAATCCTTTCATTCATTTTTTTTTTCATTCCTTGCTGCTGCTGTCTTCAACCTTTTCTTTTGCTCATGTACAAATTCAGTCTATTGTGTATCCAGTAGTAATATATATAGGTCAGTGAAAATTACTTATAAATCAATATCATTGACCTAGATATGCCTCTGTCTTTTTATAACGCATTAATGCATATCATGATGAATTGCTGCAATTTCATCGATCCATTGAACCAAAAACATTAGCCTAAAGGATATATATATATATATATGAAAAATAGTGAACTCTAAATAGTTATTTATATCCACTTGTATGAAATTCAAATGAATAAGCAAATAACCGTATAATCAACGAATAATAAGCCCTCAACCATGGCTATATTTCTAATGAAATAAAATTACTTGGCGAACAATGAACAAATATATGTATTTATGAGTTTATGTATGTCCTTTGACGCGTGCGGACGTGTCATCGGCGTGCTGAGTTGATAATATTGTGAATTATCAGTGTTTGTGCCTTAAGTGCAGGACTTCAATATACTTTGGACGTCTTCACACTTAGAGGAACTAAAACCACGGACCCTTCATAACATCAACCGGAGTTTTATCTTCGGGAAATCCTTTGTCACCCAGGATTGGAGCTACGAAAATAAGGGTGTTTGTATAAAAGACAATTATTATTTATACAGGGTAGGAGATACACACTCCTTCGGATCTCCCTTTTTCTTTTTCTTCTCTGTTGGAGGAGCACGCTCTTTATATTTGAGCCCTTTAAATATTATTTAAACACCTTCTCCCTTTCTGTTTTTATTATTTGACCAAGATACATCGTTGATACTCTCCGGCTAATACTTTTAATTATGTCTGAGGAGCCTACAGACAAACCTCCGGATCAAAATACAAATGATTCTTCTAGTTCAGCTAAGAGAATGTATTCTAACGTTCTCAAAGGAGATAAACGCACTTTTAAGGGTGCAGATGTTCAAGTTAATTTGACAAGAGACTTCAAATGGGAGATCTTTGTCCTATTGATGGAAACAGAAGATGGAAAGGCTTACAAAGGAGAGTTTGTTAAGCATGTTAATATATACGATGTTGCAATGTTGTACGGATTTAAAGAGTTCGAGATTGCAGGGGCTAACCCAAGATTTGGAAATGGGCAAGCATGTATTTATACCAATTATCCAATTGATGTACGGAGCCGTATTGAGTTGTTAAAAAAGAGCCATAAAATTAAAGTGAAAAACGAAAACAACACTATTGATGAAGTCACCTTTCGTTTGAAAGGGATTGAAGGAATTACGGCTGTTAAGAAGAGGAGAATGAAGATAACTCTTGTAAATACTTTCAAAAGAGTGGATGAAACAAGAGTAGTCAATTTCATGAGACAATTTGGCGAAGTCATTGAACATTACCCTAAAAGAAACCCTGCGGATATAAGTGCCGAAGAAAAATATTCGAAATATAAAGAAATATGGAGAGAGACTATGTTGTCGATATTGTCGCAGATCCCTCTACATTACCACAAATTCTTCCTTTCCAGGGGAATTTAATAAAGCTGAAATTCCAGGGAGTGAGACTTCAATGTCAAAAATGTTTTAGTTTCGGGCATATGAAGCACCACTGCATGGATGTGCGAGTCAAAACTTTTCATTACGAAAAAGCACTCAAACAAACATTATTGGAGCGTAGTTCTTCTGAAGAACAACCAGATAGTCGAATAATATGCCCTAGTGGTAATGGTATTGAAATGTTGGATAAGAATGACCCTAAAACAAGCGATCCTGTCCCTATTATAAACTTAGAAAACGTAGCTCAGATTGAGAGCTCAGAAATAGAAGAAGTCTATGAAGATAATGAATCGGTTGGGAGACCTACTGATGAAATAGAATTGCGTGGTGCGGAGGAAACAATTAGTGATAATCAACAGATAATAGTAGCTTCAGAAGAAGGTGCGAGTGGAACCTTCACCAATCCAGATGACACAAATTCAACCCTTCCTTCCTCTAATTTTAATGAGAGAGAAATGACTGCTTCGGAAAGTCCCATGAGACCTCGCAAATCTCATTTGGACTTAAATAAAATAATTAATGGGCGAACCCGATCAATGTCGGCAGGCAAAAGAAATAGGCCTGACACGGATTTTTCACCTAGAAAAGGGAAACAGGCAAAAGGCTCCGGGGTATCCTAAAATACATTTGTAAAAAATGTCCATTTTTTAAACAAGAGACAATTTTAACCACTGGATAAATCATTCTTCGATACAAGCCATTTTAACTAAAAGCCATAATATATTTAGTTTTTAATCTAATTGCATATCCCTTTTAAATCTCATTTTTACATGAAGCATACACAAACTAAAATTACAGATTTTTTTCAAGACGAAGTTACTCCTGAGATACTCTCAAATATGGGATTAAAAAGAATCGTCTCTCTTAATACTAGAGGCGGCTTAGACAGAAGATCTAGACATGGGTTAATGAATCGTCTATTGGAAATGAAGCCTGACTTGATTTGCTTACAAGACATCAAAGCGCAAGTTGCATCTACGTGCAAATTGAACTGTACTTTATGTAAGCCAGGAATGTTTCGATGTTTTTTCACTGGATCGCACTCAAGAAGAGGAGTTTTAACCCTAATTTCGAGGAAGATTGGAAAAACTGTGCTAGTAAGAGAGCTTTCATCCATAAGTGAATGGCATAAAATTAGTATAACAATAAATGAAATCTCCATTAATGTAATAAACGTCTACGGCCCTAGTGAGAAATCTCCTACGTTTTTCCAGTCCATAATAAATGCCCAAGTAAACGATCAACTGCCATTTCTTCTCATAGGAGATCTGAATGTAGATCTTGATAGAAAACCATCAAGTTATCCTAACTTCAATTACCTTCAAAATCTGATACACAAATTTTGCTTGGTAGACTTGACCAAAAGATTTTGCCCGGAAGATAAAGTCTCCTGGAGGAGAGGAATCCAATCATCTCGAATCGACATGGCCCTTTGTTCACCGAGTTTGGTACCAATGTTCAAAACAGCCTCCTACAAGTCAGAGTCGTCATCGGACCACAAACTAATATGTTTAGATTTTCATTGTCAAAGAAAAATTTCATCACCTAGAATACCAAATTGGATGTTCGAGGACGAAATCTTCAAGAAAAAATTGAGAGATAATTTGAAAATAGGATTTAGAAAATCGACAAATTCACAACATACTGCAGATAATTTTTTAAAGGCAATATTCGCCACAACTCATTTTTTAAATTAAAAAACTCATCCAACAAAAAAGCTTTTAATATACAAGTCGAAAGAGTTTTAAACAGTAGTTCGGTTTTTGCTCGATCATTTCTGGCAGATTCTTTAAATTTCTTTAGAATTGCTGAAGTTGTCGAGGCAGAAAGGAGTGCAAAATATAATTTGGAAAGCTGTCCGTACACAAAAATCCAAAACCCAAAGATCGGTGATAAAATATCTGCCTCAGGAATTCAAAAGATCAATGATAATGGAACAGTGCTAACAAAGCCTCAGGACATTTTAAATTATTTCCACAAACGCTTCCAAGAGACGGTTAATCTTAATCTATATCAGTTTCCAAAAAAACTGAAAATTTTGCCTAAAGATAATAATTATTTATTCACCGGAGATAGAATATCAAACTACATCTCTAAGCATTACAGAGATGATAAAGCTTGCGGCCCGGATGGGATCACTGGGAAAATATTTACTCATTTCACTAAGGAAGCAGTGCCTTACCTACAGAAAATCGGAAGATTCATGGAAAAGCAAGGTAGACTTCCAAAATCAATCACTAAAGGAAGAATAGCTCTAATTCCCAAAAAAGGGGATGGTTCTGACTTTAGTCACTGGCGCCCGATAACGGTGCTCAATGAGTTTTATAGAATTCTATCAGGTGTCCTAGCCAAGCAAATGGCACCAATCCTCAATGAAAGAATCGGAGTTGAACAGAAAGGGTTTTTAAAAAGTCGTAAGATTTCTGATATATCCAGAAACATACAGTCTTCTATTGATTCAGTTCAGATGAGAGGAAAATATGGAGCTGTGATTGCAGTGGACTTCTCAAAGGCCTTTGATACCATTATACATAGTCAAGTTATGAGGGCAGTGAAAAAACTCCTCCCAAAGCAGTTTTTTAACCCGGTGAGAGCCTTGCTAAAAAACGGAGCATCCACGATTTCAATTAATGGCATTGAAAGTAAGCCTATAATCCTCAAAAGGAGCTGCCGACAGGGGTGCCCTTCAGCCCCCCTTTTATTTATAGCTGCAGTCGAGGATCTCGTTAGAGGAATTAATAGAAAGTATGGAGGATTCGGCATCGACTTCGCTGGGTCTCGACATTTAATTGATCTCTATGCAGATGACGTTACCCTAACCCTTGAAGGTAATTCAGAGGCACAACTTATTGCAAGAATTAAAGTCCTTCTCAATTTTTTCGAGAAGTTTAAAAAAAAGTCTGGGCTGGCTGTTAATAGAAAAAAGACAACTATTCTTCCTCTTGGTGCATGGAACCCTCAGGAAGGATTCAGTATCAATTCCATCCCAATTTCAAACTCAGTCGAGATTCTAGGGATTAAATGGGGTCGAAATGGATTTCATGAGAAAAACTGGTCTGAAGTTTCAACATTTATTGGCCATCGGATCTCTAAATGGAAGACCTTAAACTTGCAAAAAAGAGTACAAATGTACAACATGCAAGTTGTTCCATTAGTTATTTACAAAGCTTCTGCAAACCCTTTATTTGCAGAAAAGGCGGCGAAAGAAGAAGAACGATGGCTGAAAGGTTTGTTCTTTAATAATTACGTGGAGATCATGAAACGCCCGAAACGCTTTCTTGGAGGAGGGATTTCTCTACTCTCCAACATTTTGCCCAAAATTTATACGAAAATTTTTACGGACTTTTCAAGAAATCCAACAGTGGAATGGAGAAGGACTATTAAGGATGATCTCTACAATATGCTTATGATGTGCACTAACTTATCGAATAAATTAATTGATGATATTTCTCTAGTTTGGGGAGCAGCACATCGAATCATTTGGATGAGAGAACCCTAATATTTTAATGATTCAGTTATCGACATTTTAAGAAAAAACAGGAATAAAAAGTTATTTTTCAATAATCTTAGCGATCCCTCAGTTTTAAAAGAAATAGCCATAACTGGCAATATTTTATCTATTCATGATATAAGCTCCCAGTCCGTTTTTAATGATGGGAGATTCCGATTTCCCTTAGCGCGTTCATCAAAGAATTATCTTATGCCCATCCCGTGGCATATCAAGATGAATGAACCAAGTTATGAGGAAGAGATTGATCGACTTTGGAACATACACCGTGTTCGATTAGATCTCCCTTTCAAGTGGAAGAAAAGGATTGTTTCATCGTTACGAGGAATCTTCGACAATAGGAAGTTTACAGTTCAGTTACAAATTTCAACCGATTGCATAAAATTTTACAGGCCTTGCAAAGACTGTGGAAAACTGTACAACCACACGCTTCATGCGTTTGTGGACTGCCATGCATTGTCAATTCTAAATACTTCCTAAATATAAATCTGCCAGGCCTTGAAAGTGGAAATGAAGGCTATGTTAAAGAACTCATTTTATTTGGAGTTTCGAGCAACAAAATAAGTGCCTCACCCAAAACGAGGGCAATGGACTTTGCGCTATTGAACTGTAAAGCTCTTATAGCTCAAAAGCTAACTCTGTACCAACCAATAAAGGAAGAGGATCTGAGAACCATAATACTAGCTGCGTCAGCTAGATATTTAGTTCCATTTGTCAAAGTTCCTATGACCGACTTCAAATCATGGTGCTACGCTGGAGAATTGGTGCGTTTTCTTCCGTCGACATCTTTGAATAAAAAAAATATTTAGATAAGATTTTAAAGAATTTTAGTAATTTCTTATAAATACCTTTATGATATGTGAATTGCTTGTTTTAGTATAAATGTTATTTTATTGATGATATATTATTCTTTCCCGGAGTATTAATTTTAAACTATAATGTTTATTTATGTAATTTCTCTTACGTAACTACTCCGGTTTTTATATTTAGGTATGCTTTTCTGTTTGGATGTACATAATATATTTTAATAAAGGAAAAAAAAATATATATATATAGTTTATGAGGAGCAGACTTGAAAAAAAAAATCAAATAAGCCTAGCCACATGCTACATTTTTTTAATACATGCAACAAAGTCAGCGATACTGAAGAAAAACTAAGGAAATGCTTTATTTTATATATTTACTCACTAAACCTAAACACTAACAATCTTTGCAATGTTATTTTAGAATAATAATCCTTATGCTTCTTATTGTTATGATAATAATAAATAGTGTTAGTTCATAGCAACAAAATATAATGTGAAGTCAAATCCTAGAAAGATCCTAGGAACTTTTCTGGGATACTATGAATGGAGAGAAACCCAACTCCGTTTATATTTAGGATCCTCTACGTTAAGAATTCGTGTTCCACCTTGAAGTTTCCGGAGCTTCAAGAGCTATGCCCTGAACTCGAGCTCGGGGAGAATCAGGATCAATTACGGGAAGGAAGAAGGCGAACCTGACTGGATGGATCCGGAACAGGCCCGGCGGGATGAGCGGGCCTGAGGGAGGCCAGGCCCACCCATCCATTGAGTGACGTGGGCCCGATTTTTTTATGAATGTGCCAACTGTGCCCCCCCATAACAACTGTAGGGCCCTCCCAAAAGCCTGGGCCTGCAGCCGGGCCTGATCCGGAACTTTCTGTTTTACTGTGGAGTTCTAGCACCTATAAGTTCGTAGAGGCCGAGGAGCCTCTAGTCATGGAAGAGTTCGATAAAATCTTTAAGGCTGAGCCTATCGACGATTTCTTTACCCATTGGATGAGGTTTGGACACTACTAGTGTGGCAATACGATACATCACTCGATTATTGTTGGCTTCATTACAATGCCGCTCGACAGTCTTCTAATAGGGAAACTCAACCCTAGGGAAGTCATCAAGCTCGAGCGAACAATGGAGTCGGAGATGGTGGGGAAGGATTCAGCTCTCTTATCGAAGTAAAGAGGATCCAAGGCGTGGAGTCGCCCCAAGAAGTTCAAAGACTCAAAGGCATCCCCAAGACACGTGACCACAAGTGTTCTACATTTGAATGGAACCAAGAAGGATAAAAATGCCCAGATAAGGGGTGGAAGTGCAACTATAGAGGAGAGGTGGGTCTCATCGCTTTCTATTGAGAGGAACCGAAGCCAACGACTGCAGCTGTTTCTTTCAGCCTCGGTGGTGATGAGGGCGACATAGTTTTCATCGAATTCGTTGTTGATGGTTGTATAATTTTTTTTTTAATAGTTATAAATTATATTTCATTCATACAACATTTTGTAAATAGAAAAGTGGTAGTGGACAAATGGTCAATATATAAAGTAGTTGATGGTTGTATAATTAAATTCATTATCGACCTCGAGTTGTATGAAGAAAACTAGTCAATAGTGCAGTCTTCCCCCAACTTCTGGGGGTCTTAACCTCTCGACTCCTTTACACACGCCTTCATGATGAGACTGTCTGTTTCGGAACCTGATGGGATCTCTCCAAATTCAATTTAAATTACTAGGAGGACAAATCTACTGCCGAGCAAAAAAATAGAGGCAAAAGTATAATGGAACCCTGGAGAAATAATTAAATCACGATGTTTATTACAATATGAAGAGTTATTTATAACACCATATAATTTAAATATTTACCATTTAGTATCATATATATATATATATATATATATATATATATATATATATATATATATATATATCTTCTGACATGAATGGCTTATACGTAGACTGATGCAACATATTCAGTTTATACCCATATATGACTTTTAGATTAATTGTTCTCAGAGTTGTATCCATTGGTTTTTATTGTTTTATGATCTAATATATTTTTTTGCAAATAAATAGTAAAATCAAGTGAAGGTTGTATATTTCAAGAAACTCAATACTCCTTATTGACACGCATTCCGGTCCCTTTCTAATCGACACAACCTACCTTTAAAAACATTTTCATTATGAGCCTGTCTGTTTTGGATCCTCATGGGATGAAGAAGTGCAGCTACAAATTTTAATACAGTGTAAAGGGTCATTTAAATTACTGTTTATTTAATAAAATACTTTAATAAAATTTTCTTCATTAATACATATGTATTTTTAATATCTTATATTTTATGTAAACGATTATAAATAAAACTTAATAAGCATTCCTTTCAAAGAAAAATTTGACAAACATGAATATTGGTTGAATTTATAACCATACATGCCTTTTAGATGTATTGTTTTCAATTTATATTAGTTTATTACTTGAGTAATATTTTTTTTCGCAAATCAATGAAAATAATAATCAGATAATTCAATTAAATGTTGTCTAGACTCCTTCTTGACTAACAAAAATTACATCATACCAAGGTTATATTAAGGGATGTTCATTTAGAATATACGGATCCGTAGATGAATCGAGGTATTGGATATTAGATGAGACATTAGGAGGTTGAAGGAATGGATTTGGTTTTCCTTTTTTGAGTTTAAACACCTACTACGAGAAAGAATCCAGTAAGTACTCGCATAGTATGTTTGTTTCATTATTTACATATATTATACAAAATAACACATTTTGATTTACTGATTAATGAGAATACTTTTATACCAATTATATAAAGATAAGGCAAAAAATATAAAAGGAATATAAGAATAGATAAATTGATTCTTTGTTGACCCCCTCAATTTTGCGAGCAAAGATTTTTTAGGAAGACATTTAATATAAAAACATTGTTTTGTCATTTTTTAATGACAGTAAGTGAATACAAAGTTCTAGGCGCCAACTACCTTCAAATAACAGTGCATACTATAAATATAATGGTTTAATTCTGGGTTATTTTAGAAAATGTTATTGGCACTTTAAATAAATTACCGAAAAATATGCCTTGTATTGCCATGAATAAATAATTTCTTAAAAAGGAAAAGGTAAAACTATTTGTGTAAATTGGTTAGAAGTGATAGTTTGGGATGTTAACATTTATTAACAGTTTTTTTATGCCGTTTACTATTTCTGAACGCAGAGTTGTTTCCATTTTAATCCTTTTAGAGTTAATAATAGAAATCCTTAAATTAAATTATAGCTCAAAACTATTGGAATGTTACTTTTTTAAATTGTCGATCACATTTAATGGCTATTAAGTATATATATATTTGTGGATATATTTAAAATGATAATTTATTTATTATATATATATAATAAATTTTATTTTTCGAGAGTCATAGTAGTTAGTCACTTGAAAAATTAACTTTGCGTTCACTTACTGTCGCAAAAAATAGCACCAAGATTTTTGAAAATATTATATTTTCTTAAGTTTTTCTAAAATCATTATTAACTAAAACGTTTTGTTACATATCAGAACATAAGGTCGCAAAATGAGGGAGGGAACAATTTTTCTATCATCATTTATTCAAACGTATGATCCGAAAAACCCTTTGATGGTTATGGAACGATATTATCAAATGAGTTTGCCATTCCAACGAATGAATAAAATATCTTCAAGATGAGCCTCCGTTAATCTTCCTCTCTTTGGAGAGTTAACATCCTTTAGGACAGAGAAGTCTTTCCACGTCGCATGTCACCAACGGAGCATTGGCCATCAAGAAGGTATTGCCATCATATTCTTCATTTCCTTTAGCACTATGCAAGGAACTTGCTGTTTCCATCATTTTCCTGTATCCAGGATTCTTAACAAGCAACTCTTTCAACTTGTTGGCAAAAGGCTGCAGTGTGAGAGTGGTCTGGACCTCTTCTATAATTTGAAGCTCTTGACCAGAGGAAGCCTCTCTTGCAAAGCCTTAATTGCCTTCACAAGTATTGGGAAGTTGTCTTTGATGACTTCAAGCTGAGTAAGGATCTCTTCATCTTCAAAGATTTCTTTGGCTTCAATTATTGCAGCACTGTCGTTCTTCAATTCCTCCACGAATTTCTTGACATTCAGAAAATTCCTCTCATAATAGAAGGCAGCTTCCAACCAAGTTCCCTAAAGACTAGTCACCGGTTCGGGCGGCAGCGGAATTTTGAAGGAAGCTACGAAGTGGCGCTTTCTAATTGATGACTTCAAAAAAATTTATTGACTTCCACGATGAGATGGTTTACTTTCGGAAATTGCGTCCTAGCGAGGTAAGCAACACGATTGAGAGCGTGAGCTATACAGGTAACGTGTATTAAATTAGGAAACTGCTGCCTCAGTCCACGACCAGCCTTGAGACAATAACTGGCTCCATCAGTGAAAAAAAGACGTAGCTTTTTATTAGCCAATTCACTTCCAAGGACTTTGCGTAAAGCCCCGATAACCGCTAACTGGAGACTCTGATTATTGATGGTAGTAACATCGCTCAGACCAATCAAGAACGGACGTTTCAGGGTGACTCCATTCAAAGTTCCAGCCATGATTGCGGTCATGGCCCGTCCTTGCGAATCAGTCGTCTCGTCAGCCTGTACAAAAATATCCTTCTCCTTCAATTGCTCTTTAATCTTGAAGCTAATTGTTTCACATTCCTCTTCCATACGCTTTGTTAGTGTTGTCCGCTTGGAAGTCTCTTGCCGCAATGCTTCTCGAAGAAGTTGATGAACTCAGGTTGTTCCACCTTGGCCACGAGCTCGTGGATGAGACGGATCGGATCTATAACTTTGGGCATCTCGAATATCTGAAAGTAATAAAAACGTTAGTGATATAGATGTTTTTTGATAACAAATTAATTTGAAGCTATGAAACAGTATGATGATATAAAATTACATAGTCTTTTGTTTTAAAGTTCTATAAATGGAGAATCATCAATTAAAGGATAATTTTTCATTCAAACAAGATAAAAAAATTAACCAGCCAATAATCAAAACTACATTAAGTGCAATTCCATGCAGGTCAATTTAATATTAGTTAAGGGTCACTACATTAAATAAGGAAAGGTTCTAATAACCACAAAGTTATCGAGCTTGAGTTTTTTATATCTTCAAAAATAAATTTCGAATACCCAAGTGGCTTTTTGAGGAAGACGAGTATATTTCCTTATTAAGATCAAAACTCTATCGTCATTTTAAATCCTCCTTTAGTGCTCATAAAGCCAATTTTACCCTTCAATACTGTGTGCGTTCTTCCACAAAGGTTTTTTTGAAACGGCACAGGATAAATTTTAAACGATTTCAATCACAAATGAATGATATTTTAAAAAACGGATCGTGTTTCTGGAAAAACTATATAACGGATTCTCTTAATTCCTTTAGAATATCCGATATCGTGGAGGAAGAATATAAAATGAAAAGAGCCAGAGAAAATAACTCCAATTTTCTGATAAGGAAGTTCAATTTTTCTCTCTCATTGAATCAAACAAAATTGACTAAAATTTTATCCCAGGGGAAAGTTTTTACTAAAGTGGAGGAAATACTGTCCTGTTTTCATCGTGATTTTCAGGCCACTGTAGTAGGAGAGAGACCTAACTTTCCTAAAAAAGTAAAAAACTCCTCAATGGAATTGTTTTCTGCAGATTCAATTGCTTATTATATAAAATATTTGTTTAAAAATAACAAGGCATATGGTCCAGATGGTTTTGGAGGGAATTTTTTTACTCTAATGTGTGAAGAATTGACTCCTTTCTTATTATGTTTAGCAAAATCCATGGAGCAAAAAGGAAGTCTGCCAGCACAGGTTTCAAAAGGCAAGATTGTTTTAATTCCCAAAAAAGGCAATGGAAAATGAAGACCCTATAACCTTGGAAGGTGAGGCACTAATGGGAAGCATTCTTACTTTCCACAACCTCCAGAAGAAATCTTATTCTTCATTTAGCCACAGGAAATTTAAATACCCTCTCATGAGAGCGTGCGGTTATCATCGTCCTCCATGTCCTTGGCACGTTAAAGTAAATGTATTGTCTTTGTATGATAAGGCGGTGAGTAAGATTTGCCAAAAAACGATTAAAGACCTTAAAGTCTCTGAGGATTGGGTCATAAAAATAAAGGAGTCTCTGCTTGGAGTGATGGAAGGAAAGAAGTTCACTTCACAATTCCAAATCTCGACCGGTGTTCTTTTTTTAATGGTCCTTGTAAAGATTGTGGGGAAAATTTTAACACTACAATCCATGCATTTGTTGACTGTCCATATGCCTCAATTTTAACTGAGTTTTTGATTTTAAACATGTCGTCTTCCAAAGATTTTAAGGCAGTAGTACTATTAGGGTTTGTCTAAGAAAGAAAGAAAACATCACGAAAACTTGAAGCCTTCACTTTGCGCTCTTAAGTGCCAAAGCTCTGATTAGTTCTAGGCTGACGTCTGGGGAGTTTCTACTTCGAGAAGATCTGAGGGGCATTTTAATCTCGGCTTCGGCGAGATACACCATTTTTGACCTCAAAATTCCCGAGCAAAGCGGGTCTTCATGGAACTACGCCATCGACTTGGTGAATTTCCGTTGGCTGAACTCCTACAGATATTTTAGCCATCTAAAGAAAATTGTTAAACAGTATTTTTACTATTACAACCGAAAGTTTTAAATTATTGTTGTTTTTGTTTTAATGTTATTTTATATAATGTATTGTAACGTGTCAACAAAATTTAGTATATATATTGTGAAACTTTTTAATGCTTTGTTGTGTCCTTATTGTAGCTAGGTCTTCTGGTAGTAGTCTAATTTTAAACTATAATATTTTATATATATTATTTTTATACACAATTATACTGCCTTTTTTACTTTGTATCTTCTGTTACAAATGAAATAAAGACCTATTTAAAAAAGGGAAGGTTCTGCAGACATATTTGCTCAACCAAATCGGCCCATTACACTTGGTATCATTCCCTCCTCCAGTGTCCAGGAATGCATTTACATGGAACATTCAATCATTTGCGGAGGCCAGTGCCCTTCCAGGAGGAAGGACTTGACTCTGTCCCTGCTTGAGGAGGAATGACTTGGACTCTATTGCTACAACACGCTACATGAGACCACAAGGAGCAATCCTAAATTGATGACAGATTTCTTGAGGGCAGCCAAGAGCCTGGGGTCCCTCTTCTGGTCACTTTTGGGTTGTGCTGAGACATGCTGGAATCTTCCTCCCTCGCTTCTTCGAAACTATGCTTGAGCTGGACTTGAGGAGCCTCAAGATAATCTCTTGTTCAGCTCGAGACCCATGTGTCTTAGAAAGTCTACCAAAGTTGCGCATAGATACCTCCCTCCTAGCAGATCTCATGTTCTTTGCCTTCACTCATTCTTTCTGCGCCCTGGGCCTCGGACATTGAATTAATCGAGAATGAGAATTAGCTAGCGAGCACTTACATCTATATGGGACGAAATAGAAGAGAAATTAAAAATCTCTGAAACGTCTCTGTGGATCCCAAACTGCACGTGTTAGATTTATATAGAATAAATTAAACAAATCTCGTTTTTTCCGTCCAGATTTTTATTTAGTTGATATATCTTTTTGTCTTCTTCCTCAAATGAAAACAAATCAGTGACAAGAAGATCATGGGTAGAAACTGTTTCGCTCTTCCTTTCTTGTTTGCATTTAATAGTACATACTTCATAAAAAATAATAACAAATTAATATAATCAGTTGGTGTACATGAAGAAAAGAACGGCCAAAAGCAACAATTATTTACAACTCGTTCAACAGCATCATTTGAAACCCATTGAAGCAAAAAATAGATGGAGGTTTGGTGTTTTCAATTGAATGAAGCCTTTTTTTTAGCACTTTTTTCATTTTGTTTTGGCCGGAAAGGATAATAAATTACATCGTTAGGCTATACCAATGTTTTTGTCCATGTTTGAACATCATAAATAATAGCAAAATAATATAATCAATTGGTGTACAAGTAAAAAAGCACGGCCAAAAGCAACAGTTATTTACAACTCGGTCAACAGCATCATTTGAAACTCATTGAAGCAAAAATAGATGGAGGTTTGGTGCTTCCAATTGAATGTAGCCGTTTTTCTCGCACTATTTTCTTTTGTTTTGACCGGAAAGGATAAGAAATTATTTTGATAGGGCTATTTTAGTTTTTTATACATCTTTTATGTAAATATTTAAAAATAAGGATGTATGCTCTTAAGTAGACTTCTACCGGCTGATACCAGAATAAGTTGTGTTTTATTGTTGATATTCCTTTTCATTTTTTACCAAGAAACACGTTTACCAAGACATCACCTTTTTACAAGGTTTGTATAATAAGGTCTGAGCAATACAAATTAAAGATGTAGCAGCGTTACTACTCAATGACGTCACTGGAGAATATATATATATATATATATATATATATATATATATATATATATATATATATTTGTGACCTTGCTTTTTTCTATCAATAATGATATGAGGATGAAATAAAAAATATTGGTCAAATAACGTAATTTAGTTCTGCATTCATGCAGAATAACATTCTTCTTAGCATAGATTTCACTTTCCCTGGTGGAACATTCTAAGTCAATGAAGGATCGAATAGTAAATAAAAATATTCATTTAAAATTCCTTATTATTTTCGTAGGGTCTAATTAAATCTATAATATTGAACAAAAACAATATAGACACACATATTAATGTGTATATGGAGTAATTGTTTATCAAAATAAATGAATATGTTCTCTTAAGTCATTTTCCCAAGATATAATTTATATTTTCATCATATTAATTATTTGAGTATTCATATTATTTCGTTTGAATATTTAGTAATACGGTGCATTTGTGGTTGTTTACATTGTTTCTATATACTAAGGTAATCACATGGAGGCCCCACGATGTGGCAATGTGTTTTGCTTAATCTATTTTTACTGCATATATATATACATATATATATATACGAGGTTTTTTCGGATAATGATGCGAATCAGTTTATATCTTGCAAAATATTGCATCAATCTTCTAAATCATAGACTTAAATTAAAGCTCAGACAAATTGGATTGATTTCTATCTTATGTATCAAAACCAATATAGAACTTTGTTTTTTATGAAAATCAAGCTTTTGTTTTTGTTATTTTGTAACATTGGGTCAAATTTTCACAAAAAAGAGAAATGTTGCGCATCCACAAGTTCGTCGAGGACCTCGCCAATGTCAGGAAGACTCCCAAGGAGATCAAGACCATGGTCGACACGGCCTTTGAGGTCAACAGCATCTCCCAAAGCCAAATCTACCGCATTTCAGCATTAGTTAAGGCTGGGAAGGACTCTTCAGACAAGAGGAGCACTAACGGGAGGAGGAAGGTCCGTACCGACGACTTTATTGAGGCTGTGAGGGTGTACGTGGAGGCCGACCGTCGGGTGACAATGGAGGAACTGGCTATCAAGTTCGAGACGTCGATCAACACCATTTTCCAGTCC
Organism: Caligus rogercresseyi; assembly: GCA_013387185.1. Taxonomy (NCBI): domain Eukaryota; kingdom Metazoa; phylum Arthropoda; class Copepoda; order Siphonostomatoida; family Caligidae; genus Caligus; species Caligus rogercresseyi. The sequence continues at coordinate 8,280,326 of CP045904.1, read as the reverse complement.
TCCATGACGATCTTGGGCTCTCAATCAAGTCAGCAAGATGGATCCCCAAGATGCTCACAGAGGATCACAAAATGAAGAGAGTGAGGTGCGCACAAGCCTTCTTGAAACTCAATTTTGAGCTCGGATTGGAGTTTCTGGACAAGATTGTGACAATGGATGAAATCTCTGTGTCTTTCTTCACTCCTGAGTCCAAACGAGGGTCATCTCAATGGCTCCCGAAGGGCTCCAATCCGCCCCTGAAGTTCAAGCGGCAATAATCAAGGAAGAAACAGATGGTTCTCAGCTCCTTCGACAACTGCGGCGTGATCTTCCAGCACTATCTCCCGGTGAGGACCTCCGTCACCGTGGCCGTGTTCAAGGATGTCATGAACATGTTTTTAAAGAAATTCAAGGAGAAGTGACCTGAAATGGCCAATAGAGACTGGTACTTCCACTTCAACAATGCTCCGTGCCACATGGCAAATAGCACGAAGGAGTTCTTAGCCAAGAAGGGGATCAAGGTCATCGATCATCCACCCTACTCTCCTGACCTTGCCCCCTGCAGACTTCTTCTACTTCCCAGTCATGAAAAAGATGCTCGAGGGCGTGGAGATCGTCGACAAGAGCGTCCAGAAGGAGTGGACCCGGGTAGGGAGGACCATCCCGGAAGACAGGTTCCGTGAGGCCTTCAGGAAGTGGGTTGAGAGGTGGGAGAAATGTATTCGAATCGGCGGAAGTCATGAGGAAAAGATTTGTTAAAGTTGTTTTCGTTATAATTGAAATTATATTTTATGATAATTTTTTTCCGCATATTTATCCGAAACAGCCTCGTATATATATATATATATATATATATATATATATATATATATATATATATATATATATATATATATATATATATATATATATATATATATATATATATATATATATATATGTATTGTAAACAAAAATTTAAAAATAATTGCATACCAACAAATTTAAATGAATAAATAATTTGTAAATCCCACATTTCTAAATACTATTAAAATACTTGAAAATATAAAACGAGTGACATTAGGCCTGAATCCGAAGAGGAACTTATTTCATTATATACTTTTATATACCTATTTATATACAGCGAATTTATATCTAAAAGTGTTTTTAATTTACCATCATATTCGAACTTAGCACCAATATTAGCTATTCAACCACTCGAAGTTAATAAATGCTATTAACCGACAAGTCTGATTATATGACTCGTATTTCTATTTAAAAAACATTTCTAAAAAACAAAATATAAAAGATACTATCAAAATATTTGTTTACCTTTTTACGTATTTGAATAAGAATACATAATTATAATTTACTCAAACTAACCTTCACTGATTGTAGGCTTGAAACCCCAAGCATGCTATAACTGTGGCATATGGAATTTCAGTATTTTAAACCACAATACAACATATTTTAAAGTCCAGAACCTGATGTGAAGAGTAAATTTGTAACTCCAATCTGTGATTGTGAACCTAAAATCCATTGACGCTGTGTTTGATACTCCAATATAATATATTTTTGCTAGGAAACCCATTACAGTTCATTCGCGAGGGGCCTGTACACTTGAATTATCTATACGTGTGGCCTTTGGAGTCCAGAGTCCCAAAGGATTCTTTGGGAGTGCGATAGCCTTGAGATTTAAGGCGTGTTCAACTCTCAATGTTGGGGGCGCAGGTTCGAATCCCGAGAGGGGATGGTCATTTTTGGTCTACCTCATTGATAACATCCTAGGTTCGAGTGACTAATCTTAATGCTATAATGCTTATTTATATCCTATCGGATGCAATTCTATCGAACCAATTAGGCAAAAAAAAAAGAAATAGATTAATTAAATAAATTTTATTTATTGTAGGTTGAATTTTTGAAGGTTTTTAGGGAATTATCTAAATATAAATTATCTTAATGTAAGCACTTAATTTACTTTAAAATTATATTCCTTCATTTTCTCTTTTTTCTTTAAGAGGTACACTCAAAACGAATGCCATCATTGCACAAACCTGCCACGTTCTCACATCAAAAAAGGATATTTTCCGTCTGTGTCGCCTTTCCTATTTTTATATTTTATGAAAAGCAAAAAACCTTTCTTTTCAAAGAGTTCATTATTAGTAATTAAAACCTCTTTTTCTGTGCTACTATTATTCCTAATATTTGTTTGCCATCTTTCAAAGTCATGATATGTTTTAAAGTATTTCTTTTTTTCATTGGTTAAAAACAAATGTTGTTTCAATGTTAAATGATTCAATTCAATGCTAATCATCAAGAAACGAACTCTGTATTTTTTAATATTACAAATGAAAAGCATGATTTATGAATATTCTGCAACTGACTTCGATTTTAAACTGAAATGAAGTGGAGCCTCTTATAAGTATATATATATATATATATATATATATAGGGTGATTCTTATTTCACGTTTTTCGGATTTGAGAGTCGGGCTCCCCCTAGGATTTTACTTTAGTGCATAGAGATCATCTTGTGAAATTTGAACGAAATCGAATAATGGGAAGTGTTTGCTCAACGGGCCCAAAGTTATGTAGTAACTTATGTAGTAATTTTTTTTCGCCATTCGTTTGCCTCTAATGTCCTTAATTTCTTTCAAACAATTTGCCGCAAAATGTAGGTATGCTCGCAAGGATTCCAAATCAGTTTTTATTTTTCATTTACATTCAAAATCAAACGAGATAATAAAGTTTCAAAATGGTCATTTTGGGGGTATTTTCATAAAAATGACTATTTCAAAACTTAAATTTCTCGTTGAATTTTGGATGTACAAGGATACTTATTAATTTTAAAAGATGTTCTTTGCTTTTATAAGATCTTCCTCAGGCACAATTGGAGGAACAGACAAATTTATATTCGACCAGTCGATAAGATTTAAAAATTCTTAGAATTACAACTGAAAGTTTTGGGTAGTTAAAATTTCTTTGTTTTTTAATATTCTTTTTTGCAAACAAAACTTTTCCCGGGAAAATATTATTGTTTCCATTATTTATCGGTTAGGTCTTCTAGCAATATATTTTCAGGGTGGGCAAAAAAAACGTTTCTCTTGAGTACTTTTTCTATTGAAGGGGCTAAATTTTCATCAATCTCTTGTAATAAAGTTATGGCGAATTGATAATGCTTTGAGCCTTCAATAAAAAGAGGATTTAACTTGGTTTGAAACCATATAGGAGCGTAAAAATTTAGTATAAATTTCACAAGTTTTATGTGAGACTCACATGGACTTTTTGTGAAATATAGGATCTTAAAATTCTGTTGGCTTTGGTAAGACATTTTGCCTCATGTAATGCTCCTGGAGACCTGTAGCAAAAGCTTGAATTCGATAATTTTCCTGTTTGTATTCGCAATGTAATTTCGTATAAATATTTTTATCTGAGCTTAAAGAATACAGTAAACCTTGATTTAAGTATTTTACTTTTCCTAGAAGTTTAAGAAAACTTATTATTGAATTTTGGTAAAATCTGTATTAATTATTTTCTATGGTACCTTCATAAGACCGAGGTCCTTTTTGTGCGCCATCTAAATGTTTAAAAACCTATCTAAAAGGTAACTCGTTCATGTGTAGATGACAAATAATCCACTGAAGTGGTCTTTTAAGACATAACTCGAGTCTTTTTATTACTCCTTACCATATTCTGACATTGGCGTTGCATCCGTAACACACAACAATGACCCAAGTGTCAAGTTTCAATGTTCTTCGACTACTGAAAGTAGTTATTTTACTTTATTTCCGCTATGCCACTTTTTAGTAATACGTGATCAATGTATTCATGGTGGAGTTCTAAAAATATTTTTTTAAGAAATAAGAATTAAGTTTAAAAATAACAAGTTACCTTAACAATGACTTCTTTTATCAGTTGAGAAAACATTTTTCGTCATTATATTATAATCTGCAAAAGTTTATGCATATAATCAACGTCATAGATTTATATTCTCAACCATGTGAGGGAGCTACTGTTTGAAAATTAAGATTTGAAAAATAAACGAATTAAAAAATAGCTTAAAAACATCAACATGAGTACCTTCTTTTTCTTTTTCCTTCTTGAAACTATAAAGAACCCTAGTAGGAGCCGTTATATAAAAAATGGTTGGTGCGTCCGCACTTATGTTCATTTATTGGCCCTAAATATTATTTGACGGAAATTTGCAAAATATAACAAAGTCATAAATTGATCATAGCTAAATTTTGTAAAACTAATTTTTTTCAAAATAAGTAATAAAAAAAAGTTTTGCTTCATAACGAAACCTTTGAACGCAATTTGGGGGGGGGGGGGTAAGGGGGGGGGTCAGACCAAAATCCATTTTCTACGATCATTTAGTTTCTTATGACGCAACTTTCGCGGGGGGATAAATTTTGATATCTTAATAAAAGACTTCTATAATACCCCCTAACATATATATATATATTTATATATATATATATATATTAGGGCTGTTCTTATTTTTCAAATGTTTGAAATGTTAGCAACATTGTGGATTTTCTGTTTTTGGTGATAAAAGAAGACGACATACAAAGTTTGAACAAAATCGGTCAACATTACGAGGTCGCGCAACGAGGTCAAAGTTTTAAAAATTTAGTAAAAATATAGTTTTCCGCAAATTTCTTCAAATGGTGGACGTTACAGACTTCAATAATAATTATTAATTTAAAGGAAATCTAATTTACTACCAGACGTATGTTTGATGTTTTTTAATAAAACAAAGTTTTTAGTAAAAAAATGGAGTGTGTATTGTTAGCTTATTTCATAGCTTTTTTGTATCAATTAACTTCACTCGCCTGTAGAAGATGACTTGTTCGCTTCAGAGTAAAATAGTACTTTTAAGTTTAGTAAACATTTAGATGATAAATCCAAAAATGACCTTGGTTGCATTCTATCAATTCAGAATTCAGTACAATCTGAGTTTACATCATATGATTCAGAGCCTGTATTGACCTATAAGAAATCGATTATGAAAAAAAATAATAATGTGTTTCTTAGATTTGCGTCAAGGTATCCTCTCAAAATTTTACTTTGTCTCTGACGCATACATAATCCATTATATGCGTCATTTTGTACGCGAGATAGGCTTTTTTAATGTACATATAACTCTCTACTTATTAAATTGACATGATTTAGTATACCAAAATATTAAAGCTGGTTAACCAAGCTTTCATTTGATATGTTTGGTGTTCTAAAAATCGCTATACTTTAAGAGATATAAGCAAATACGTACTCTCCCCCAAAAATTGATCTTTTGATATGAGAATATACGATTACCATTTGGTAACTGCTGTGTGTTACCTGGATAGAAAGAAAAAAAGAAGGGAGAGAAGTGAGGCAAAATACTCTCTCCCTTTTCTTTCTATCCAGGTAACACTAACAGCATTTACCAAATGGTAATTGTATATTCTCATATCAAAGATCAATTTTTGGGGGAGTACGTGCAAAAATGTATTTATTATATCTCTTAAAGTATAGCGATTTTTAGAACACCAAACATATCAAATGAAAGCTTGGTAACCAGCTTTAATATTTTGGTATACTAAATCATGTCAATTTAATAAGTAGAGAGTTATATGTACATTAAAAAAAGCCTATCTCGCGTACAAAATGACGCATATAATGGATTATGTATGCGTCAGAGACAAAGTAAAATTTTGAGAGGATACCTTGACGCAAATCTAAGAAACACATTATTATTTTTTTTTCATAATCGATTTCTTATAGGTCAATACAGGCTCTGAATCATATGATGTAAACTCAGATTGTACTGAATTCTGAATTGATAGAATGCAACCAAGGTCATTTTTGGATTTATCATCTAAAGTTTACTAAACTTAAAAGTACTATTTTACTCTGAAGCGAACAAGTCATCTTCTACAGGCGAGTGAAGTTAATTGATACAAAAAAGCTATGAAATAAGCTAACAATACACACTCCATTTTTTTCTTTGTTTTTACTGAAAACTTTGTTTTATTAAAAAACATCAAACATACGTCTGGTAGTAAATTAGATTTCCTTTAAATTAATAATTATTATTGAAGTCTGTAACGTCCACCATTTTGAAGAAATTTGCGAAAAACTATATTTTTACTAAATTTTTAAAACTTTGACCTCGTTGCGCGACCTCGTAATGTTGACCGATTTTGTTCAAACTTTGTATGTCGTCTTTTTTTATCACCAAGAAACAGAAAATCCACAATGTTGCTAACATTTCAAACTTTAGAAAAATAAGAACAACCCTAATATATACATATATATATATATATTAATGCAAGTATGCATGTTTATATCCAGTCGGATGCAATTCTATCGAGCCATATAATCACAAAAAAAAGATTCTGCCTAATTTGTGATCTTTTTATTTAATGAGAGTCATTTTTGACATTATGGTTCGATAGTGGATATCCATATTTGTGTATATTAACATATAACATTTAAATTTATATTACGAGCTGGTCTATAATTATATATATCACATTGCATAATTTAGGATATAGTTCATATACTTTGCATCCACAACTTTTCTAGAAGCTTGAGGCTTTTGCATCCAAACAACATATGCATACGCTAAATATGAGCACAGATGTTTTTAATGAGACAATTTGGATAATGGTTTGAGTGCATAAATTTAATTTAGTGTTTCTATACTTTCATAAAACTACATTGCCTATAAAGTTTTATGATATGCATAAGAAATAGTGTTAGCTCCAAGATCCATTAAGTCAGGATCGAAACCATATCATTAACCGAAGAGTCGGAGTTTTGAGCATGAGTAGAGGACGGTACTCCGTGCACGGATAGCGGCAAGCATGCCTCTCATTGTATACACTCTTTTGTATGTCACGTCATATAACTTATCATAACTTGCACTTATTTGTACGGATTTATTTGAACAGGATCGAAGCCAAAAGGGGCTATTTGTTGTCCTCTTTGCCGTGGATAAAGCCAGAAAACCCTAAATACCGATTGCTTTCCTTACCTTTTCTATTTATTTGGGTATTTTTCTTACTCTCATTATCAAAAAAATATCTTTTAGAGACGATTTCATAGTATTACATAAGAAATATTACTTCCTAGAGATCCTTTTTTTAGGCTAACATCAATAAAATGCAAATGGAAAATCTTAGAAATTGACCTTATAATGATGTTAGCACGAAGATGAACCTGGCCTTTTCCTTTGGAGCGAGGTTCTTTTCTGATGAGAGGATGTCTCAAGTCTTGGGGATCATTGTGGGGCATCCCAAAGTACCTGGATACGAAAGTCATGTTTGTCCATGACTCTCGAATGAAAACAAACTACTACTCAGGGGACAACAGAATGAGGCTTCGAAGAAGTAAACATCAAAGAGGACACAGAAACGGCTGAATAAGAACTCGAAGACTTCAACGCAGTACGAAATTTCTTCACTTGTAGAGGTTGTTTCGTGAGTGATCGGAGGCCTTTTTCGAGGCATTTTTGATAAACTATGTGGATATGCATTAGTTTCATTAATCTTTCCTAAAAAATAAACATTATGTTACTTGATCATCTTGTGACTTGGTAGTTCCACTTCCATTGGGAAAAAGAAATACGAAAAAGGGAGTGCGATAGCCGTGTGCGTTAAGGTGCGTTTACTCTCAATTTGGGGGACGCAGGTTCGAAACTCCCGAGAGGGAAGGTCCTTATGTCCGCTACCTCATTGATAAGATCTTAAGTTCGATAGACTAGTTTAATGTTATATACTTATTTATCTCCTCTCGATGCGGCAATTCTATCGAACCAATTAGGCAACAACAAAAAAAAAGAAAGTACACTTTTGGACAGATTACTAGAATAAATACTTTCGTTGTCCATTCATCAATGATGAATAACTTTTTGTATCAGGATATGTATTGAACCCAAAAGAAAAAATATTTGTTTATGAAGAGCTTCTATTTGCTTAAGCTTTATTAAAGATCTGGCAGCATTTATATTGTTGTAATTAAATTAGTTGAATATCCCAAAAACCATATTCAGGATTTTTTTTTAATTACGCTTGCAGATGTATTGTGAACTGTGATCTGACGAAGCTTAAGAACTTATTTTATATTTAAAAATATATTCACCAAACACATAATTTTTTTTAAATATTTAATTTTTTTGTGTTATTTTTCTTAATTAGTCTTTTTATAATTATTGTATAACTATTGTTTGTAAAAAGATATAGTTTTTTTTTTTAATTGTAGCCATGAAGCTAGGGCCTTTGTTAACTCTGTAATAAAACATACACAAACATACAATGAAAGTATAACATTTTATGATTTTTTATGTAAATTTTTATTTTTTTTTTTTTTTTTTTTTTTGTACTTTCGTACAACATTTATTTTTGAATGTTACCAAACATCAAAAAAACAACTCAATCATTACACGTACAAACATAAAATTTTACACAACCAATATCAACCAAACAAAATCAAAAATCACCAACAATTCTATTTACATATTTAAAAACATTTTTCGATAGGGGGGACTTTGTGCTTCTTAATTTATAAAGTAAAATCTGTATTTTAGTACAATAAAATTTATTTCCGTGCTATCAGGGCCATTGTAAATAAAACAAATTCCTTTCTTGGTTAAAACATGGCCAAACTTCATATAAATTTTTTGAACAACCATATCCCATATTTCTTTTAATGTGTTACACTCAAAGAGAAAGTGCTTGCTCGTTTCATTTTTTTCTTTGCAAAAGAAACACAACGCTTCCTCACGAGTCTTGCCATAAATACCTCCAAAACACAAAGTGTTTGTTGCTATTCTGTATTTTAAAAAATATAAAGAATAGGAAAAATTTGGGTTCTCCAATAATCTTAAAATATCCTTTGGTTTAAAACTTAAATCTAGCCTATCACACTTCCTTTTAATCTGGTTTAAAAAATGGGTTTTGTCATTTCTTTTAACTAAAAAACCTCGAAGCATGGCATTGCTGCTTAAATTTATAAAATTAAAAAAGGAGTCCCTTGGGCCGCATTGTCTTTGTTTGAATTGGACCTCTCTTTTTATTTTCTCCCTCTCTAACATTTCACTCCCCGTAAAAAGTAGACTATAGTTAAAAATTTCACCCATGAAAGTAATTTTTTTCCTAACAGAGGTATTGTCTAGAAAATTCACTCTTGGATTGTCTCTCACCGGTTCTTGCCATTCCATTACCTTCAATGCTTCTTTCGAAATCTCGAGATTGATATTTGCATTTACCTCCCAAAAGTGGCTTATTTTCCTAGACATGTCCAAAACCTTCTTAGGTCCACAACCCTCAATGTCTTCTTTTGTGACTCCGATTTTATTTTGCAAATTTTGCAAGACAATCTTACCCCACACCGTTGTATCATCCAAAATTCTTCTAAACCACCCGAACAGTAGGACTTCCAATAGTTTTTAAAGCAAACCATTCCTAATCCCCCCCACTTTTTACTGAGGGCTATTCTTCTTCTGGTAAAAATTTTATTCGGCTTGTCTTTAAAAAGAAAACGTGACTCTATTTCTTGAACTTCTAAGGTTAGATCTTCGCAATATGCAGTAGATCTAAGTAGATGGATGACTTTGGGTATTATTAAGGTATTCCAAACACATACCCTCGCGGGAAGATTCATACTAAGAAAGGATGAGAGAGTCGATGATGTATACTTAAGCTTTTCTAGGATCATTCTCTTGTTTTCTGTCCTGTCCACTTCATCTATTGAGATGAAGGATCCTAGCACCTTCAATACTGGCACTTTTTCTAAACCAATATCTTTTAGATATCCTACATTATTCCCTATAAATTTTGATTTTTCTACATTTACTTCTAGGCCCGATATTTTTTTAAAATACTCTAATATTTCAAAAACCTTATTTGCAGATTCTCTAACCTCTTCAACACTTCCTGAGAGCAGTATCGTCAAATCATCGGCAAAAGCTTCCACTTTATTTTCTTCTGTGCCAATTTTCACACCTTTTATAATTTTACTTTGATCTATTTCTACCAAAAGCCAATCCATTGCTATAATAAATAAATAAGGAGACATCGGATCCCCTTGCCTGCAGCCTCTCTTATATAGAAAGGATCACTGTTCTTATCATAGTATGTTTGATTATTATTCAAACAAAGTTCAATCAAGTGTCTAAATTTACGACTAAAACCATGGAATTCTAGGCATTTTAATATCCAATCGTGTGACATACTATCGAACGCCTTTTTGAAGTCGACTGCCACAGCTGAGACTTCTTTATGATTACTTTTAGCATGCGATATTGAATCTTTGATACTTCTGATCACATCGTCTATCTTCCTACCTTTCAGAAATCCTTTTTGAGCTGAGTGCAGAATTGATGGAAGGATACCCCCCACTCTCTTAGCTAGTACGCCACTAAATATTTTATAACTCGTATTGAGCATCGTCAAGGGTCTTAAATTGTGAATATGTCGCGGGTCTTTGCCTGTTTTTGGTATTAAGACTAATTTACCTTTTGTGATATGGTTATCAAGATGTCCGGAAGCCATTGCTTCTTTATACACCTCTTGCAGAAGGGGGGCTAGAAGTACGCAAAATTTTCTATAAAACTCTATAGGGAAACCATCTAATCCAGGTGCAGAGTTTTTCTTTTTGTAACCCATAATATATTTTTTTATTTCCCCGACCGAAACTTCTTCATCTGTAAAGACTTCTGAGTTTTGAATTAATTTTCTAGAGCTGTACTGTTCTATATCACACTTGTAAAACTTGTGTTGCCAAGTTGAACACCTTTGACAGCTCCTCAAGCAACCTTTAACACACTCCCAGCATCGATGTAGCTTTTGGAAGTAGTTGACTACGTTAGCACTTATCAGTTTCCGGTCATGTATTAGTTTTCCACTTTCATCAAAAACCGACCCCACTTCCTTCTTCCTCATACCGTTCTCCTCCTGTCTTCGCACACTTGCTAATATAGTATTTTCCTTCGGTAAGGATTTGAAGCCTGAGCGAATCTTACAACCATCAGTATAATATTCATCGATCTTCCTTATTTTCTCTTCCGCGTCCCTATCTAATCCTTCCTGCAACATACCATTGACAAGATCTTCTCTTTTTTCTCTTCTCTCCCTACTAAGCCTCACTCCCAGTTTGATATATTCCCTCCTTGAGCAGTCTAGCACCAACTTCAACGCATGAGAATATGTTTTTATTTTCCCATTCTTCAATTTCAGTAAAATCTCTCCTATAATTATTTTGATTTTTTCCGACGTTGTATCATCGTCTAACAGACTCACGTTTAATTTCCAATATGTCCCAGTTGGTTTCTTTGGTGCCACAATTTCAGCAGTAATAGGACAATGATCTGATTGTTCAGGGACTAATGTCAAGTAGTTCCCTAACAATGCATACAGCCCAGGAGATACAAATAGGTAGTCTAGCCTTGATGTTTTAGCTATTTTCCCCTCACGTTTCAAAAGAAAAGTATGCTTTGGCTTTGTAGAAAATTTTGCTGCCACATCCCCTAGCCGGTATTTGGTTATAATTTCTTTCATTCTCTGTCGCACATATATTGTTCTTATTAGAGTATCCCCTTTCCTGGTTCATGACCATATTAAAGTCTCCTAGTAGGATACATTCCTCTTCACTGGAACTCAATTCTTCTTTCAATATAATTTCTAAATTATCATAGAAGGAAGGGTTGTCTTTATTCGGACCATATAGTGATATTAACTTTATATCTGTAGCATTCCAAGATACAGATACCACAGCGTAATTACCACCGTCGTCTATTTTTAGGACTTTTGGTCGAAGAAATTTTTTTATGGCTAGCCAAATACCCCGAGAGGGATGTTTTCCCCCCACCTTACTGCGGGGACTTGAACCAAGCTATAATCAGCCTCTAAAATTGTGTTTTTAACCGAACTCACTATTCTCGTGTCACACATAGACAAAATATGGGGATCATGGTTTAAAAAATAGTTAATAACCCTACTTCGCTTTGATGATTCCAGAATTGAGTTGACATTAGCAGATAAAATTTTTAAAAGACAGGAAGCAGGTGGGGTATTTCTTTTTCTTATTGTTAAAAACAGAACCATCTTTGGTGGTTAAAAAATTTTTTCGACGGAATTTTTCATTAAAAAAAAACATGACGGGGGACTGGGATTTGTACAAAACAATTTAAATTTACATAATGTACAAATATTTACATATATTTTTTTTACATAATTGATTGTCTGAACAAAGGATATTTAAAATCATGTTCAGAGTGTGGCTAATGCAAGGAGAATATAAATAATGTGAGGCAATGGGAATCGACGTAGGCAATTGCAGGGCGACAACTGACTATTTTGTTGTGATGGCACAGCTGCTACGCTTGATTTGTAGTTGAGTTTGTATTAGAAAGCTAAAATACCATATTCTCGAGGAAGTAAGCAAACGTCATTTTACTCCAGATGACTTCCAAAGGAATATTCAGGTTGAGCTTCTAGGCATCTTTGTTAGGAAGAAGCTTAAGTATCAAGCTGTTTCTTCACTCTCCATCCCTAGATCATCCTCCTCAAGTGTGTCCATGTCCTTCAGACAGGTCCGTCAAGAAGTCCGTGAACGAAAAAAAATTGTGAGTTGACTAGTGAGAAGGAATGAGGAACTCTCACTCACGAAAATGAAAATGTCCTGCTACAAAGCTAAGTGCCTTAAACTTAATTAATAAAACTTTAAGGAAAATTTAATTAGAAGTCATAGCACTAATAAATAAAAATATATTGTAGCATTCGTGACGTCACAAAAATAACTGTTTTGAATAGGAGCATAAGTTAAAGATTTCCTCTTTGACTCACCTTATTTATATTCCCTTGGGCTAATGTGACTTCTCTATTGTAAAATGACTTGCATTTAGAATGTCTATCATTTTGACAAAATCAATAAAATAGATACTTTGATTTATATCATATTTGTGCTGTATTGCTTTATTATTCCAATATCAATAAAATATTGTATTTTTTATTATTTACTTTCTTCAAACTTTTTGTAGCTTATGTTTGTTTTATGGATAATTATAATTCTTAATAATGCATTGTTCACGCATTTGTAGAGACAATATATATATGCAAAAGCCCATCATCCGTCTCCATGTTCTCTCCACTTCTATTTCGGTCATTTTTCTCGTGCCAGAACAGTTCAATGATTCATATTTTATTATTTTTTAATAGTAAGTGTAAAGATGTAACAATACTCAAAAGACGGTTAACAAAATGGATAAAGATTTGCAAGGTAGTGATGTCCTTCAAAAAAGCTTTATCTTATTGTAACACTTGATGTAAATTGCATGGCTCCTACATTACTTAAGAGCTTATGCACACAACATCAAATATTTTGATTAATATAAAAATAAACAGCATTTGAAGGCTCTACTATTTCCCAAGAAATAATAATTATTTTTTCATCATATTATACATTTCAGTATTAATATTGTTTCGTTTTGATATTTAGTGGGATGTATAATATAAGAATACAACAATAACTAAACTTCCCAAATCTTGATGATGGATATTGTAAATTAATTTTCAAACAAGAGAGCCAAAGAGGGTTTCTCAAACGAAAAAGGAGACATTATCAATGATGAATAAATGGATATTAATTCATACTTATTGGGTTAAGAAGAGAAAATTCCATAATTATGGAAAAAATCAACATGCATTATAAATCAACCTTTAAAATTCCTTGAATTGAGTAAATATTATCGTTTTTATGTCCAATTTATGTCTGCTTTTGCATTAAAATGCAGCATTTTTAGAAACTATTCAAAACTAGCATATATACATCTATATAATATATATATATATAGATAGATAGATAGATAGATAAGATAAGGTAAGATCAAATCCGGCGGGTTTTCAGAACATCGTTTAACAAGGATGACGTCATCCGATCCGCGCAGCTGATTTTTTAGCAGACAGCCAACATATGAAAGATCATTTCAGTTGAATTTTATCATCATCATGGCCGTACATGGAAATCTACAGCCTGCTATCTGGAACGAACAAGAACGCAGGTGTGCCGTTATCCAGATTCTTTGTATAAAGGGTAACAACATCAGCAACACCCAGGTCTCTGAGCTTCTCGAAATCGACAGAAGAAGGGTTGCTGAGTTCAGGCAGCAGCTGAAGGATACCAGGGACCCTCGTTCTGTCGTCGACAGGGCCTTCAGGCCCTCCAGAAGCGCCCGCAAGGTCAGGACCCCCGACTTCCTCAGGAGGATGTTAGACATCTTCGAGCACGACCCCAGCAGGTCCATCAGGGATGTGGCCAAGGAGCTGGACGTTTCTCACGTAACTTTGTTGGCCTGTGTGAATGAGGATTTGCGTTGTCACAGCTACAAACTCAAGATTGGCCAGCTGTCCCCAAGACCCACTGGACCCCTTGCTCCCCCGATTTGAATCCTATGGACTATTTTTTTGTAAATCGTAATTATACTTTATTGAATTTAGCGTAAATGCATATATGCTATATATAAATAAACATTATAGTTTAAAATTTATACACTAATAAAGTCAATACAAAATATTAAACGCTCACATAAAAGTACAATAACTTCATAAAACCAAGTTGAAATTAATTATACAATAAAATAACAGTAATGTGGTTAGAAATAAATAGGTGTCATTTAATTTAAAACTAGACTTTTTTGTAAAATCGTAATAAATAAAAGCACAATCACTTCATAAAACAAAGTTGTAATTAATTGGATATTAAAATAACATTAACATGGTTAGGAATAAATAGGCTTAATTTAATTTAAAACTAGACTTTTTTGTAAAATCGTTGTATAAACTTCAGATGGTGAGAGGTCCTCTCGGAACAGGAGGGGAAGTACCGAACGATGTCGCTCGCAAATCTACAGCTTGAATCCTCTGGAATCTTGATGGAGAGCGCCATGTACGAGCTGCTGCTGATAAGACAATGGATTTTAGGTCTCCCTCTTGAATAGGTTCCCTCGAAGATAAACGCTCTGCGATATAGCTTTTGCAACTTGAAAGTGCAAACTCAATTGCTTTTGTTTTCGGAGATGCTGTCCGTAGATTAGAATTTAATCAAAGAGAATTATGGGAGCGATCAGTTTTCCAGTTATTCCAGGAACATTTAGAAGAACAAAGTCTCTTAGGATACGTAGAACAGGACAATGGGAGAAGGCATGGATGATTGAATTAAATAATCTTCCACAATCCTTGCACGGAGCATCAAAGAACACACATCTGGTAGAAACTTGAAATTGGGCAGTAAAGCGTTTGCCGTGAACTATTTGGAGGTAGAAGACAAAATTCTCTTTTTCCACGATGCAGGCAATTCCAAGTCTTTTAAATACAAGTCTCCCTCACGTCCATTGTGAAGGCCATTCGGCTCATTTTCCTTTCACTACCATCCTCCTGAGGAAGGGGGATAGTGTTAGTGGGATCTGGATCAGGAGGGTTCATATCGGGTGGTGGAAAGGAGCTTGAGCGGTTAGGGTCCTCTTCACACTCCATATCTCCCACCTCTTGTTGATTATTATTATGTACAATTTCTCCCTCCTCCTCTTGGGTGTCCGCATTGGGTTGACATGGTTCGGATATAACAATTGATGCTTCAGGTTGACTGGTCACCTGGTTAGAGTTTGATCCCGTGACGGTGGGATCTGGATCTGGAAGGCTCTTATCCGGTGGTTGAAATGAGCTTGAGCGGTCAGGGACCTCTTCAAACTCCACATCTTCCCCTCTTGTTGATTATGATTATGTAAAATCTCTACCTCCTACTCTTGGATGTCTATAAATGGTTGACATGGTTTCGAATGGAGCAATTGAGGCTTCAGGTTGACTGGTCACATGGTTAGAGTTTGATCTCGTACGGGTACTCGAGGAACTTTTGCCATTAGAGTGTACTTCTTCTATGGTCGATGGATTGCTATTACCTTTGTCAAAGCTCAAAAGACGTAGAGATTCCTTTCAGAGCTTATGATAGTCCCGTAGATTCAATCTAGTGTTTGTACAGCCGTGCTTTAGATGGCCATGACCAAAGCAATTTAGACATTGCTGTCTAGCTCCCTTAAATTTAAGTTTTAAGAGAAACCCCTGAAAGGGTACAACATGTGGTACTGTTGTAGGATCCGCGATCATCTCCACAATATAATCGGAGTCCCTCCAAATGTCCTTATACTCCTTGTACTTTTTTTCTGCTGCCTCATTCGATGGATTCTTCCTAGGATAGTGTGATACAACTTCACCATACTGCTTTAGCCATTCGACCGCCCCTTCTTCATTTATCCTTTTAAAAGTATTTTCCATTGTTATGGTCACCTTTTTCTTTAAATTGAGATCTATCTTCTACACACCTTTCAATCGTAAGCTGACATTGACGACAATACCTCTCACAGAATAGTTTGAAGGAATGAACCATCTTCAAGCCCTCCAATCTTCCTCTAATATCAATAGGGTGCTTTGAATAAAACCCGACTTGATTAAGCCCGAACCTCGGGTTCGCTCCAGCAAGCTCATGCTCTTTGAACCCAAAGAGGAGAGCCATGTCATAAACATCGATATGTCTTACTTTTTCAACCCTAAAAAGCATCGTCTTCCTTGCATTCAATCATAATGACGAACACTTCCCATTTGAAGCGTTCATCCCCATCAATATTTTTTCCTCTGACATTATTTTTCTTCATTCCCTGCTTCACTGCGCCTGAGTATAGCTGAGAGCCTTTGCTGACCACCCGGTCTCTTCTTTTTCTCCTTCCACACGCCCGTTGTTATTTATTAATTCATCACAATATTCCCCAGAAGAAGAAGCACCCTCTTCTATTATGGAAGCCCCCACAATATTATTATTATTATTCCTTATCCGCCAGTCAGGAGGCCTATCAGGCGGGAGTAACGACAGGTTGCACCACTTTAATTAAACTTTAAAGGGGAAAAGAAATTCACGACAGAAGAAGGGAGGTAAATAAGAAGAAAAAGGAAAAACAAAGATCAATCTCTTACTAAAGATCCAAGATCACGGTTTCGATCCCCAAAAATACGGATCTTCGGTCCCAATTCCTCTTATATTCGGATACAGTTAGAGAGTCGATGCACTTATAAAACTTTTAAGTTATTAAAGAGGCCAAAATACACTATTAAACCTCACCAAATCAAAACTATTCACAGAGCAACACAAGAGGCGTGTTACTCTATACATAGGTAGGCAAAAAAACATTTTCTGGGGCTACCTTGAGCGACACACCAACCGACTGGCTCACAACACCAAGGCCGCCCTGATCAACTCCATAATGAAGCAGACCAGGAAGTTGGAAAGGGCCCTGGTGGCCAAGGCCTGCTCCTCCTTCCGTGCCAGGATCCAGCGCGTCATCGACGCAGAAGGCGAATGGATTGAATAAGCAGAATCTACACATCTGTACAAGCATTTTATTGCCTAAATAAATAAAATAGAACAGAAATTTACGATTTCATGTGTATTTTAAGTTGAGAGAAGAAAAACGCCGGATTTGATCTTACCACCCTGTATATATATATATATTGTCTAAAGCAAAATCAAGGTCTTTCAATATAAGTAATACATTTCTTGAATTTATTTTAATTAAAAGAATTAATGCTCAAAAATCTTTTAACCAACATCCTCAAGAATAAAAGCAGATAACTCACTCAATTTTTATGAACTGTAACAAGGTTGCATGTTTGGCTTCCCGAGTGAATGAGTCAACAACATTTATGTTAAAGGGGGGTTGCGTGTTTTAGAGTAATGGCATACTCATGGTTCATTCGATTCTTGGACGAAGGACACGACATGATTTCCATCATTTCTGGGCTCCTATCCTCAAACAAACAGTTGAATGCCATCCTTCCAAACTTTGAAAAATCATGTATTGCAAAACTGCTGAAAGAAAGCTAAGCCTTTGGTAAAATACAAGTAAAAAAACATCTTACAAGTTAGGCATGTAGTCTAAACAGATATATCTTTACCTTTATTTCTATCACTACAAATGGCACTCTGCATTATGCAACACTGTCAAGGGACAAATATATTTTTAAAAATTGGAGGAAACCATGGTGAATGTATTTTTTTAAAATCCCAAATAAGTTAAAAAAATAGGTATAAATAATCATATTAACATCAAATTATTACTTGAGGAAAGAAGAAACACAATGATAAGATAAAACAAATACAATCGACAAAAAATTATATTGATTTATTGAGTTAAACTGGATAGATTTGATCATTCCTCTTTAGGATAACATCTAAGTTTTTTAAACACTTAAAATAATATTAAATTTCAATAAACTCTATGATATGTAATGCTTTCTCCAATTCATCTCTTGCCCATGACTTATAAAAACACATAAAGAAGATTAGTTCTTTTAAGGGAACCATCATATCAGAACACGAATGATTCCTTTCCGTCCATCAACTTTCCGTGAAAAATAAGATGTAACTTGTTATATTTTGAAACGTCCCTATATATGGATAAATATAGAAATAATAAAAATAAAGTAATAATAACAATGTACATTGAAATACCATATAAACTTACCATACCATAAACGTGTATATATATATATATATATATATATATATAGATATATATATATATATATATATATATATATATATATATATATATATATATATATATATATATATTTCTCATTCTTACAACTTAGTATATAGCCTTTAGAATGCTCAAAGACTAAGAAGTATTCCTCCATTTCCTTTGTTGTTTCATCGACTTGAAGACTATTTATTTCATTGTTTTAGGTACATAAGATGCATTCAATCAATTTTTCTATCCATTCTCTTATGTACATACAACCTGATATTATGTAAGCCGGTAAGTATGGGTCGTCATGACAAGTATCATGTAGCCTATCATATTGCCAAGCCGCCTGGCCGAGTTTTTCAGAGTTTACATTTATAAAATTATTCTTTAAATAGTTTTAGGTATACAAGTATGCCCCTTTCTATAATATATGTTATACTTTACAAAATGCCCATAAGCAAAGGTATGCTAAGAATGCATTTTTTGATCCCTCCTTTTAATACTTTTTAGAAAAGCCTATTATTGACTTTGGATGCTAGGATTATCCTAACAACAAAAAAACCCTGTCTACTTACAAAAATTCGGCATACTTGCAAAGGTACAAAAAAATCACAGTTTCCTTTAGGCACCTTCTTTCCTTCAAAGATGATAAAACATGGATGAAACTTACGTAAAGTCTAAGTTTTCCTTTTTGCCTATTACACCCACAAAGAAAAAAAATTATTTGATGTCTTGAAGGGTAAAGAAAAACTTTATGTGTATATATGCAAAGTTATGTATATATACATTTAGGGTGCTTTTACTTTTTGCATGACTTTCTGATTTAAGTGCAGGACAACTGCTAGAAATTGTCATGGATATATTAATAGTGTTCAAAACGATTAATTAATCATAACATTAAATTTGATGTATTTGAATTGCTGTAAAATTTATTTATTCAAGGACATACCTATATCAAATTTCCTATGGTCCATTGTGTTATTTCATACTTCATTGGATACACTAAATTTGCAACAAAAAAATTGTATAGCAGCCATTTTTTATACTTTTTATTCCTATTATTCAAGAGCACATGATTACAAGTATTTTGATTGGATAAAGCTAATGAATGCGTGGCCGCCATTTTATGTTTTCTTTTTTCTTCCCATTATGCAAGATTTTATAAACAAATATACACTCAGAGAGTGCAAATCTTCGCCGTCAAGGGGTCCTTATGAGCCTTCCGAGGCGGATTTTTCACGACTGGGGCGGCGTAGAGGGACGAGGGAGGGTTCCCCTCGACGGAAATTCCGAGAGGAAGACGCTCCCGGCACCCGATTTCACAGCACAGCGACATCTATTGGCAGAGTAGGCTAACTTGAAATATTTAGTAGTATTTAGCTCATTTTGCATCTTAGTTCTGCACTGAGAGATGCCAAAATTTAATCACTTGTTCCTTTGGCATTTCCAACAACTCCACAAAGTTTCACTTGAATCCGTTCTGTATTTTTTGAGTTATCCTGCTGACAAACAAACCAACCAACCAACCAACAAACCAACGCCAGTGAAAACAATACCTCCTTCGGCGGAGGTAATAAATGAATCATATAAACGAGTATAGAAGTTAACAAAAAACATGGGATTTTATAAACAATAATGTAGTTTAACCATTCGCAGAGTTACAATATGTATAGAGCTTAAATCCTCTACCTTATTTTTTAAACCTGATAAAAAAATACAGTATGCGATATATGACATTTACGGATACTCGATAACTTCGAAACGTATCTCCATGTATATTTTATAAAGCTTAAATAATCTACCTTATTTTTTTATTATTATTTACATATAAAGTATGCGAACTATGAAATTTAAAATACTCAGTTGCTGATAGTTTTATACTGACTGAATCAAAAGAATGAGGTAAATAAACCACATTATCCCTGAACTGAACCCCGTCTCGGAAACATTTTTGTTCAAACTGTCATTAGCATTCAAGCCTGATGTAATTTTTAAAAAAATCGTAATTAGACTTTATTGTATTTAGCGTAAATGCATATATGCTATATATAAATAAACATTATTGTTTAAAATTTATACACTAAATACAGTCAATACAAAACATTATACGGTCACATAAAAGCACAATCACTTCATAAAACGAAGTTGTAATTAATTGGATATTAAAATAACATTAACATGGTTAGGAATAAATAGGCTTCATTTAATTTAAAACTAGACTGTTTTTGTAAAATCGTAGTAAAAACTTTAGATGGTGAGAGGTCCTCTTGGAACAGGAGGGGAAGTGCCGAACGATGTCACTCGCAAATCTCCAGCTTGAATCCTCTGGAATTTTGATGGAGAGCGCCATGTACCGAGCTGCTGCTGATAAGACAATAGATTTTAGGTCTCCCTCTTGAATAGGTTCCCTCGAAGATAAACGCTCTGCGATATAGCTTTTGCAACTTGAAAGTGCAAACTCAATTGCTTTTGTTTTCGGAGATGCTGTCCGTAGATTAGAATTTAATCCGAAGAGAATTATGGGAGCGATCAGTTTTCCAGTTATTCCAGGAACATTTAGAAGAACAAAGTCTCTTAGGATACGTAGAACAGGACAATGGGAGAAGGCATGGATGATTGAATTAAATAATCTTCCACAATCCTTGAACGGAGAATCAAAGAACACACATCTGTAGAAACTTGAAATTGGGCAGCAAAGCGTTTGCCGTGAACTATTTTGGAGGTAGAAGACAAAATTCTCTTTTCCACGATGCAGGCAATTCCAAGTCTTTTAAATACAAGTCAGCAATTTTTTCTGCCTCCATTTTTGTGTTATGGCCATAGTTCATTCTGAGGTACCATGGGACAGGAACAAAGTGTTTGACTGCCGATCGTTTAAGAGGAAACAAGAATCTTCCACACCTAAAAATGGACTCCGAAGATAGGTCATGAATAGTTAGGGTGCCAGACGTTAATGCTATATGTTCCAATCTTTTTGGAAGCTCCAGGTTTTGGCAAAAGAACTTCTTTTTACAGTTCTGGCGTATAATGTCGATTGTTGTCGAACATTGGAATATAGGACTACCCCGCCAAATCAAACTATGTACTGTTCCTAAAGATGGAGAAAACTCTTTAATCATGTCGTTAGAAAAGTCTGTTCCCAACATTAAACAGGTATACACCGAGCTGTTAGAAATATGAGCCCTCCATTCAACCTCTGGGTTTTGTGAGAGATCCGGAGCCTGATGTAATTTCACAAAACTCATATTATTATTTCATAATGTAAATGCTGCATTTATTAAACCCTTCCGACTACCAGATTATGTGACACTTTTTAATAACAAATAACGTTATTAAACCAAAACTATTTTGGGATATTTTGGTGACTTCGTCTTCCCCATCCCGAGGAGGCCCATGAGGCCCACCACTTAAGTGGGATATCCACTTGGAATGGAGACGGCTACCTTTGCATGCGACGCAATATCGGTGTGGAACATTGGACGCAGCGTCCTCACATCATCCATTCTGCATTTTATTATATTTTATTTGTTTTCAGTTTTTACATATTTTTACTGTTTCTATTTATTTATTTTAGACTAGTTACAGTTGTAACTAATGAGCCCCATGGCAAAATATACTTCATTACACATACACACACACTTCATCTTGATTTTTTATTAGAAATATATATCACCCACCAGTCCTTTTTTATATGAGTGAATAATGAATAATATATAACTCAGTAATTAAAAAAACAGTAAGAGAAAATCGTTGCACAGATTTAGGCTGGTCAACAAACCATAATAAATGTGTGAGCCTTTGGGACTCATCGAATCTTAGTTTGAAGTGTCAAAAACTTATATAAGGAATCAAAAGGGCATCAATAATCTATATATTAATTCACCAATCTCTGTCCGTCTGTATGTCCGCACGCTATCTCCTCCCACATTTATGGTCAGATTTGAACTTTGAAGGTACCTATGGAATCCTTGGGTCAAGACGGACCTAATAAAACTATTTGCAAAATGATGGGACCAGAAATGAAGAAAAAAATTCAGACCTTGTCTGATTTGAACCACCTACTCTTCAAGGTAAAGAGAGGAAAAAAGAAAAAGAAAAGGAGGGGGAGGAGGAGTTAGAAAAAAAAAAAAAAAAAAAGCATCTCATGTGACTTAAAACATATTCTTAGTACAAAGTCAAGCTTTTTGTTGAGGAATGTTTGTACAAAACAGAAAAATAGTTTCTCTCTCCTCTCTTATATTCTTTAAGGTATGTTTCACTCGCAAACTAGCTCCAAAACCTACCCATACTCGAAGGGCGAAAATAATGGCGCCGTAGGCGCCAAATATGCGAGTTTCATAATAATCCTGGTTGGAAGCTATATGCTGCTACAAACATGTGGACGTTTGTCCACAGGTTTGTAACAGGATTGTTGTAACTTTTGAGTGCATAAGTAAGATTCAAAATATTTTTTAACATCAAGTGAGGGATGGTTCAAATATGGAATTTTATCTCGAATACTCCAACTGGCATATAGGAATGGCATTCTTTTGGTGCACAACAAGGAAATAACAGACCATATATTATGGGAATGCCATGATTTATCCGTCGTCAAAACTACAAAATCGACAAATAATTATTAGGGCTTAATTGGTCATTATAAACTCTGAACTATTAGATCCTAAGGGATCTTAAAAACGGAGGTAGTCCTGCTCTTTCGATTTTTCCATTAGAAGTACAAAATATAATATGTATAAAATCAGTATATATCTTGTTGAAGCCATAAAGGAGAATGAACATGATAGAATTTTACCTATTACAAAAATGTTTGCAAAAAAATCCTTATGTCACTCCCCTTCATTTGTTTGGTTACCTTCTTTATACTGTTTTCTTTTTTTATTGGGGCTTAAAGTGTTTTACGATATAATACACAACAAAATACAATAAAATATTTAGGGGAAGGAATTATGTGCATAACATATAAAAACATTGTAATTTAAAATCATTTCTTGCCTGAATCGTTTTTATGGAACATAAAATACAACTACAAAATATTCAAAATAATGTCAGAACATCAAAACAATACATATTTAAAACTCAAACGGTAGACATAATAAATTCTTCAAATAAATTAACTTCTTTTAAAAGTTTCATAAAATTTTATAATAGTTTTGAACATTGTAAAATACTTCGCCGAGACTTGGGGGTTGAACTTAAATAAATCCGCCGCATATTGCCATCCAGCACCAGAAGTGTTAGGCATCTTCAAAGAGAAGGACGAATAACGAGCAGCAGAAGATACTAGAGCGGTTGTTATTTCCTCCGGATCCACAGATCATTCTTGCAGATTTTGCTCGCAATGAGTAGTGATTTAGCATCTCATAAAGCACACTCCAGTGCCTTCAGATTCTCGGACGGGGCTTGGCCTTCCATTACTCCAACAGAAAACACGCTTTTGCATTCACCTCAATGGTATTATGTCCGTTAACATTTAAAGCTACCAACTTTTTCAAAATCTGAACATGAAGGTAGTCTAAAAAGGCGTGAATAGTATAATAATATATCCTTCAGCAGTTTTTGCACGGAGAACTGAAGAATAATAGCAGATTGCCCGAGATCTGAAGTTGCACAGTGATTTTTGTATCATCGTGGATGCTAACCAAGGATTCTTGTATTTTTATGCCATTCATCAGGAAGGTCTAAAAGAGTAGAATACAACTTTCTTAGTTTATTGGCATCGTCGTCATGTTGGCGTTTAAAACACATTTTCGGGTGCCAAGGAGAGGATGGCATATGAGTTCTTGCAGTTCTCCCTAGAGGAAAACAAAATTTACCATATGAAAAGTCAGGGGTGTGCCGTTTACTAATATCATGTAATATTAATATGTCACTTTCTAAGGTTAGACTTTCTAGATAGTGAGGCTCGCTATGGTTCTTGAAGAAGTCATTTTTTGATGAATTTCGATGAATAATATCAACGATCGTGTTGGATTTGTAAATGGTTGTCCCTAATTTTCCATTTTTATTTACTCACTTCCTAACAATAAACACTGATTGATATATAGTTCTATTATATAATATAAGAATTTACAAATAAAGACACGCCAATTGAAAAAGAAAAAAAACATCCACTATGAGTTTTGATCAAGTTCAGTCAAAAAACGTTCCATTTATTTCTTTGCACTCGATGTGTTCCGACATGGACCTCAAAAACGTACGTAAATGGACTTGAATTATAATTGAGCGCCTGGTAGACACTAAAGAGCTAAATAATTAATGATGCAATGAATTTTGGCATTGAGGACCAGCTGTAAAAAAAATAAACCAATCTGCCAAAAAAAAAAGTAAAAAAAAAGTTTTTTTCGGGGAGGATATTGCTGTCAACGCCGTCCCGTTCAACCATTTACTTCTAAGTTTGTATGTAAGTATCGATTCAAGCCATGAGGCCTTAATACTTGGACCCCCCCCCCCCCACTTCAGATTAGACAGCATCCAGTTACGTAGTATTTGCAAATAAAAATAATAATTATTATTTTCATATTATGCCATATTTAATCAACTCCTCTATATTAAATCCATACAATCCCCCAAATACCTAGAATATTTGCCTTATTGAAAAATATTTTGCATCATTACTTCAATTCTTAAGACATATATATTTCCATAAATACCTCTTTTTATCAAGTATTTATACATTTAAATGCCATTGATTAAGGCAGTAGTGCTCAGGGCATTAAGGTGTGTTCAATGTTGGGGGTGCAGGTTACAATCCCGAGAGGGGGAGGTGGGTTTTGGTCAACCTCATTCATAAGATTTTCCTTGGTTTTTTTTCCTAAATGGTTCAAAAGAATTGCAGCTTCCGATTGGATATAAATAGCATTATAATTAGTCACTCGAACCTAGGTCTTATCAATGATGTAGACCATAAATGGCCATCCCTCTTGAGAGTATTCGAACCTGCGCCCCCAACATTGAGAGTTGAACACGTCTTAACGCTCACGGCTATCGCACTCCCTTAATACCATTGATATTTTAAAAGAATAACAAGGAATTAAGAGAGTGCTCAAGGCATTAAGGCGTGTTCAATGTTGGGGGTGCAGGTTCGAATCCATAGAGGGGAAGGTGGGTCTGGTCAACTCATTCATCCTAGGTTATAATGTTTATTTATATCGGATGCAATTCTATGGAACTAAATATGAAACAAAGAAAGTCAACAAGCTTGTATTAAAGGAAAAGCAATACATTTATGGTTTGCTTTGGGGGAGTCTTTTTATTCCATTGCTGATCATATTTAATCATACGCATCCTTTGTCAAGTGGCACATTTCCACTATGATCTTGGTATATACATAAGTTCAATTATTTTTCTATTTGGACCGGAAGGATCATGTGTCATATTTTAGATTGAGGAAAAGTGGGTGAATATAATTTTTGTTTCTAGTAACATAATTCGCTGTCTCACACAGCCAAAAATGATGTGCAGAAATTCCAACTACTTTGGGTCGAAATAACTTTAAAAAACAGGTCAAAGTATGCCGAAAGGTGGAAAGTGCCAATTATTCACTGCAACTGGGGCTACATGTACAGACACCTGAGGAGGAAACCATGCGTGACAGAGCTGTATCAACGTCTTTTATGGGTTCAAAGTTGTAGTTCGCTCAACAGATAATCAAATTTCTATTATTATGGCATATTGTTAAGCCTTTTGCTTTACTTAAATAGGTTTTGCTCTTTGTATGAAAAAATTAGGAAGGATTTTCATCGGACACTAATATTGACGAACCAGCTATATGTTTCGTTCCTTTGCTCCTAGATTCGACCCACCTCATCGGAACCTAATCCGGAATCAGCCGGTAGTGAACCTATCTAGGAGCTATCTTTATTTTACAAATTAGTCTAGTAATGATATTTTGTTGTTATACTTTTCACTAAAAAATAAATCTTATCATAATCAATACAACTTTTTGTTTTTTATTTCTGTATTTTTAAAAACACTGAACACAGACTTGAGGATTATATAAAGAGAATTATATTTATTTTAATGTGTCTGGCTCCCTACCTAAATACGCTTACCAATTCTTTATTTTCTATTATATATATTTATAAATAAACTAACGTTACTTGGTAACCGTAATAGAGAAAAGGAAAGGGTTTTATCTTTCATCATACCCGAGACTCTCAGATAGAAGATATCAGATTTCATGTATACGAAGATTAAAAATATACCTAACAAAACTTTTGAAGGATAAATCATCATCAGATCAATTCGAACAAAAAGCTTTGGATACCGCATGCTAATAATTTTATAATAATTTATCTCTCCGCCATTTTGATCTACGTCAAAATACAACGTGTGCATAGTGTAGTTATATTGTCTGGACAATTTTTTGCATTCTAATTTAAAATACACATAAGGCTTCCATCAGATACTGTTGATTTCATAAACATAACGTTAAAAAGTCTTATAAATCTGCATGCTTGGAGATACTTTGAGATATATTATAATATAATTCACTGTCTATTTATTTGCATGTGTGACCTCTTTGCTCGGCCAAAACAATTACAACGATTATATGTAAATTTACATGGATGTTCCTTAGGAAAAGAAGAAGTGTCCTCCAAGGGATTTTGGATACTTTATAGGCCTATGGAGGACAATGGAGGACAAAAAAGTGCATCTTTCACGTGAAGGGGGCTTTCTATCAACTTTTTATAAAATTAAAATAATAATGTACAATATTGTATAAAATATACAATTTGACTCTAATAATAATGTATTAAAATAATTTTTACATGTTATACAACAAATATACAAAGGGAGGGCAATAGCTCAGTGCGTTAAGGCGTGTTCAATTCTCAATGATGGGGGCGCAGGTTCGAATACTCCCGAGAGGGGATGGTCATTATTGGTCTACCTCATTGATAGATCCTAGCTTTGATATACTAATTTTAATGCTAAAATGCTTATTTATATACTGTCGGATACATTCTATCGAACCATATAGGCAAATATATATATATATTTATATCAAAAGAATTAGACAGTGAATATATATATATATATTCAATCATTATAGATCCTGCTTTGTCAAAAGTAAGTAAATCCCAATTATGCAAACAATTAGCCATTGATTTGAATAAAACACTCTGTTAAATATGAGCTGCTATCTAATATCTATATTTTTTTCTTTTATCATTATTTTATCATTGAAATAAATGGCTTTTAAGAATCTTTGTTCCTCAAAGCAATAACTCATCTTAAGAGCATTTTGTCTCAAGATGATTCCTTTATCTTGAGGAAAATATTCTACTTGAGGGAAAAAGCCTAGGTTCTATTGAATGCGTATATTCTTCATATTGTGACAATTGTAAGTAAAAACATCCCTAGGTAAAAGTAACTTATGTGAGCAAAAAAGAAGAAGATCTTTTATTAATTAGATGTTTTT
The DNA here is from genome assembly GCA_013387185.1 of Caligus rogercresseyi. Lineage (NCBI taxonomy): Eukaryota > Metazoa > Arthropoda > Copepoda > Siphonostomatoida > Caligidae > Caligus > Caligus rogercresseyi. The sequence goes on along the minus strand of CP045904.1, from coordinate 8,252,389 downwards.
TGTTAGGAATATGTGAATATTGAGGATATAAGATCATTTACAATCCTACAATAGTAGCCTTTAAAATAAATATGATTCCCTTTATACAATCCTCTAGTCTGTGTTCAATGTTTAAAAATACAGAAATAAAAAACAAAAAGTCTTATTGATTATGATAATATTTAATTTTTTTAGTGAAAAGTGTATTAACAACTAAATACAATTACTATACTAATTTGTAATAATAAAGATAGCTCCTAGATAGGTTCACTACCGCCTAATACCGAATTAGGTTCCGGTGAAGTGGGTCTAATCTAGGAGCAAAGAAACTAAACATATATATGGTTCGTCAATATTAGTGACCGATGAAAATCCTTCCTTATTTTTGATACACAATAAAATATTATATAAAATAAGCTATTTCAGGAAGTATCGGTTTTTTACCATTCTTAATTGTGTAAAATAAGGGACTTAAAAAATTAGGCACTAGTAGACCCTTTCAAAGAAAATTGTTGATCAATATTTCCCGCCTCCGTTTTCATAATCCGCTGTGATTTTGTTTTCATATTGAATATATTGTTGTTTGGTTGAGTTCTGATCTATTAGGTAGAAAAAGTCCGGATTTTAGGAGTGCCAAATCCTGTATTAGCAGCCCTAACGTGAAAATGGTCTGGTGACACAGTTAAATATTGAAGCATGGAGAGTTTTTTATCATGATTTTTTATAAAGTTATTCTTCAAGGCAGTAAATGTGGACTATTTTGATAAGATTAGCATAGAACTACTAAAACATGATGGAAAGAATACAAGAGTACAAGAATCGATTTGGAGTCAAGAACATTCATTAAGATATTTAGGGGAATTATATTATTTGCATTGTTAAACTCTTACTGACTTTAAAAAAATAATTATAGTCTATGGAGTATAGGATCTTATCAATGTCCTTGACCAAAATTGACCTTACCTTCTCGGGAGTTGAACAGGCCGTAACACACTGAGTTATCCCGCTCTCTTAGTTGTTTTAGGTTCTGTAATGATACCTAGAATCAGAATGTAAAATGAGTACTTTCTTGTTATAAAGCCATATGTTTTATTATAATATATAAATCAACTCATAAAATAATGTAAAATGACCACAATATATATATATATATATATTTCAATATGAAGGGTCATAACGAAACAATATCTTTAAAAACGAAAACTCTGCATTTAGAAGAAAATTTCTCCATTAAATAAGATAGATAATACTATAGGTATACTCTTGAACCTTCTTTACATCCCTAAATCATAAATCTAATTTTAAACTACTTTTCTCTTAAGATATAACCCTTTAAAAGGTGTTTTTTTATTGTTTGACATCAAAGTAGAATACATATAATACTATTATAAAGAAATATATAGAATTACGTAAAAAATACATAAATAAACATTTTAGTTCAAATTACTCAACGTAAAATGACTACAACTCAACTAAAATGATAACATGCATATAATAATAAAATGGAAAATTAACCATCTCAAGGAGTTATAAAAACGGAGATGTTGAAGGACTATCTTCTTCGAGAGGGTAAGGAGGTGACGGCTCGAAGAAGGTGGTACCATGTACGAAGATACCAAGTGATTTACATATTTCTTTGATTCCGACATATCACCAGATATATTTAATTGAAACAAGCATAGCGAGCAGCGAAAGATATTAAAATGGCGCTCAAGTCTTTTCTTCTTATTAGGAGATTGTCACAAATAGCATTTGACAGTTTCACACTCCTTTTAAAAAGAAACTTTTCGCCGTCTACTTTGATTAACTTTTATAAGGAAAAAAATTGCCGATGTAGTTTTTTTTACAAATTGTGTTAGGGATTACCATTTCATTTAATCAAATTTTGGGCTCAAGACTTCCTATAGCAAAAAAACTTTGCAAACTGTAATAGATCTAATAAAAACTAATTGGATTGGTTTGCAAATTTTCTTATAAATTGTATGTTGCAAAAAATGATATTAGGAAAAAAAGGACCAGGAAACCCGTTGAGGAAGACATGGCAACAAAAATGAAGTAAGAAAAAAGGATAATCATGACGCATTAAAAATATAACCCCAATATATATATATTTGCTCTGTCCTATAACAGCAATAACAATAAATCATTTACATATAATTGCAAAAATATTTTTTTGACATTGTTTACTGCTTTTTTTTTTTTTGGGGGGGGGGGGATAGTATTTGTACAATATGTAGGTGTATTCCACTATATACTTGCCTACCCATTATCAGTGCCATTTTTTTCATCATTTGCCTTACTATTTTGGGTAATTTCTTCCTTATCCTTCTTTTCTTGAGTCATTTCTTCCTAGACCGTATTTTCCTGGCCTTTTTTCTTCTGGACACCCACATTGACAATTGTTACGTATAAGAAAAACAGTATTATTCATCCTCGTCCCATTAAGTTTTTTTTGTGCCTTTAGAGTTCGATGGATATTTGCATCTTACTTGGATATAAAAAGCATATTAAGCATTAAAATTAGTCACTCGAACTTAGGATCTTATCAACTGAGGTAGACCAAAAATCCCCTCTTGGGATTCGAACCTGCGCCCACAAAATTTAGAGTTGAACACGCCTATACGCACACGGCTATCGCGCTCCCTTAAGTTACATGTTTGCAATAACATTCTAAGAAATCGTTCTGGAGGGCATCCAGTCCATCACTTCGAGACCGTATATAAACACTTTGTCGATTTTTATATTAAAAAGGCATTTCTTTAATATGAACCATAGTGAGTTTTTAACCTTAGAGCTGTCAAGTGATAGACCGATCAATTAGTATGGAAATAGATAAGTATTTTAACTATTGTTTATTGCCATCTACAGAAATGGTTCGATAGAAAAGAATCCGTGAGGATATAAATAAGACTGATAAACTTAAAAAGTCTTTTTTTAACCTTAAATATAGCTTATTAGATTATATTGCCTAAAAAACATTATGAATGTTGATACATAAATATGTGTTTATTTATTTTTATTCGGTTATGCAATTTATGGTCGTTAAAATCACCTACATAAATCTAAGCTTATTGATATCAGTAAAAACAATCATTAATACATACTAAAAGAATGATTGCTCTTTTTATCATCATTGCAAATATAACCCTATTTGCTAACATGCATCTTATTCATTGCCCTTAATTTACTTTGGCTTATGTTAAAATGTTAATTTTTTATGCAACATTAGTTCTGTAGAAAAACATTCATTTAAGATGAACATATGCATATTATTTATAATGTTTTGTCCTTCAACATTGGACACATTCTACTTTGTACAGCTCTTTTATGTTTTAAGGACTCATGGTGTATATATATATATATATACCGTGAGTCCTTAAAAATGAAAGAGGTGCACAAAAGTAGAATGTACACAATAATTGGGCGTCTCTTCGGAGTGGAAATTGAAATTAGACTTAATGAATATATTAGAAATTATAGATCAAATATTAAATTAAATTATCAGTGGTGAGTCAGTTACTTCCTGGCGTAGCTGGTATATTATATTCGCTTTCTACCCATCCAGCTATGTGAATGCAGTGCAGGACCTCAAAACGCTGTTACGTTTTAACAGAAAGATTTGATTTTTAAAATTTTGACTTTTTATTTGTCCGTTTTGTTGTGTTTTTTTGTGAGATGTTTTACTGTTGTTTATTTTATTTTTTGTTATTAATGTGAGATGACTTTTATTTTGTATAATATATTTAAACTAAAATATTGATTAATATATGTACTCAATTGCAATTACACAAAATATAAATAAAGTAAAAAAATAAGATGAAAATTTATCTTTACAGCCGTCAGAAATTATTTTAAAGTATTGAAAATTTTAATTAATTCCTAACAATATGATTATGATTTTGTTAAATATAGTTGAATTGAGTTTTATCTTTAAGGATATGAAAAAGTATTAAGAAAGACATGAAGCCACTCAAAGACAAAGTCGCTAAGGATCGAGTCAAGTTATCAAATATTTCATTATAATATTATAAATTATCATATTGTACAATGACACAAATGACGTAGTCGCAGAAGGTGCTTTAAATATACCATTTTTAATTGTCATTCATATATAATTAAATTGGGACCTAGTATTATGTATTTCATTACTTTCTAAATTGATTTTTAATACCCTTCATATTATTTTAAAATAAAAAAACAACGTAGGAGCTGGTTGAATTGCAATCTAATATTAATGAAACACTTTTTTATAAATTTATCTTTGAATAGTAATTTTTACATTAACTTTATACAAAAGTGTCATTACAATTGTTTGCAATTTTACAAGCTCTACGTTGTTTATTGTTTTAAATTGATAGCGAAGGGTATTAAAAGATAAATTTATTATGATTGATACAAATATAAATAAAATTTGGTATCATAAGAGGCACAAGGAAATAATAATAAAATAAAGTTTGGACAAAAGGATCATTGAAAATGGGTTAATTGATATTAAAATATTTATAAATTCTTATTGTTATATAAAATTCAATTATCTCTAAAATTTTGTTACCCTTATTCCTTAAAAACTGTCGCAATGCAGCACTTTTACAAAGGTTGCGTAAATAGATTTTTCGTATTCCTGTCAGTTGTTTCACAACTGCTTCATAATGTAACTAATTGATTTTATAATAAGGGATGAAAGTTGAAGTACTCATGAGGTTAAGGCCTTTAGAGTATGTACGCATTCCCCAGTGGGCTTTCTTTTTTAAGCTCATTATAATCGTAACTAACTTTTTAATGCATTAATGTATAAATATAATTCTTTTGAAAGAAGCAGCATACTATTAAAAAAATATATATTTACATATAAGCATCCTACACACTAATCTCTCACTGTGTTTATTGTTTGACAATTTTATCTTCCACGGATCGTGACAACTTTAATTCTTTTATTCAAACAACACATTTCGTCAATAGATAAAAAGGTCAAAAATATCCTTCAGATCCAATTTATCAAATGACAAGACGCCAATACTGGTGAATTGATTTTCCACTTTTGAAAACCCTAACAAAATTGTAAGTTAATATTCTGATAAGGTTGATGAAGTTTTAAGTTAATATACCTCATACATTACATTTATCCCTGGAGTTTAACAAATTAATGGAAGCTTATTACACCATTAAAAATATATATATATTATCCAAATTTATAACCCTACATAATGATTTTTTTTTTCAATTTTCAATATAACTTTCACTTGCTTAACAATGTTCTGAGTAGCACATAAATATTCTAAATTGCTAATATTTTATGTAAATGAGATATCACACGGAACTTGAACATCACTGATCAACAAATTTTGGGTGAACTCATTCGATTGAGCAAATGAAACATATTCTGTGAAATAATACCCAATAAATATAAATATCTTATAAATATCCTTTTAGCAATTATTAATCCTTAAACACAAGATATTTAAATACGCCAATTATTAAAATAAAAAATATCATATGGCCAATAGATATATAAAAGATAATACAATAATGTTAAATATATAGCAATTGTCAAACAATTAAAAGCACTATTAAAACTAGTAAATTTACTTACAGGGACAAAAAGAATTTAAATTTTCTTAGCAATTTTTATTAACGATATTAGTGAAAGATAACCAATAAATTTAATGACAAAAAGTAATAGGTTTGTAAAGACAAAAATGTATTGTTGCGATACTTAAATATATTAAGATTTAATATTAGTTTATATAAATTTATTTATATTTGATTATTTTACATTCATCTTGATTTATTGATCGTGAACTGTTGTAGTTATTAACTCAAATAACCTGAATAATGTTTTCTCAGTTTATTTTCACTGATGCTTTAGAAATGAATAAAGTCTAACCTTATTATCGAAATTTGACTTCTAATAAAAATAATATAGCAGAACAATAAACTTTAATAGGGTCTGCGTCAAATAAATAAATTTATTGAATTACCAAGTCTAGCTTTGTATTTGATACTATTAGTATTATCTTGGTGAGGAATTACAAATATTTTTAAAGAGATATTTTAATATTGATAAACTTATAATTTAAGCCAATCGGTATAACACAATATTTGAAGTTAGATCAAACCTAAAGCCTAAATCAAATATATTGACTGTGTTATGTTTTGATGTTTTTGTACCTTTATGGTTCGATGGAATTGCATCCGACTATAAGCATTATATCATTAAAATTAGTCACTCGAACCTAAGATCTTATCTATGAGGTAGATCAAAAATGGCCATCCCCTCTCGGGATTCGAACCTGGGCCCCCAACATTGAGAGTTGAAGACGCCTTAACAATACACGGCTATCGCACTCCCTTTTTTGATTTCATTTGTTGCAGCAAAAATCTAAAAGTAAATAATTACGGATTGAAAATAAATTAATATCTAATTAAATATCATACTAGTAATATTCAGCGACATTATTTAAAAAGTCTTAATGCTCCTACAGAGACTAAGCGTTGAGGTTCGTACTTTATAATGAAGATAGAGTATAACTATCATTAACTTTTAAACATTTTGTTGATTTTTTTCTCTTCCAGGATGATGATTTATTTTGTTTGCGTGGACAACGGGTGTAGTTCATTGTCAATGTCATTAATGGAGACACCATACGAAAAAGAGGATCAGTAAACTTTGAGTCCATGGGCTACTTGTTCCACGAGGTCTCCAATTAATCAGATGAGGAAGTCATAGTAAGCTGGGGGAGTTCATGCAGGTCAAGAATAATCTATGGCTTTCAAGATGGTCCAGCGATAGAGTTTATTATTCAAAAGAGAGGAATAGACATAGAAAAGATGATTAATTGAACTATGCAAACTGCTTTTTATCATTCCATATTTTTTCTAACAATCAATCATGACCGATGAAAAAGTCTATTTGATATCATTATATTTAGTTATCAAATAAAAGAGTAAGACTTTAACATATGATATTCTGTTGCTAATGGTAGAATTATTATGTTCATTTATCTGTAATTTTAACCACAAATTATTCATGACGCATGGATTGCTTTGTTTCACATTGTCAATTATTATTCTTTATTTTTTATCAGTAAAAAATAAATTTTGATGACGTTTGGATTTTATAAATTTGACATTAATAAATATCTATATAGGTGTTTCAAGAAGGTCTCGCTCGGTCAGTAAGATGTCTTATAATTTTTGTTCATAATCCAAACCAAAAAAGTCCTTAAGCTTATATGGTGTTGATCGAGGGGCATCCATGCATACTCTTCATTCAAAAGTATCCATCCTACCCAAAGTATTTTTATTTAAGACACAGTAACCATTTTTATCATTTTGTCAAGTTACTATTACATTGTGTATTTATATATATTTTTCCATGGAACAGAACTTCAAATAGACCTTGAATACATAATATCAAGGTCTATATATGAAGACCTGAGATTATAATAAATATTACGGAATCTAGCCGATAGGTTTTCAAGTTCGTAGTTCAAATGCTAACAGAGAATTGTTAGAATAATTTCAAGCTAGATTTAAGAACAAAAATGATCATTTGTTAATGAATTGCAGGTTCATTTTTAAAACCAAGAATACGGAAAGACAATGTCTTAATATTTTTGCATTGGAATATAAGTTGAAGAGTTCGATCCCCAGCTTTGAACAGCTAAATATAGCAATATTTAATTTGGTATGTTTACTTTCGGGGATGAGGCGCCATTTTGTTCTGGCACTCAATTATGGCTGTAGCTTGAAATATATTTTTGTGTGTGTTTTGTATTTTTTTTATTCAACAGCTCATGATAAAGTTGTATTCAAAACGGTATTTACAACAGGTGCTAAAAGTTTTAAAAAAAATCAACATAAAACATTAAAGCTCATAACTTTAGCATCTTACATGAACATTAGGGCTGTTCTTATTTTTCAAATGTTTGAAATGTTAGCAACATTGTGGATTTCCTGCTTCTTGGCGATAAATAAGACGACATACTAAGTTTGAACAAAATCGGGCAACATTACGAGGTCGCGCAACGAGGTCAAAGTTTTAAAAATTTAGTAAAAATATAGTTTTCCGCAAATTTCATGAAAGTAGTGGACGTTACAGACTTCAATAATTATTATTAATTTAAAGGAAATCTAATTTACTACCAGACGTATGTTGATGTTTTTTAATAAAACAAAGTTTTCAGTAAAAGCAAAAGAAAGAGTGTGTAATGTTAGCATATTTCATAGCTTTTTTGTATCAATTAACTTCACTCGCCTGTGAAAGATGACTTATTCGCTTCAGAGTAAAACAGTACTTTTAAGTTTTATTATCCTTGAATGATAAATCCAAAAATGATCTTGGTTGCATTTTATCATTCAGAATTCAGTACAATCTGAGTTTACATCATATGATTCAGAGCCTGTATTGACCTATAAGAAATAGATTATGAAAAAAAAATAATGTGTTTCTTAGATTTGCGTCAAGGTATCCTCTCAAAATTTTACTTTGTCTCTGACGCATTTATAATCCATTATATGCGTCATTTTGTACGCGAGAAATGATTTTTTTAATGTACATATACTCTACTTATTAAATTGGCATGATTTAGTATACCAAAATATTAAAGCTGGTTTACCAAGCTTTCATTTGATATGTTTGGTATTCTAAAAATCGCTATACTTAAAGATATAAGCAAATACATTTTTGCATGTACTCATAACTGTATTTTTACTAAATTTTTAAAACTTTGACCTCGTTGCGCGACCTCGTAATGTTGACCGATTTGTTCAAACTTTGTATGTCGTCTTCTTTTATCACCAAGAAACAGGAAATCCACAATGTTGCTAACATTTCAAACATTTGAAAAATAAGAACAGCCCTAATGAACATACGAATTAACTGGTCCAAAAGTAATAATTAAATAATTAAAACATAAACATTAAAAACGCAGTGTAAAAGATCATTATTATTTTTAAATTTCTGTAAAGGTGATTTTAAGGCATCTTTTAAGACGATGGAACGGGAGGGGACATATTTGACCAAATCGCCAGCTAGCGTCCATGAGTTGTCCATGACCAAATATCGAGCGGAGGCGGATATACATATGGTCCTAATGTCCAGCGGCTGCAGGGGACGATCCATTGCTAGGCTCTTTGGCTCTTAGGGCTTTGGCGCTAAGTAGAGCGTTGTTGATCGCTTTTGTTTTCGTGGATGCTTTGTGACTTGAAAGGCCCAATAAAATAGAGGCTTTGCAGTACTTTCCAGCGTTAGGTGCATCCAATCCCCTACATTTAGTTTGATGAATCTCACCAATATGTCTATAGATCGACACTCTGAAAAGACGTGAATTATAGAGTTAAAAATAACACCACAGTCTTTGCAAGGGCGGGAAAACTTGAGGAGATTTGCCGAAATCAGTAACTGTGAAGTAAATTTTCTTCCGTCCGTTATACAGCTAATAGAATGCAGGATACGATTACTCCACTCTCTCGGAAGATCCAGGAGTTGTAAGAATGCATCTGTGTTTCTTTGATTTTTATTTTGTATATTGCTCATTATCTGAGACACAGAGAGTCTTTGGTTCGAAACGTCCTTTTAATAACAAGGGAGGGCTCAAATTGCAGTTTTATACCTTGTAGCAAAGACACAATTGTCAAAGTAGGTCTTATAAGAACTTTTTTCACAAAATAATAGTTTCCTCAATAACTTTTATTTCATACCTCTTTTCGTATAATATCATTTTTCCCCCTTATCTCAGACAAGGACTCTTGCATATGCATGGGAATCCGTTTGCCTAATTGACCAATTATCATTTGTTCACTCATGTAGGGTCTTAATGAGTAGCTTTTCTCATGCAAAGCTCCTAAGTACCTGCAACGGTGATCAATCATTGAAAGGATATACTAGAAATCACATGCATTATCTACTCAGACATGTGCACTCGAATGGACATATTAAGCGGTGCAGAAGGATGAAATGCTAAAAATATACACATATTTCATTGATTTTGGTTCAATACGCAGGAGACTGTGCAAAAAAATAAACAATGGTATGGATTATATAAGTGATTTAGAATATGCCTTTGATGAGATATTTTTTTGCAGCATCTTGTAAGAGTCCTCGCTAGAATAATTTCCATGTACAAAAAGCTAAAGATCTCTAAGAATCATTATTTTTTTTTCACTTTTAAAGAGTTATTTTATGTTTTGTCCATTTACTCATAAAATCTACTTCTATCAGTTTTTGTTTATTTGTATATATTGTATATTTTGATATTTTAAGTTCATAAATAGGACAATAATTTGAATATACAGATTTTTAATATGACACAACTTTCTCTCTTAAATATATGTATATATATATATATACAGGGTGAGGAAGCAAAAATGTCCGGTCAGGAAATAAACAACTATAATTGGGTTTAACTTTTTTATTCATTGAAATTTTGAACTGATTTCTTCAAGAACACAAATTGAAAGCTTTTGAAACATGCTTAATCAATATGTCCTCCATCAGCCATGATGCAGGCCTCGATGCGGCCCCTGAAAGAGGCACATGCCCTTCTGATATCCTCCTTTGGGTAGACCTCCCATTCCCTGGATATTGCAGACTTAAGTGATTCCACATTTACATGAGGGGTGGCATTGGTCCTCGACTCAATGACGCTCCACCAGAAAAAATCCAGGGGGTTTAGATCAGGTGAGCTCGGGGGCCAAAAGTCTTTGGGCCAGAAATTCGCCATATTCTCCTCACAAAACTTTTGGACCTTGTTTGATGTGTGGGAAGGAGCCCCATCTTGCTGCCACACATAGTTGTTGTCAGGATAGGTGGCCTTCAACCAGGGCAAAACGGTGTACCTCAGAATTTTGTAGTACACATCAGCTCCAATTTTGTGTTTTGGCTTGAAGAAGTAGGGGGGCATCTTATTGCCATCTGAGCCCAAGACTCCCAGGACCATCACCTGGGCTGGATGTTTGGTTCTGAAAACCCCTTGACCTCCTCTGTTGTTTCTGCAATCCAGCGATCATTCCTCCTATTATGCACTTGTTCTACAGTAAATATTTTCTCATCACTAAAAATCTTCACAGTGCTGCCATTGTGCTTAAGGAAAGAGAGGATCTTTTGGCACCTTTCAAGTCTCGTTTGCTTCATGTGGTCAGTCAGAAGATGCCTTGGAGCTCTGACAAAGGATTTGAGGCCCAAGTCCTTGTGCACAGCGGTCCTTATAGTCTTGGGGTCGACCTTTAGGATTTTAGAATGCTTCCTCATGCTGACAGTGGGGTCCTCCTTGATTCTCTTCTTGAGGACATTCAGGAAGGTCTTGTCTCTCTTCTTGTTGTGGCCTCCACTGCCTGGAGATCTCTTGGTGCCCAAACCGGATTGTCTGGCATGCTGGATGCGGCGAACGGTTCTCTCACTGATGCCAACAATCTTGGCAATGTCCTTCTGAGGAACTTGGGCATCCAGTAGATCGCGAACTCTGTTGCGTTTTGCTTCTTGTTTGCTCATCTCACAATCCACCAAGGTCTGATAAATAATAAAAGGTTGTTTACAGGTAAGGAACTTTGATTTTAAGTATTGTTTTGATTACCATCACCGTTTGGGCAGGACATTCAAATTTGTCAATAGGACATTTTTGCTTCCTCACCCTGATATATATAATATATATATATATATATATATACCATAGCGGTTATTACCGGCGCTGCCTGGGATTTTCCAACTTTAGTATAGTCTATGGAATAGAAAAAATCATACGAATAATTCCAGTGCTGTCATCGCATTTGATTTTTCATATTAAAATCAGTTCCTTAAAAGCACATCATTAGGTCTTAATTATTCTTTTTTCTATTTAAACATCGTAAAAAGAAGTAATTTTGAAGTCATTTCAGAGAGTGTCAAAGTCACGTATGATAGCGCTGAATATCTGGGTAATTGTTTGATCACCATTGACTGGAGAAAGACAGAGTTTGATAGATTTTATGTGAAAGTGAGACTTCAGATGTTGTCATACAGCATATAGAGCGCTGAATTCACGTTTGATAGCGCTAAATATGAGGGTATTTGTTTGGTCTCCATTAATGAGAAAAATAGCGTAAAAAAACTAAATAATTAGTGAGACTTTTTATCGTTATCGTGAGAAATGGAGAGTGATGTGACATTAATCTCCAAGTTGGGAGAAAATATCATTAGAAAGAAGTTAAGACAGTGCGATACTTCATATTTTTTATCATAAAATAGGAATACTGATATGATATCCATTAGAGAACACGACTATCCATTTTTCATTCTTTTTAATTTGGTTAACGCAAGGTTGCCAAGTCGTAATTGGGTGATTCCACGTCAACTGTACACACCTCACGGCATGACCTTCACCGATTTTGATGATTTTTGATACACTTATTAAAGGTTATAAGCAGGGTTGAAGAAAAAAATCAAATAAACCTAGCCACATGCTACATTTTTTTAATACATGCAACAAAGTCAGCAATATTGAAGAAAACTAAGGAAATGCTTTATTTTATATATTTACTCACTAAACCTAAACACTTTAGCGTCCGGAACAGTTCCCACGGCTCTCAAATTGTCGAACGTATTACCCATTTATAAGGGCAAGAGCAAGTCTGCTGCTGATCCTGCATCATACAGACCCGTCTGCATCCTGCCGGCACTCTCCAAGATACTAGAGACCGTCGTAAAGACCGACTTCGAGATCCATCTCGCCAAGACGGAGGCTCTTCCGAACACCCAGTTCGGATTCAGGAGGGGCCGCTCGACCACAACTGCGTTGGCCACTGCCCATGCAAAGTGGTTGAAAGCCGAGCAGAGAGGGAAGGTTGTAGGGGTCCTCGGCTTTGACCTCTCTGCTGCTTTCGACACAGTTGACCAGCTACAGTTGTTGCCGAAGCTGAAGAAGCTTGGGATCGAGGGCATGCAACTGGAGTGGTTCAAGTCATACCTCTCTGGCGGATCACAGCGTGTGGTATGGAATGGCGCCGAGTCCGACTTCCTGAACGTTAAGTATGGTGTGAGGCAAGGTTCCATCCTAGGTCCGATCCTCTACCTTGTCCTGGTTGCGGACGTCACCTCCTGCGTTGGCATTGGAGACGAGGAAAATAGCAGTTGCGCGGACGATTTCTTCCTATGGCTGACGGTGATTCCCTTGAGGAGGTTGGGCTCTTGTTAGAGACGAAGGCGGATGCCTTCTCTAAATATGCAGGGGGGAATGGTCTCGTCCTTAACGCCGCCAAGACCCAATTCATGATTGGGGGCAAAGCCAGGAAGAAAGACACTTCAGCCTTCACCATCAGGGTTGGAGGCGTCGAGTTGCACCCATCCGATGAGATTGAGTTCCTTGGGGTCAAGTTCGACTCAGACTTCACCACCGCACCCCACAATGCCTACGTGGTAAAGGCAGCAAAACAACGGGCAGCACTCATCTCAAGATTGGCCGTTCATATTCCGAGAGGAAAATACCTTCGGCAACTGGCCAGGGGGCTTATGGTTGGTAAGCTCTCGTATGCAGCCGCGGTCGTGACGACACCTAGGTTTGATAAGAATAAGGAGCCGGATGCCGCACACAGGGCCGTCCAGGTCGCCATCAATGACGTGGCAAGGAGCATCACCGGTTGCAGGAGACGGGACCACATTCGGATCGAGGATCTCCTTAGGACTGCAAAAATTCCCTCCCTCAACGAGATAACCGTCATGGCTGTGGCAGTAGAGACCTGGAAGTGCTTCCACTCCAACGATGGGGGATGTGGTGCCAGAAACCCCATTGGCGATCTCGTCTTCCCAACCCCAAAGAGACCGACGAGGTCTACGACTTCGGTGGCGTGTCCATTAAGGGGCGGCACAGACACATTTGCGTCCCACGCAGTGTCTGTGTGGAACAATTTTGAGTCCCTGAGGTCGGCCAGGACACTAGCTGCGGCAAGGGACGTAGCCAGGACCATTGGCCGCAGTACCCCAATTTAGGGGGATTTTTTTTTTTTTTAGTATTTTTAATTTTATACGTGTTTTAGTGTTTATATATATGTGTATGTGTTTATACACAGGAATGATTTGTTTTTGTATTTTTTATTTTATTTTATATTTATATTATTATAACTAAGACGGACCAGCAAATAGCTGATTATTTAAATCAAATAAAGGATTACACACACTAACAATCTTTGCAATGTTATTTTTGAATAATAATCCTGATGCTTCTTATTGTTATGATAATAATAAATAGTGTTAGTTCATAGCAACAAAATATAAATGTGAAGTCAAATCCTAGGAAGAATGTTTACTTTTCTGGGATCCTATGAATCCTACTCCGTTTATATTTAGGATCCTCTTCGTTAAGAATTCGTGTTCCACCTTGAAGTTTCCGGAGCTTCAAGAGCTATGCCCTGAACTCGAGCTCGGGGAGAATCAGGATCAATTACGGGAAAGAAGAAGGCAAACCTGACTGGATGGATCCGGAACAGGCCCGGCGGGATGGGCGGGCCTGAGGGGGCCAGGCCCGCCCACCCACTGAGTGACGTGGGCCCGATTTTTTTATGTGCCCCCCCCATAACATCTGTAGGGCCCTCCCAAAAGCCTGGGCCTGATCCGGAACTTTCTGTTTTACTGTGGAGTTCCAGCACATATAAGTTCGTAGAGGCCGAGGAGCCTCTAGTCATGGAAGAGTTCGAGGAAATCTTTAAGGCTGAGCCTATCGACGATTTCCTTACCCATCGGATGAGGGTTGGACACTACTAGTGTGGCAATACGATACATCACTCGATTATTGTTGGCTTCATTACAATGCCGCTCGACAGTCTTCTAATAGGGAAACTCAACCCTAGGGAAGTCATCAAGCTCGAGCGAACAATGGAGTCGGAGATGGTAGGGAAGGATTCAGCTCTCTTATCGAAGTAAAGAAGATCCAAGGCGTGGAGTCGCCCCAAGAAGTTCAAAGACCCAAAGGCATCCCCAAGACACGTGACCACAAGTGTTCTACATTTGAATGGAACCAAGGAGGATAAAAATGCCCAGATGCGGGGTGAAAGTGCAACTATAGAGGAGAGGTGGGTCTCTTCGCTTTCTATTGAGAGGAACCGAAGCCGACGACTGCAGCTGTTTCTTTCAGCCTCGTTGGTGATGAGGGCGACATAATTTTCATCGAATTCGTTGTTGATGGTTGTATAATTAAATTCATTATCGACCTCGAGTTGTATGAAGAAAACTAGACAATAGGGCAGTCTTCCCCCAACTTCTGGGGGTCTTAACCTCTCGACTCCTTTACATACGCCTTCATGATGAGACTGTCTGTTTCGGAACCTGATGGGATTTCTCCAAATTCAATATAAATTACTAGGAGGACAAAGCTACTGCCGAGGAAAAAAAGAGAGGCAAAAGTATAATGGAACCCTGAAGAAGTAATGAAATCACGATGTTTATTACAATATGAAGAGTTATTTATAGCACCATATAATTTAAATTGTTTACCATTTAATATAAATATATATAAATATATATATCTTCTGACATGAATGGCTTATACGTAGACTGATGCAACATATTCAGTTTATACCCATATATGAATTTTAGATTAATTGTTCTCAGAGTTGTATCCATTGGTTTTTATTGTGTTATGATTTAATATATTTTTTTGCAAATAAATAGTAAAATCAAGTGAAGGTTGTATATTTCAAGAAACTCAATACTCCTTATTGACACGCATTCCGGTCCCTTTCTAATCGACACAACCTACCTTTACAAACAT
Organism: Caligus rogercresseyi; assembly: GCA_013387185.1. Classification (NCBI taxonomy): domain Eukaryota; kingdom Metazoa; phylum Arthropoda; class Copepoda; order Siphonostomatoida; family Caligidae; genus Caligus; species Caligus rogercresseyi. The sequence goes on along the minus strand of CP045904.1, from coordinate 8,236,673 downwards.
TTTCATTATGAGCCTGTCTGTTTTGGATCCTCATGGGATGAAGAAGTGCAGCTACAAATTTTAATACAGTGTAAAGGGTCATTTAAATTACTGTTTATTTAATAAAATACTTAAATAAAATTTTCTTCATAATATATATATTTTTAATATCTTATATTTTATGTAAACGATTATAAATAAAACTAAATAAGTATTCCTTTCAAAGAAAAATTTGACAAACATGAATATTGGTTGAATTTATAACCGTACATGCCTTTTAGATGTATTGTTTTCAATTTATATTAGTTTATTACTTGAGTAATATTTTTTTTCGCAAATTAATGAAAATAATAATCAGATAATTCAATTAAATGTTGCCTAGAGAAATTATCAGTTCTCCTTCTTGACTAACAAAAATTACATCATACCAAGGATATATTAAGGGATGTTCATTTAGAATATACGGATCCGTAGATGAATCGAGGTATTGGATATTAGATGAGACATTAAGAAGTTGAAGGAATGAATTTGGCTTTCCTTTTTTGAGTTTAAACACCTACTACGAGAAAGAATCCAGTAAGTACTCGCATAGTATGTTTGTTTCATTATTTACATATACTATACAAAATAACACATTTTGATTTACTGATTAATGAGAATACTTTTATATCAATTATATAAAGATAAGACAAAAAATATAAAAGGAATATAAGAATAGATAAATTGATTCTTTGTTGACCCCCTCAATTTTGCGATCAAAGATTTTTTTAGGAAGACATTTATTATAAAAACATTGTGTTGTCATTTTTTATGACAGTAAGTGACTACTAAGTTCTACGCGCCAACTACTTTCAAATAACAGTACATACTATAAATAAAATGGTTTAATTCTGGATTATTTTAGAAAATTTATTGGCATTTTTTTAAATAAATTACCGAAAAATATGCCTTGTATTGCCATGAATAAATAATTTCTTAAAAATGAAAAGGTAAAACTATTTGTGTAAATTGGTTAGAAGTGATAGTTTGGGATGTGAACATTTATTAACATTTTTTATATGCCGCTTACTATTTCTGAACGCAGAGTTGTTTCCATTTTAATCCTTTAAGAGTTAATCATAGAAATCCTTAAATGAAATTATAGCTCAAAACTATTTGAATGTTACTTTTTTAAATTGTCGATTACATTTAATGGCTATTAAGTATATATATATTTGTGGATATATTTAAAATGAATAATATATATATATATATATAATAAATTTTCTTTTTCGAGAGTCATAGTAGTAGTCACTTGAAAAATTAACTTTGCGTTCACTTACTGTCGCAAAAAATAGCACCAAGATTTTTGAAAATATTATATTCCTAAGTTTTTCTAAAATCATTATTAACTAAAACGTTTTGTTACATATCAGAACATAAGGTCGCAAAATGAGGGAGGGAACAATTTTTCTATCATCATTTATTCAAACGTCTGATCCGAAAAACCCTTTGATGGTCATGGAACGATATTATCAAATGAGTTTGCCATTCCAACGAATGAATAAAATATCTTCAAGATGAGCCTCCGTTAATCTTCCTCTCTTTGGAGAGTTAACATCCTTTAGGACAGAGAAAAGTCTTTCCACGTCGCATGTCACCATCGGAGCATTGGCCATCAAGAAGGTATTGGCATCATATTCTTCATTTCCTTTAGCACTATGCAAGGAACTTGCTGTTTCCATCATTGTCCTATATCCAGGATTCTTATCCAGCAACTCTTTCAACTTGTTGGCAAAAGGCTGCAGTGTGAGAGTGGTCTGGACCTCTTCTATTAATTTGAAGCTCTCGACCAGAGGAAGCCTCTCTTGCAAAGCCTTAATTGCCTTCACAAGTATTGGGAAGTTGTCTTTGATGACTTCAAGCTGAGTAAGGATCTCTTCATCTTCAAAGATTTCTTTGGCTTCAATTATTGCAGCACTGTCGTTCTTCAATTCCTCCACGAATTTCTTGACATTAAGAAAATTTCTTCATAATAGAAGGCAGCTTCCAACCAAGTTCCCTAACGACTAATCACCGGTTCGGGCGGCAGCGGAATTTTGAAGGAAGCTGCGAAGTGGCGCTTTCTAATTGATGACTTCACAAAAAATTCTTGACTTCCGAGATGAGATGGTTTACTTTCGGAAATTGCGTCCTAGCGAGGTCAGCAACACGATTGAGAGCGTGAGCTATACAGGTAACGTGTATTAAATTAGGAAACTGCTGCCTCAGTCCACGACCAGCCTTGAGACAATAACTGGCTCCATCAGTGAGAAAAAGACGTAGCTTCTTATTAGCCAATTCACTTCCAAGGACTTTGCGTAAAGCCCTGATAACCGCTAACTGGAGACTCTGATTATTGATGGTAGTAACATCGCTCAGACCAATCAAGAACGGACGTTCCAGGGTGACTCCATTCAAAGTTCCAGCCATGATTGCGGTCATGGCCCGTCCTTGCGAATCAGTCGTCTCGTCAGCCTGTACAAAAATATCCTTCTCCTTCAATTGCTCTTTAATCTTGGAGCAAATTGTTTCACATTCCTCCTCCATACACTTTGTTAGCGTTGTCCGGCTTGGAAGTCTCTTGCCGCAATGCTTCTCGAAGAAGTTGATGAACTCAGGTTGTTCCACCTTGGCCAAAGGGATGTTGCAGGCGATCATCATTCTTGTCAGATCCATGGTAAAAGTAGGGCGTGTAACCGATGAAGTCTGTTCTTCCAACTCAATAGTCTGTGTTTTGTTGAAGAGATCAAGATGTTTCTGGTGTTTATTGGATCGGACATGATGGAAGAGGTTGCTCCTAATTTTAATATTGAAGGATTTTGAACACAGCCTACAGCATAGAGATTCTTTTTGTGAGTCGTAAACCCACACTCTGTTCCCGCCGAGCTCGTGGATGAGACGGATCGGATCTATAACTTTGGGCATCTCGAATATCTGAAAGTAATAAAAACGTTAGTGATATAGATGTTTTTTGATAACAAATTAATTTGAAGCTATGAAACAGTATGATGATATAAAATTACATAGTCTTTTGTTTTAAAGTTCTTTAAATGGAGAATCATCAATTAAAAGATTATTTTCCATTCAAACAAGATAAAAAATAAACCAGCCAATAATCAAAACTACATTAAGTGCAATTCCATGCAGGTCAATTTAATATTATTTAAGGGTCACTACATTAAATAAGGAAAGGTTCTGCAGACATATTTGCTCAACCAAATCGGCCCATTACACTTAAGGTATCATTCCCTCCTCCAGTCTCCAGGAATGCCTTTACATGGAACATTCAATCATTTGCGGAGGCCAGTGCCCTTCCAGGAGGAAGGACTTGACTCTGTCCCTGCCTGAGGAGGAATGACTTGGACTCTATTGCTACAACACGCTACATGAGACCACAAGGAGCAATCCTAAATTGATGACAGATTTCTTGAGGGCAGCCAAGAGCCTGGGGTCCCTCTTCTGGTCACTTTTGGGTTGTGCTGAGACCTGCTGGAATCTTCCTCCCTCGCTTCTTCGAAACAATGCTTGAGCTGGACTTGAGGAGCCTCAAGATACTCTCTTGTTCAGCTCGAGACCCATGTGTCTTAGAAAATCTACCAAAGTTGCGCATAGATACCTCCCTCCTAGCAGATCTCATGTTCTTTGCCTTCACTCATTCTTTCTGCGCCCTGGGCCTCGGACATTGAATTAATCGAGAATGAGAATTAGTTAGCGAGTACTTACATCTATATGGGACGAAATAGAAGAGAAATGAAAAATCTCTGAAACGTCTCTGTGGATCCCAAACTGCACGTGTTAGATTTATATAGAATAAATTAAACAAATCTTCTTTTTTCCGTCCAGATTTTTATTTAGTTCATATAACTTTTTTTCTTCTTCCTCAAATGAAAACAAATCAGTGACAAGAAGATCATGGGTAGAAACTGTTTCGTTCTTCCTTTCTTGTTTGCATTTAATACTACATACTTCATAAAAAATAATAGCAAAATAATATAATCAGTTGGTGTACATGAAGAAAAGAACGGCCAAAAGCAACAATTATTTACAACTCGTTCAACAGCATCATTTGAAACCCATTGAAGCAAAAATAGATGGAGGTTTGGTGTTTCCAATTGAATGAAGCCTTTTTTCTAGCACTATTTTCATTTTGTTTTGGCCGGAAAGGATAATAAATTACACTGTTAGGGTTATACCAATGTTTTTGTCCATGTTTGGTTATAAGATCACTCCTTGTGCAAAATTTCAGATGGCTGGGGCTCCCATGGGCCATTTTAGAGGCGCGCAAAGTTTTGAAAAATGTTAAAAAACCCGTACCCATCTCATACTTCAAAAGACGATAGCTCCCTTCAGAATGATCGGATTTTTTTTTGCATCAAAATACTCAAGACATATACAGCTTTCATTTGAGTACAAATGATAAATATTTGCCGCTTAAGCACGTACTTCAAAAGGGTGCCCCCTGCCGGGCCGCAAGATTTTTTTAGCCAATTTTTTTTCTGAAGATAGTTCAGCTTATTATAGTTCAAACCAAAAAAATTAGAGTGGGCTCTCAATGGGATCATCCTCAAAGAGGCTATTAACTAGCGGCATATGTAATATTTTAATACTACTCTTCTACTTTTTGTGTGAGTATTTTGATGCAAAAAATAAAATTCCGATCATTCTGAATCATTATGAATATCAGATTAGATGTTTGGTCTCTGTTGATGAGTATATATATATATATATATATGATAATAAAATAAAGACTCTTCCGAATTTAAAATAATATTTGGGAAAATATGGAATATAACCAATGGATGGAATAGTAAATTATTTTGAAAATAAGATCTGGGTTCGATATATCAGTTTTAATGCTATAATGCTTATTCATATCCGGTCGGATGCAATTCCATTGAACCAGAGAGTCAAAAAGAATGCACTTTCTGGGTTTTTGAGGGTAGTATCCTAGAGTACGAATTGATCCAGGGCGGAATCGGGCAAACGATCTGGTATTTCCATACCATAAAACACTTAGACACTTCAACTATGCTGCTTCTTTATTCTTATGCGGAACAGGTAATCAATAAATTCCAAATATTTGTATATCACATAGTGTGAGTTAGTTCATGTCTTTAATATCAAATATAATTGGTTAATTGCTCAATAAATATTTAGGCACCCTCGCACTTTGTAACAATATGTACTAAAAAGGTTTATACCACAAACAAAACATATTTTTGTTAATTCAAGTCTGTGTGTATTACCCCCTTTGGTACTTGTCATGCTGAACAACTCTGCACGTCGGACTTCCATGTGCCCCATGTAATATTTTCATTTTCCAAGGCAAAGTGATAGTATAATACCAAATCATGGTAAATAAAAATGTGATTAAACCATGATTATATATATATATATATGATTTGTCATCTTTGGTAATTTGGTAATTTGGTTCGTATTGAAAAGCCTTTATCAACATTATTATTTGATGTGTTCAATCTATTTTATTTTTTAATTATACGTATGTACCATAAGTACATTTCATTCATACATACCATAACGATATACCATAATTACAAACTAGCAGTGCATGCCAATGATTTTCTGCTTTTTAGTATATCCATTCTGTCCATATTAATTGTCTCGTAACTTTAGTTACGAGACACTTAATTTTAAGGCAAAAAACACTATATTTTGAACCATTCTATAAACTACAAAACATAGAGATTCAGATAACCAAGACTTACCGTTTTTGATAGTGAAGCAATTATTCTCATTCTACCTTCATTTGAACGGCTTTCTTCTGGAGCTCCATATAAGAAGTGCAATAAGATGAAAATCTAACACTAAAAAATTATTTTAGTGATACTTTGATATGTGATTGTATAAGCTTCATTTTCTTAATTTAAAAAAATTCCTCGATGTTTGATAGATTTTGATTCTAAAAAAGAAAATTAATTACAAAAAACTAAGGGGCTTAGGAATTTTATTTTCAACAAAAAAGTAATTTGCTGTTAGATCATGAAAAGGTCTTCCTCCACTATTTGTTTTATTTATGTGTCTGCACACTTGTAACTGACTCAAGGAGCTGCCCAAATGCATGAGTCTTCAAACAAAGCTTAGCATTGTTGTTGTTGCAATGCATAGGGAGTCTCCAGTGTAGTTATAATATGTATATTTGTTTCTCTCTCCTACTTTAATGGGCATTAAATCACTTTTAATTAAAATTTATTGTGTCTCTACAGTGCTCCTGAGTGCAACATTTTCCCCCTTCATGATCACAAATGCCTGAGAAAGGGTTTTTTATAAAATATACCCAAGATGTTATGTATTCTTAAATTAAGGGAAATACAAAAAAAACCATAAAAGTTGTGTATGTGTGGTGATATATATATTTCAAATACTTAGGAGTAGGAATCACTCCTTAGCTTTTAGTTACTTATAATAGAATGACACAGCAAATACAAGCAATCAATATAAACAAGAACACGTCACACAAACGTCAGACAATAACATAACAATAATTCATAACATTCTCCCCTACTTGAAAACAAAGCATACTTCAAGAGTCAACTCCATAGCGCTCCGGGGCTTAGAAACACGAGTGGATCGACGTAGAGTGACCTCCTTGGAAGGTGATACCATATCTTCGAGAGGAAGGGGCGGACTTGAAGAATCCTCAGGTATTTGAGGACCACTCTCCGAAGGACATGGGGCCAAATCCCTAACTGAGACTGAAGATTCCTTTCCTCCAGGGTATCTGACTCTTGCAAAAGAAGGATTACTGTCGAGTAGTTCCACCTCGTCCACCAATGGGTCAGTCTTAGACGTTCGTACAAATCTTCTTAGCATTACAGGTCCTGGATTCATTAGCCAACTTGGTAGGGAATTTCCATGGGAAGATCGTCTTTGGAATTGAAAGAATCGCTCATGTGGAGTGCTATTCGTGGAGGTGCATAACAAGGACCTTATTGAGTTCATGGCCTGTGGTAGAACTCGCTCCCAAAGTTTTTCAGGTAAATTTTGAGACTTTAGGCTAAGACATATTGACTTCCAAATTATCCCATTATATCTTTCAACTTGACTATTTCCTTCAGGATGATACGGTGTCGAACTACTAGAAGATACTCCTAAACCCAAGAGAAACTGTTTAAACTCTCGAGACAGAAAAGACGTCCCTCTATCTGAGTGTATATAACTGGGCGTTCCACAAAAGCTAAATAACTTCTCAAGGCAGCGGATGACAGTGGATGTTTGAAGATCAGGGCATGGGAACGCAAAAGGGAAGCGAGAAAATTCATCAACAATTGTAAGCATATATATTTTTTGGTTGAAGAACTGAGTGGGCCTTTGAAATCTATGCTTAAGCGTTCCATTGGTCGAGTAGCTTTAATGAGAGTTCCAACCGGAGGCTTATAAAATCTAGGTTTTAGTTCTGCACATATACGGCAAGAAGAACACACATTGCGTACATCACTTGTGGAAAATGGTAGGTTTCTTGAACGCACATAATGTAGTAATCTAGTGACTCCAGGATGACACAATTTATAATGTAGTTCATGGAGTACAGACTTGCTGTTATCTTTGAATAAACAACATGATCTGCTAAACATGTCTGCAGATACATTTTCCTCTCCTGAACGATGAGTAATTGAAAAACTGTATTCAGCCAACTCCATACGCCACTCATTAATTTTATTATTCTTAATTTTAGATCTTCGCCGTTCGTCAAACATATACGAGATGGACCTCGCATCCGTTATTAGCTCAAAATAGGATCTGGACAAAAAATGATGCCATTTTCTAATTGATTCCATAATAGCCAAAGCCTCCTTTTCAACAATATGATACCTCCGCTCACTCGCCTGTAAGCTTCTTGACATAAAGGCAACGGGTCTTCCTCCCTGGCTCAGTATTCCCGAGATAGCATAGTTTGAGGCATCACATTCCACTCTAAAAGGTAATTTTTCATCAATTGATTTTAACGAAGCATAATTTAATTCTTCTTTCAGCAGTTGAAATGCATTCATGGCTTCCGTACTTAAAGGAAAAGACTCACTCTTGACCAAGGGGAGGATTTTATCAGAGAAATTTGGAATCCACTTCGAATAATATGCAAACATTCCTCGGACTCTCTTCAAGGACTTCAAGTTGTTTGGAGGCGGGAGTTTCATCAAGGGTCGCATTCTTTCAGGGTCCGGTTTTACAACACCATTCCCAACGACATATCCTAATACACTTATTTCATTTACTCCCTCAATTGACTTATTGTCATTTAGTGTAATATTTCTCTTTTTAATAACACTTTTGAATAAACAAACTTTCGTGGCAAGATCTTTTTCGTTATTTCCTCCAATAGTTATATTGTCCAGGTAAGGAAAAGTGTCTGATAGTCCTTCTTCCTCTATCAATCTATCCATAGCGCGCTGAAAAGCCGCAACCCCGTTAGTAACACCAAAAGGTATCCTACAATAATGATATAGACGACCACATGCTTCAAAAGCAGTATACTTCTTATCGGATTCTTTTATTGGGACTTGATAGTAGGCACTTTTTAAATCAAACGTTGAATATACTTTAAATTTAGCTAACTTGTTTACCATATCATCAATCCTGGGGAGGGGATAGGCATCCAATTCGGTATAAATATTTACAGTCCGCGAATAATCAATGCACATACGTTTACGTGCCTCTTTGTGTCATCCTTGACAACCACAATTTGAGCCCTCCACGGTGACTTGCTCTCTTCAATGACCCCATCCAATAGTAACTTTCTTATTTCTCCCTGAATAAACTTCTCGTCCTCTTCTGAGAACCGTCTGGACTTTGTTGAAATGGGAGGACACAAAGGTCCTATGTTTGGGAATAGTGAAGGCTCCTCCAAATTGGCTTCAGGCAGTGCCGCTACGTAGTTGCATTTGCTCAAAACGAGCTCGGGTTTCTCTCCATTTCCTTCAAATACGACCCTAGAATGAAGTCGCTGGAAGTCCCATCCAAGAATAATATCAGCACAAAGATGACCCACAACTCCAAACCTCAATTGATATTTCTTTTTGTTCAGTCCAAGTATAAAATCAAACTCAACAAACCCTTTTGATTTGCAGCTCAATGAGCTATTGGCCATGCCAATGCTTTTTATTAAAGGGACAATCTTTAGTTTCAATGATTGGACAGCTTTTTCACTAATGAAACTATCTGAGGCACATGAGTCAATTAAAGAGGATAAGTTTTTACCTTGAACAGTAATGTAGGTAGAGGCATGTGCTAACCCTTCCGGGACCGATGATTTCGTAGCTGCGATATAGGATGACAAAACCGCAGCTGTCGCATTATTAGAGCTGCACATCTTGGCGAAATGTCCTGGTTTTGAACATTTATAGCAAGTGACATTTCTTGCAGGGCATACGTCTCGCCTATGATATGGAATGGTTCCACAGAAGAAACATTTTTTGTTATTCTTCTTAACGACGTTTAATGCCAAGGGACTCTCCTCCTCCACTTGGTTCGAAAAAGTCTCTCTCCCGCATGATTGGGAAACATTTTTTGTTTTCGGCACCAGAGCCACCGTTAGATCGGAATTAAAATAGGCTTCACTATTCTTCTGAGCGACGTCCAGGGCAGAAGCTTGACGATACGCCGAGTCCATGTCAAGAGAGGTGTTTTCCAAAAGCCTCTGGCGGATATTCGGCGAACTCAGACCCGATATGAGGGAATCTCGAACAGCATCATCCCCACACTCTTTTGCTGTTCGCGCTTTAAATCCACAGTCTCTTCTTAACCTTTGCAAATCATTATAAAAATCGTCAAGAGATTCCCCTGATCTTTGGCGTCTAATGTTGAGGAGATAACGAGCAAATACCTCGTTCGGGACTTTAATATAAATTGAGTCCAATTTGTCTAGGGCGGACTCATAACTGTCGCAATCCTCTATGAACTCAAAAATTCTGGGGCTCACGCAGGCGATTAAGGCTCGAAGTAGATTTGGGACTTTATCCTTGTAGTCCTCCACATAATTTTCGAAAATTCTCTTCCAATGCCGCCACTCTTTCATGGCATCCGGCGAATTAGGACTGAGGTCTAAAGTCTTCGGCCTCCACGCAGCCTCCATGATTATAAGTAACTAAAATTGTGGTGATATATATATTTCAAATACTTAGGAGTAGGAATCACTCCTTAGCTTTTAGTTACTTATAATAGAATGACACAGCAAATACAAGCAATCAATATAAACAAGAACACGTCACACAAACGTCAGACAATAACATAACAATAATTCATAACAGTATGTTTATTGCTTTGCCTTTCTACTTCAATGCCACCGCATCTTTGGGCATGATTAATATATCATAATGATTACTCGATTGAACTCATGATTTTTATAATGAGATCAATCAAATTTGGCATTATCCTCTTGGTAGAAAACCCTCTAAATTGATAGTAAAAGACATACGCCTGCCTTTTATGTGGATCGATTTTAAGCATCCCCAGATTCCTTTTTTTCTTTTTTCGAAAGGAAATAATCCACAGGATTAATTGAATCTTTTTTCGCCTATTCGGTTTGATGGAATGGGATCACTGTGACCTTATATAAGCATCCGTGAATGCTACTTTTAATTAAAGCGCTAAAGTAGCGCATGCATAACATAAATTTATTCCTTTTTCCCAAAAGGAATTGGCCAAAATTGTAGTGCTTCTTTAGTCCGTAAGGGGCGCTGCTTTGATGCTAGAGCTCTTTGAAAATAATAACAAAGTCCTTTTATTATTTATATTTGGAGACGTTTTGATTTGATATATTTTAAATCATCAAACTTAATCCCTTTAAACCGGTTTTAAATAGGATTGTGACGTAATTTCATGTTCTAGCGACATCTTACGTTAAAGAAAATAAGCAAATTTTTGGCCCATTTTTTTTGTTTACTTATTCCTTGCATGCGCTACTTTACTTTAACGCTTTAGTTTTAATCAGTCAAACCCCTCTCGAGAAGCGAACCTGGACCCCCATAAACTGAGAGACAAACATGCTTCCAAGTTCCTTAGTTGATCAATTATATATACTTTTCAAATATGTTAAAATAGATAACTCTAAGAACAACAGAAAAAATTAAAAGCATTTAAAACTAGAGGCATGTATACACTCAGATAGTGCAAACCTCTGCCGATCCCCACCAAATGAATCACTTAACGGAATTACAATCCAATCATATATGTCTACATACATAAGTAGGTGTGTTTGGTGAATATGAGTGAGGAGAGAGCCATCCTAAAAACATCCATTGACGTAATACTAGTTATTGGTCAATTCAGAAATACGTCACTGGATGTTTAAGCTCCTTTCTTTTCTCCATCATGCTCTTAATATTAACGTTATGTTTTATTTAATATTAATATTAAGAGGAAGACAAGAAGAGAAAGAAGTTTAAGCTCCCAGTGACGTAGTCCTTAGCTGATAAATGAACAATATTACGTCAATGAATATTTTTTAAGCGTTTGTTCTTTCCTACTCCCTGAATAGAGACCCCATTTCATTATTAATATTTTTAGTATTTAGCTCATTTTGCATATTAATTCTGCACTCAGAGATGCCAAATTTAATCACTTGTTTCTTTTGGCATTTCCAACCACTCCACAAAGTTCTATCCGAATCCGTTCCGTACTTTTTAAGTTATCCTGCTGACAAACAAACCAACAAACTAACAAACCAACGCCAGTGAAAACTAGAGGCATATATACACTCAGAGAGTGTGTACCTCCGCCGATCCCCACAACATTCTCATTCAACATTCTCCCTTTCACACGCCCGATTTTCTATCTCTAATCATTGTTTCCTCTCTGTTAGCTCATTTTGCATATTAAAAAAGCACTCAGAGACGGGAAGAGGAAGAAGTTTAAGCTACGTCACTGGGTTAACATAGTCCTGAGCTGATATATGAACAATAATACGTCAATGAATATTTTTTTAGCGTTTGTTCTTTCCTACTCCCTGAATAGAGACCCCATTTCATTTAGTATTTTGCTCATTTTGCATATTAAAAAAGCACTTAGAGATGCCAAATTTAATCACTTGTTCCTTTTGGCATTTCCAACAACTCCACAAAGTTTCATTCGAATCCGTTAATTACTTTTTGAGTTATCCTGCTGACAAACAAATAAACAAAACAAACGCCAGTGAAACAATACCTCCTTCGCGGAGGTAACAATACCTCCTTCGGCGGAGGTAAAAATACGAGGCAGGAGGGTGTGAGCCTTTTGAATATTGAAGAACAGAGTTGCAGCGATAAAAAGTTTGAGAACATTGCTCTGTATGAAGTATGGAATAACCTTTTGATGAGAAAGGTTTGACAGTATTCTTGCGGACTGTCATTTCGGTCTTATACATTAATACACCATTAGAAGTTGCCTTACAATATATCAAAAGCTTATAATATTTTCATCTATAAGTTTAGTTAAAAAATATATTTTTTTTAAGCAGTACTTTAGTATTTTTTAGGAACTCTTTTGGATTATGTGAATCTGCTTCACATGGCATCAGAACGTGTCAAATATTGTTGTTTTCTAAGCTGCTAGGTAATGTGTGTTTTGATGAAAGTCAACAAAATAATTGAATATTAAATAAAGGTACAAAATACCTCTTGTTTTGCTAACTAAAATCAGCATTGACAATAATTATAGGTGCTACAATCCGATGTCACATGAAATCGATTCACACAAAAGCATAGGGTTCATGTTCATGAACGTTCACTGACTGTATGATTAATAATAGTTTACTATTTGACTATTGTGTGTTTTTTAAATAACAAATTTAATCTGTTTATTCTATTTTTGTGTTGAAATACTGAAGTAATTGCTTTGCATTATAAGTAGAACGCCTGTTTCCTTTTTCCACTTCCGGCTTTTGATTCTGAATATTTGACTAGTTTAAATTGATTTACAAGGACTCCAATTATTATTGCATAGACTAGCCACCATAAGGGCAAGTGTGACACCTTATGTACAAGTACAAGCTTTGAAGAAATATCAAAAAGTATCGAAAATAATTTTAAAGTGATTACACTATTTTATATAAATATAAGAATTATATTCTTTCCAATTCTTTGCATTAAAACAAATGTATTTCATTTTAATTAGTGAACAAAATAGAAAAAAGTCTTATGTATCCGCCACGTGCTGTAGAAAGAAAAGTTATGTTTTTAGTCTTTTTAGTTGAAGAGATTAGCGTAAATAAGCTTCATTAGGTAGATAATTTATAAGCAAAGAGTGTTACAAACATTCAGAGGATACCAACAATACCAACATTGGCGACAAGTAAATTAAAAATCACATTCAAAAATACAAAGGCATTAGTAAAATGAAAAAAACATTATTTAAGATGTCATTTTATTTTCAAACGTATGAGTTTTCGGCATATGTTTTGCTTGGGAAGGAAGATCCCATACGAATTAAATATTATATGCCAAACCGTATTGATGCTAATAATTTGAGTATATTTTTTTGTTAGTTAGAAATTTATTACTGTTTACAATAGACAACATATACAGATATACATATACTAAAGTAAAGAACACAACCACACATTGGGGTATCTGTGTTACGACAGTAAAAGTAGAGTAATCATATTTATAAATTTAAAAAATTCATAATAACATTTTTTATCTTTGTAAATTATGAAATTTGATTCTTTTTGTTTCCTCATCCTCCTCTTGCGAAACTAGGTGCCTTTCGTAGGACAAAGCGGGGCATTTGTAGATTAATGATGAGCAGATAAACAGTTGGCCGTGAACCAACCCATCGATCTTATATCCCTACTAAATCGCACAATCGTTCGACTTCGAATTACATTCACGACTTGATCATTAGATAGCAACGGACGATCCCATGAATCTAGTGTCTTAAGGTGCCATAATAAAATGATATAATCCGAAGGCTAAGATAATATTCAGCTTCGTTCAAATAAGCATATCCTTTATGAAAAGACTAATTAAAGGTTCCATAATAAAACGATAGAATACGATGGCTAAGATTATATTCAGCATCTCTAAATAATCCCTTATATAATGACTAATTTATTTATATTAAGTTGAACACTTTGTAAGCTTGACGTTTATAAGTCAACCCTATATCTGGACACCTATTTAGTAAGTATTGCATTTCATATATATTTCATATCATTCATAGAGTCTTACTTCACAAACAAATCCCATTTTTTGTTTAGTTAAGATAGTTTATGCGATGCGCATTACATATATTTAGTCTTCACGACGTCAAATGTCCCAACACATTCAAGTTGTTGTTTTTTGGTAGAGTTTTAATCTCATAGTTATAAAGTATATATAGTTATAATGAAGAAATTTAAATACAAAAACTAAATAAGATTTAGAGAAAGGAATATAATTGCAATAAAAAAATAAAGTTGTAAAAACGAAAAAATCAATATGTATAAATAACATTAGAACAAAAGCCCTCTTATAAAGTATTACACATTTGGAATAGACGTATTTGATTGAAGTTTTTAATTGCAATGAATAGAAAGCCCTACTAGTAGCTCGAAATCCTAAAGACTCTCCACCACTTTTTGCCTCTTCGATCAGAGATTTCATAGATGTCATGAAATGATACTGTCAAAAAGTCTTCAATCTTTGTCTCTTTCACTTGAGGACCACCATAGAGAACGTGAAGGGAGTGCGATAGCTCAGTGCGTTAAAGCGTTTCAACTCTCAATGTTAAAGGCACCAGTTCGAATCCCGAGAGGGGATGGTCGTTTTGGTAAACCTTCTCATTGATAAGATCCTAGGTACGATAGACTAATTTTAATGTTATAATGCTTATTTATATCCTGTTGGATGCATTCTATCAAACCATATAGGCAAAAAAACTTGAGGCCCTCACAAAGTCCTCCATCCAAATAAGTAATGTCCTGTATGAAATAAACGTGATTAGTGCAAGTGTTTCAACTCTTTTAATGTTCAAACACTCAATAAAAGCTGTCATAATGATTGATTAACATCATTCATTAACTATTATTGTATGTATAATTGCCGATCATCACGTATTTAATGTGTGATGAGCAATCAATAAATCAACCAATAAAAGTTTAAATTATAATTGCCGATCATCACGTATTTAATGTGTGATGAGCAATCAATAAAAGTTTAAATTAGGCTATCCAATTTGTTGAACACTTGTGCATTCATCTAAATGGCTTGTATTTTATTGCTGTTGCATAATATTTACCTCCGCCGAAGGAGGTATTGTTTCACTGGCGTTTTTGGTTTGTTGGTTTGTTAGTTTTTGTGGTTTGTTGGTTTTGTCACAGATAACTCAAAAGTACTGAACGGATTTGGATGAAATTTGTGGAGTCGTTGGAAGTGTCAAAAGGAAGAAGTGCTTAAATTTGGCATCTCTGAGTGCCGAATTAGGCGCCAAATGAGCTAAATCCTACTACAATTTCCCAGTTAGCCTACTCTGCCAAGCGATTTTCGCTGTGCTGTGAAATTGGGTGCCGGAGCGTCTTCCTCTCGAATTTCCGTCTAGGGGAACCCTCCCCCGTCTCTCTACGCCTCCCCAGTCGTGAACAAAAAAAATCCGCCTCGGAAGCTCATGACGGCGGAGGTTTGCACTCTCTGAGTGTAATATATGCCTCTAGTTTAGAAATATAATAAAGTATCTGCTAACCTTTGAAAAAATAGCCGTTTCTATGATTATATGTATTGGCATATACAAAATGATAGAGAAGTAAAATCCTTTCAATATAAATTCATGCTCGTTAATTGATGTTATTGGATCACATTTCATCCAACTTTTTTGTTCGGTCCAAGTTTTTATTTCATATTTGCAACATCAATACGTATTTAATATAAAATGTACTAAGTACCAAAATAATAAATGAATATAATAACTCCTTTGAACAATTGCTTAGAACAAATATAATGAATAAAAATTGGCACTATAGTCAAATAGTAGTACATATCTTGACTAGACATTTTACGATAACATAATATCAGTTTTTATCATGACTGTTTCTATTCAAATATGTTACACAGAAATATCGACATAGGATATTTTTCCTTACTGGTTTCTACAGTGTCATACCAACAAAAAAAAAAATTTTTTAATTTAGAATCTTTCTTCTGTAAAGTCTCTATTTATTTGAACAATATATAAAACCAATTAAAAAATGTGAAAAATATTTCAAAATACATGACACAATTTTTTTTTTGTTTGAAATCATTTTCTTACTAAAGGACTTAAATAGTTATAAGCTAATAAAACAATCAAAGAAACATTCAATAATAAGGATTTCATGTCTTTAAATGATTTAAACTTACATTTTTAATAAGTTTTTCCTAAGATATGACAGTGAGCTTGTTGGATATTTATTTTTTAAATCCTTTTCAACGCTGGAGAGTCGTGTAGAGTCTGCAAAGAAATAGAGTATTATCTAACGCATATGTCCAGGAATAACCAGGACACAATAACTCACTGCAGCGGATGCCATAATTGCTCTAATTAGTAACATCCACCAATATGGTCGATGTTTGTTCTATATAAAGAGTTAAGTTCACCAATAGCTAATAAAGACTTTTCCTTCCGGAGACTTGATTAAAATGTTTTAAAGAATCGAATAGCATTTATGCCTTCACAATCTCTAGCCTAAAATTTACATAAAACACAATTTAGCTCAAAACAGAACCATAAAAAAATTTTTTTTTTTTTTTTTGGCCCATGGGCATTCATATATTTCATTTGATTTATCCCGACATCTTACATGTAAAATAGTAATAATGTACAACTCAAACAAAGAAATAAAATTATAACGAAAGAAAGACGTTAATTAGGCATAAAATATGGTAAAAAATATAAAGTATATACAAACAAAAGAATAAGTTAAAACAGTCATTGTCGTATTAAAATTTCTAAATATTTTCTTGCTATGTTTAGTATGGATCCGCGAATCTCTTTCTCTTTGCTTTGACGGCGTATATACAATATTGGAGCTTAACAATCACTGCATGCTGAAGAAGTTTGTCCTTGGCCGAAAGTGTAAAAAAGTCCTCTCTACCCAAGGAGGTCCCGAACCTCTCCTCTAGTTCCATTTTCAAGGTTTCATAAATGGGATGAAGAATCTTGCACTCGAGTAGAAGATGTACCGTTGTCTCCTTAGCTTCTTGGCAGAATATACATTGAGTGTCACTGCTTAAGATTGAGGAAACTTCAAGGGTCCCGGTGACCACGCGATAAACGAACCATTTTTCCGGAGGGGTCAAGAATGGGTTTTGATAACTTTGGCAAGCTTGTTTATCCTTTATCTTGAGACTTCTTCTTTTTAAAACATTATTTATAAGAGGAAGTGATGAGGAATTCCATATCCGTCTGAGGTCACAGAGTTTAATGGATGCCAATTGTTCCCTAAAGGATTGCGATGGATTAAAGTTGTTGTGGAAAACGAATTCAATTTTTTGCATCTTCTTGAGTTTTTTGAATGTCATTGTAGCCAGTAAGTTGTCCTTATGTTGTAAGAGGTCTTTTAGGAAATATGAGGAATTCATCCTCTGTAGAGAAGTGTGAACCTCAATTGTGGATCCCTTGAGAGGAGTATAGTCTCCAAAACTCAATTCCACCAAATAAAAAATATCTAAAACATTTTTCAGAAGAGGTTTCCAGAAATTTAATTCTGAGAGCTGATTTATTATAAA
The DNA here is from genome assembly GCA_013387185.1 of Caligus rogercresseyi. NCBI lineage: Eukaryota > Metazoa > Arthropoda > Copepoda > Siphonostomatoida > Caligidae > Caligus > Caligus rogercresseyi. The sequence goes on along the minus strand of CP045904.1, from coordinate 8,219,004 downwards.
ACGCACGCCGTAGTTTGAATACTGATCGTTAAAACAATCACTTGAAACTGTAAAATTCCAATAGTCTGGTCTTCTAAAACATTTAAGAACCCATTCTGCTAAAAGCGACTTCCAGAAACTCTTTAAGTCCACGGCTCCAAGTCCACCAAAGTTTTTGGGTGTGACAACTCTTTTTATAGAAATGTTCCGTTTTGTCTTTAAGTCCAAAAACTCCATTAAAATGTCATCAAATGATGATGCAATTCCGGAGTCAAATTTGCAAACTCGTAAAAGGTGAGTCACTTTCGGAACAACATGTGAGTTCCATAACTGAACTCTCTCCCATCTGTGGAACCCTAGGCTTTTGATGTGTTTGACACCCATTTTTATTCGGAGTTGAAAGTCTTCTGTGTTGGAAGCCATAGCGTTATCTCCAATAGTTGTTCCGAGAATTTTAACTTGATGTTTTACTGCAGATTTTAGTATTGATTTTATATATAGTTTTGGACAAAACTCTGATTTATCAACGTTTATATTTAGTCCGGATATATTTTTAAACCATTCTAGGAGACGTTCAATTTCAATTATTGATGCTATTGTAAGAACACGCCCAGCAACAATTATGGCAGAGGTGTCGTCGGCATAAGCGTATAAGGATTCCCCTTTGTTAACTCTTGTTTTCTTCAATAAGATGTTCTTGTTCGCTTTCCTGAACAACGGGTCCGTTGAAATTATAAATAAAATAGAGGCTATAGGGTCACCTTGTTTGCATCCTCGTTCTACGTTAAAATAATTAAATCTTTTTTTAGAGCCATAAAATGTACGGGAGTCAGCTAAAAGTGTTGCAACAGCTCGTATCATAAAACTTCCAAATCCTTTATTCTTTAAGGTCCCTATTATATGTAGGTGAGACACTGAATCGAATGCTTTCTCTCAAAGTCTATGGTCATTATGGTACAGTTACAACAATTTTCATACGCCGTCTGCAGGTTTGCTGTATATCTTCCATCCTATGACCTGTATGAAGCCTCTTTGAGAAAAGTGAATGATTTCGGGAAGAGTCTGTTTTATTTTCTTTCAGCCAGCCACTTGTGAAAAGATTTTATAGAGTGTGTTGGTAAGTATCGGTCTTAGATTTTTAACACAGTTTGTGTCTTTTCCTTTTTTGGGTATGGTTAAAAGGAGACATCACTTATGTACTGAGGAAAATATCCACCATCAGAATCCATTCAAAAAGATCTTTGAGGAATCGGAGCAAGTTCCACTGCGAAGTGACAATAAATTTCAAACCGAAACCGGACAGTCCGGGGACTTTCCTCGTTTGCTACTTTTTTTAATTACTTTTATAGTTTCTTCTTCAATAGGTGTCTCTCAGTATCTTTCACTGAAGAAGGTACATCCTCTACAATATTGGCCATAAACATTATCTGCAAAAAAATCAGCAGTTTTAATTTTACATTTGACACATTTCTGATGAAATACAGTCACGGCACGTTATATAGATGTTTATAATATTGTATACCTCAAACGGGGTCGTAGTTCATGGATCTCCTGGGGGCTTTAGTTCGGAAATTGCTGTTCTTGAGACTTCGATGGATCTTTTTTTTCATTTCACACTTAGTGTCCATATACTTCTTGTTCAGGAGGGATCTTATCGCCGGTATATTTTCGCCATTAGACCCCGATTTAATAAGATTTTTATATGAGCCTTTTCTTTTAATTGCTTTTATGCATGAGTATGTTTCTAGCAATTCTTTTCCATTCGATTCCATATTTTTTAACTTCTCTGATACGCTCTCTCCTTGAGAAATCCGGAACCTTGTATTATTAATAATAGTCTCATCTCATCACAACAGTCTTGTTCTTGCAGAGTGTTTACATTAAATTTCCATATTTATTTTCCATATTACTTTTACTTGATTTTAAATTAATTAGTATCGAAGAATGGTCAGATATATTTGTTTTGGGATAACTTTAAAACTTGTTGGAGTATAAACCCCATCATCTTTGTATACCAATGTCTAGTCGTGATGACACTGTCTTGTTGTTACGTGTATTCGTAAAAAATGTGTGAGAGTCCTGGCCTAGTAGCTCTGCACAATCGACAAGGTTTTCCTTTTCCATTATCTGACGCATAATTTTTGAAGCCTTGTGGTTCCCTCGTCCCGTTGCCGTAGAGTCTTCCTTCTTAGACGCAGGTTAAGATCGCCGGTTATTATAGAGGTATTATTGCCCATCAAAGGGCGTAAATCATTACAAAAAAGCCGGGACTATCCTCATTTGGCCCGTAGGTACCAAATATATCAATGACAGAGTTATGATGACGAATTTGTACATAACATAATTGCCACTGTCATGAGCTAAAATCAATTTAGGATCAATACATTTTTTACTAAAATGGCAACACCACGCTTGGAGGTAGGGGAGTTAGACTCAATATTTGGTAGCATTTAGGATATTCCGTGAAAGCCTTGTATTGAAGTCCTCGTATCTGTCAGAACAATGACATCAGGCCACCCTATAGATAATAAGTATTTCTAAGCTCATAAGCTCTGACTTTTCTGAAGTCAGAGATGATCGAGTTGACGTTCATTGAAAAGATTGAAAGAGACATATATGTTAATCAAAAAATTAGTTTATTCTGAAGACTGGTCTTTATTGCTATTTTGTCTTGATTTTTTCCCAACAACAGAGCTTCCAGGAGACTTGGATGGTAGATGTCTATTCGAACTTTTTGAACGAATTCTTTTTTCTCTTCGATCCGTCCCTCGGCTCAGTACTTTCCCTGTTATTTGTATTTTTTCTTCCTCTTGTTTGTATGGTCCATTCATTTTCTTCATCCAATTTGTCATCAAGTTTCTTTGTTTCGGAAGAACTCATGTTTATGTTGTGTTGGGTTTTGTCATCATTACGACTTGCCTCCTCCCGCTCAAGGGAAACATTTTGAATATTTTCACTTCCGTTCCCATCAACATTTGCTGAACTTCTATTGATTGATATATTTTTATCTCACCCACCCTCGAATATTTCCTTCGTCAATGGGTTCATTTCTACTGTTCACGGCGTTCTTAGTAGAATCCCTATTTTCTTTAGGATCGGTTGCAGTCTTGGAGTTATTCTCAGTGTACTTTTTACCTTTTTCAGGTGAAGTGATAGTATCATCACTATTTTTTACCGTTAAGGGATCCGTTCTTGAATTTTTTCTTTGAGAATCCTGTCGTAACAAAGATTTGAACTTTTTTGGCGTTGCAAGTCATTTTTGTGACCTAGACTGAAGCACTGGTAACATTGCTGTCTAGCACCCTCAAACCTTAAGGTAACGAGTTGGCCATTTATTTCTCATCGCATAGCGCCTCAATTATAACATAATTAGGGCCCCTCATTTCAATAGCGTTTTGAGCAGCCGAGGTGGGCATTTAGATGGATGGTGGTCGATAATTGAGCCAAACTGGGACAACATCGAGACAATTACTTTTTCATCCCTGAACCTCCCAATGGTGTTTCAAGGCAGATATTTTAAGTTTTTTTCTTTGACTGACTCAACTTGTCAGATCCCTTGATCCGCATACACACATCAGTCATAACTCCATTCAGAGAAGGAATGGCCTTTTTGTACTCCTTCTTTAGAGAGGCGGCTCTATCTCTCACATCAATAGGCTTAGCAGTGTAAAAACTAGCATGCCCAAAAGAATGTCTCGGATTTGCTCCATACAGCTCTTCTTCAGAAAATCCAAAAAAAATTGCAGCATCGAAGACGTCAACAAAGTCAAGGTTATCTTGCCTGAATGGGGCCAACTCATCAGTGAGGACAACAACACATGTATCCCACTTGAAGTCAACATTTAAATTAATTGATTCCGAAGCTGATTTTATCAACTTCTCTCTCCTTGCTGTTATTTTAGCATAACTGCTTTTAAAGTTCCCAGGATCTGGGGGATCCGTGGGTAAAGATATCCCTATTCATGAGAAATGAAATTTCAAATAATGCAGGGATGAATGTGTTTCTCTTCTTTCCTCCTCGGTGAGCGCCCGCGCGTAGAACAGTGACACTTACGTTTAAAGGGAGAAGAAAATAATAAACATGATGTTTGATTATTCCAAAGGTGAGAAGTCCAAGTCCTGATTGAAGATAATTGCACTAGAAACTCAATTTTACTTCCTTAGTGGGGCCTTGGATTTTTTTTAACCCGCTTTTTAAGGATGGGGTCAATCGATAAAAGCCTGAAGTGTATCATTGTATAATTCTGCACTGTTTCATGGAGTACAAAGCGCAGCAAGATCAGCGGGATTAAAAGTTGTGGTGTCAAATGTCATGGTCTTTTAAACGATAAATGTTCAATCATCCGTCCCAGAGGACGGGGAGGCGATAGTTTTTCTTATATATTTATGTTGTCGTCCTTTGTATTCCATAACAACAAACTATTTACATGCGTCAGAGTAATAACCCAATGGTTCGTTATCACTCAAACGTTGTGAGGTTTCAACCATTTACTTCGACAATGCTTGTGACGACCTCAATTTTGAAAATGTTATCATCATGTATAAATTTTACAGATATTGAGTCAATTAGCCCTAGCAAAGTGAAATTTAAAA
>CP045904.1:8108209-8204586 GCA_013387185.1 Caligus rogercresseyi | reverse complement strand
GGGCGATCCTTTATTCAACAAAGTAAATATGTAATTATTGACATGTATATCAACACAAAAAAAAACTACCCTAAAAAAATATAGTAAGGTAGCACAATACCTACAAAAAGACTAAAAACAAATATATGGTAGAGTAACAAGCAGAACATAAAAGATACAAATCAATAAGAAATAAAAAAGAAACAATGCAGAAAAAAATAAAACACAACGGTACAGTTATAAAATTATTATTTTAAACATGATGTAATGAAGTATTATTTAAAAAATTTAAAGTCTTTAAATGAAGTTGGACAGCGGTAAAACGCCATGATATCACTGTCTAAACAGATCTTTTCGCGTAGAGCAAGTGATGTGTCTTTGTGATCACCGCGTTGATGATATGTTGTTCTTTCCATGGTAAAAGGCAATAAATCGTCTCTCTTCAAATGGTAGAAGCCAAAATTCTCGCTTAAAATCTCGCCGGTAGCAGTATACAACGGGGCAAGTTCTCACATCCGAAAAGAAAATGCTCGCTGGTTTCATCTTTCACCTTGCAAAAACCACACTTTTTCTTTTCACCAGAAAGAACTTGCATTTAATTCGAGTGTTCCTGTGAGGATTCGGTATTTTAACCATTTTTCGGAGGATGAGAGCAAATTGTTTTTTATTGCCTCGATGCTTTTCATGACAGGGAGGTTAAGTTTTCTTCTCTTTAAGTATTCGTAAAAGGTTCCATGGTCGGAGAAAGCAAAGCTTACGGATACTAGAAACGTCCATTAGGAATAAACGTAAACGTATAGGAATTATAGGTCTTGTGCACGGAACATAATCGCCAAACGCTTTCTTGAAACGTAGAAAAGCCATTTTATTGAGTAAAAAAGTGGAGCTTTCTGTCTCACCTGCAAAATCTATTCCGTAAGTTTTAATTTCTAAATCGCTTATGGTATCTCTAGTGGGAAATTCCCATCTTAGAGATTTCTCTATAGAGCAAACTACGCTTTTGATCCCAGCAGATATTTTTAGCATCCTTCCCGAATAACTTGAAATATGTTTTAAGACTTTATTTAAGCCTGAGTATGGATCACTTGCGTAATTTATTTGTAGATAAGCGGACAAGTGTTCATTCCAGTAATGCTCCTTTGTCCATAGTAGCCTAATCCAATAGGAGTTTAGTGCTTTCCAAAGGAGAGGAAAGTCTATGACCGAGAGGCCGCCATAATTAAGAGGATTGTGTAGACGTTTTTAGAGAGGTTTTTCTTCTTCTGTAGCTTTAGAAAAGATGCCTCTATGCAATTTACTTGAGTGGCAATAGTTTCGTCAAAAGGAGTTACACGTAAAAGGTGAATCACTCTTGATGTTATGTAGGTATTCCAAGCCCTAATCTTGTTCCAAAAGTTAAGACCAAGTGACGAAAAATAAGTATAACCATTATTATCCTTGCGATGATTTCCTCCAAGTTTTTTTCCACATTGTTTGTTCCAATCCATGATCCTAATAGCTTTATACTACTGACAGAATAAAATGGGGCCACGATTTTCAATTAATTGATGGTATTGACTAATGATTTCAGTTTTCTCAGGGTTTTATCTTAGTCCAGAAACACACTGAAAACTTTTCAAATAAGTCTAAAGTCTTTGTAACTGACTTAATAGTCCGTAGCGGACCGCCTGAGTATATCATTGTCAGGTCGTCGGCATAGCATAAACACTTGGGATGGGATATTAACGAAGAAAACCCTGTGATTGATGCGTCCTGATGTATTTTTCGTATTAATGGATCTAATGAAATAATGAACAATAAGGCGGATGCAGGGTCGCCTTGTCTTACACCTCTTTTATTGAAGAATTCATTATTTACGGGTCCATATTCAATTGTTGTTTTGGAGTTGTAAAGGAGAGCTCCAACCATTCGGATTATGTAGTCTCCAAAGCCTTTTTGTACAAAGTTTGAATTATGTACTTGTGGGAAATTGTGTCAAAAGCCTTTGAAAAATCCACCGCCATTACGGAGACATCGTTGGAGGACTCTAAAAACGTTTGTACAGTAAAAGGTATATGATCCATCAATTTCTTTTTCATAAATCCAAATTGGGAAGGATGGGAGTATGAATGTAAAACGGAACTTAGACGATTTGTTAAACGTACGAAAAAAATTTAAAAATGCAATTTTGCATGGATAGGGGTCTTAATTTTTCAAATGCCCTGAATCTTTTCCTGGTTTGGTACTAAAACGATACGTCCTGTTGATGCAAAGGTCGGGGAAACTACCGCATGCTAAAACTTTTTCATAAAATTGAATTAATATAGGAGTTAAAATAGATGCGTACTTTTTATAAAACTCAAATGTAAAACCAGAGGGACCAGGTGATTTGTTGGGTTTTCCATTATTTTTATAGCGTACATATTTCCTCTTCAGTATGTGTTTTTCTAAAGAATCCATATCTTTTTCTGTAAGAGGGGAGTTTCCTCAGGTGCACATCTCCATTCTTCACAAAAGTGTTGTTTCCCATTCTTGCATCTTGCGCATCCTCATCTTCTTGACAATCAAAAACAATCGTAAAGCTGGCTATAATATTTTTTAATTTCCTGAGAAATGAACACAGGATCTTTCGTTATCTCTCCATTAGGTTTATAAATCGAAATCACTTACTTGCGTTTTTATGCCTTTCATAATCAATACATTTAAGGCGGGCATTGGACAAGTCGTCTATGGATTGAATTTTTAACTTAGCTCTGTATAGGACGTCAGCTTCTCTATAGAGTTTATCAGCCATATAATATTTTTCGTCTTTGCTGAAGTCACCCTCGTCTATTTCTTCAAGCTTTTGTAAAATGCGCCTGTTTCGAGCTTTTTTAATTGACCCTTTCTTCTTAGTAGCATCTTTATTTTAATAATCATGCTCTCACAAGGTCAAAAATGTTTACATCGGAGTTTATTGAATGTTAGTTCTTATTATGATATCTTGAATTTCATTACTGGTAGCTTCATCGTCTAATAGAGAAGAGTTGAGTTTCCAATTGTGTTTTTTCCTGTGTTGAAATGGGACATGATTGAGTTTTAAAATAATCCCCTTATGATCTGATATTTGTGTACTTATGACATCATAAGAAACAACGGATTCCCTTAGGAAACCTTTCACTAAAAACAATCAATTCTTGATGACATTCTTTTGTGAAGAAGGTGTGTTCGAAATTTTGCATTTCGTTGGCAGTATCTTTAAAATCGAAGGATCTCATAATGATTTCAATATCTTTGTAGATCGTGGATGTGAGTTTAAAGCTTTTCCAGTGGAGTCACGGTTTAATTGGAGTTTTATGTTAAAGTCTCCACCAATTATTGTTGGTCTATGTGATATTTGGTTTATCAGTCCGCTATAAAAATCTGGTTCATCATTGTTTGGCCCATATAGACCTATGATTTCGAATTGTTTTCCACTAAAAGTACATTGTGCCTTGATGAAATTTCCTTTTGCACACCGAAAACTGGCTTTAGGGCTTAGAGTAGATTTTATAAGTAAGGTTACACCTCGTTTTGGATTAGGGTTTTTATGATTGAAGGATGAAAAAGATTGATATTCAGATGGTATAGAGAAATGGTTCTCCAAATTACATCGGGTATCGCACAAAATGACTATTTCAGGCAATTTCATATACTTTAGAAGTCTCATCACGCCGTACTTCTTTTTTAAACTTTGCACTGAATTGACGTTTAAAGATAGAATAGAGAAAATCATTCTTTTTTATGCTGTTTCGATCCACTCGGAGATGACTGAGAACCAGACAAAGCTCTTTTTGGATTCGATCCGGATCTTGATCTAAACGGCAAAAATTTTTTCTCGAGAGACAAGAAGGTGAACTAACGGGTGTCTCAGTTTCATAAGGAATTTTCAACAACCCATCCACTTGTCTAGTCTGAAGACCATCATTGGTTCTACTATGGTTTCTATTTCTAAGGGTCTTATTGAATCCTCTCCTGCTACTTCAGATTGTTCTTTTCATTGGTATCTATTTTCTTTGTCGCTTCGTAACGGTTTTTGATTGTAATTGGGTATCTTTTGGTTTATCAGAAGTCGCCGAAGCATTGTTTATAATCTCTTGAGAGGTAGCAATGACAACTGAACTTTGGCCATTTGGTTGTGTCTTTGGCAATTCGTATAGGTTCAACAGGCGTATTATTTCAATAGAAACCTCTTTTTTCTTCAATTACACAATCTTTAGATTCAATCGCAATTTCTCTCAGTTTTGTTTTAAGATGGCTTCATATTCTATGATTTGAAGCCGCTTTCCATTACAGTTAGCCCGAGAATGTCCAAATTGAAAACAATTTTGGCATTGAAGGAGACTCCTGTAAACCTTAAATTAACTAAATTACCTTTGATAGGTACAATTGTGGAATCATGTTTGGGTCCGCTTTAACTTCAATTATAAAATTTGATGTTCTCCAGACGGTTTTATATTTTTTAATTTTTTTTTCAGCCTCCTCATCCTCCGGATTGGGTTCAGGGTAGGCGTTGATAATTTCTGCGAAGTTTCTAATCCAATTTACCATCTCATCGTCATCCACTCTATGAATGTGTTGACTGCCTTAATTTTGAAAATTTCTTTTGGTCAAATTCGATATTCTCCACTCCTTTTATTTTCATAGAAACCATTTTAAATCTCCATTAGCTCCCTCGACCTCAGTGACATATCTTTTTTAAGGTTGTTAATACGATTACGGATGCTGATAGGCTCATTTGTATAAAAAAGAGGCATATCCAAAGCCAAAATGAGGTTGGGCTCCCGCAATTTCTCCTCAGAGAAACCAAAATGCATGGCTGCATTATATACGTTTATATGTTTGAGGTTCCGATTATTGAACGCTCTGTCAGTGTTATTTTCCGTTAATGTAATGACAAATGTCTCCCATTGAATGAATGATTCAAAATATTTTTTTTTTGAGGCTTCGCCTATATTCTTATGCCTTTTAGCGAGTGCATTGGCATAAGACATTGTTTTTGTTATTCCTGTGTTTTCATCAGGAGGACGGCCCCTCAAAGAAGAATTCATTTCATTAACCAGCTTGATTGTCTTCAAAAAAGGAAAAGAATATAAATCCCCTCGTTCCTCAAAGCATTAAGTTGAAGATATATAGAGTGTATCAGGCTGTTATGATAACACTTTCAGGTGAGTCGAAAGAAAATAAAAAGAATACAGACCAAAGGAAAAATATCCTTCTTATGTATCTTCCTTATTACTCCTCCGCCACGGGGTTTCGTCTCTTCCTTCCAGGTTCCCAAAACTGTGAGAGTTCAAAGTGGACTTAAAAAGTCACCGAAAGTCTTATGATTCCAACGATGTGAATTATATCCTTCAGCACTGTCTATGCTCGAAAAAACAAACAAAAAACACAGGAGCACAAAGGACACGTCTGCACACTAAGAAATACATAAACATCGTATAAACGGCGTATATACAAATATGGAGCTTAACAATCACTGCATGCTGAAGAAGTTTGTCCTTGGCCGAAAGTGTAAAAAAGTCCTCTCTACCCAAGGAGGTCCAGAACCTCTCCTCTAGTTCCATTTTCAAGGTTTCATAAATGGGATGAAGAATCTTGCACTCGAGTAGAAGATGTACCGTTGTCTCTTAGCTTCTTGGCAGAATATACATTGAGTGTCACTGCTTAAGATTGAGGAAACTTCAAGGGTCCCGGTGACCACGCGATAAACGAACCATTTTCCGGAGGGGTCAAGAATGGGTTTTGATAACTTTGGCAAGCTTGTTTATCCTTTATCTTGAGACTTCTTCTTTTTAAAACATTATTTATAAGAGGAAGTGATGAGGAATTCCATATCCGTCTGAGGTCACAGAGTTTAATGGATGCCAATTGTTCCCTAAAGGATTGCGATGGATTAAGTTGTTGTGGAAAACGAATTCATTTTTTGCATCTTCTTGATTTTTTGAATGTCATTGTAGCCAGTAAGTTGTCCTTATGTTGTAAGAGGTCTTTAGGAAATATGAGGAATTCATCCTCTGTAGAGAAGTGTGAACCTCAATTGTGGATCCCTTGAGAGGAGTATAGTCTCCAAAACTCAATTCCACCAAATAAAAGTATCTAAAACATTTTTCAGAAGAGGTTTCCAGAAATTTAATTCTGAGAGCTGATTTATTATAAAACACACACCGTAGTTTGAATACTGATCGTTAAAACAATCACTTGAAACTGTAAAATTCCAATAGTCTGGTCTTCTAAAACATTTAAGAACCATTCTGCTAAAAGCGACTTCCAGAAACTCTTTAAGTCCACGGCTCCAAGTCCACCAAAGTTTTGGGTGTGACAACTCTTTTATAGAAATGTTCCGTTTTGTCTTTAAGTCAAAAAACTCCATTAAAATGTCATCAAATGATGATGCAATTCCGGAGTCAAATTTGCAAACTCGTAAAGGGTGAGTCACTTTCGGAACAACATGTGAGTTCCATAACTGAACTCTCTCCCATCTGTGGAACCCTAGGCTTTTGATGTGTTTGACACCCATTTTATTCGGAGTTGAAAGTCTTCTGTGTTGGAAGCCATAGCGTTATCTCCAATAGTTGTTCCGAGAATTTTAACTTGATGTTTTACTGCAGATTTTAGTATTGATTTTATATATAGGTTCGTGGACAAAAACTCTGATTTATCAACGTTTATATTTAGTCCGGATATATTTTTAAACCATTCTAGGAGACGTTCAATTTCAATTATTGATGCTATTGTAAGAACACGCCCAGCAACAATTATGGCAGAGGTGTCGTCGGCATAAGCGTATAAGGATTCCCCTTGTTAACTCTTGTTTTCTTCAATAAGATGTTCTTGTTCGCTTTCCTGAACAACGGGTCCGTTGAAATTATAAATAAAATAGAGGCTATAGGGTCACCTTGTTTGCATCCTCGTTCTACGTTAAAATAATTAAATCTTTTTTTAGAGCCATAAAATGTACGGGAGTCAGCTAAAAGTGTTGCAACAGCTCGTATCATAAAACTTCCAAATCCTTTATTCTTTAAGGTCCCTATTATATGTAGGTGAGACACTGAATCGAATGCTTTCTCAAAGTCTATGGTCATTATGGTACAGTTAAAACAATTTTCATACGCCGTCTGCAGGTTTGCTGTTATATCTTCCATCCTATGACCTGTCATGAAGCCTCTTTGAGAAAAGTGAATGATTTCGGGAAGAGTCTGTTTTATTCTTTCAGCCACGGACTTGTGAAAAGATTTTATAGAGTGTGTTTTGTAAAGTAATCGGTCTTAGATTTTTAACACAGTTTGTGTCTTTTCCTTTTTTGGGTATGGTTACAAGGAGACCATCACTTATGTACTGAGGAAAATATCCAACCATCAGAATCCATTCAAAAAGATCTTTGAGGATCGGAGCAAGTTCCACTGCGAAGTGACAATAAATTTCAAAACCGAAACCGGACAGTCCGGGTGCTTTTCCTCGTTTGCTACTTTTTTAATTACTTTTTATATTTCTTCTTCAGATAGGTGTCTCTCAGTATCTTTCACTGAAGAAGGTACATCCTCTACAATATTGGCATAAATTATCTGCAAAATCAGCATTTTTAATTTTACATTTGACACATTTCTGATGAGAAATACAGTCACGGCACTTATATAGATGTTTATATATTGTATTACCTCAACGGGGTCGTAGTTCATGGATCTCCTGGGGGGCTTTAGTTCTGGAAATTGATGCTTTCTTAGACGTTCGATGGATCTTTTTTTCATTTCACACTTAGTGTCCATATACTTCTTGTTCAGGAGGGATCTTATCGCCGGTATATTTTCGCCATTTGACCCGATTTAATAAGATTTATTATATGAGCTTTCTTTAATCGCTTTTATGCATGAGTATTTTATAGCAATTCTTTTTCTTTTTTTTCTCATCAGCAAGGTCTTTATTCTATTTAAAACATGTATAATACATAATACACATAAATAAAAGATAATAAAAGGAAAATTGTGTTTATAAAAACATAAATAAACATTATAGTTTAAATTATTTCCTTTTAAAGACCACAAATTCTTATAACAAGTAAATAAATAGTACATATAAAATATCAATCATTGAAAACAAAATTCCATAAAGTATTATGATAAAACACTAAAAACATTATCAACAATCATTCATGTCATTTGAAATTTTTATACTGTTTAATTATTATTTTGAGCGATTTCGCATAATGTGGTGACAAGGATGGGAATACTTCACGACTTCGGTTGCGTGGTTCCAGAGCAAACTTTGCAGTTTGGATTCACAGAGAGAAAGCCGCGTATCGAGCGGCGGCGGATATTATTATAGCTCTTAGTTCATTTTACTCGATCAGTTTTCTTCTGTAAGCTGCTTAGCTTAATTCTTTTCCATTCTGATTCCATATTTTTAACTTCTTCTGATACGCTCTCTCCTTGAGAAATCCGGAACCTTGTATTATTAATAACTAGTCTCATCTCATCACAACAGTCTTGTTATTGCAGAGTGTTTACATTAAATTTCCATATTTTATTTTCCATATTACTTTTACTTGATTTTAAATTAGTTAGTATCGAAGAATGGTCAGATATATTGTTGGGATAACTTTAAAACTTGTTGGAGTATAAACCCCATCATCTTTAATAGACAAATGTCTAGTCGTGATGACACTGTCTTGTTGTTACGTGTATTCGTAAAAAATGTGTGAGAGTCCTGGCCTAGTAGCTCTGCACAATCGACAAGGTTTTCCTTTTCCATTATCTGACGCATAATTTTTGAAGCCTTGTGGTTCCCTCGTCCCGTTGCCGTAGAGTCTTCCTTCTTAAGACGCAGGTTAAGATCGCCGGTTATTATAGAGGTATTATTGCCCATCAAAGGGCGTAAATCATTATCAAAAAAGCCGGGACTATCCTCATTTGGCCCGTAGGTACCAAATATATCAATGACAGAGTTATGATGACGAATTTGTACATAACATAAATTGCCACTGTCATGAGCTAAAATCAATTTAGGATCAAATACATTTTTTACTAAAATGGCAACACCACGCTTGGAGGTAGGGGAGTTAGACTCAAATATTTGGTAGCATTTAGGAATTCCGTGAAAGCCTTGTATTGAAGTCCTCGTATCTGTCAGAACAATGACATCAGGCCACCCTATAGATAATAAGTATTCATAAGCTCTGACTTTCTGAAGTCAGAGATGATCGAGTTGACGTTCATTGAAAAGATTGAAAGAGACATATATGTTAATCAAAAAATTAGTTTATTCTGAAGACTGGTCTTTATTGCTATTTTGTCTTGATTTTTTACCAACAACAGAGCTTCCAGGAGACTTGGATGGTAGATGTCTATTCGAACTTTTTGAACGAATTCTTTTTTTCTTCGATCCGTCCCTCGGCTCAGTACTTTCCCTGTTATTTGTATTTTTTTCTTCTCTGTTTGTATGGTCCATTCATTTTCTTCATCCAATTTGTCATCAAGTTTCTTTGTTTCGGAAGAACTCATGTTTATGTTGTGTTGGGTTTTGTCATCATTACGACTTGCCTCCTCCCGCTCAAGGGAAACATTTTGAATATTTTCACTTCCGTTCCCATCAACATTTGCTGAACTTCTATTGATTGATATATTATCTCACCCACCCCTCGAATATTTCCTTCGTCAATGGGTTCATTTCTACTGTTCACGGCGTTCTTAGTAGAATCCATATTTTCTTTAGGATCGTTGGCAGTCTTTTCATTAACGGAGTTATTCTCAGTGTTTCTGTCGGACTTTTTACCTTTTTCAGGTGAAGTGATAGTATCATCACTATTAACATTTTTACCGTTAAGGGATAACATACGTTCTTGAATTTTTTCTTTGAGAATCCTGTCGTAAGCAAAGATTTGAACTTTTTTGGCGTTGCAAGTCATTTTTGTGTGACCTAGACTGAAGCACTGGTAACATTGCTGTCTAGCACCCTCAAACCTTAAGGTAACGAGTTGGCCATTTATTGGAAGAATCTGCGGTATCGCATCCGGATTCGCCTCAATTATAACTTCATAATTAGGGCCCCTCATTTCACTATAGCGTTTCAAGTGAGCAGCTTTTGCCGAGGGTGGGCATTTAGATGGATGGTGGTCGATAATTGAGCCAAACTGGGACAACATCGAGACAATTACTTTTTCATCCCTGAACCTCCCAATGGTGTTCAAGGCAGATATTTTAAGTTTTTTCTTTGACTGACTCAACTTGTCAGATCCCTTGATCCGCATACACACATCAGTCATAACTCCATTCAGAGAAGGAATGGCCTTTTTGTACTCCTTCTTTAGAGAGGCGGCTCTATCTCTCACATCAATAGGCTTAGCAGTGTAAAAACTAGCATGCCCAAAAGAATGTCTCGGATTTGCTCCATACAGCTCTTCTTCAGAAAATCCAAAAAAAATTGCAGCATCGAAGACGTCAACAAAGTCAAGGTTATCTTGCCTGAATGGACTCATCAGTGAGGACAACAACAAATGTATCCCACTTGAAGTCAACATTTAAATTAATTGATTCCGAAGCTGATTTTATCAACTTCTCTCTCCTTGCTGTTATTTTAGCATAACTGCTTTTAAAGTTCCCAGGATCTGGGGGATCCGTGGGTAAAGATATGTCCCTATTCATGAGAAATGAAATTTCAAATAATGCAGGGATGAATGTGTTTCTCTTCTTTCCTCGAGTGAGCGCCCGCGCGTAGAACAGTGACACTTACGTTTAAAGGGAGAAGAAAATAATAAACATGATGTTGTGATTATTCCAAAGGGAGAAGTCCAAGTCCTGATTGAAGATAATTGCACTAGAAACTCAATTTTACTTCCTTAGTGGGGCCTTTGATTTTTACCAGATTTTTAAGATGGGTCAATCGATAAAAGCATGAAGAGTATCATTGTATAATTACTGCAATTTTTACATGGAGTAAAAAAGCGTAGAAGACCAGCAGGATTAAAAGTTGTGGTGTCAAATGTCATGGTCTTTTAAACGATAATGTTCAATCATCCGATCCCAAGAGGACGGGAGGCGATAGTTTTCTTATAATATTTATGTTGGCGTCTTTGTATTCCATAACAACAAAAACTATTTTACATGCGTCATAGTAGATACCAATTGGTTGCGTTATCACGTCAAACGTTGTGAGGTATCCACATTTACTTCGACAATGCATTGGGACGAACACTCATTTGAAATGTTATCAAGCATGTATAAATTTTACAGATATTGAGTCAATTAGCCTAGCAAAGTGAAATTTAAAACGACTGAAAGTAAATAATATTATAACCGAATTCTTAGTAACAAATATTCTTAACGGTATCTAGCATTTTATATGTGTATTTGTCTTTAATTATTACTTTATGATATATATATGTATATGTATGCTTTGACATATTTGTTCTTCATATCTACATAAGTGAAAACTTGTTCACGTGTAATGTATGTACATATATATGAGAATATTACGTTCAATTAGATTACATTCTGATCCATTGATAGTCATAGACTTGCTGTCCATTTAAGAGTTGAGCCCAACTGATTAGATACTGCAGGAATAACAAGCCTTTACTTAAATTCAAGTAGAGTTAAATAAAGATATTTCAGTCATCTAAAGAAAATTGAGAAACAAAAATTTTGCTTCTACAAAAAATTTTTAGATTATTATTATTTTGTTTAAGTGTATGTTTTATAATTTGTCAACATTATTTAGTATTTATATTATGAAACTTGTTTAACACTTTGATATGTCCTTATTGCAGCTAGGTTTTTTGGCAGATAGTCTAATTTTAAACTTTAATGGTTATTTATCTATTATTTTTACACAATTCACCCGCCTTTATTACTTTATATCCAAGTTACAATTGAAATAAAGATCCTTAAAAAAATTATAAAATAAAGTATTCAAATTAGCTTGATCAAAGTCCTTGTGTTTACAATCAAGCTACATGGCCGGAGAGTACAAATTTGTTTATCCGGTGATTGTTTAAGGAGAAACTAAGTAGAATGTGGAAATACAAAAAGTCCATGCGGACTTTTTTCAATATATTATAGGTATTTATTGCTTCTAAGAAAAAAATTCACGATTAGTTTATTCCAGAGACTACTGATTGATATTTTGTATATCGATAGATTGGTATCTATTTGGCGAGGGGATTTTCAACGATATTACCGCATATCTGGCCGCAGCAGATAAAAATATGCTTCTTAGCTCGTGAGGATGGAGTGGTTTGTAGGAAGTCAGCTTATCAGCACCTTAGAATTCTTAATACTAAAGGTTAACGCCTTATTTCCAGAGACTTGTTGCTTTTCCCAAGGCCGAGAAGGATAGTGTCTTTCCAAGAATTAGAGGATTCATATTGAAGGGTAGGTAGGTTGAACACTAGGAGGTCCTTAAGAATCTTAACTGGGCGGCATTCAACAAATAGATGAATTGTGAGTTAAACAAAAGACCGCAATCTTTGCACGGCCTAGAAAAAAATAAAATTACTTTCTATTTATAGACAATTTAATACCACAACAGATTCCATAAATTATATCAATCGGTAGATTTTTATACGAATCTTTAACTCCCAAAAAATAGATTGCTTCATTCGATATTTTTTATGTTGCTAAGGAATACAATATCAGTAGTAGATTCTCCTATCTCCCTCTACTCTATTGAACCCCAAGCTCTGGTTGTATCTCATTATTCTCTGCTTGGGTCAAGCAAATAACTTTTGAACTTTTTTTTGTTGTGCAGGCAGACTCTCAAGAGGGAACAAAACGCTGATCAGAACTCTTCAAAAGCAAAAACTATGTAAAACAGAATGACTCTGTTAAAGCTTAAGTTATGTGGAGTTACCACCCTGATTCAATAGTCGGGGTAAAGAAGAACATCATGCTCGAAAGTACAGGTTATTAAGAAAGCCAATTCAAAATAAAGAGTTTCTGGCAAATGGCGGATTATAAAAAGTATATTTTACGATCAAGTTGAGGGTACTTATTATTATTATTGAAAAAAGGCAATCATTTTTACGTCCTATTTTTCTTCGAATGCGAAGAACCTCGCCCTATAAACTTTTCGTATTGAATTGGAACATTATGACAAACTTAATTCACAACTCGTTAATGTGCGTAGCAATGATATTAATAGTTTTTGGATGCAATGAGTACTTTTTTTGCAACACGAGTCTCTCAAGTGAGTTTATGTTAAAAACAACAGCATTAATATATTTCTTCACAGATTGAGGCCGTATCTTTTAATACTCTGGAGTTGATTGAATGTTTTATTTTGTTTTTTCGTTAGAAAAGAAATGGAGAAAGTCATGTACAAATGGGAATTCTTTATGATCTTTTATTTTTGAAAGGTTGAGTGAAAACAAAGTTTCTTTTTGTTCGCGCAATTAGAAAAAGGATTTTTATTCATAGAGACATAGAGTGGTGCACCAGTCACATATGGTAAGACTGGATATCGGAGTATTCCTTCGCTCTCAGTTGAAAGCCAGCGAGAAAAGTAACTTGAGAGAGAGTGAGAATTCATTTTTTTAATCATGAAATATGGAGAATGATGCAACATCACCAGGGTTGTTGGAATTTCGAACAAAAACCATGCCCTATATGCCCAGAAATATGCGGGGGAAAATGACTAAATATGCAAAAAATTAAAAGATTTAGAAACACTCCGGTCTGGAAATCAACTGCAAAAAAACTGCTATCCTCCCCTTGGGACAGTGGTACCCGAAAGACAATGCACATATTATGGGTTGCCCAGTGAGAAACAGTTTAAACATACTCGGTATTGTGTGGAAACGCAGTGGAGATTCGGAGTCGAATAAAAATAGTTTGGTCAACTTTATTAGAACAAGTCTAATGGAGTGGAGAAAGTACAATCTTCAAACAAGAATTGATTTTTACAATGTTAATTAGTTCCCTCAGTTCTCTACTTTGCAAACGCTTTACCCAAAATTGCCCTTTGAGTGATAGAGGAAGAGGACTCTTGGCTCCAGAAACTCTTCCACAAAAGTTATCTTCCATCCCTGAAGAGATCTAAAAAACAACTCGGAGGAGGCTTGGTACAACTTTCCAATATATTGCCAAAAATGTACAAGAAAATATTCATCGATATTTTGTGCAACCCAGAGCAGGAGTGGAGGTCAACAGTTTCTAATAGCCATATCTACTCCATTTTAATGATGGGTACCCTAGCCTCCAAAAATTCTCCGTATGGGCTTCATGTCAAAGAATATTGTGGAGTCTTACGCCAACTTACGACTTTTCCTCTACTGTAGACATTCTTCACCATAACTCCATAACTTTTTTGGGCAACATGCAACTCCTCAAAGCATGGAATTGGAAGCCTTTAGAACAGAAACTTTCACCATCCACGATTTCAAAAAAGATGTAAACTGTGGTCTTATAGTATGAAAGTTTTACTTCCTATTTCTTAGAGCAGCTAGGCTTCATATATCCCCTACTCCATGGCACATAAATTAAGTACAAGGCCTGGACCCGACGAGGACGCTAAGAAAATCTGCCGGGCTTTTATTCAAGAGCTAAATCTTAGGCGAAGATGGAAAAAATAATTATGGAATCAACCAACGTGAAGATAACAAAAAATTTACCGCATAATTTCAAATCTATACCAGTTGCATCTTTTTCAACTTTCCTTGTAAGGACTACGGAAAAATCTATAATTCGATCATGCACACTTTCTCTGATTGCCCTACCCTGTCGTATCTTCGTACTTTTGTCACCCATAATATAAGTCATTTATATAGCTCTGAAAATGATGCAAAGTTTTTATCGGCCTATATCCTATGGTTTTCCTCTAAAGGCAACAACTACATCTCTGAATCCAAGGCTCTGAGTTTTGCTCTTGCTAGCTCTAAAGCTCACATCGCAGAGTGTCTAACCTCCAATACACTCATTCGAAATGAGTCGTTTAAAAAAAATTTGATTCTTCGGCTGCAAGATATGGAGCCTTTACCCTCAAGATTCCGCATTCTAAGCAAGTGACGTTATGGGACTTCGCTGCAGATATCGTCAAAGTTTTTCTCAGGGGTCCTGTCATTTTTACTCTGGTTTGAGACTCATTGTTAGAAGATATACGAGGACTTCAAATGACATCATCGAGGGATCCGTGCAATAATAGATGTTCTTATATACTATTTACAAAATTTGTTTTCTTTATTTCGTGTTACTCACTTCCACTATATACAATTTAGATTATGATGTTTTAATGATGTGATGGTCTTGCTTTAGAGGTTTAATTTTAAACTACAATGTTTATTTATGATTTTATTACCGCAATCCCTCTTACTCTTTTATTTATATTATACATATATTATGTTATGTATGGTTTTTTAATAAATGACCCATAAAAAAGGTTAAATGAGCAAAAAAAAAGCCTTAATATGTGGAAAAATGGTGTATACTCTAAATAAATAAATATAATGATGGTGAGCTGTATGAAAAAGAGGAACAGACAAATCGGTGATGAAAAAAAACACCCTGATATTAAAAGGATATTAGAAAAACAAGCTGACTGTTTACTTTTTAAGAAAGCCCTATGCCGACTGCCTTTACACCCAAGACAATGATTTAATATAAATACCTTGCAGATAAAATACAAAAAGACGATATATAAAGGATAGGTATCTCCCTGATTGATTGCAATATACAACTGACCATTTATATAGGAGCTAGAAGGATTATGAATGCACCAATCAGAAGTGCAGTAATTCATTAGTCTTCTGTTTTCTCATGACGCCATTATTGGGAAGTTTAAACCATAGAGATATTAAGATATAGAGGCTGATTGCCCAATTGCAGAGAAACAGCATTCTGTTGTTTCTGTGTGTTCAAAATAACAAAGTAATTTGTACTACGTCAGCGTAAGCTGATCATAGAGATAGATTATATGTCTATGATCAGCTTACGATGACGTAGTATAATTACTTTGTTTATAGTGGACAAACAGAATGCAGCTGAACGATGTTTCTCTGCTATTGAAGGGAATCAGCTCTCTATATCTGTATATCTCTATGGTTTAGACCCGTAAATACTGAAAAAATATATATATACATTAGGGTTGTTCTTATTTTTCAAATGTTTGAAATGTTAGCGACTTTGAGCATTTTCTGTTTCCTGGTGATAAAGAAGACGACATACAAAGTTTGAACAAATCGGTCAACATTACGAGGTCGCGCAACGAGGTCAAAGTTTTAAAAATTTAGTAAAAATATAGTTTTCCGCAAATTTCTTCAAAATGGTGGACGTTACAGACTTCAATAATTATTATTAATTTAAAGGAAATCTAATTTACTACCAGACGTATGTTTTATGTTTTTTAATAAAACAAAGTTTTCAGTAAAAACAAAGCAAGAAAGGGAGTGAGTATTGTTAGCTTATTTCATAGCTTTTTTGTATCAATTAACTTCACTCGCCTGTAGAAGATGACTTGTTCGCTTCAGAGTAAAATAGTACTTTTAAGTTTAGTAAAACTTTAGATGATAAATCCAAAAAGGACCTTGGTTGCATTCTATCAATTCAGAATTCAGTACAATCTGAGTTTACATCATATGATTCAGAGCCTGTATTGACCTATAAGAAATCGATTATGAAAAAAATAAATCATAATGTGTTTCTTAGATGTGCGTCAAGGTATCCTCTCAAAATTTTACTTTATCTCTGACGCATTTATAATCCATTATATGCGTCATTTTGTACGCGAGATAGGCTTTTTTAATGTACATATAACTCTCTACTTATTAAATTGACATGATTTAGTATACCAAAATATTAAAGCTGGTTAACCAAGCTTTCATTTGATATATTTTGTGTTCTAAAAATCGCTATACTTTAAGAGATATAAGCAAATACGTACTCTCCCCCAAAAATGATCTTTTGATATGAGAATATACGATTACCATCTGGTAACCTGTTAGTGTTACCTGGATAGAAAGAGAAGGGAGGGAGTATTTTGTCCTCACTCCTCTCCTTCTTTTTTTCTTCCTATCCAGGTTACACTAACTGCCGTTACCAAATGGTAATCGTATATTCTCATATCAAAAGATCAATTTTTGGGGGAGAGTACGTATTTGCTTATATCTCTTAAAGTATAGCGATTTTTAGAACACAAAATATATCAAATGAAAGCTTGGTTAACCAGCTTTAATATTTTGGTATACTAAATCATGTCAATTTAATAAGTAGAGAGTTATATGCACATAAAAAAGCCTATCTCGCGTACAAAATGACGCATATAATGGATTATGTATGCGTCAGAGATAAAGTAAAATTTTGAGAGGATACCTTGACGCAAATCTAAGAACACAATTATTATTTATTTTTTTCATAATCGATTTCTTATAGGTCAATACAGGCTCTGAATCATATGATGTAAACTCAGATTGTACTGAATTCTGAATTGATAGAATGCAACCAGGTCATTTTTGGATTTATCATCTAAAGTTTTACTAAACTTAAAAGTACTATTTTACTCTGAAGCGAACAAGTCATCTTCTACAGGCGAGTGAAGTTAATTGATACAAAAAAGCTATGAAATAAGCTAACAATACTCACTCCCTTTCTTGCTTTGTTTTTACTGAAAACTTTGTTTTATTAAAAAACATCAAACATACGTCTGGTAGTAAATTAGATTTCCTTTAAATTAATAAAATTATTGAAGTCTGTAACGTCCACCATTTTGAAGAATTTGCGGAAACTATATTTTAACTAAATTTTTAAAACTTTGACCTCGTTGTGCGACCTCGTAATGTTGACCTATTTTGTTCAAACTTTGTATGTCGTCTTCTTTTATCACCAAGAAACAGAAAATGCTCAAAGTCGCTAACATTTCAAACATTTGAAAAATAAGAACAACCCTAATATACATATATATAATATATATATAATATATATATATATATATATATATATATATATATATATATATATATATATATATATATATATACATATGGTTGACGCGTGCGATGAAATGAGCGATAAACGATAATTATCGCTGAGGTCAAACCTTTTATCGTTTATTGCAAAGTTTTCTAAAATTACCGCTCATTCACTTACCGTTAGTCCCAAAAAATGAGGAACGATAAACTATAAATTCAAAGACGACTTTTGTAAAAATACAAAAATGTGCACAGCGGCAATAGTCACATCAACCACCTGACGTTTTCAGACCAGTTCAAGCTGAGAGTATATGTAGGGAGTATATAATGATGAGGACCTCCCAGGCTTGTGAATGGAACGCAAAATTGAACGGCGTTCAGCTGAACGCACGTTCAATGAACGGAAAGGAAGAACGGGAAAAAAAGTTGAACTCTTTTCTAAAAAAACGTCATCACTTTTTTAGAGATTCTTTTCAAAAAAAACATTTTTGGAGATTCTTTTCACAAAAAAAACGTCATCACTTTTTTTTTAGATTCTTTTCTTTAAAAACGTCATTACTTTTTTTGGAGATTATTTTCTTAAAAAAACGTCATCACTTTTTTTGGATATTCTTTTCTAAGAAAAACGTCGTCACTCTTTTTGGAATTTCTTTTCTAAAAAAAAGTCCAACCCACACCAACAATTTTGTCTAGTTAAATTAATTTTCACTCTGGAAAAATAGTTTTTATGTTTTTATATTTCAACTAAATAAGGTGCTTATCATTTATCGCTTTTGTTATCGCAGTAATTTTTTATCGCTATCATTTTATCGTGTATCGCTTACCGCAGGTTGGGTTTTGGATTTTTTACCGTTTATCGTTTATTGCAGGTTGAGAAAAAGTTTATCGTTTATCTTTATCGCAAGTTTAAAAAAAGTTCTCGCAGAAACCACTGTATATATATATTTATATATATATATATATATATATATCCTCAAAATTTGTTCAAACTATGCGATAAATAGGCAGAAAAAGGCCAAATATGCGTTATATGCGTTCAAAGATAGTGTATTAACAGATTCCTACAGCCCTGCACGTCACTCTCCATGTTGGGGGTATGGCAATCGACATAAATATCTTAAATGGGAGTGAGACTTCATATTTTTATGGTGACGTGACATCAAGTTTAATATCCTATAGAAATTCTCTTATATTTATTTATTGTTTGCATTGAACTTTGTATATCAGATACATAAAAGTAATATTCAAAGCTTGCCTTGTAAACGAATTGTTAATATACTATGATTTATGGCAATGCAAGAGCAACATATACATATTTTAGTCTAGTACCTATAACGCTATGCAAAGGTAATTCATCTTCTCTTTTGATATTGACTTGGGTTCAAGGGAATCCCCTTACTCAGTTCCGGAGTGCAAAATAGACATACATTAATTATTTAACAGACAAACAAGTTTGTTTGGGATATGAGATATATATTGAGATTAGGTCCATTGTTTGCGTGTTTGCAAAGTAAAAACTCTATTGGGCATGGCCCAAAACACAATATGTGATTTGTTATCTTTCAATAGCAGACATTCCCTTGAAAACAAATGCAATTCTGTCGCAATACTTTTTCATACAAAGGAGCCATTTCCACTTTACACAAACCAGGTTTTAAACGGTTTTTTATGATTTTATTAATTATTTTAATTTGATTATTGGTTTTAGATGTTTGATATAGACTACCTTATGGTTTTTTCATTGTAGTTGATTTTGATTATCATGGCTGAGTTGCCATGGCATTCTAAAGAAAATATGGTGGGTATATGTATATATAGTATTTTATATATGAAGATGAAGAAATATATTTCCATTTTCAAAATTAAAAGTAATATTTTTTGGATCATATCTCTTGTATAGAAATATCTTTCTCTTAGCAACAATTTTTATAAGCTAATGATATGTTTATATCAAATTTAGTATAGATTATTTGATGCAAGGCCTAACAGCAGTAGTCTCCCAAGGGATAAGAAAACCAATATTTATATTATATAAAAGTACAATCATTAATTCAAAAAAAAGTAAGGAAACGAAGAAACACAAGAAAATTAATGGTTGCTTTGACAGGTTCTATAATATATCTTTTAAATTGAAATATGGACCCTAATGCATTTTGAAGTAGGAATTTCACTTCGTGTGAAGGAACAAAAAATATATTAATGTATAATGTGTGTGGATATTATAATGAAGATAAAGTGAGCCCAATAAATATTCTTTTACTTAAGTTGTTATTTATGTGTTGCCGAATGGTAGAAACAAAACGATCAATTCTCAATCATAAATAACAAATGTAGAACGATTTTATATAGAGTGTATTACGATTTTATTGAAATAGTCAACCTGTCACTAGTGTTCACTCTAGGGACCCAAAAAACTGGCACTTAGAGACAGATGGTCGCTATGCACAGATGTTCCTTATATTAAGTTTTTTATTTTTGAGGAAAATTTGGGTGGTCAATATGGACCAGACAACGTTAAACAGAGTTTGGACAGATCTGCTATGGAACTTTGGACTACTCAGAGGTCTTCTATCTGAGAACTATCATATTTATTTTGTTTCGAGTATAAAAACTAACGAACAGCATGTGATATCGTTTCTATCGTGGTTAAGCATAAGCAGTAGTGTCGATATATATATCTATATATAATATATATATTAGGGTTGTTCTTATTTTTCAAATGTTTGAAATGTTAGCAACTTTGTGGATTTTCTGTTTCTTGATGATAAAAGAAGACGACATACAAAGTTTGAACAAAATCGGTCAACATTCGAGGTCGCGTTTTAAAAATTTAGTAAAAATATAGTTTTCCGCAAATTTCTTCAAAATGGTGGACGTTACAGACTTCAATAAAAATTATTAATTTAAGGAAATCTAATTTACTACCAGACGTATATTTGATGTTTTTTAATAAAACAAAGTTTTCAGTAAAACAAAGCAAGAAAGGGAGTGTGTATTGTTAGCTTATTTCATGGCTTTTTTTGTATCAATTAACTTCACTCGCCTGTAGAAGATGACTTGTTTCGCTTCAGAGTAAAATAGTACTTTTGAGTTTAGTAAAACTTTAGATGATAAATCCAAAAAGGACCTTGGTTGCATTCTATCAATTCAGATTCAGTACAATATGAGTTTACATCATATGATTCAGAGCCTGTATTGACCTATAAGAAATCGATTATGAAAAAAATAAATCATAATGTGTTTCTTAATGTGCGTCAAGGTATCCTCTCAAAATTTTACTTTGTCTCTGACGCATTTATAATCCATTATATGCGTCATTTTGTACGCGAGATAGGATTTTTTTAATGTACATATAACTCTCTACTTATTAAATTGACATGATTTAGTATACCAAATATTAAAGCTGGTTAACCAAGCTTTCATTTGATATGTTTGGTGTTCTGAAAATCGCTATACTTTAAGAGATATAAGCAAATACGTACTCTCCCCCAAAATGATCTTTTGATATGATCGTCTCCCAGGACCTCAACTGACACCATGCCGAACACCAGAAGCGAAGGTGCCATGAAGGAGGAGGACCAAACCCCTACAGATCCGGTTCAGCTCATGATGGCCATGATGAAGGAGATGAAGGAGGAGGCCAAGAAAAGAGAAGATCAGCTGATGCGACAGCTGCAGGAGCAGGCACAGGACTTCGCGGCGGCTCTACAGACAAACAGAGGCAACGCTGGTGGATCCACAAAGTCGAAGAAGATGGATGTGCCGGTGCTGAAGTGCCCGGAGGACATCAACTTAGCCGATTTTCGCGATTGGCAGCAACGGCTCGCCGACTACACGGAAGTACAGAAGATTATGGAAGAATGCACCCTGAGCGGTCGTCAGTCGCTACTGCGTTCAGGATTGGATCCTGCTTGAACCAAGCTTGGTCAACGGGCATCCTGGAGATCGACGACAGAAAGTATGACATCAACGACATCATCAAGAAGATCCTCCACTACATCCGAGAACATCGCAACCCTCTTTTAGACAGAAGGAATTCCTGGAGAGGAATCAGCACGCTGGTGAGAGTATCGACGTGTACTACTCCGCCCTGAAGTCCATTGATGAAAGCTGCGGGTATGACGTCAATCCCCGTGCAAGGTTTGTGTCGATGCTTGCAGACACGGAGATGAACTACAGCAGGAACGCCTTCGGGATCGCCTCATCTGTGGTTTGAAGGACCAGGCCATCCAGCAGAAGGTGCTCGCCATCCCTTTTAAGGACCTCTCACTGAAGAAGGCACTGGAAGTGTGCAGGGTGGAGGCAGCATCGAAGGAGACCCAAGCGTGCCTGAACAAGTCCGAGAGGCAAGTCAATCGTCTCAAAGAGAGGTCTTCCTACAAGAAGGACAAGATCGACAACAACCCCCTGAGCAAGTCAGCTCAGAAGGCGGATGAGAGGTGTTCCAACTGCGGTCGGAAGAAGCATCAGAAGCCTGACCAATGCTGGGCGAGAGACAAGGACTGCAACAACTGTGGTAAGACAGGACATCTTAAGCAGATGTGCAGGTCTGAGCCCAAAAAGGAGGTCAACCGGATGACGATCGGACAAGTCAAGACGTCAGATGACCTCGTCAAGATCACCGCCAAGATCGGCAACGCGGACCACCAAGAAGTCGAGTGGCTGCCGGACACCGGTACTGAGTGCGACGTGATCACCGCGGATTGCCTGAAGAAGGTTGGGACCAAGGTTAAGGACCTCAGGAAGGACAAGGCGGAGCTGTGCGGACCGGACCAAGGCAGACTGAAGTCCTTGGGCAAGGTGACAGCGACTCTGGAGAGAGAAGGAATGAAGTACAAGACGGAGCTTCACGTGCTGGAGAAGGGCACTGGACCAATACTGAGCAAGGTCGGATGTACAGCGCTAGGACTCATCCCGACGGGTTGGCCTCACGTGGTGAACAAGCTTTCACTGAGCAACCCTGATGAAGGTAATGGCGTGGACATGCTGCTCAAGAGCCAGTCAGCCGCATCGATCCGTGAGCAACTGTTCCAAGAGTTTCCAGAGGTCTTTCCACCAGATGATGAAGTCTTACCTCTGAAACCAATGATGGGTCCGCCCATGAAGATCGAGTTAATCCAAGGTACAAGCCCGATAAGAAGGTACAGATGTAACACGAATCCTTTACATTGGCAAGACAAGGTCAAAGCCCACCTGGAGACCATGGTGCAGAAGCGGGTCCCGCAAGGTGAAGCGCCGGAATGGTTGTTCTCCATGGGGGTGGTGCCAAAAGCTGGAACGGATGAGCCAAGGGTGACAGTCGATTTCTCACCGCTCAACCCGTTTGTGAAACGCCCAATGTACCCGTGCAGAGTTCCCGCTGAGGAGGTTGCCCAGATCCCGCCAGGAATGACTCACTTCACGGTTCTGGATGGCAGGCACGGATATTGACAAGTCTTGCTTGACAAGCCCAGCAGCAAGATTATGACGTTCAACCCCCATGGGGATGTTCCGTTACCTGAGGAATGCCATGGGACTCATCTCCGCCGGGGACGAGTTCAACAGACGCGGCGATGACGCTATCGCCGGATCCCCAACGTGAAGAAGATCGTTGAGGACATTATCATCTACGACAAGGACGAGGATACTCATCTCCAGCGTGTCAAGGAGGTCATCCAGCGCTGCGACGAGCATGGTATTACCCTTGGGAGGAGAAAGTCCACCATTGCAGAACCGAGCGTTACCTGGTGCGGCTACCGAATCTCCAAAGATGGCTACACGGCGAACCCCGGGCTGGTCGACGCCCTCACCAAGTTCCCTGTACCCAAGAACAGGACTGATGTCAGGAGCTTCTGCGGACTAGTACAACAGTTCGAAGCACTCTCTGCGGATCTCACCGGCCTACTTGAACCCATCAGGGCCTTGCTCCCGGCAAGGTCAGCGTTTGTGTGGGAGGGTCTGCAGCAGCAAGCCTTCTAGAAGACGATCGCCGAGCTCACCAGTCCAAGAGTCCTCACTCAGTTCCGACCAGGAGCCAACCTACGGCTGGAAACCGATGCATCCCAGAGGTTTGGCCTAGGATTTGCGCTCTACCAAGAAGAAGGCAAAGTCTGGAAGATCCTGCGAGTCGGATCAAGGACACTCGCCCCCGCCGAGACAAGGTACTCTGTCACCGAGATCGAGTTGCAAGGAGTCGTCTGGGCCACCAAGAAGCTAAAGTTCTACTTGCGTGTTAACCACAAAGCTCTCGATGAGATCGAGACACCAGGATCCAGCGGATGAAAGAGAAGATGAACATGTATCTCGCCACCGCCGTCTGGAGACCTGGAATCAAGCACAAGCCCAGCCAGGACGTCTCTACCTGCTCATCCGGTGGTCTACAACCGCACCGACCGGGACCGCGTCATCAAGGCCGACAGGAAAGCAGTATCCCTTCGCACCAAAGCCAAAGCTGCTTACGACGTCGGATCCAAGGAGCTGTCGGAGCTCAAGGTCGGAGACATCGTCCGAGTTCAGCATGAACTCACCAAGAAATGGAATCTCATCGCCGAGATTCTGGAAATCAGGCCGCGTGGTCGCAGCTATCTGGTCAAGACAGAGTCTGGTCGTCTCTACTGGAGGAACCGCCGCTACCTGAAGCTGTACGCGCCGCCGATTGGAGTTGCCAAGGACATCCGGAAAGTCAAGAGGAAGTCAAGCAGCCAAGGAGAAGCAAGAGACAGAAGAAAGCCCCTGTAAGATTTCAGCCGTGATGAAAATGCTTTTCCCAGGCTCCCCAGGGGGGCATGTAGTAGTAGCTCTTTGCTCCTGCTCTTAACCCAAACTCCCAATTAGATTATATGTGTTTCCTCCCCCTGCTCCTAAAACTCTAATCCTCTTCTTCCCTTATGTACATCTCTTTACTCTTGCTCAAGCAAGACTCTTTTGTGTACATCTCTGTTTGAGTATTTAAGCCCTTGCTCCCTCCATTCTGTATGTCTGTCGCAAGAAGAACATCCAATCTACTGTCAAACTATCTCGTCGTCATTTGGTGAATAAACGAATCTCTTTTACTGAATAACTCGCTGTCTCGCGGATACATTATTCAGCTCCCCATTCGGTACATACTCGTACACATCAAACATACGTCTGGTAGTAAATTAGATTTCCTTTAAATTAATAATTATTATTGAAGTCTGTAACGTCCACCATTTTGAAGAAATTTGCGGAAAACTATATTTTTACTAAATTTTTAAAACTTTGACCTCGTTGCGCGACCTCGTAATGTTGACCGATTTTGTTCAAACTTTGTATGTCGTCTTCTTTATCACCAAGAAACAGAAAATCCACAAAGTTGCTAACAACCCTAATATATATATATATATTATATATACATAAATATATATATATGGGTTATTCTTATTTCACGTTTTGTCCGATTTGAGAGTTGGGCTTCCCCTAGGATTTTACCTAGTGTATAGTTTCATCTTCTGATAGTTTGAATGAAATCATATAACGTTAAATGTCTCCTCAATGGACCCAAAAGCTATTTTGTAAACTTACGTTGTAATTTTTTACGCCATTTTATTGCCTTTCATGTTCTCAATTGAAATACTATAAAAATAGTGCAAAATATTGGTAGGATCTCAATAATTCCAAATTAGTTTTGGTTTTGTATATACGTACATAATTAAACGATAATTTAAAGTTTTGAAATAGTAATTTTTGGGTATTTTTCTGTAAAATATTTCATTCATGCTTAAAATAAAAATGTCATAATAAGATAATAACAAATATGATAAAGGAGCTTCAGATTGCAAACATAAAAATTAATGCGTATGAATGATATGAAATTGGCCGAAATTCTAGGTAACAAATATCTATTCCACAAACATTGAAGTTATCTTGTAGCAACCATTTGGTGGAAACCAAAATGTTGAAATATCTGTCTAATAGAATCCCATATATTCAAATAAGGTCTTAACTTCACTTTTTCATGTTTTCTAAGTATCGAATATAAATAATGTCAAAAGTATTTAAAGCTTAAATATCAATAAAATATAACATTAATACAAAAAAAATGTTTTTTACATGACCTCTGGATTGACCGTCCCAGGATTTTGTCACCTGCAAATTTGAACGACAGCAAAGTTTAATAAATATATCGTTTGTTGACTTCCTTTTTATATTGAATTCGGTTCTTATATCTGTACATTAAAAAAAGACATTCATAATATGATATAATTTGTGCTAGACATGATTTACAAAAGCTAAAAATGTATTCATCGTCCGTTTAAAGGAAAAATGATTTTTGCTTTAAGATCAAGTTATGATTTGTATATAATATTTTTTCTCAATAGTATTCTATTTCAGTTGAAAAACATATTTGTATGTAATACTATAAACATTTAAAAAAATTATGTTGTTCTGTGTTATTGTTTCTGATTTTTAAATAGAAAATTTAAACAAAAAATACATAGTTTCCATTATTTCTATGGAATCTTGGAGACATATAATCTATTATCGGTGAACAATCTATGTCTCTACGATACCATAGAAATATGGAAACTATGTTTTTTTGTATTTCATTTTTTACAAGGGTTGAAGTACATTCGTAATTAATTACATAAATAGACATTATAATCAAAAATTTGCACTCCAACATAAGAATACTAAAAAATAAATTCAAACTTTAATGAAGCTTTCATAGGAGGTAGTTTTGATCCTCAGGTTGGGTTCTATCATGCCGGGTCTGATAATTTTGAATACGGGGAGGTTGTACACATTCTTGCCAGCGAGACATCAGCGAGTCCATTGAGATAGTTCTTGAGAGAGACATCTCCATAACACGGTTAAGGGGATGGGGGGTGTTTGATGGACGTCTTAAAGATACCCTTTTGAGAGAACCGGTCTGCTGGTAGGAGATGATGTCGTTGATATTCATTATCTAGACTTATCAACAAAAAAAACTTTTGTGCATGGCATATTTAAATATTAGTATATAAATAAATCTTTAAAAAATATCCATAAAAAACCTTAGGTATCATCTAAAATATAAAAAAATTATAATTTACAAAACATTAACACATAAATAAAACAATGCCATGAATAAACTTGTCGAATCAATAAATAGTCTAATAAAACTTTAACGTCCTCTTAAAAATTTTAAAATGGCTGTAAGACTTTGTTGGGAAATACTTAATTTCTTTTGATGCAAAAGTCCAAGAGTCGTTAAAAGAAGAAGGAATTTTTAAAGAAAGAGCTCCATATCTGGCAGCAGCTGCTAAAATGATTGCTCGAAGATCTTCGGAACTTAAAAAGTCGCCGCTGGTCAGTTTGCTTGCTATGCGGGCTTTCGTATTTAGTAAAGCAAACTCGATTGCTTTTGAGACAACAGATTGGTTGGTTTTCCTCTTGTTTAGTCCAAACAACACAACTGCTTTAATTATATTTTTTTTGGACCTCTCCATTTCTTTCACGTTCAAAACAATGAATCGTTTAAGAACGGAGACAAAAGGGCAGTCTACAAAGGCGTGTAATGTGTTGTTATTCAACTTGCCACAGTTTTTGCTGTGTGTGTTGAATATTATACAGTTGGAAGAGATCTGTAGTTGAGACGTGAATTTTCTTCCATCATGTATTCCCATGAGAGACCGTTCTATTCTCAATGCCCAACTGTCTGGGAGTTTGAGCAGCCTTAGATAATATTCTGTTATTTTTTAACCTCACCGTGACTACTCGGGAGCGTCATTTTTAAATGCCAGGGACATGGCATCAAATGCATTTTTGCTACCCTTAATAGGGGGTATTTAAATCTCCCATCTTTGAATGGGTGTGCATGATGAGACGAATTTACAGACAAAGTGCCGTTAGCAATAGCCCAATCCTCAAGTTTATCTGGACTCTCAATATTCTTGAAGAAGAATGGCCTATGGGCATTTTGGAGAATGATGCCAACAGTTGAGTCACTGTTATAAATAGGGACGCAACTCCAAACATTTCTTTGAGCCGCTGCCCATACTTCAGAGAGTGTCCTGGTAACATTGATTGTAAGGTCTGTACCAAACATTAATCTATTAAATAGATCGCTATATGAGACAGAATTCCTCCATTCCTTTTCTGGAAACTTTGCCAAGTTGATAAATATTTATATATATATTTTGGGTAAGATTGTTGAAAGTTTTGTCAATCCTCCCCCGATAAGGAACCTCGGCCGCTTTATAACTTTAATGTATCTCTTATGAAAGAGAACAGAGAGCCATTTTTTTCTTATTGAATAGCATTTTCAGCTATCAAGGGGGATACAGTGGCTTTGTACAAAACAATTGGGACGACCTGAGTATTGTAAAGATCAATCCTTTTCTGTAAATTAAACCCCCGCCATATGTTGATACGGTTGTTTACCCAAGAGGATATTTTGGCCCAGTTGTTGATGTGTATTCCTTCGGATCCCCACTCAATTCCTAATAAAGAAACTTTCCTTTTTACTTGGCATTCAGCTATGCTCTTTTCTTCCAAGGGATCCCATGCCCCTATAGGAAGAATGAATGTTTTAGAGCGATTCAGCTCCAACCCAGATCTCTCCTTGAATTTTTCAAAAGCATTAAGTAGGACATCGATTCTCTTAATGAGCTGGTTCTCTGAGTTTGCTTCTACAGTTAGTGTGACATCGTCTGCGTAAAGATGGACAAGATGTCTTTCTTCTGCAAATTTAACGCCAAAACCACTGTATTTGCGAGTCAATAGGACCACTAGTTCTTCTATAGCTGCCACGAAAAGAAGAGGAGCAGAAGGGCAGCCCTGGCGACAGCTTTTTTTGTGTGCGATTGACTGGCTTTCTTGATCTCCAATCGAGATCACTGAAGATCCATTGCACAAGAGCGCTCGAACTGGATTGAAGAAGTACTTTGGGAGCAAACATTTTACTGCTCGAAGAATCTGCACGTGAGAAATGGAATCAAACGCCTTTCTAAAATCTATACCTATAACAGCTCCAAATGTTTTTTTCTCCCTCACAGCCTCAATAGCCGCTTGAATATTGCGAGAAACGTCAGTTATATTCCTATGTTTTAAAAACCCCTTCTGAGGCACCCCTATATTTTTGCTCAACTCCGGTTCCATTTTTTGGGCCAAAATACCCAAAGAATTGTATAAGAATAGTTGAAGATTGTAATTGGCCTCCAGTGGTTGAAGTTCGTTCCGTTTCCCTTCTTGGGAACAAGAATAATTCTTCCCTTCATAATGTGCTTAGGAAGTCTACCCCTCGTCTCCATCAACTCTCCCAATCGAAGAAGGAAAGAAGCTACTTCATTCGGAAAGAGAGTATAAAATTATCCTACTATTCCATGTATTTATTCTATGTATTTTGTTCTATATTTACTAAGTGATCGATAATGCAACAAATTTGAGTGAATTCCAGATTAAGAAAAAAACATTTGAAGGGTCAATTTCAACTTTTGTATTAATCTGTTAAAATTCTAATGCTTTCTTTTTGGTGAATTATATATAATTTATGAGAAGGCAACGTATTAAGCTATTAAAATGTGATTTTATAATAGTCCACAGAGCATATTTATTTTCGATTTTCTTAACAGTTACACAAAAACCAATAATACATTATAACAAATAATCTAGTCTCTATAGTGGATATGTTATTTCATAAGATTTCATAAGACAATGGGGACGTCACCTATCTGATATGATTTTTCAAACTATGTGAAACAAAACTTTAAATATGTACTAAAATCATGACACAAAATTAAAAACTTTCTGATATATACATCTTGTTTTATTGCCTTCTGAAAAAGGAAGTTATATTGCCGCACCCTGTATCAATAAAGTCAAACCTATTAGTAACACCAACTAAAAAACGAGCTACCCATGAATATTAAACTTTAAATAAATCATAGAATATTGCAAGACTATGCACCAAAGACAAGTAAATATTACTCAATGCACTTGAATTTATAAAAAATTCAATATGTAATATTAATAATAAAAGTTGTGACAAAAAAAAATATATAATTCAAACATGAAATTGAACATAATTTGTGTTTTAAGGCAGCTAAAGTTTAGAAGTTTGGAGAATGCAAAATAGGGGTATATTAATGCTTCTATTATTTTATAGCACCAGAGAAAAAACTTGAAAGGCAAGGGAGAGCAAATAAAGGGGTAAATTTGAACACCTATAAAAATACGCACCAATTATAAAAAATCTTACTGAAAGTATGAATTAAGAAGTGCCGTACAAATATTCTTCTTTTGATCTGTATTTGGGCATATAAAAAAACGACTTTTATAAACATTTTTTTGTTTTGCCTATTTGGTCGATAGAATTGAATCCGTGAGGATATAAATTGCATTATAGCATTAAAATTAGTCTATCAACCCTTGGGTCTTATCAATGAGGAAGACTAAAAATGACCATCCCCTCTCGGGATTCGAACTTGCGCCCCCAACATTGAGAGTTGAACACGCCTTAATACGCACACGGATATCGCACTCCCTTATTACCTTTTATATTACAATAAATATAGGTATTGTATTCAAAACAAAACATACATAACTTTTTTGGTAAACCCACTTAACAAACGGTTTTTAATTTCAGATCAGTATAATTATTTTTTAATAATATTAACTATTCGCAACAACTATTAACACAAACGTAGTTTTCCCCCACATCCATTTCTCCTTAAATTATTCTAAACAAATCATTCTTAAAACCTTGCCAAAATGCTTGCAATTTCAATCCATCTTCTTTTTCTTCAAGTTAATTCATTTGGCTTTCCATGACAATAAATGCAACAAGTTGTCCCTTTTTTCCTTGTGGACTATATTAACCAAAAGAGTAAACAAGCTAATATGTTATTAAGAGTATCAAAAAGGTAACTAACTCACCAATATATATTTTTTGGGGTGTTGCTAAGACTTTCTTTATTTTTCTGTCCATTTGTTGACACAAATAATCAGCATTCATTAGCTGCTTTGTTTCATTTATAATATATAATATCGGAGGAATCCATTCAAAAGATTCGCAAATGAATTGGATGAAAAAAGACAATTCGTCCTGAAATAAATAAAATTAGTATCTATGAATTGATGTCGAGGAATACTAGAAAGCTAGAGGAGTGCGATAGCCGTGTGTGTAAATGCGTGTTCAACTCTCAATGTTGGGGCAATGCCTCGAATAGCAAGTTTTGAACTATCTTCAATATATTTTTAACGAGTTTTTAGTATAACAATTGCGGCGTACAAACATTGTTTTTTTATACCGGTCTACATCAGGAAGAAGTTAATTTTATCATGGTAAAGACCCAGTTCTTTATATACAAATTGCGAACAGAAAGAATCCCCATACCCCAAATTTTAAAGAAATAGTCGATAGAACAATAAAAAAACTATTGACATAATTGCTGTCCTTTGTATATTGTATCTTTACGTGATGGTTTTTTTATTAATACAAATTTATTTTTTCACAATATCTTAAGAGCCCCCTCCACAAATTTCCCCCTACAGTTTATAATGTTAATGTTTAGTTAAAATTTAATAATAAAGTTTGATTTTTTGAAAGTTTTTTGGTAATGTCTTGTCGTAGATATAAATGAGAATAAAATTGTTGTACTGGTGTACAAAAAAGAAAAAAAGAGGAATACTAGAAAGCTAGAGGGAGCGCGATAGCCGTGTGTGTTAAGGTGTGTTCAACTCTCAATTTTTGGGGCGCAGATTCGAATCCCAAGAGGGAGATGGTCATTTTTGGTCTACCTCATTGATAAGACCCTAGCTTTGATAAACTAATTTTAATGCTATAATGCTCATTTATATCCTGTCGGATATTGCATTTCTATCGAACCAAATAGGCAAAGAAAAAGCGGCACTCCTAGATATTGATATATGAAAAAGAATAAAATCTACAAGGTTTCGTTGGAAAATGTGAAAATGTTGCGTTGAATTATGTTATTCCTATATTTTCTTATGTCATTTTCTTAAAGTATAAATGTATGCAATATGTAAAAAATATTAGAAATGCAGTCTAGGAATTTTGCCGAATCTCTCCCTCCATAAAAATTCATTGAGATGATCCTGGAGCATGTTTTCGCTTACTCCCATCGACTTAAACCTGGTATGTGTTATTTAAAAGAGTTAATATTTATAATAATCAATATGTATATGAAAAAATATACTTCATTATTTTCAACCTTCAACGCATTAGTATGGGCCCCCGTAATTGGGTCCACAAAATTTTCTTTGTTTTCACCTCGTGCTGGAATGGTGGGTTAACGGCAACGTGAGATTCCATTATACGCAGCCTATCCGTCGCTGTATGATGGACCTGAATATGCTCCATAACCATCTCGTATCTGCTGCAATTGTACCTACATATTTTTTAAATTTTAAAAACAATCAAATTTGAGAGTATGCAAGGACATTTCCCACACTTGTTATGGATGCTTCATTTTATAATAACAAGTTTTAATTATTATTCACTTTCTCATTATGTTCACCATCACGTTCCAAAAATATTAATATCTGTATCATAACGAAAGTAGAACGAACTAACAAAAAAAGAATATATATATATATATATAACATAATAAAACTCTGTCAAGCCGATATATATTATTTCATTGTAATCAACCTCATTGAAAAATCCTTGATTCACTGGACAAAATTTAACGATACTTATTCATAACCAAACGTATACAATCAGCAGTTCCATTCTACCAATCACAAAATGAGATATTCCTGAAACTGCAACACATCAAAGTTGTAAAATAAATATATACTTGAGCCCTTAAATTTAATATAGGGAATATCAAGCAATTCTTGTTGTTATATTGAACACTTATTGAATTTCACATATCAACAGATATTCTCTTTTCTCCTCGAATTTTGACACTAAGTGACAGGGAATCTCATAGATAACTCAATCATAAGAGTTCAATGGCACTCCTACGAGATTGGAATATCAAATACTTAGAATGAAATACATTGTTTTGATACCTAATCAGCATATCTTTATTACAACTGACGCAAACACATTTAAAAACAAAGTATGTGGGTGATTTTGAAAAGTCAAAAAGAATATTGTGAAATAAAGAACCCATAGGAAAGAGGAGAAACAAAGACCAGCGGCATTACATATAGAACTTCAGTCCCAACAGTTTTGGAGGCCAAAAAATCATCTTCGTAAAATAGCATTAAATCCATTAGGAAAG
Source organism: Caligus rogercresseyi (assembly GCA_013387185.1). NCBI lineage: Eukaryota > Metazoa > Arthropoda > Copepoda > Siphonostomatoida > Caligidae > Caligus > Caligus rogercresseyi. The sequence continues at coordinate 8,171,547 of CP045904.1, read as the reverse complement.
AGATCATGCTAATTACTAATTATTATAAAATGATTAGCCTCTTAACTTGCTTGAGGAAAGGGGAAAAAGAAAACAAAAATTAAGCAGATTGAAGATTCACCTTCTTTCTGACAAAAAAACCTAGAACAAGATACTTAAACTGACCATCATCTATATGCCATGAATTATATTGATGGGTACATTTTAGGACAATTTGAAAATAAGCTCTGACGATTGGCTGAGTTACTTTATTGATACCAGTAATTGCTCAACGATTTCTTCTAAGCTTTTGAACCTTTTAAGAACCAGACAATAGTCTTGTCTAATACAAATAAAAAAGATGCACTTCAACCAGTTGCATTACATTTAAGAAAGTTTTTTGCTCTAATGTTAAAGAGGAACCTAATATAAATAAAAAAGCTAACACTTCAAAGACACGATGAAATTGCTAATTTATGGATATCTCCTTGCAATACTTTAAGGTTTAAAATGACTTGCAGATTTGGCCAAGTCCAAATTGAATGCATTAAAAGTTCTACTGAAAAAGTATTATAAAATCTAATTTTTCTTTAGTATAAGTAAAATTGTAACAAGCTTTCATCAACTGAATAATTTATATAAATATATTTATATCTATTAAACGTGTAATTAATGTGTATAGATGTAACCATTACTAGCGAAAATAAAAGCTATCACACTAATATGAAATTCATTTTACTATGTAAATATGTAAGTTAGATATGGCTTTGTTAATTCGTTTTCAAAATATATTAGGGGACATATTTGTCTCGAGACCTGAAAGTATATTTTTACTATCTATACCGATTCTGTATTTAGTCACATTTTGATCCATTTGATTAGAGTCCTGTAGCTTTATAGTCACCCCTGTATTATTTTTTCTTCATTGCTGTTGTGTTGTAAGTAAAAAAAGTGATTGCACGTTTTCAACATAATTAACTGTCTTCTCAAATGCACTTTCCTAGAAGGCTGAAACAAACATAAGTGGACAGTGTGAAATATTTTGAAATATTTGCCTATTAAAATTGAGACTCCTTTATTTATATATATTAAAAAATAAATTACATATACATAAAAATATGTAATGAAGCAATAAAAAGTGTGAAATAGTTTGAAATATTGGCTAATTAAAAAATGGGACTCTTTTATGTATATATATATTTAAAAATAAATCAAATTACATATGGATAAAAATATGTTATTATACATCCTAATATATGAACAAATATGTATTAAAAGTTGTAAATACACATTGTAATGTCGTATATGAATAAATAGAAAATTAGTTTTGACAACAATTAATACTTTTATTAGATTCGTTAAAACTTAAAGTTTTCAATATAAAAAATACTGCACTAAAAAAAACGTTAAAAAATATGCAACTTCATTGGGAATGAAAGTACACGAATTTCCATAGAATCAATAGTTTTATATTTTAAAATATTAAACTATATGTATTTAGACTACACCAAAGATATCAATCATAATCAATGCATTTTATAATTGTTAGTTATATTGTTTAATATGTAAAGTTCTATTATCAGTTTAATTAACCATTTTGGCGATACAATATTGAAGAAACTAAAATGTGTAACAAGTTGCAAACTGATGATAAAACTGAAAAATCAATGCAAAGACACATTCATAAACGAAACAATATGCATAATATTCAGCAAATGTTTGATGCACTCTTCAAGCACAATCAAAATCAGTTAAAATGTATTTATTTTATAGAAACGCCTCCAAGCCAAACAAGGCCAGTTAGAACGTGTTTGCTGCGTATAGAGCACGCTGAACTTCTATCATAACTTTTTCAATCTTAAAGTGATCTTGCCGAGAACAAAGATCCAGGGATGGTAATTCTGAAAAAAATTATGATACGTAATGTCGTCAATTCTAGAAAAGGAGCCACAATTCATTTTTTAAGTACTTAATAATGTCAAATATTCGGAATACCAAATATTTTGAAAAAGTTATATATATATAAATATCGCTTGCCATCAGACTGAAATTAGTTTAAATTGTTCCTAATATTTGGGTACCGCTTATAAAATAGATTGTTTATCAATTTAAAAGACCATATATTATACAAGGATATATATATTTTTATTATTTATATATATATATATATATATATATATTTGTATATATAAAGTTTGAGTGATAAAAAATCTATGTGTCTAAGTTTGGACACTTGCTTTGATAATTGCATACTTTTTTTGTTTTTACCCAGGCTTGACGATCTATTTTGTTGTTGCAAAGGTAACGAGAGCGTGATAAGTCCTCTTTCACGATGTTCACCAACGTAAATTCTTAATCCAAGTCGTTCAAAAAACTTGAACGTCATTGTATTGAGACAAAAGTTCTAATAACTTCATTAATGAACCTAAATACAAATTGCACAAATATTTCCTTAACTTATTTTTGAAAAATAGTTGGTTTATAAATATAAACTTAAGGTGTTATCATAGTTTAATGGCCTTGAAAGTTTTCTTGGCTCTATGTCTTTTACGGAATTATACTTTTACAATTTAATACGTTAATTTGCAAAAACTTAAATGTTTGCTTAACTCCTAGGTTACCTTCCTCCTCCCACATCGGAACTTAATTCGGTATCAGACGGTAGAAGTAAACTTTGTGGAGTTGTTGGAAATGCCAAAAGGAACAAGCGATTTCTGAGTGCTTTTTTAAGATGCAAAATGAGCTAAATACTAATAAATATTTCAAGTTAGCCTACTCTGCCAATAGATGTCGCTGTGCTGTGAAATCGGGTACCGGGAGCCTCTTCCTCTCGGAATTTCCGTTCGAGGGGAACCCTCCCCCATCCCTCTACGCCGCCCCAGTCGTGAAAAATCTGTCTCGGAAGGCTCATAAGGACCCCGTGACGGCGGAGGTTTGCACTCTCTAAGTGTATATATGCCTCAAGTTATTTTTTACATTTTTGATCATTTCATCAATTTAAGGATACATAGGTTTTCATCCTCTTCTTGCATGAATTGATGTCTCTCATAAGAGAGTGATGGGCATCTGTTAATTAAGTGGTCTGCGCTTTGTGGCTCTTCCAAACAGATATTGCAGATTCCGTCTATATTTTTCCATTTACTTAGATGAGCCAAAAATTCCCGTGGCCCGTATAGGCTTGAACCAGAAGACTCATGTTTAATAGTTTAAACTACCAGCATGTTTTTAGGTTTTGCAAATCTGATTTTAAATGCGAATACTTCTTTCGCATAAGTCACTCTGACATAAACAAAACGATATTGCGACGATGGCGGGTCATCAATCTTTTTGTTTTGTTCTTTCATTCGCCAAGGTTTGTCGAGAGCGATTTTATAGTCAATTTATGTCTCTACTCATTGTTGTGCCATTTAAACTATTGATAGCGGAGAGTCTATCAGAGAGAGTGAGTAATTTTTGCCATAAAAATGGTTGTGAATTCATTTCTTAAAATTTTAGCCATCTCTCTGGCAATTTTAAGTTGAAGCCCTGTCCTCCAACTTTTCGGTGGAAAGTCTCGTTTTCTACGCTAAAATCACTGTACCATAACTTTTCAAACCACTGAAAACACTTGCTTTCTTTAAAGCCTCATATGCTTATAGATATAAACATATAAAAGGCGTGAGTAGAAGTTTTCCTTAATTCTTAACAAAAAAAAGTCAACAATTTTCACAAATTATACATTGTTTCAAAACAAGAAATTTATCCATTTTATGAGGGATAAAAAACTTCAAAACTTCATATATATATGAAAAGGTTGGGAAAAATAGATATTGCTTTAAAATACTTATAGATACGCCAGTGGTTACATACCTATGTAAGAATATTATCTCATAGTTGCAAAGGTTACATAAGGTTTTTGATTTTACAAAATAATGTTGTTATTTTTTTCGTAGAAAAAATATTTTTTTTTATGAATAAAGAAAGAAATTAATTAAAAATAAATTATTGCAAATAACTCATGTCTTCAAAAACAGGCAAGTGTGAGTTTTGTTTGACTTCTCTATAATTAAATTTTGCATAATTAGAATTGCAAATGATGTGTGTTCACGCGAAGGAGTTTTTGAACTTGACAGTTGGATTTTAAATTTGCGACAAAAACACAAATTAATTATCTTTATGTATATTAGATTATTATTATTTAGTAATTGGATTTGGAAATGGTTACATAATATATATATATATATGCCCACTTGATTGTTGCAATTAACATTAAAAACAAAAATGTTTTAGCATTTCAAGCTTTTTTAAGCCCTCTTTTGCTTTTCAATTATAAAGTCGTCCAAATAAATCAGGGTTCTTTTTAAATAATACATAATAACTTTGTAGTCTTTTTGTGAGATTTCAAGTTTTGATATTCAAACACTGAGACTGTGAGAGAAGATTGTTTTTGTTCAAGCTCTGTCCAAAATAATAAGCAGTATGAAATACTCAAAGACAACTTCTTGGGATTGACTATAATCAGAGACCGTTGAGAGTCATAGAATAGATACGAATCGCAAGAAAGAAGGAATTGAACGCTACATTGAAACGAGACTATGGTTTCTTTTTTTCCTTCAAACTGTAAACACATGCGTATTACAGCAGTAGATAGATTATTTAGAAAGGAGCAGTACAACATTAGCAGAAAAAATAAATATATAACATTTTCAGAAGACCGTCTGTTCGCAATTTATGTCTAAAACAAGAAGTGGTATAAAATGTACAAAGATGATCATAAAAGAGCCGAAGATAAGATCAGGATGGCCACTTATATCAACCAATGATTCTCAATGAAATTAAAAATGATTGCTCCAAAATTAACCTTTTTCGAGGGATATCCAAAGGTTTAGAGCGATTCAATCGGAGCTTTGATTTGGTCATCAGAGAGATTATATATATCAAATTGTATTGAAATGTTACATTCCGAAGAAAGAGTAAAATTTATGTGTCTTTTATATTACGCATTGGCTTTGGGTTGATTGTATTTACATACAAACAAACAGAAGGAAGAAAGGAACTGAATTGATTTTAACCGTCAAGAAAAAATAGATTGCTCCATGACTGGAAATGAGATTCACACGGACGTTCCAGCAAACAATTTGCCGAATATCGTACCAAGATATACTAAAAAACATTTCAAAGCAAGTTTAAATTCAAATCCGTTCATAAATTCTTTATCTGGGCTCCTGGCACCGCACAACTCCTGATTGTTATATTCGATAGACCGATGCGTGACGATCGTTGTGAGACGATATAAGAGTGACGAACCACAACAAAGAAGGAACTGGACACTGTACGGAAAGGTGACTATGCAGCATTTTTTTTCAGGCTCTTGAGCAATCAGGAAAAAATGGCGATCAGAGATTCTTTGCGATATAGCAATATAAAGATCAGGGATTTTACCGATCAACTTAATAGTTATAAAATATTTTAATCTATCAAACACCATGGTAAAGAGAACTATAAGCAGTGCTGTTTATTTATTTTAGTCTCCTTTTTTTAATCCTAAAAGTTTTTTCACATGACATCTTGGTTTCATTTAGACTTGTAACCATATTTTTGCACATAAATTGTATAAAATTGACGAAGAATTTTGTAATTGGGAGTTAAATCATTTCCTTCTTTACATTTCAACCTCATAATGGTCAAAATACTATTCTCGGTGCTAAAATTAATCTTTCCAATGAATGTGGAAACAAACGTTGCTCTCAGATTCGGACGTTCAAAAAGAATTTTTATCGTGTTCAGACTTCGAAATAAAATTGTAAATACGAAAACGCGTGTAGTCATGATAAAACTCGTCTTCTTCTGTTCGTTCTTTTCATTCCATCCTGAAAAGGCTGCAATGCTTATGGCATCCGTCACGGTGATCTTGAGATCTTGTGCCTTGCGAAACAGTAGAACTTTTAGAAGAGAATTCCGACTATAGATCCGCACTTGCAGTGACCAGATCCCGTTCTTAGTAGAATAAAATATTTTTACAATCGCAGTTTTTTTGAAGTCTCCAGAAACCCCAAAGGAAGCTTACCAGAAGAGAGCTTATGAAAGAGCTCTTCTCCTGATCGAACATTCTTTCGCTCAAGCATCTCATCTTCAAGAGCTTTCATCCGATCGTTTGATTATGAGATCTCTGGGACGTCGTGTGTCTGGGAATTGGTGTGACTTGTTACGAGGAAAAAACAGGCTTCCCTTTTTATTTATATGTAATTATTTTCAGGTGCTTATATAATTTGAAAACTATACATTGGAAAGTTATTTTGATTTCGGAAAATGCATCTAAAATTAGTTTTCGCCCTATTTTTGAATATTCAATGTGTTGTGATGTTAACATAATTATTGATAGTGAAGAAAAGATATGCATATACTATACATTAGTCGATTGCATGAATTATCTCCCCGCAACTTTTATTTGCGGGCGTCTTCAGACCTTTGTTATGTATCCACATTTTTCTTTATAATTCTTTTAGATCTCTATGGAAAAACACATTAATCCTAATTGCCCGTGTTCAAATCCTAGGAAGCAAAATTTGCGGTTGTGTATTTTTTACCCCCAAGAATAAAGCCACTATTTCCAGGCCTCATTTCTAAAGATTCTAGGTTGCAAACAATTGTATAAAGAATATAGAGATCTGTTCCCTTCAAAGCAAGAACACCGTTCACTGTTTATTTCCTATAAACAAAATATCTTTGTACTAGTCAATCATAAGCTATCATAAAGAATAGAAAAGATTTGTTTCCTTTTGTGCAAGATGACGTATGCCCCTCTGACGAGTCTAATACGTCTCTTTAATTCTTTTATTCTCTATTATCCAAACCCCCCCCCCCCCCCCCCTTTTCAACAATCCGTGGTCTGACCTCTCCCTTCGCTTTGATATCCCGTTACAGACGTTGTATAACAAAAGTCATGCCACTCAGGGTTCCACGAACAGCACCGACATATTGTCCATCTATCTAATAACCTGTTTTTTATATGCCTACAAACACCACCCGCACATCCAACAAAATTTATGCTTTTTCCTTCCTATCCTCATAAATATAAGGTAATTACATACTTCCAATCATTGGTTGCCATAATATATATTTTATGTTCCTGCTTAAAATGTCCCCTAGTCATTTCCCTTCGCACAATCGGTTAAAATGTATGTTGAGACTAATTTCGGTTTTTATAAATATGGGATAACCCAATAAGGATTTCAGTTCTACTTTTTCTTTGTCACAAATGTGCTCTTAACAAGGAGTGTTTTTTTTTTGTTTTTTTTTGCTGTCGTGTTGAATTATTGCCCTCCATTTGAATAAGAGCTCTCTTTTCTTTTACAATAATGATCTCATCAATCTCCACCTTACGTGACCGGCGATCATGTTTGTCATCATCAATATAAATACTTTTTTGTGTTTGTTAAATGGTTTTTTAAAGCAGGACGAAGAAAATGAAGCAAAAAACATAATGGTTGAGAAAATGTATTTATTTAAAGAGGCATGATGTGATTAGTGATGGTCATTAAAGAAAATTATCGCCAATTGGTTTTCTTTCTATTAATATACATGTATTGCTTTTGTATGCTGCGTACATCTTTTTTTATATATTTGGTGCGACAGAAAATTAAAAATATGGTTATTATAAGCAATATTCTATTGATATTATATTAATGAGTTAAGGATTTTATCCATGAGGTCGACAGAAAGTGACCTTCCTCTCTCGGTAGTCGATCTTTAGCCCTCGACATTGATTGATGAACACGCCCCAACAACTCACTGAGTTATTGCACTCTCTTTTTTGCCCATTTGTTTCGATAGGATTACGTCCGTGTGGATAAAATAATAAGCATACTATTATCGCACCAAAGATTTTATTCATGAGTGTTACCTCGGGATTCCTGACTTCGACGTTGAGAATTGAACAAGCCTTACCACACTGAGCTATCCCACTCCGTATTGTCCTTCTTTGCTTCCATAGATTTGTATCTGTGAGGATATAAATAAACCTATAGCGTTACATGAGTTTGTTTTTTGCACATCCTACAAAAACCTTTATTAACTTGCAATTATCTACAATCAGTCACGCATATCACAATACAAAACTTTTATAATATAGTTCGGGCCGGGACATGGAATATATTATATTATCATGATCAATTTAAATAATCAAACGCATCATCAGATCTAAAACAAAAAAAGTACGTCTCGAAAACTAAAATTCTAAGGTTCTATCTAAAAGAGAGTCGAAGTATTTTTTTGTAAATATATCTTATTGTTCCGAAATTTATACAAGGATTTAAAAGTTTTTGTAATAATAAAATCTATTCCTACAGAAAAGGGCCGAAGTGGCTTCGTCTTAAAATAATATCAAAATAACTTTTATCAGTAAACTCTTACTGATATTTATCACAGAAAAATCTAGTTTTGCTTTCAATTCAACCAACAAATGACTCACAGTTATTTTTGTATCTTACAAAAGAAGTCAATCCTTTCTTTCAGTGTTTTCCCATGAATATTGCTTGTAGTGAGGATGTTTGAGACAATTCTATACCGAAACCAATATAGACGGTGATCAAACTTTTTATTTCATAGACTTTTTATAATTTGGTTCATGGGATAATTTCATTTACCTTATCACGTGCCACTCATTTGCCTCAAGTACTTACATTTTATATCGTTCGTTAATTGTAGTAAACGTAGGCTTTTATTACCAAAAATATATGTATATAATTAAAAAGACAATCTCGAGGTCCAAATTGTCTGATTGTTATTTCAATTGTACTCAAAATCTTTCGCCTCTCAAGGGCTTCGATAAATTTCTTCAAAATTACAAAAAAATATTTATACCAAAAATCAAACTCTTTCTTTAAAAAAGTGCCTTTCAAGAATGCCAATCTGTCATCATTCTTAAGCGGTTTTTGCCACCCTATAAGTGGAAGGATTTGGCATGACAAAAATCTCTTAGCCCTGCAACGCTGTTCCAGAAAGAATTAATCAGCTTTATACATTCAATGATTTTTCCCGATCCATTATTTTTCACTTTTTCCAAGGTTAACTTCCCCTCGTATTCCATTTTAGAAACTACAGTGCACGTCCATGACGAGTCCTACAGTTCAATCTCTTAAACCATGAAAAGAGAAATGCCTTCCAAGTCTCTGGTAGATGTCCCAATCTTCCATTCCTTTTCGGGCACACTATTATTTTCTATAATAAATAGGAAGAAGTCCCTTTTCCGAAAAAGAACGATTCAACACAGCTCTTCATTTTTGGTTAGTTTACTGTCATTAGAGTGACCCTTTACAGATATATAACTTAGGAAATATTAATGAATTCTAAACCTGGATAGACTGTCTTAACTTATATTCAATTTTCTATTAAAAATCATGTTAAGAAATTTTACAACAAAAAACATCAGTTTTTGAAGGGTTTTTACATTTAAGGAACAAAGTAGATTGTTTTCTATATTTGAAAGTAGACTTGCTTAGAAAAAAATAATATGCAAGCCAGAATCTTTGCCCCCTTTTATGATTTTTAGACTTTCATGTATAGACTTTTCAATTTTTTTAGTAGTACCCGACTACAAAGTAGTAATATCATCTGTATAGACTTTATTTTGTTAGTTAATGGGCCAAAAACTGATTCCTTTTATTTCTTATGAAGACTCGATTTTCCTAATGAGTTGGTCAAATGATAAAATTATATACTGGGAGCCAGAGGGTCGCCTTGGCGGCAACCTCTTTTAATTTGGAAACTTTGACCCTTCTTACCGTATGTAGTGTAAATTACTCGAAAACATATTTACAAACTTTGGATTAAAGCCATACTGGCCAAACATTTTAATAATATACTGTGAGAAATTCTGCCAAACGCTTTTATGAAAGTCTATGTCATTACGGCTCTCTCATTTTCTGTTGTTTGATCTATAGAATCCATATACTTCTGACAGCATCATGCATGCTGTATCTTCCCTTAATGCATGGGTTCCCAAACTTTTCAATCCGCGACACCCCCAAAACGATTCCTGAGACTGGTGACCCCCACCATCTTCTGAGGTGGTTGAAACCTAAAAAAACTTGTACATAGGTCACAGCATTATGGCGTCTCGCGGACCCCTCCCTTGACGTCTTGCGACCCCTCGGGGGGTTGCGACCCCCACTTTGGGAACCCCTGCTTTAATGAATCCCTTTGATTTTATTGAACCTAGAATCTAGGATGCATATATATTCATTCAATACTTTGACATCAATTCACAATTATTAAATATACGAACGTTGACATTTTAAAATAACCAATACCTATTCTGTATTCATGTCAGGTTCAACATGTATCCACTGTTTTCATAATTTAAGTCAAACGATTCGAGAAATAAAGAGGATATCAATTATATAAATAGAAAAAAAATTATGGTTATTCTTTTTTCAGTCTACATTAGTAATAGTGGTACTTGAATTGAGGGTACCTGGAGTAAGGGCGGATTCGTGGAACTATGGCATCGACTTCAAAGTACCTTCCTCGAATCGTCAACTCACCTTCTACATGGAACAAGTCCATCTTTATTCTTGCTTTCAAGATTCTCTGTTATTTGTTTTCTTTTGTTATTTTTATAATTATTTTGGAAAGTGGTTTAGTTCATTTTTTGGGTTTATTCAGATAGAATGATTTAAACGAAATATAATGCGTATATCTATTTTTACTAGATTATATATATTTCGTGATTAATTCATTTTATGTTTCTTACTCTTCGTAATGTGCATTTTTTAAATACCTCAAATAAAATTAAATTTGTCGCAGTCCCTTCAAGTCATATGTATTTTAAAATGTTTTACTTTTATTATATGCCTAAATTTGTGTTATGAATATAACAAATATAGAATAGGTTTCCATTATATATATATATTCTCCATGCAATAAACTTATGATTTGTATAACTATTCCACTCCATATTTTATTGTATTTCGGTTTGTTTGTATTATACTTTCCTATTAAGCTATTAAAGCAATATTGTCAAAGGAAACAAATGAACATTAAACAATTATTTTTTTTGAAGAAAAGATGTCGCTAGAAGGGATCACTACTTCGTAAAATTTCAGAAGATACCTTAATTATGACACATTTACAAAGAGACAAGTTGTACAAACATGAAGCGTCGAGGAAATCGAATTGCCATATAATGGAAACTTTTTTTAAACTAACTAAATGTGTTAAATGAAAGCTCTTCCGTCGATCTTTGATGGGTGATATTTTCGCTTGCCATTGTAATTCGATTATAAGTGAAGAAACTTTGCATCATGAAAATAACCTCTTATCCTAAAAAGATATATTATGGTAGTCAGTGAAGTTTACATTTCCTTTTCTTTTCAATTGGAAATTAAGTGCATACCTAAGATTAGTAATATACAAAGTTTTGTGAGTTTATAAATATTTAAATAATATATATTTTGTAAATATTTGACGAAATAAATTGACTATTGTGTTTTATGTCATTATAATTATTATTATGTTAAAAATTGTTTACTTAAAAAATAGTGTTTGGATAAAATGGCAAATAATCTATAATTACATAATATTATATCATATTAACATATATTTGGTGTTAGTTTACTTTCAAACGCCACGCTCAAGGAATACGTATACAATAAAATTACTTGTCCGTCAAAAGGTAGAGATTAAAATCACTAAGTCTAGTGTTAAGGCAATTGTAGATAAATACTCTTTTGTGTTGTTGTCGACTGTAGTTCAAAATCACCCAATTTATTGTAAATAATAATACGTATTGTCTTAAATAACGAGCATACCTATCTTAAAAGCACTCTAATAGTACCTTGGTCCCTTTCTTCTTAGGCCGTATTTTCCTGTTCCATTTCTTCTGGATACTTATTTAAACACATACTAAAACGATAGATTTTGGAAACCATCAATCACAAGGAAGAAGCCACAGATTTATAATAATATAATGTTATCACGGGTTATTACTTAAACACAATCTAAAACGATGATTTACTGGGACATCATTAAATATTATACATTCACGCATAATGTATAATGCTTTGCATGGATTATAATAGTTAAGCCATGATATTATATCCCTTACCATAATGCCTCTCGTTATAGCATCCCACCTTTATGTACATATTTTTTATGATTATCTAAGAGCCATAAAGCAAGGATCTCATTTTAAGAGAGCTAATGAGTGTTCATCATTCCCATTTTCATTCATATTTTTCTTTTACATCTCTTTCCCCAAAAAACAATTTCTAATTAATTTAAAGCCATAAATTTAAAAAAAAACAAGGCAGATCATAATTCATGTACTTGACAAATGGCTTAGAGGGTTAAGCTCCTAATCAATTATGTAATGTTGCTTATAAAACAAATCAACATACACAATGGCTTCTTAGGGATTCAGATGGGTGTTGATTAGTGTTGTGTCGGTCCACATTTATTCGGTCCGGTCCAGTCTTAGGACCGGTCCTATCGTTCCTTGGGATCGGTCCTTAGGACGGTCGGTCCTTGGGATCGGTCCTTAGGACTGTCGGTCCTTGGGATCGGTCCTTAGGACTGTCGGTCCTTGGGATTGGTCCTTTGGACCGTCGGTTCTTGAGATTGTCTTTTGTCAGTCCTTTAATTTTCCATAAAATGTTGAAAGAGTATTTATTTAATAAGTTCTAACTGCTATTATTATATTATACATATATATTATATTATACTGGGCGTTAATTCAATAGCAACAAAAGGGGTTAATAATATTTATATTAGACAATTTGGAAACATTTTTAACCTATCATAATATAGGCTTTTCAGTGTACTCCTCGTCAGTCATACTCATTAAATGTTTCTATAAAAATAATTTCAACAACTCTTCCGTTTAAACCACTATAGGCTAATTTTGAAGTGTTGTCATAAGCAGTGAATATTTATTGTTGTAATAATAATAAATTTATAATACTTATTAATAATATAAGTATAAAAAATATTTTGTCATCAGCTCATTGAAGATGTTACTTGCTCATATAAAGGATTTTTTCTTTTCATAGCATTAAGAGATGTTGAAAAATGACGTAGATTATGACGTAATAACCATTTTATCCTTTTCTAAAGATCGACAAGAAGGACTGGACCGGACCAGACGGCAGTCCTTGGCCCTTGATAAGGACCGACACAACACTAGTGTTGATGCTGGTATAGTACATAAATACTTTTTTCTCCTTTATTCATATACTTTGTATTTTGGAATAATTTACAGTTTTTTATGTCAAATAATGAATCCTGAGGATATTATTGTATCTCCTCAATAAGATATTGATTGAGAAAATAGAGTTCCTTTTTTATATGTAATATTTGTAACTTTCTATTGATAATCTTGTAGAAAGCGTAAGTTGTATACATATGGGAGAAGATTTATTTGTGATATGTTACCCTCAATAAATCAAAGGTTTTGCTATCAACGTTTTACCCTTCTTGCACGTACAACATTATCAAATGCATATAAAAATATTAAGCACCAGGTGAAGATTGGCAGCGCTAAATTTCCTCCAGCAATGAGAGCTAACACATACTCCGAAATTAGTGCTTATGACTTTATAGTCTCTATGATCCCATTTACATTTTCCATGATTACATTTTTGGAACATTAGAGTACGAGAGTATCACCCTACCTTTACTTATACTATAAGATAATTCTCCACAACTGGTGAGCCTATCATTTTTCTTTCTTTTATTGCAATAAATATAAGTTCACACTTGGGGGATTAGATGGATCTTAACAAAACCTTAGGAATATAATACTTTTGTGAACCAAATAAAGTCCTCACTTCTCCTGATTCATTAAGATACTGTCAAACCTATTTTACTTGTTTCTATCTCTCACTCATCTATAGGAACCATTTTCCCCACACAATCTCCTATGTATAGCGGATACCTGTTCCAACAGTCACTTTTTGGGTTACTCAGTTTAGCCGTTATGGACAGGTTTGATCATACAAAGGAATAGACAATTCCTTTTCATAAGTTAAAATATTTTTACGTTCACTTTGAAAAATGTTGCATTATCAAAGTATTGATATTGGTACAAAATTTAGAAAGTTAAAATACTTCCAATATTCTTCTGAATTATCAAACTAAACTTACAAGCTTCTACTATTGGATTCTTGCCTATTTGGGTCGATAGAATAGCGTCCGAATGGAGTAAAAAGAAAACATACTTGGATATAATTAGGGCTCAGTTCTATCTTTCGTAACCTCTTCCATATTTTAGGGACTCATCTTAGATTTTTTTATTTTAGACCGAATGGGTGAGGAAAAAGAGAAAGAAAGATGGAGAGTTAGAGAGATGGTATAAGAGAGAGTCACACAGATAGAGAATCACAGAGAGAGACGACAAACAGAGAGAAAGATAATTCACTTACTCCCATCCTGAAGAGTCTCGGGATCGAAAACAGTGACTTACGCATAGAAATGGAATCTTTGATCACCTAGATTGAGAAAGGAGGAGATTCCCAAGACCTACTCCTACCTATTTGTATTCACTTATCTGCCCTCTTCCGGGTCTCGGATGACTACGGACTCCTCTCATGCACCCTCCTTCTACATGTTTCTTGGACTCGTTAATCTAGAAGAGGAAGTCTCTCAGGGATTTGCTCTTCCTGAACAAACAAATGAAGGAGTCCTCCTCACCCTTCGAGTCTCATCTGTAAAGGCTCACAATTTGGAAATCATGTTTATGATATAATATTCTCCTGATCAACTCACCATATCAGTCTCGGAGTCGAAAACGATGGACTTCATGAAAATGGAGATTTTGGGCCTCTGGATAAAAAAGGATAGATACTTCAAGGCTTCTTCCTTCCCCTTGGAGCATCTCTGAGCATCAAAAGAACATACTTTGTAAGACCAAAATTATACCAGGAAGTCGAGAGAGATAATTTTGTTAATAAGTTAATTTTTTAATAGAATATACATTGTGGCACAAAGAATTAAATGTAATTACTGGGTTTTAAGCACTCATCTATGTATTTGATTTAAAAAGCTATCATCTGAGGAACAAGAAATTTCCGCTTCTATAAAAATATCCCCCTCACCTAATAAAATTTATTACAACATTCAAATTTGATCTGTTTTTAGAATTGAATGCGAAATATACCACTTAAATAAAATGAAATATTTTCCATCGATTAAGTTTATCAAAGTCCATAATATCCATATTTTCCAAAATTTCTCCAAAATATTTATTTCTTCAGTGGGTGTTGCAAATAAGTTTTCTGAAATATTTTCTTTTAAGTTTTTCAATGAAACTATTTTTCTTAATAAAATTTAATCCCAATTTTTTCTCCATAAAAATTGCTGCAAACCCCCCCCCCCCCCCCCCTCCATTTAATTGTCGAAATCATCCGAAACGACATTCGATCGGATCCGAAATAATTTTTCTGAACAATACAATTTCACTTTTTTAGATAAAAGGTAATCAGTCGAAAAAACAAAGGGCTATGGACGTTTGCTTGGATGTTATAAAAGTTTATTTTGAACGACCACCTCCCCTTGATAATTACAAACATTTTTCCACTTTAAAAGCCAATTATTGAAATTCATTTTAAAAAGTACATTGCTTCGTTTTGGTTTTTAGAAAGGTTTTTAATCGTCATTTTCCCCCCTAATATACATCAGATTATAATTACATTAATACAGTCCTAGAAACCTCCTAAAATATTACAAAGTTGGGCAATTTCAAATATTCTTGTCTGATTGACTATAGAATACTAAGGCTTTGATGGTAGATTCATGGGGAAAAAATGTACAGAAAGGGGTACCTTACATTTTTCAATTGAGTGTGGAGAAACTAAGTGTGTGTGATAATTTTGAAGCATATTTTAAATGTTTCCAGTGTTCTATGCGGTATATTTCTTGTACATGGGTAAAATTAACTGTTAAGATATCGTTTCCTTCAAAATATGGATAAGTAAAGAGTTTTCGTGTTGCAAAAGTGTTATAAAATTATTAAAAATATTTACTGGCTTAAAAAGAAGAATTCATTGCTAAAAAAGGATTGCTTATAAAAAGATATTTATTCCCTTTATCAAGCTTACGATAAAATTATCGGTTGGAAGAATGACCATCCACAAGAATTGAGACCACATCAAATCCTACATCATTTACAAGTTGTTGCAAACATTTATAAAACCATTTTGATGTACAGAAGAATTAATTTTGTATATTGGTACCATAGCTATCATATCACTATAAAATGTTGCAACACTTTTAATCATTATAAAAAGCAAAGTATTACAATTATCATTTTCAAAATCAAATCCATAAACTTTAATGTTAGCACTTTATCTCGGCTCTCAAGGTTTTCAAACTTGTCTTTAGGTGTTCAGCTTTCTAGTTTGAAATTCCACTTTCCATTGTCAGAGTACTCCTCAAATTGCGATATAGATGGAAGATAATTTTTGCCAGAAGCGATGATTAATTGTTTATATAAAGAAGGACATGCATTGTTCCATAAAATTGAAGTTCCAAGTAATTGCAATGAATATCTTCGACCAGAAGGATTCTTCATATGTAGTTGTTGCTGTTCGATTATAAATGAAATATGAATTTTTTCATTAAGATTGGGCTTTTTTAAAGTGGATTCAAGACAAGGAATGGTTACTTCTTTTTTAATTTTAATTTTACAGTAACAAATTCACTTTTTAAGTAGACCAAAATGGTATTAACTTGGGAAGCGTATTCAATCTTAGAATTTGAACAAATGTGATAAGTTTGACGTGACGAAATAGGTATATATTATCAACTGCTTTTACAAAGGATTCATCAATGTCAAGCTAAATATTAGGTAACACATACTATATTTTCCTTATATGAATTTAATAGAAAAGTACATTTCTCCTACAAAATCAAAATTAATATTTACTGGCATTAATGTTCATCAAATTTTGAAATGAAATCCTAAAGAGAATTGACACGATCATTGTTGAAAAGCTCCTGGTACATTAACACAAGTGTTATTTCAGACCCAATTTATTCAGTCCAGTTCTGTCTTAGGATCGGTCCTTAGGACGGCTATAGGCTATTTTTTAAGGTATTGTCATCAACCATCAACGATTTATTGGTGTAATAATAAAATATTTATTAATAACAAAAGTAAAACTTGTTACATTAGTCATCAGCTCATTGAAGATGTTACTTTCCTCACATAAAGGATTTTTCTTTTCATAGTATTGAGTGATGTTGACAACATGGCGTAGGTTATGACGTCATATTTTTAAGGGTCGACAAAAAGGACAAGACTGGACCGGACCAGACTGGACTGCAGTCCTCGATCCTAGATAAGGACCGACACAACTCTAATTAAACCCAATTCTGAATTTTTCCCTTGACATCCTGAAAGTAATGGTAGTGGAGTTAAGTAGAACCCTGAAGAATCTGTGAGACATCAACCTGAAGTAACTCTGTTAAGAAAAGAGGGAAATGGTACAGAAGAATCCACCCATATAATTTGCCAAGAAGGATAAAGTATTACGAGAAATGATGCGCTTGTCCGTTGGATTCAGTATCCCCGACTTCTGCAGTATTTTCCGTGGAGAAGGAGGCGCGACAAAAGCCCAAATATAATAAAATACTCATTTGGACCCTAGTGCGGTTTTAGAATACCGTACTCGCTCACATTCAACGAGTAAAAGAAGCAAGCCAGATTCATCTAACTCACCAGGTAAAGAAATAATCCACCAAAGATAACAAACCCTAATAGAGGCATATATACACTCAGAGAGTGCAAACCTCCGCCGTACCGGGGTCCTTATGAGCCTTCTGAGGCGGATTTTTACGACTGGGGCGGCGTAGAGGGACGGGGAGGGTTCCCCTCGACGGAAATTCCGAGAGGAAGACGCTCCCGGCACCCGATTTCACAGCACAGCGACATCTATTGGCAGAGTAGGCTAACTTGAAATATTTATTAGTATTTAGCTCATTTGGCATCTTAATTCTGCACTCAGAGATTCCAAATTTTATCACTTGTTCCTTTTGGTATTTCCAACAACTCCACAAAGTTTTATCCGAATCCGTTCCGTACTTTTTGAGTTAACCTGCTGACAAACAAACCAACAAACCAACCCAGTGAAAACAATACCTCCTTCGGCGGAGGTAATAAGCCTTCTTGTTTGATGCAGCCTAAGATTTCGGATAATTTTTTAGAGAACTACTCCGATAACATGATTTATAATATTGGCATAAAAAAATAGTGTCCTTGAACATAAGATGAGAAAAGACCGAAGATCTCGCCGTGCTTTAATCAAGCGATTATTGTCTCTTAAAGCCGACATTATTTGCCTGCAAGATGTCAAGACGATTGTCTCGTCTTCTTGTAATTTGGACTACCCATTTTGTCTTCCCAAAAACTTCCATCACTTCTTTACTGGCTCTGTGTCAAACCGGGGAGTAATTCCTTTATTAATATAAAAAAACCTTGCTTTCATGTGTCTAGGACGGGCAAAAGTGACTGGCATAAAATTCACATAACATCTAACGGGAATGTTTTTCATTTACTAAATGCATATAGGCCGAACGAGAAAGTCGTGATTTTTTTCAAGCTATTATCAATAGCCAACGGCTGTGTAGTATTCCCCTACTTCTGATTGGAGATCTCAATGTGGACTTGGAGAAATCAGAACAGTCTCATGTGAATGGATTGATGCTGATAAAAACTATTATTTGCCTTGGTCTGATTGTTCTAACTCAAAAATGGTGCCCTGGTAGTTTTCCTGGTCCAGAGGGGCAAAATATCAAAACTGGATCTTGCTTTAGCTTCCTCATCCATGGTTTCGTTGGTCAGAAAAGTTTTATATCGTCCTGAACCATCCTCCGACCATAAAATGATTGAAATTGAATTTATTGGCAAGAACTCAAAGAGCATCGCGAAATTCCACTAATTGGGTACTAAGTGATGACAAGTATTGTCATAAACTGAGCTATAACCTCATAAGGGGCTTTAAGATAAATTTTTCATCACAACAAGCCATTAATAGTCTCACAAAATCATTTGGGCCACTACCTTAAGATATAAGTTCGAGCAACGGAGGAAAAATGAGATGCAAAAAGAATTGATTGATAATATGCTCAACAAAAAATCTTTATTTGTTGGATCTTTCATGGCTGATTCAGATAATTCATTCCGAATTGCGGAGGTGGCGGAAGCCGAAATGGAGTCAAAAAGAGTTCGAGAGCACAATCATATTAAAAGGCTTAAGGACCTCAGTAAAAGAAATCAATACACAGCTTCCAATGTATGTAAAATAGTGGAAGATGGAAAAGTATTCACTACGAAGGAGGATATATTAAAATACTTTCACGCAAGGTTTCAATCTCTTGTAGGTGAAGACAGGAAATATATACCTAATCGAAGAAGTTCTCCCTAGAAGATGGTCATATTTACTCTTCAGACGCAATTTTGAGGTATGTAACAAAACATCTAAAAAAATAAAGCGTGTGGGCCCGATGGACTGGTTGGAGATATTTTTAAACATTTTCCTAATCAAATTGTCCCTTTTTGATAAAAGTCGGTGAAGAAATGGAAAAGAAGGGGAGGATGCCAAGATCACTAACCAAAGGAAGAATTGTTTGATACCAAAGAAGGGGAACGGGTCGGACTTCAATCATTGGAGACCCATCACGGTCCTTAATGAATCGTACCGTATCTTATCAGGAGTTTTAGCTCACCAATTACAATCTGCTTTGAATAAAATTATTGGACCCCACTAAAAAGGTTTCCTTAAGAATAGAAAAATTTATGATATTTCACGAAATATACAAGCTACAATAGATTCAATCAACCGAAGAGAAAAATACGGAGCAATAATAGCTGTGGATTTCAGAAAAGCTTTTGACTCTTTATCTCACCACCAAATTCTAAATGTGGTTCGGCGATTATTACCTCGCAGATTCTTTAATCCTATTCGAGCTTTATTGTACAATGGTACGTCTACCCTATCGATAAATGGACTCGAAAGTAAGCCAATAATATTAAGTAAGAGCTGCAGACAGGGTTGCCCCTCCGCCCCTCTGCTGTTATAGCCGTGATGGAAGACTTTGCCCGAAAGGTATATAAGAAGTACGGCGGCTGTGGAGTTGACATCGAGGGATCCCAACATCTTATAGATATCTACGCTGATGACATCACTTTACATCTGGAAGCTAATTCTGAAGCCCAACTTACAAAAAGGATTGAATCGATATTAAACTGTTTTAATAAATATGAAAATATATCTGGCCTATCCGTCAACCAAAAGAAAACCAATATTCTTCCTCTGGGGTCGTGGTTTCCTACTCGAGGACTAAAGATTCTGTCTTGCGAGGTGCGTAACAACATAGACGTTCTAGGAATGTGTTGGAACCGTTGGGGAAGTGACGAGAGTAATTGGACAGAAATTCGTTCGCTCATATGCCAAAAAACTCGCCTATGGAGAAACTTTAATCTTCAAAAAAGAGTTGACCTCTACAACTATAAAATAATCCCATGGGTTCTGTACAGAGCAACTTCGTCACCTTCGGTGCCAGAAAAAGCTATCCTTAACGAAGACAGATGGCTCCAATCTCTTTTTCATCATCGTTACATCCCAACTTTGAAAAGAAAGAAAATGGACCTGGGAGGACGTTACTTTCCTCAATTATACCAAAAATATACTTGAAAATAACTGTCGATGTTTTTAAGAACCTGTCTGTTGAATGGAGAAGAACCGTTGCGTTAAATCCAATTAAAACAAAAAAAAATTTGGGACGGAACTTACTAATCCTTCAACCTCTAACCTCTCTTCGATTTGGGGATGCGTACAGAGGCTTTTATGGAGAAATATCCCAATATATGATAACGACTCTACTGTGGGCATAATTAGAAGCAACTCCAATAAGATTTTTTTAAATATAGATACTCCCGAACGGCTGGAGGAAAAGGCTCTAGAGAGTGGAATTTTCACCATTCACGACATCACCCAAGAATGCCCTTTCCGGGAAGGGAGGTTTAAGTACCCTTTAGAGAGATCGGCCAACCATCACTCCTTGCTGAAGCCTTGGCATTTGAAGATGTCTCGTCCTACCCGATTGGGATCTGAAGAGGGTAAAAAAATCTTCAACGACTTTTTGGCTCTCTTAGATTTTCCTGAGATATGGAGAAAAAGGATCATGGGTTCTCTTATAAAAATTGTAGATGGGAGTAAACTCACTGCCCAATTGCAAATTTCAGCTAATTTGCTAAAGTTCTATAAACCTTGTAAAGATTGTAGACGTATCTATAATTAAATTCTTCATGCTTTTGTGGATTGTCCCGCAGTAGGAATTATTTAAAAAAACCTTATGTTAAATGTAAAAGGCTTAAGCGATCCTCAGACGTCTAAGTACACAAAAGCAAGCATCCTCATTGATCTAGGAGCAAATGCATCTTCACCGCGAACAAGGGCTTTAAATAGTGCCCTTCTCAACTCAAAAGCACTTATAGCGGAAAGGCTAACCCGATATACTCCTGTACTACCGGCAAAACTAAGGACGATACTCATCGCGGCAGCGGCACGATACACCGCGTTGGACCTGAAAATACTAGTCGTCATGACGATTCGTGGACTCTGGCCTCAAAAGAAGTGAAGTATTTCCCATCGTGCTCCACAGTATATTTATAAGTTATCAAAAGAATAAATTATAATATTTTTTATCTTTTGTATTGTTCTGTGTTTTATTTTTCACATTAATGTATGAAATTTTAAATTATTATAATAGTTGGTTATTTTTTTTATGCCACAAGGCAAAACTTTATTTAGTACCTTTAACGAAAATAATTATAACATAAACTTTCGACTTACAACAACAAAAACAAGGACAACATTTTGTAATACATAACACATAGCGGTCAATCTATATATATGTATGTTAATAAAATTTCTTCTAAAATATTTAGTACAAAAATATTAAAATTTTCTGGAAGGGGAGTTCTAGAGCTTCTAAATTTATAAAAACTGCTTGGTATTTTTGTTACAATTAAATTAATTTCTTCTTTCAAAGGGCCAACATATATAAAAGCAAATCTTTCACTTTCAAATGTATTCCAAATATTATATAATTCTTCAATCACACAATGCCATACTCTTTTAGCTGTTGACAGTTCATCAAGAAGGGTGATGAAAAGAATAAATTATAATAATTTTTTATCCTTTTGTATTGTTCTGTGTTTTATTTTTTCACATTAATGTATGAAATTTTAAATTATTATAATAGTTGGTTAATTGATTGTATTTTTAAAGTGATATTATTGTTTTCTACATTTATATGACAATTTATTTGATATGTTCTACTCCAGAGCAAAAACTTTAAGCTACAATGTTTATTTATGTTTTTATAACAAACTTGCTCTGGATTTTATATATGTCTCTTGTTTTTTAGATTTACATAATAAATTAACTGGTTAAATAATAATAATAAAAGCAATGAGAGAGTGGTGTAATGTTTGACTAACTTATTAAACTACAAATTTAGTAATAAAGTAATCATCTCACCTTCAATCGACAACGAAAGATGAGTAGATCTTTTATACTAATGTTCACTAAAAGTCTTAGGGAGGTGAGGGAACAAATGGAGAACCGCATCAGCCTTTAAGCGTCTTTTGGCAAGGTTCTTTTTGCTCTATTTCGGGTAAAATTCGAATCTGTGCTATCCGTAATAAAATAAGAATCTTCGAAGTGGAGGCTAAAAAATCCTTGAATCTATCCGTTCCTCAATCCATCAGTTGAAGGAAATTTGGTGAAGGCTATAAGGATCCTTCTTTCTTGAGCCCTGAAGGACAGTTTGGACAACAACAGCAGACATTTCTGTAAATAATAAGGTTCATATTTGATTCGTTAGAGACTATAAAGCAATCAAAATTTCCACATAAGATTCACGATATAAATAATATATTCAAATAATATATATTTTTGTATGCCTCGAGAGTAAACGGAGGGGGATTCCCTTTGTGTCTTCATCGTGTAGTCTCAAGAAACATAGAAATCTTACGCTCGGTATCAAACTTTCAAGTAAAACGCACGGACATCCTCAGCGATGTCCCAGTTCCCAAACGATGGGTTGAGGGAGGAGTTGATGGAGCTTCACACCTCATCATTTTGCCCTGGACGCCTTCTTAGTGTATTTGTTTATTATTATTATAACCTCATTTTTTATTATCATTCTTAAATCCGTTTTTATATTTACCTGTTTTCATGTTTTAATCCATACGATTACATTATTTAATTGCATATGATTTTGTAATGTGAATTTCAATATATTAAAGAAAAATAATAATATATTCAACACTCCCACGGGGTATGTAAAGTTTTAAAATGTATATTGTTTTGCAAATAAAATTAACTATATTTAATTACCTCTAATAATTATTCATGAAACTGTTGATGTCCTGAGAATTTTGTAATGAAAGCATAAGTTCTTATTTATATTTTCTTGCACATGGGTAAAATTAACTGTTAAGATATCATTTCCTTCAAAAGATGGATAGTTTCCGGGTTGCAAAAATACTTGTAGATTTTCTTTTTTCTATCGGCTATTACGATTGGCCAAATCTGCCAAAAAAAATCCTTGCTGCTTAGTCTAAAACTACATCATATAAAGCTGCTCACTCCTGATTTATTTAAGAACTCCCTGACTTAGTCATTCATACCTAGAATTTTATCAATCAGATGTACCAATATTAACCTTCCCCTCTCGGGATTCGAACTTGCGCCCTCGACATTGAGAGTTGAACACGCCTTAACACACTAAGCTATTCCATTCTTTTTTTATTTACTCATTTGCTTCCATGGTTGCTGTCTTTTGATATTTTTTAATTTAACTTGAATATACATATGTGTATAATAAAATGTGCAGTTTAAAAAAAAACACGGCCACACAATGGGATATCTCCATCACGGCGGTAAAGATAACAAATATACTTATAAATATTATTTATTTATATTCGTAGTCCATTTTTTACAATATTATATTTCATCTTTTAACCATTCATTGACTTAATTATTTTCATCCTCCTCTGGAGTACCTCTGTTAAGATAAAGTAATACATATGTTACTTCTTGTCTATTGGGCATCATAAAAAAAGTCAAGTCTTCGTTAAGATGATCCTTGACGTGAGTATCCAATGTTTTAGTAAACAAAATAAGAACAAAGTATTTGCCAAAGTGAGCATAAAGTAATAATAAAGTTTCTATATTTGTCCTACATTTAAAACTTTCTTCTATTATGGAGGACATAACGTGCGTAAACATCTTTTATTTATTATAATTGGTTATAAAAAGTTAAAGATATATATTCTTTTGACCCTTTTGGGCATTTGTGCTTCCACAGAAAACAACCTTATGATTCCTAACAGACCCTCTACATCTCTAGTGATAAAGAACCAAGTCCCTCAAATAAATCATATTTATATTCAGTTAAAATATATCAAATCGAAGAAATAAATAGTAAAGGTTTGTATTTACTAATATATATATATATATATATATATATATATATATATATATATATATATATATATATATATATGCATATTCAACTTATTCGGATTTATAAAATTTCGATATAGGATATGCGACATGAGGCCCGGCAGCAGGCCCAAGCTGTTGGGGGCCCTACAGTTGTTATGGGTGGGCACAGTTGGCACATTCATAAAAACATCGGGCCCCGTCACTCAGTGGGTGGGCGGGCCTGGCCCCCCCATCCCGCCGGGCCTGTGCGACATTGTTCTGGGATTTATGATCTCTTAAATCTTAACTGAACAACAGTCTTCTAAGTTATCCTTAATTTGCCATCAAGTGCTCCTCATTTTCAAGTCCTCCAGTGGACGGATATATTTTCCTTCCCTTCTTTTAATGGCACTGGTGTGGCAAAATATTAGCACATCTCTGTATGAAAAAATTGTGTCCTCCAAAGTCCTAACAATGCCATCCACCCGTTATCTCAAAAAACTTTATCAATTTTATACAATATTATGTACAAAAATATGGTTACAAGTCTAAATGAAACCAAGAGACTTTCTCTTATGGAACTTCAACAAGCTCCTCAAAAAAAGTGTCTAGTGTTCCTTACGCCAGGGATGCTGGGGTGAAATCAGTCAGGGGGCCAGATAGTTTTCTAGTGGGACCTCGGGGGCCAAATTAACGGTACATTTTTGGGCTGGCAAGACCAAACACTAAACAAAAGTAGATTTAAATTTGTTGATATAGTATGATAGTATTATTTATTTATAAAAAGACACTTCTCAACCACTGACGTAAGGGGTCGAATGTGATGTCCATTCGGGCCGTCACCATGGCACCACTGCCTTACGCCCTCCTACCTCAGGCATTGAACTCATGAATCACATGGTTCGTGCACGCGTTAAAAGAAGACAAAATAACTTTCTGGAAAAGGCAATTATTCCTACCTCCTGTTGTTCTTTTACAGAGTATTTTATGCTTGTACATTAATAATAAAACGTGGGGTTTTCAAGCAATTATTCGATTAAATTAATATAATTAAATTAACTTTGTGAATTAAATGGCATCGTGTGGATCTCCGTCGTTTCTATGGTTTAATTTTGAACAGAGTAAATAAAATACACTTTTCTTTACCTTCGGATGTGGTATTATAATAACCTTTATATTTCAGATTATGCCTGATATCTACCAAGCTCTTAAGTGTACTTCCGGATAAGAGGGAAAAACAATGGAAGAGCAATGGGACGTCTTCTAAGTACTGAAGTGTCTGTGCTCGTAATTTACCCGAGTATGTGCGAATAACGTTTGTTTTAGCTCATTATCTTCAGCCCAATAATGTCTGAAGTTAGCTAGCTGTAAATAATGAGCACAAAAAATGTTATTTTCAGCCATCAATCAACGCAGTTGCTGATATTTTCCAACATCTCCCAAAATACTTATCACACACAAAAGTCAACAACCTACACTGAGAGGTACTACCTATATAAGTACAATGGCCAGGACTTCAAAAGGAAAATGAAGCTATCGTAGAAGTGCAACATCATTATATGTAATTAGCAGAGCTGCAACTACAGAATATAAATCGGTATTTAGAACTGGAAGCGTTGTTACCTGCTGTGATGAAGTTTAACTTTGCAAATAAAGAAACAGCTCCGGAGCTGAAAGCGCATTTAATATCGGACTACGACTAACAAAAGACGGTTAATAAATAATTTGTTTGCCTTCCATTACCTTCAAAATCCGAGTGTAATTATGATTTATATAAAAATAACATGTATTAAGTTTCAAATATTTTTCTAAAAAAATTATGACAAATAATTTACTTAATTGTCTTTAGTTATAAATATCCGATACTAAATGCATATGAAGAAGTTACAGAGCAGATACTTAAATAAATTTCTCTTGCTTTCTTATCTACTACACCGATCGATATTCGTCATTCGGTAGATATATAATAAAATCTACCGAATACCGAAATGGTTGTACCGATTCTGGTAACTAGTAATTTTTGTTTTTTTGTGCGGAAAGGATTTTTTTCCCGACTAATGCGTATTGCAGGAGTACGAAGTATTTAATACACTTTTCCTTAATATCGAATTTATGTTCATATTTAATCTAAATTGGATTTTCAGTGTCTATAAACAGTGATGTTACATTCCATCTAGTCCACAAAAATATCAACAGTGTTAATCACCTCACAACGATCAGAGAGCGTTATCTTTGTCATCCTCTTCAAAACATCCTTACCCATACCCTATTGGCAAACATAGTTTTCATGGCAGCATTATTATAGCTTTAAACTATTCATTTGATATGAGACGGAACTGAAAAGTTTATTATATATTTTGTTAATAATTAGTTAAAACTGGAATATTGTATATTGCAAAACGCATTCCAGAGGACTGAAAAATAGACTAATTGAGAAAGCCTTTCTCATTAATTTATGTAAGAGTTCAATTTATTTCCTATTTCCATGAATGTTGAAATTCATGGACGTACATTGAGAAAATAAATTCAACCCCAGAAATTTTTTTTTCAGTGAACCAAACTACCGATATTACATCAAAACTGGTCTGAGATAAATAAGCTATTCAATATGAGTCTGATAAGGATTTAAACCAGGAAACTACAGGGACACCTTTTTCGCCGGGACCCATGCCGAGCCGGGACTTAAATTTTTCAAGCCGGGCCGGGCCAAAACTGGGTCGGGGCATAATATATATTTTCGTTCCTTCGACATTCTGAAGTGAAGAATTTCCAAAAAAAGGTAATGACGTTTTTTGAGAAAAGAATCTCCAAGAAGAAATGATGACGGTTTGTTAGAAAAGAATCTCCAAAAAAAGTGACGACGTTTTGTATTTCAAAAATTCCTTTCTAAGAAACGTCCTCACTTTTTTATGGTAATTCTTTTCTTAATAAAATTATGAATGACAAACGAAAGAAAATATTGATGTCCCGGCCTGGTGTCTTTAAAAACCGGGACACCGGGCCGGGACGCTCAAAAAACAGCCAGTACCCGGGCCGGGCTGGGTATCCGGTCGTTTCCTGAATTGATTCATTCTAAACTAATTAAAGTTATCATAATTAGTCAAATGGTCATCATTTAAATATTTAACCATAAATACAATTTTATTAATAATTAGCGGATTTTCTTATTATAGCCTTTGTTTCAGTGATGGTTTTCATCCACACAAAAAATAATGCTTCATGAGCACACGAAGTTCACTTTTGTCCACAATTCACAAAGTTGTTTGTCTTTAAAGACTATCAAACACAAACTAAAAGACCTACTAGTGTGCTCAAACTTTAACAGTAGTCAGCGTATAGATGCAGTGTTGCCAACCTAATTATAAGGCGGGAAATTCAAAAAGTCACGGACTCATTTACCAGCCTTCGATTATAAAAACTTACAAAATACTTTTTTAACGAACACATGTAGATGATATATGAACTGGATGCCATAAGATAACATAATTACTTATTCAGAGGATTTAATTAACAAAGAGAAATTATATAAATAACTTTCATATTTATGATACTATTATATATTATGCTAATTTTTTCAATTACGCGGGAAACCCAATGTTGAAATAATAAATATTAATAGTAAAATTAAAATAAAAACTTTTTCAAAACAAAATTGATCCTTTGATATGAGAAAATACAATTACCATTTGGTAACTGCTGTTAGTGTTACCTGGATAGAAAGAGAAAGAAAACAAAAGAAGGGAGAGAAATGAGGCAAAATAGTCTCTCCCTTCTTTTTCATATCTTCCTATCCTGCTAACAGTAACAGCAGTTACCAAATGGTAATTGTATTTTCTCAAATCAAAGGATCAATTTTTTTGGGAGAGTACGTGCAAAAATGTATTTGCTTATTTCTCTTAAAGTATAGCGATTTTTAGAGCACCAAACATATCAAATGAAAGCTTGGTAAACCAGCTTTAATATTTTGGTATACTAAATCATGTCAATATAATAATTAGAGAGTTATATGTACATTAAAAAAGCATATCTCGCTTACAAAATGACGCATATAATGGATTATAAATGCGTCAGAGACAAAGTAAAATTTTGAGAGGATACCTTGACGCAAATCTAAGAAACACATTATTATTATTTTTTATAATCGATTTCTTATAGGTCAATACAGGCTCTGAATCATATGATGTAAACTTAGATTGTACTGAATTCTGAATTGATAGAATGCAACCAAGGTCATTTTTGGATTTATCATCTAAAGTTTTACTTAATTTAAAAATACTATTTTACACTGAAGCGAACAAGTCATCTTCTACAGGCGAGTGAAGTTAATTGATACAAAAAAGCTAAGAAATATGCTAACATTACACGCTCCATTTTATCTCCGCCGACGGAGGTATTGTTTTCACTGGCGTTGGTTTGTTGGTTTGTCAGCAGGATAACTCAAAAGTACAGAACGGATTTGGATGAAACTTTGTGGAGTTGTTGGAAATGCCAAAGTAACAAGTGATTAATTTTGGCGTCTCTGAGTGCAGAATTAAGATGCAAAACGAGCTAATACTAATAAATATTTCAAGTTAGCCTACTCTGCCAATAGATGTCGCTGTGCTGTGAAATCGGGTGCCGGGAGCGTCTTCCTCTCGGAATTTACGTCGAAGGGAACCCTCCCCCGTCCCTCTACGCCGCCCCAGTCGTGAAAAATCCGCCTCGGAAGGCTCATAAGGACCCCGTGACGGCGGAGGTTTGCACTCTCTGAGTGTATATATGCCTCTAGTTTTTTTTGTTTTTACTGAAAACTTTGTTTTATTAAAA
Organism: Caligus rogercresseyi; assembly: GCA_013387185.1. Lineage (NCBI taxonomy): Eukaryota > Metazoa > Arthropoda > Copepoda > Siphonostomatoida > Caligidae > Caligus > Caligus rogercresseyi. The sequence continues at coordinate 8,142,310 of CP045904.1, read as the reverse complement.
AACATCAAACATACGACTGGTAGTAAATTAGATTTCCTTTAAATTAAAAATTATTATTGAAGTCTGTAACGTCCACCATTTTCAAGAAATTTGCGGAAAACTATATTTTTACTAAATTTTTAAAACTTTGACCTCGTTGCGCGACCTCGTAATGTTGACCGATTTTGTTCAAACTTTGTATGTCGTCTTCTTTTATCACCAAGAAACAGGAAATCCACAATGTTGCTAACATTTCAAACATTTGAAAAAATAAGAAAAGCCCTAATATATATATATATATATATGTATAGACTTGTTGACGTTCGTGAAAAATGCTGTTCGTTTTACGTTTTTCAAAGTTGTCTTTCGTTGGTCGTTTTTTAAATAACTCATCTTAGCTTTTCTATAAAAAAAACGATAATTAGTTAGAGTTCGTTCACAACTATTAATTGACCGAATACAAGTGTTTTCCATCGGGGTGTGATTTTTTTGTCAATGAACAATATGAAATTTTTCGTTGTCGTTCGTCGTTTGCAAACGATTACAAATGAACCACAAATCAACAAGTCCGATATATATACTTAAATTAACAAATATATTTACATTTCGAATATGGAAGTTAACAAATATTTAACTAGACTATTAAAAAATATGACATTCATATATATATATATATATATATATATATATATATATATATATTAATACTTAGTTAATGCGTATTATTGAATTAAATAGTTAATTTTTACAATTATTAATAGAACTACATACTATCCTAACTTTTTATTTTATTGAAGCTGCGTGTTCTTGTGTGTATTTTAAAAGAAGAAATTTGAGGTCAAAGTTGATGACCACCTCTGTGTTCTAACATTTATTCGGAACAGTGGGCATCAGTATATACCCTTTTCTTTCGTATAACGGACTGGTCGGCCGATCCGGAGCGTTTCATCAAACGGGCATTCTCTTAAGGAAGACTCAAGTTTAGACTGTTCGTGGAGAAGATATCACTCCAAGGCTCGTACAAGGGCTCTGTTGACGCATAAGGGAGCTTATGACGACATTCTTTTAACATCCCAATGCAGAAGAAGAGGCTCGCACCTACTCTTCACACCAAGCCTCCTTTTTTTAATTCACAGTTCAGAAAATATACATAAATAAGATTATATATATAAAAACGATGAATATGCATAGTAAAATTATATAAATAAGCAGTTTAGCTTTAATTTTTACATCGTTTGATAAGAAACAAATTAAATACAATAAATGATTACATAAAGTAAAACATATAGAGGCGCTATAAAATATTTTAAAAGTCTTCTGTATTTACTTGAAGAGAGTTGATATCCGGGGGTAATTTATACGTGCCGTATGGTCCATTAAGAGTCTAGGCAGAGGAATATTTCAGTGTAAGCTGCGTAGCGAGCTGCAGCAGATATCAGAATTGGCCTTAATTCCGATGGATTAATTGGACTATCTGCAATCAATCTGCGGGCAATTAATCCTTTCACCCCGAGGAGGGCACAATTTATTGCTTCCGCTCTTGCGGAGAAATCCTGTTTTCCAAGGCCAAAGAGTACTGTGGCTTTGCAGTACTTATAAGCCTTAATGTCCTCCATGCCTTTTACGTTGAGAGCAATCAACTTTTTTTAAATATTAATCATGGGGCAGTCCACAAGGCATGAAGTAATGAGTTGTATAAAACTCCACAATCTTTACATAGGCGGTAAAATTTAAGGCGATCGGCCGATATTTGGAACTGGGCGGTGAACTTCTTCTCATCCGATATTTTTAGATAAAAATTCTAGGATCCTTTGTTCCCAATCTTCTGGTAGGTCTTAATGGGTCATAAACTTAAGACTGACAAATGTCCCGACTCTCGATAGGACCAAATGGTAGTTATGCACCAACTTTGTGTGCTAGGGTAGAGGCAAATAATGTTTAATGGCCGATCTAGAGAGAGAAACTCTAAACCTCCCGTCATCAAAAAAGCCATTCCTGCTCAGGTCATGTACAGTTAAAATGCCCTCCTTTATGGCCATTTCTTCAAGCTCTTCAGGGGGTTTCAGATTTTGAAAAAAAATACTTCTTTGTACGTTAGATCTAATTAAATCGAATTTTTCGTATATTTCTCCAAATTAACCTTTGAGCACATCCCCACACCAGGGATAAGGCCGTTGTAATTTGTTAGTTAATTCTGTCCCCAGCATTAACCAAGAGTAGACTGGATTACTCGTCACTGTTCTTCTCCATTCCAAAAACCGACTACCATCATAATATCCCTCAATACCTTGATGTAAATCCTGGGTACAATTGAGGAAAGAAGAACCAGCCCACCCCAAGGTGATGATTCTTCCTTTTCAATGCTGCCAAATAGCCTCTATGAAAGAGTGCGCATGGCCAAATACTTTCATTTAAAATTGCCCTCTTACTCCTTCATTGTTTTTAGGAATTAATGTCCATAGGGTGCTTACTCCCGCATCTAAAAGTAGCATTCTAAATAATAGCATTCATGGGTAAGCGTACGTTTACGCAAATGATATTAAAATGCTTCTGGAATATTTGACCGTCATTTTTATGAAATAACAAAACTTCATTTCTCTTTTCATTATTTTGATTTAAAATGAAGCTGAAAACGAAGTGAAGCAAGAATCCCCCCAAAAAATACAAGAATGCCAAGACGAGAATGGTTTTGCATCATAAACCATTGCAAATTGAAAGAACGAGTTATCGAATGGTTGACCGCAAAGATGACTCTACGGTGATAAAACCGCCTTATGAGCGGGGAAAAAACTGGAAAACACAGAATAAGGAGACATGTAAAGAATGTCTCAGGTGTAAGCGTCACATACGTTGTAGAGCTGGGCGAAGACCCAGGAAAATAGCGGAATATTTCATTAATTTAGAAAAAATTAATGTCGAGAACGCCTAGCGTATAGAAGTCCTAGAGGACAAGAAAATGATGTTGTTAATAAAAAAATATAGTTTTTGAGTAAGATTGCTTGCTTTCTTGCTGCCTCAACTCTTATATAAACAGCATGAGTTTAGTCACCCCCGACAATCACTCCTTTTACCCCCCGTGCCATTTACCCCCTTACTAATATTCTTATCCCTTAAAGTCCACTTATGAAGTTAACTATATTTTCTTTATGACAAAATTGCATAAGTGTTGAAAGCCTCTGCTCCTAATATCGGTCAACTGTTTTAAGAACATATTTTTCAAACACTAATGCAATAAAGCAAAACATAGTTAACTTCATAAGTGGAGTTTAAGGGATAAGAAATATACATAAGTAACGAGGGGTAAATGGCAAGGGGATTGAATGGTACGGGGGGGGTGATTGTCGGGAGGTGTTAGTCCGGGGGGTGATTGTTCAGGGGTGGTAGTCCTGTTACGAAACATCATAATATATAAAAACATCCAAACGGCGTACAATTAAAACGTATAAATCATCTGATAAAAATTATTAAAACTTCTCACAATCTTATTCAAATCTTTTTTTAAATAAGGTAGCGTATTATTTCTCCAGATGTGTAGGTCGACATGCAATCGATCCTTGAGACTTTGACATAATGAGCTATATTTTTTAGTAGCTGATTCCTCTCAACTTTCATCCTTAAGTGGCAGGTTCAGAGTTAGTCTGTTTTTTTGCAATTTAGATCTGGTGGAACTGGAGTATCCGACTGGATATACATAAGCATCATTATGACATTAAAATTGGTCCATAAAACCTAGTATCTTATCAATGAGGTGGACCGAAATTGACCTTCCTCATTGAGAATCGATCAAATTGAGCTTTTGCTTACTATTTTTTACCGATAAAGTTCAATTGTGTTGCATCTGTGAGGATATAAATAAAAACTATATTATTATAATAACTCAATCGAACCAATGATTATTGGGTTTTTTTCGGTTAAGACTTTTTATTTATCATCATCAACAAACAGTGTAGATAAAATTCACATAAGACAATACGATAATAAATAAATAAAAACATTCAACTTGGCAGTTGTGTAAAAACAATACATAAATGAACATTATACTTCATAATCATTAGTGCCTAGAAATAAAATAATCTTTTATAAAGGGACAATAAGACGATGTTGAAGGCTAAAAAGGCTCACAATAAGGCCGTTCTTGACATAAAACGTTTATATCTTCTAGCAATTGATTTAATCAGGCTTAGATGAATTTGATGATATCGCCAGTTATTGGTTCGATTATAATCTTTACCGGATATGAATAGATATTTCCCTAAAAGCAAACGAATGATAATGGCTTTCCATGTCAAACTTAGCAATATCGAACATATATCACCCAAAATATACGATATATAGCTTGAAAGACAGAAGGAACGTCTTTTATGTACAATTTCATAGCCTTTAAAAGTCTAATGCTTCCAAGAAACACGCCTAAATAAGGAGCTTAGATTCTTCGTTATCTCACATAGAATAATTTATGGATTCAGTCCCCTCTTCCCCACACACATTGTATTCATGGAAGAAAAATAAAGTTTGAATACTTAGACGCTAAAAAAAAAGAAAATGCCTTGGATGCTAATACTGATTGACAGTCTTTCACATATCCAAGAAGAGAAAATAAAGTTTACTCTCTGCGTCAACTATTGTTAGAAGAAGAAATATATTGTAAATAAGTAAGACAAAATCGATATGGATTTTTACTTTAGATAATGTTGTTGTTTCGGCACATACAGTGAGTTTAACTCAATCCTTGAGATTCTATTGTAACAAAAAGGTTATTCTCGCAAACTCGCCAACATATACGATTTGATAACAAGGTTTTCATTATTTGTCAACGACCAAAAGTCAGAGCCATGCTACATTTATTGATAAATGATATGAGGAAACAAATATATACATTTCTTCTTTCCTTGAGCAAGAGTATTATTCAATTGATATTAATAATAAGTGGAATCGGAGAGGGAGGAGTCACTTTAAAGGATTCGCCAATGACGTCATAGGTCCATGAACAATTATTGTTTTTAAGGATGAAATTATTCTCTCTTAACCCATTACTTCCATTGCGTACTTTAAAGTACGCGTTATAACCTGATTTTGTGGTATTATGCTGTTCAAATACTTTATCTTAGAAGCTTATTTATAAATAAAATAGATAGATTTATGAGTTAATAACATTCTTTATTTTATTTCATTGTACCAAAAATTGATTCAGTTTGTTATAAATAGTCAAAGAATAAAGTCAATATTTCAAAATGAAAAAATTTGTGCTCCCATTAAGTTCAACCATTAAAAAAACGTAAGTATTTTCACACTTTTAATATTTTTTCTTTAATTACTTAAGATATAGTTCCAAACTTTTTTCTCAATGAAAAAAAAATGTCGTAATTGTAGTTTTTGTGTTCAAAATTATATTGTAGATTTTGAACGTACTTTAAAGTACGCGATGGAAGATGACCTGAAAATTTGTGTTTGTTTATTATACATATTATGTATATCGTTAGATTTTTTTTTTGGGACATTCAAAACTTTTGGACTTAGTACTATTTAAATTTTGGATCTACTTGAAGACTACCCTCCAAACAAGCCAACGGATATTGTGATTTTCCTTCCTCTTGAGACAAACGATTTAAGTGAAGAGGACGATGAAGTGGAAGAAATTGGTGGAGTCGTCGATGTAAATTCAGTTGCTAAGAAAATTCTTTGTCAGCCAGCAGAACTGCAAATTTAGTGAAGATGATGAAGACGAAGAATCTGATGATGATGACGAACCATTTAATTCTACTGGAACTATAAAAAGAAGAAAAAAAGACATACAAAATCCTCAAATCTTTGAAGGACCAATTACTTCGTGTTAAAAACTCAGATAGGATACAATCCACAAAAAAAATCAGATTGGTTCGAAGATTAAATTCGATTCAAATCTTGAAAATATTCCCGTAGACTTAGATGAGCTAAAGAATCCTTTTGATTATCTTAAGCTTTTCATTACGGACGAAATATGTGATAAGATATTAGATGAAACGAAAAAAGTGGCAATGAAAAACAATGACATCGATTTTGCTCTCTCTATAGACATCAATATGATCAGGGCAAGTCATGCTTGTGCCTTTTTGAGTGGCTATATGACAGCATCTTCCAAAATAATGTATTGGGAAACGAGGGAAGATACATGCAACAACTTTGGAAAAAATGTATCTCCAGATCGAACCATGAAAAACTAATACAATACACTTCGAAAGTATTCCAAATCCTAAAAATCCATTTGGAAAATACAACCTTTGATGGACGGCATAAATCAAACTGCAAAATGTATGTTCAAATAACTAAGCATATTTCGATCGATGAGTCAGTGGTGAAATTTTTTGGACCTCATCCCCTCAAACATTTTTGCGTGGAAAAACAGTACGCACCGGTTTCAAGATCTGGTGTGCATGTACTCCATTTGGAGAGCTCCTCTATTGTCTTCCCTATAGGGGAAATACAAAGATTACACCAAGAGGACTTGGACAGGGTCCAGATGTGGTCGTTGAAATGGTAGAGCAACTTGATCTAAAACAATTGTTTGTGATAATATATTTACTTCTCTTGACCTTATGGATTATTTGGGATCTAAAGGCCTTGGAATAGTTGGAACAATGAGGCAAAAAAAATCTGAATCTACCAACACAAAAATCAATGAACAAGGCGAACAAAGGTTTTATGAAATATGTTTATATTGACAACTATTTGTGCGTTACAGCGTGGAAAGATTCAGGGTCAGTTTTCATCGGGTCAAACTTTTTGGATTCAGAGCTAATTGGATATGTGAACAAATACAATCAAGAACAACCAGACCCGGCAGCAGGCCAAGGCTTTTGGGGGGGCCCTACAGTTGTTATGGGGGGGCACAGTTGGCACATTCATAAAATATTGGGCCCACGTCACTCGGTGGGCGGGCCTGGCCCCCTCAGGCCCGCCCATCCCGCCGGGCCTGAGAACAACGGAAGAAGATACCCACAGCATACCCTAATTCATCTATCGTTTAGAGTCAAAATATGGCTTGCTGGATAACTCAGTCTCAAATTATATAATTACTTTGCGGACTAAAAAAGGCATTGGGCATTATACAACTGGTTTCTGAATGTCCAAATGGTGCAGGCCTGGCGCCTCTATAGACGAGTTGGAAAGCTAAAAAATGTAAGCAAAAGGAAAGCAATAAAAAGAGATCCTTTTTTCGCTGCTAAAGATGTGATGTGGGTCTTCACCCACAATGCTTGACGGACTACCACACAAAAAAGTAAATGAAAATAAAAATTGTTCATAGGTATTTGCGTAAGTTATATAGCAAATAATTTGTAAGAATTGTATATAAATGAAAATATTTATTTTGATATGCTTAGTTTCTCAATAAGAGTAAAAAAGAGAAAGAAAACATTTTTCTTAGTTCTTCCATCACGTACTTTAAAGTACGCGGCCATTGCTAAGGTCTGAGGGGCGGTAGAGAGAAAAAATATCAATATTATCCATATTTATACTAAAAGGAATAACATATCAAATTTTCAGCGAAAAAATAATAATTTTTCATGGAAGTAATGGGTTAATTGATGTTCCCTCTATACACTAACCACCTGGAAATGGAACTCCCTTCGTTTTATGTCAAAGGACCTTCTTGAAAAAGAAAAGTTCTTAGTAGGAAGTCCCTCCTTTTCTCTTTACGAAAGTAGTTAAATTTTGAGGGGAAAAAAGAGGGAGCTCCAATTCCAGGTGGTTATATATTTCCCTGTACAAACATATGCATATTTTATTTGTGAGGTATGTCATGCTTAAAAATAAGAAAAAAAGTGGGATTTAACGTAATTGGCTGAAGGAAAATGAGAGTGAATAATTAAGAAGTGGTTGGCAACCTGGTACTTCACTTACCGCTGTTTTGGGAATGAACATTAATGTATGTAAAGAGAATGATGATATCTTAAAAATACTTATTGTCTCTTTTACATTCTACGTCACTATGGAATCCTTTGGGCGCCTACGCGAATGAACTCCTTAAATATCTCCTATGCATATTATTTGAATACAGCATTTATTCATACTCCATAGAAAAAGGGTGTTTGCCCATATATGCCGATAAGAAAATCAACATTCTGACGTAAAAAAAAAATATATATAATAACTCAAGTTTATTGATGACTTTGCGAGAACAACCTTTTGTTATCTCTAGTCATGTTATTTAGTTGTTCCATAAATAATGAGATCGACCAATTAAAACTCAAAATTTTCATCAGATCAACAAAAAACTTCTCAATCAGAACACATAATCCCTCCGACTGCAATGACGTCGTGGCAGTGTCCCCAGAACTTCCTGACTTGGTCGTAGAGCTCGTCTTTACTGACTCTCCTCATCGCCCGCTGAACTGCGAGCGTAGCCTTCTCGTGACCCCCAAACTCGTCCTCCCGGAGCAGGTGCTTCAACTTCCGGAACAGGAACCTGTCACACAGGTTTAGGTCGGGTGAGTAGGGTGACTGTTTCACCGGTTCCACGTCCCTCCGGGTCAGGAACTCCCTGGTATCGGTGGCAGTGTGGGGACGTGCATTGTCCCACATGAGGAGACAATATTTCAGCCGGATCTTGTCCTTTTTCAGGCTGAGAAAGCGCTTCCCAGTCGTCCTCAGGTCGTCCTAAATGTCGCCATTATCCCTTTATAATTAAAAGATTAACATCTTTCTTAATGAACTTAATTTATTCTTGGAGGAATAAATCCATGGGTTTTCCTGTTTTCTCTCTTAATAAGACTTTTATTAAATTCTAGTAAATTAATATTTTTTGCAAGGTTACTATAGTTTCAACAACCCACCGTTTCATAATGTATAAACTTAGGTTCCGAAATATTATTTGTGTGACGTCACGTCTGCCAGAAAACATACAAAATCACTTTTACTATATATAATAAGTATTAAATCCCTACTCAAATTATCATTAGTGTATCTTACTCTTACAAAAAAAGCTTCAATTAATATTTGCATGTCATACCTCACAAATAAAATATTAATATGTTTGTACAGGGAAATCATGGTGCTCCGGTCGGCTGTGGTCCCGGCAGGTAGTGCAGTGATCATACCCGCCTCGACTTGCAGGTGAACCCCATCAGAATCATTGCCTTCCTCGCTGTCAGTTTCAACGGGGGTCGAGAACCGGGCCCCGTGGGTTCCGCCCAGACTTGCTCCGCTCTGTTGAATCCCAGTAGAACCAGGACTCGTCCTGGACTAACAGATGAGACCCCAGAAAGTCCTCCCCGTGGTCCTGGAACAACTTCAGGAGGTCCTGACAGCACTTCACTCTCTGCGTCTTGTTGACTTCAGAGAGCTGGTGAGGGACGAGCACGCTGAGGAGGTTTCGGAGCCCTAGATCCTCCGTCAGAAGCCTGAAAACAGTTGTAGATGGTAGGGACACCTCTGCAGCAACTTGTCGAGTGGTCATCCTTGACCAGGTGCTTCACAAGGGCCTGATTCTCCTCTGACCTCGTCTCCCGGGGACGTCCAGGGCGGGTCTTCTTCTCCAGGGCAAAAACACCCTTATCGAACTCAGTGTGCTATCTCTGGAGGGTGGAGAGGCCAGGGCAGGAGTCAGGGAAGGTAGAGAGCAGGTCCCCAAGGATCTCGTTGACTGTCCTGGCGAGCTTGATCCTGATCAAGAAGTAGGAGCGAAAGTCGGGTGTCTCCATTTTCAGCGGCGAGTAGAATGAATGATAGAAATTACGCAAAATACTTAACTTATATACTAGCCTGAGTGGCGCCATACAGTCTGTTCCCATGCAAAAATATGCGATAAGAACGCTCCCGTTGAAATTTTTGAGATAGTGTGTGATTTTTTCGAGATAGCTAACCTACCTAATTATTTATGGAACAACCTAATATATCTGAAAATCCCTTGGAAGGAAAAAGAGGGAACGTGAACGCCCTCTGGAGTCATTCATAATATTTTCAAAGCTTCTTACTTCAACTCCGCAAGCTTACAAGAAAATAATTTTAAAACGAAATAATTATAAGGCTTTGTATTTATTCTCTACGACATTAGGAAGAAATGGCCCAGGAAGAATTGATCCAAGATAGAAAATGGCGACACAGACAATCTCCCCCCGGACTAGCACCCCCTGACAATCCTGTGTTCCTAATATCGGTCAACTGTTTTACATGACCGATATCAGAAACATGGGTTTTAAACAATAATGCAAAAGAAAACATAGTTAACTTCATCAGTGGACTTTAAGCGATAAATAAGTAACGGGGGGTAAAAGCCCGGGGAGTGATTGTGAGGGGGTACTAGTCCGGGGGTGATTGTCTAGGGGGTAGTAGTCCTAAACTCAGAAAATGATTACGCATTGAAAAAGGGGTGTAGAGTCTGACCTCTCACTTGCCTCAATGATAAAATCATGTTGTGAAAATAATCAAAATATCTGGGAGAATTGCGTTCACAAGATAATTATGGTCGATTAGGGTATTATTGTTGTTGTGGCTTAAGATCCATTTCCTGATCAAAAAGCTTAAATTGATACAATCATCTTTATATTTTATATGTTTTAAACAATAGAAAAATGCTTCTAAACGGATTCATGTCAAGTAAATCATCGACGTGATAAAAACCTATAATGATCCAAGGAATACTCGAGGAGGGTTTTTGGGATACAATTTCGTCATAATATTATAAGTAAACAAATATAAGGCTAAATTTTAATTGTATAAGTGTCCAACCAGGATATTGGAATTCATTGCTGAGAATTTTTACTTTTATATATTACTATTTATGCAGTTTATACATTGATTTGTTATGGCTTTTATTGGTAACGGCATCTACCGGAAAATCATAGAAGCTCGTTGTTTATTGAAACGCCTCATTTGTTGGATGTGAATCATGAAGTATATACTGATACTGAAAGTTAGCTTATATTACCGACTATTAGTTGTATAAAATAAAAGAAAACTGAGTTACTAACAGAAAAAGTATCGTTTTTTGGTGTGAATTTGTGAGAACATTAGTTTTGTAACCTCTCCTTATATGTGGATAACATGTTTCTTACATCAATAAAAAATCATTAATGTTTTTGTTTTTTTAAATTTCTTAAACATACATTTAATCCATAAATATATATATAATGTTTTATACACTCATAATTTACTTGCTGAGTTGCAAAAGCTTCTACCCAGAAAGAAACCCCCTGATAGCAAACACAGACACATAAAAAGACAAAGAGAGGAAGACAGAGGACTCAAATTTTATCACGATACCCATAAATTATAAGGGCTCTTTTAGGATCAACATATATCATACATAGACTTAATATAGCCTTTATAAATCGATGCTATATCAGGCAGTATAATGAATATATATAGTAGATTGCTCTGGGGAAGCTCCTATTCAGAATCCTTTAATCCCAAAAGCGTGCGTTAATAACTCAAACACGCTTTTCAGTAAGGCATAATGAAGGGTAAACTAAATTAAATTAATATATATATACCTATATACATATAAATGTCGCCATTATCCCTTTATGATTAAAAGATTAACAATCTTTCTTAATGAACTTAATTTATTCTTGGAGGAATAAATCCATGGGTTTTACTGTTTTCTCTCTGAATAAGACTTTTATTAAATTCTTGTATATTAATATTTTTTGCAAGGTTAATATATGTAGTTTCAACAACCCACCGTTTCATAATGTATAAACTTAGGTTCCGAAATATTATTCGTGTGACGTCACGTCTGCCAGAAAACATACACAAATCACTTTTACTATATATATTAAGTATTAAATCCCTACTCAAATTATCATTAGTGCATCTTACTCTTATAAAAAAAGGCTTCTATTAATAAAAAGAAGTTAAAAGTATATCATCCGCACCTAGTGGATCACACATCAAATCTAAATGCAGCCGAATTTGCTCCTTGGTTGAGGTTTATCTCGAGGGGTGGGCTTGTACAACCAAATTTGCATTTTTTTTAAGAGGCTATGAGGAAATGTGAACATTTTTTTCAAATAATTTTATAGTAAATGTAAGGGTTGGTAGGAACGACAAACATGTCAAAAGAGTTTCAAAACCATTGTCAAAGGTTCCATTGGAAGCTATTAATAAATTTGCTAAAATTCGTGCATTTCTCTAAATAAAATATATAAAAAATCGCCTTCAAGAGCAAAAAGTCATAGAAAAAGTTTAAGAGAGAGGCGAAAAATGAAACAGTGGAGTAATTAAATGCTCCAATAAATTATGTACTTTTTTCTAAATATGTCTTTGTAATAATATTTATGTAATATATCATTATAAATAGCATTTTGTTCTGTTATATTTTATTTTGTTGGTTTTTATGTGTTTTATCATATAATGATTAAAGAGGTTGTTTTTTTATGGAATATTTGGATAATTTCGCAACTTTAAATAATCAAAAATTCATGAACTTTATCTATTTTCTAATATAATTGTGATAATTAATTCCTCTACGATCTAATTAAAGGCTAAATTCGATTATATTTAACATATTTTACTTATAAAATATTTCAATTTTCATTTAGATAATTTGAAAGAATCGAAGTTTTAATTTTCTTCAAAGAATGATTGCTTATAATAAAATGAATATAAGGGAGCTAGGAAGAAAAGAGAAAGGAAGAAAAGTTATAAACTCTTGATCCTAGGTTCGATATAGACTAATTTTAATGCTATAATGCTTATTTAAATTTAAAAAAAGTCATGACGTTTTTTTAGAAAACCTTTTTTAATATTTTTTTAAAATCTTACAAATTATTTTCTAAAAAACGTCATCCGTTATAGAATGACGAATGAACAAAAATATTTAAGTCGTTTCCTGATATATATATATATATATATATATATATACAAATGGATATTTTTAGGGCCGTGGTTGTGTTGTCTTTTTTAATGGCGACCTGATCATTCTGGGGCCATAAGGGAACTGTGAGTGCTTTTTCAGCTAAGGAATCGAGAGCTCATCGACCAACATTACCAGAATGAAACGACGATATCTATTCTTTGTTAATAAACAACGTAGCTTCAATGTTTTGATCTATGTTTGGTGTAATATATTCATAACCCTATTTATATTGTACCCTTGTCCGGCTATTGTATTATATATATTGAGCCCCTACAACCGTTATAGTAGGTATGTTAAAACGAAAGCTCTGTCACCTGGACTTTTTATGACTGGGTGTTTAAATTCCGGTTGGCTGTTGAAGATTTCTCGACGATTCATAGATTTTTTTTTTCAAAAAAAATATTTTTTCAGTTATTTATTATGATTTTTATACTTGTCCATCAAATTAAATTTTTAATATCCTTTGCAACTAATTTCATCTCCTTAGCACTCCCTTTTTTATAATGAACTACCCTGTAGACAATTTATATGCAAAAGTCAGAAATGACGTCATCGCACAATTTCTTTATTATTATTATTCTGTTGTTTATTAGTGTTTGCTCCAATTTTTATACATGTCCCTCAAATTCAAGCTTTTTACAACCCTTTGCAATTAATTTCAACTCTGTAGTACCTGTTGTTTTTCATAATTAACTAGCCTTTATAAATTTATATGAAAAAATCAGGAATAACGTCATCGCACACTATTTTCAAACTATAAAGCTTTTATGTATGATGTCATAATTGACATAACTCCTATAACTTATAAGATTTGTGTATATGATAGGATTTCCATTCCCAAAGTTAAAGAATGAAAGTCTTATTAAATACTTTTTATGAATTTCTTCATTTTACTCAATAAAAATATATTTAAAAAGAAATCAAGTTTGATCAGTTGGCTGCTCTTATAGGTATAATATTACTAGCATAATGAACCTTAAGTACAGTTGATTGTAATTTCAACGCTAAATTGTTTATTTTTTAATTTACATATTAAGATAATAAGTATTGAAATTCAGTAAAGAACGTACAGTTTAGTCATTTCATGGTAAAGAAAAATGATTGCGGATCTTCAGTTGTAACTCTAATTCTACGAACAATGAAGCGACACAAGTGGAATTTTGAAAGGCTTTAGAGTGCGCATAGAATTTTTATTTATTCTTTTAATTTTTTGTCAAAGTCATAAAGAAATAAAAAAATGTATAACATAAAATTATATCTAGAACAAAATTATGTGATTATGCAAATATTGAAAATAATGGTTAATTGATTTGATTGTTTTTTAAACTAGAATATAGTCTTTTTATGTTCAATTTAGTAAATTAAATTTAATGGTTCATTTCTTACGTATATTAGTGACTTTAATAACGGAAACATTATATGAAAAGGGTTTATATCAATAAAATATATAGAAAGAGGAGGTTGCGTTACATTGATAAAAAGGGAGGATTTAGTGATTTCATTTGGAGGAGAAGGTATGTTTTATTAAGTCTACGGTAGCCATAGAGATATAAGATATAGAGAGCTGATTCCCTTCAATAGCAGAGAAACATCGTTCAGCTGAATTCTGTGTGTCCAATATAAACAAAGTAATTTGTACTACGTCCTCGTAAGCTGCTTAGAGATAGATTCTATCTCTATGATCATCTTACGATAACATAGATCAAATTACTTTGTTTATATTGGACACAAAAATACAGATGAAGGGAATAAGCGTTCTATATATTTTTATCTCTATGACTGTAGCAGGAAGTAGAATCAGTTGACTCAAAAATAGAATCCGCCTAGGGAAAAAAAAATTTTTTTGAGACGAAAAATGATGAATACGTCCGATCCGTCCAACAAATATCCGCGATTGTCCTAAAAAAATGTTTCCTTCGACTATTTTGTATCATCATTATGATTCAAAATCAGGTAAGAAAATGGGGGTTTTAATGTCGTAAAACATACACATTTATAGGCTAATTATTAGGTATTGTCATTAAGCATCGACGATTTATGGTTGTAATAATAATCTATATTACTTATTAACAGGCTTGTGAACGGAACGCAAAATTGAACGGCGTTCAGCTGACCGCACGTTCAATGAACGGACGCTGAACGGAACGCAACTTTTTTTTAACACTGAACTTTGGACGCAAAAAAGAGTTTTGCGTTCAGCGTTCAATTTTTCTAAACATTCTTGGACTTTTTTCGGAAAAAACGTCATCACTTTTTTTGGAAATTCTCTTCTAAAAAAAACGTCCTCACTAAGCATTACTTTTTTGGAAATTCTTTTCTAACAAAAACGTCCTCACTACACATTACTTTTTCTGGAAATTCTTTTCTAAAAAAAATTACTTTTTTCGGAATTTCTTTTCTTGGAAATTTCTTTTCTAAAGAAAAAAAAACCGTCCTCACTACGCATTACTTTTTTGGAAATTATATAACAAAAAAAAGGCATTACTTTTTTAAATATTGAACACTGAACGCTAACGGAACACTGAACGCAAAAACATTGAACGGAACACTGAACGGAACGCTATTTTTTACGCTGAATGCAATAAAAGCTGAACACTCACAAGCCTGCTTATTAATAACATAAGTAAAAAATGTTATATTTGTCATCCTTTCATTGAAGATGTTACTTTCCTCATATAAAGGATTTTTCCTTTTCAAAGCAGTATGAGATGTTGACAATATGATGTGGTTTATGACGTCTTAAAGAAACCATTTTTCCTTTTTTAAGGACTGACAAAAAGGACCGGACATGACTGGACTGCAGCCCTCGGTCCTAGATAAGGACCGACACAGCACTAACTACTAAAATGAATCTGTGGCTTCTTCGCTTGATTCATTTTTTTCCGAAATGGCGGCTCTAACCGCCTTCATTCAAATGTCTTCTCACACTCTGATTGGTTGATATCACGCTGACGTGTTTACTCAGAAAAAAATAAGAGTGTCTACTTATTAAAATTATCATTATTGATATAATATTCGTTCTCCATGGTGTACAGTCAAGGTGAATATAAATAAGGTGAGGCAATGGGAATCGACGTAGGCAATTGCAGGGCGACAGCTGACTATTTTGCTGTGATGTAACAGCTGCTACGCTTGCTTTATAGTTCAGTTTGTATTGCAAAGAAAATGTCATATTCTCGAGGAAGTTATCGTGTTTGTGCCATCCCCTCTTGCTCTAATCCTCGAGATGTAAAATATTTTTAACTTCTGACGAAGGATCTCGATATCCAACGTCTGTGGATTACACGATGCAGAAGATCCGACAGGATTGGCCTAAAGAATGCGAAGATTTGCGATCGTCATTTTACTCCAGATGACTTCCAAAGGAATATTCAGGCTGAGCTTCTTAGCATCTTTGCTTGGAAGAAGCTTAAGTCTCAAGCTGTTCCTTCACTCTTCATCCTTAGATCACCCTCCTCAAGTGTGTCCAAGTCCTTCAGACAGGTCCATCAAGAAGCCCGTGAACGAAAAAAAATGTGAGTTGACTAGTGAGGAGGAATGAGGAACTCTCACTCACGAAAATGAAGCTGTCCTGCTACAAAGCTAAGTGCCTCAAATTTAGCTCATAAAACTGTAAGGAAACTTTAGTTAGAACCTCATTGGAAAAGAATTACGCAGCGATTCAAACAAGAAGCTTAATGAATCCTTCGACAAAGTTCAATCGTGGCTACTCAGAAGAAGATGTAACTACCGTCCTCATCCTACGGAACAAATGTACCCGGGCCTTTGAGTACTTGCGCTCACGGAAACTCCTTCCTCTGACTAGTCGGCAAACACAGGAAAAATTCCAATGACTGTTCCAACGAGGGTCTCTCCTATATCGCTGGATACTTAGCCAGGAAGTTGATAGACCTCCACACAAATTTGGGGAACCACACGAGTAATATTGAAGGATTGGAAGAAACTCAAAGTCCATGGATTGAATTATTACCGCCCCTTCACCCGGTTTTTGAAGTTCTGTCACTTTTTAGAAAATCATTTCCAATTTTTTCATAATAGCCATCAAGACGCAATCGATAAAGACTTTTTAAGCCACTTATCTATTTATATCCCAATTGGTCAAAATAAAATATTATTGCTTTTGTAAAAAAAAGAACACGGATTCGAGTCAATTTTCTTTATATGCTACTTAAACTGAAAAATGCTAGTGAAAACTTAAGCACATAGACCAGGTTACTAATTAACGTAATTATATTCATATTCTTATGTTCCCCCTTTTTTTGTATGTATATATGTATAATTCTAATATTGTGATTTATTAATTTCTTCAAATAAATTAAAGTCCTGATGGTAAAAATTATTTTAATTGTTTGAAATTATTATTTGCTAATTACTTAAAATAATGAATACTAATGATAAATCATTTACATAATATTTGTTTCAAGCATTAGAAATATATTTTGATTAAATATTTTCAATTGAGATATAAAGTTGATAAATAATTTCTACTCACTACGTCACTAAATTTTCTCTTTTGAACAAGAGCATAAGTCAGAGATCTCCTCTTTGACTCACCTTATTTATATTCTCCTTGGGTACAGTACAGCCTATCCTCCCTACGTCTAGTGTATTTATTTATTTCATTAAGCGTTTTTTTATATCTATTGTTTTTGGTTCTTGATTCCTCTTATTTATTCGAGGCGGGAATCTACTTTTTATCAGTCCGCTCTTCTATACATGGTCCTTCGCAGGGCCGGATCATCATAATTGGGAAGACTTTTGATTTTTAACTGATGAAGCATATGCACAGAAATGATCCATTGAAGTATTGTCTTGTATAGAAGAGCGGACTGACTAAAAAAGTAGATTCCTACCTCAAACAAATCAGTGATAGAGGAACATTTATGAAAATGTGTGGATCCCTGAGGATGTCGAGTTAACATGTGCAACTCAATTGCAGGATTATATATTGTCTTGTATAGAAGAGCGAACTGACTAAAAAAAGTAGATTCCTACCTCAAACAAATCAGTGATAGAGGAACATTTATGAAAATGTGGGGATCCCTGAGGATGTCGAGTTACATGTGCAACTCAATTGCAGGATTATATATCACTAGTATATTTGTCGACTAAGATGCTAGGCTTTTTATAAAATACGGTTGGTAGCTACGAACTTTCTCACTACATTTATTTCTCGGTACTCAACTGTTATATATGCTCTAGATCAGGGATGCCAGGGTGAAATCGGTCAGGGGGCCGGACTGTTTTCAAGTGGGACCTCGGGGGGCCAAATTACCGGTACATTTTTGGCCTTGCAACACTAAACACTAAACAAAAGTAGATTTAAATTTGTTGATATTGTATCATAATATTATTTATTTATAAAAACACTTCTCAACCACTAACGTAACGGGCCAAATGAGATGTCTATTCGGGCCGGTTCCGGCCCGCGGGCCGCCACCATGGCACCACTGCTCTAGATGTACACCAAATATCAACCCCAAGAAGAAAAACTCATTCAAATTTCTTAATAACACTTACAAAAGTAGTAACATAGGGCGAGCTTATTAACCAATATAATTCTTATAACATAATGTTAATTCTTAAATCTTGCCATCTTTGTTCCAATTAACCGAGGGCAATGCTCAAGTTGTTGTGTTGAAGGCATAGAGATATAGAGAGCTTATTGGATTCTTCAGAGAAATACGCCATTGTGTCCAGAATGCAGCTGAACGATGTTTCTCTCCTATTGGAAGATGGATTCTTCACATAGAGATTCTAAGATATAGAGAGCTGATTCCCTTCAATAGCAGAGAAACAGCGTTCTGTTGTTTCTGTGTGTGCAAAATAAACAAAGTAATTTATACGACGTCATCGTAAGCTGATCTTAGAGATAGAATCTATGAACGATGAAGAGAATAAACTCTCTACAGTAAACCCTCGATATAACGACCCTCTGTATAACGAACTTCGGATACCTCCTGGAGCTGGCCGAACAAGCCTCAGATATAACGAACTTAAGTTCGTTATATCTGAGGCTACCCAACCTTTGTGTTCATGACCGAACAAGCCTCAGTTAAAACGAACCTAAGTTCTTTATATTTGAGGCTACCGATACTTTTTTGTCCATGACCGAACAAGCCCTGAATATAACGAACCTAAGTTCGTTATATTTAAGGCTACCGAACCCGAATTATGAGCTGCTGCGGATCATGCAGTTTGAACTCATGCGTGAGGTGCAGTAGAGGAAGACGCAGACGAAGATCTCTGACTTCTTCAAGGCTGGCCCCTCCCCAGCCGAGAAGAGGTCTAGGACAGAGTCTGAGACCAGCAGTGTGTCTGTGACTTCGACCTCCTCTACTAATCTGCCAAATGTGTCCAGCGGCAGTTCGTCGTCACTCCTGCAGGATATACTTTACACTCCATAGCCCCCTTTAACGAACTTTCGGATATATCGAACCTGCCCTCCCCTCATATAGTTCGTTATATCGAGGGTTTACTGTATATCTTTTTAAAGTTTTTTACCGTCACACTGACGTATTTCTCTGAAGAATCCCATCAGCTCTCTATATCTTTATATCTCTATGGTCCAATATAAACAAAGTAATTTGTACTACGTCTCGTAAGCTGATCATAGAGATAGATTCTATCTCTATGATCAGCTTACGATGACATAGATCAAATTACTTTGTTTATATTGGACACAAAAATACAGATGAAGGGAATAAGCTCTCTATACCTTTTTATCCCTATGATTCTTCAGAGAAATACGTCATACGTTAAAGTTATCAGGCAATTAATTACAAATATGAAGGTACCTTGTACAAGTTATCATGTTATAAATTGCGTGAAAGGTTACAGAACGATAATGCAAATGAGACACAGTTTAAAAAATAGAACATAATAGTGTACTGAAATTTTAATGATACATTTTTACAATAAAGTATATAGATAAAAGAACGTACAATCTACGATATGTAAAGAACCTTTCAAAGGCCACAAACATTTGACAGCATACAATGTGTAGAATTTGGGGCCAGTAACAAGCCGGCTAGGGCTAATTTGTCCCGATGGGTAAATTCTTCCCACTCCGCCCCTGATCTGGTTTGAATATTTCCCGTGAAAGAGGGGGCAGCCATTTTGCATTTAACTCCTTCATGTTCATTCTTGCTTCATCCCCTTAGGAGTGCTTGTCTTATGGTGCTAGGAGGCGAGCAAATGTGCCTGCTATATGAATATGAACATTACGCCGGAAAGAATGGGTATTTTTATATAATTTCATCCAGTGCCCTAGAGTACTATATATAAGCCCTGATTTCATCATCAGTGAGCATCTTCACCTTCAATGAGTTTAGGCCTCCACCCCCCAGACAATCCCCCCTCGCTATTAATATTTGGTATCCCTTAAAGTCCACAATTACAGGTGTCTGTTTGAAGCCTATGTTCCTAATATCGATCATATATTTATATGACCGATATTAGGAACATAGGTTTAACATACAAATGCAATTTTGTCATAAAGAAACTATAGTTACTAACTTCATAAGTGGACTTTAAGGAATAAAAAATATTAGGCATGGGGGGGGGGGGGTAAATGGCACGGGGGAGCTAGTCTAGGGGGTATAGTCCTGTTACAACCTTCAATAAAGATAAGACCTCTCCCCTCATGGTTTTATTTTACGGTACTCTTTTTTACTCTTATTATTTGTTGCTGATCATTAGAGAGGTGCCGTCTGGGGGTCATTATTGAGTTTAGTACAGTCAGTCTTTACGAGATGCTTGATCATATCATTCAAATGTCCAAATCTCATTTAACACCTTTTCATATCATAAATAGGGTGTTTAGATTGATAGCAAATTAATGTTATTTTTATAAATCAAAGGGATATTATTAATGTAAAAAGAATGCTATTGAGTTGATTTTGCTATGAATTGCAAATTATTTTTATGATTTTGTCACTATTTTTGAGCAGACAATACAGGATTTATATGTTGATAACAATATTAATTGCATTTCTAATTTTATTCATAGATGTACGCAATCCCTTTCATACAAATCACGCAACCTTTTTGTTTTTATAATGTTTTTATATCTCTAGGTCATTCATCACTAGGTTATCCTTAAAACTTTACCTCGAATAAGAGCAACATTTATAATTAGATAATTATCTTTCCGGAGTACAACAACAACTTGGAACCTTCCACACATACTGCCATCGGAGAATATTTATGTCTAAAGGCAATCCTATGTGTCTCGCACAATTCAAGAGTAGAAGTGAGGCTACTGCCAATATTATCCTTTTTACTCTTTAAACTCATTGGACTCCAGACGATCATTTGTTGCTCTTATTATGGGTAAGTATGTACGAAAACCCATTTTGAAATGACTGATTCTAATATTAAAATAAAAACAAAAAGGTTTGTGTTGATGAAATGCTTCCACATTACGAATAAAATTAGAATTCAATACTATTGTATATCAACATATATGTCAAATCCCATTTCTGCTCAAAATAGTGCAATCATAAAAATAATGCAATTCATAACA
Source organism: Caligus rogercresseyi (assembly GCA_013387185.1). Classification (NCBI taxonomy): domain Eukaryota; kingdom Metazoa; phylum Arthropoda; class Copepoda; order Siphonostomatoida; family Caligidae; genus Caligus; species Caligus rogercresseyi. The sequence goes on along the minus strand of CP045904.1, from coordinate 8,120,969 downwards.
ATTCAACTCATAGGCCATCTTTTTACATTACAATATATCCCCTTTGATTTTAAGAATAAACATTAAATTGCTATTAAATCCAAACACCTATTTATTTATGATATGAAATTTTGTTTTTTATGAGATTTTGTCACCTTTGTTATGACTCATCACATTTCGTCCATACTTTGCTAGCGTCTAAGGCACTGGGGGTCTTATTGAAGTTATACAGGCCCATTGTCTTTACACTTATCTTCTTGTCTCAATATGTATTCAAATGATCTCAATCCTTAACCGACCTTTTCCTATTCGTATGGGAGTTTTCTTTTGTGATGCATATTTTTTTTTGAAAACTAATTTATTATATTAACCATCATTAACTTATATTAAAAAATTATGTTTAAATATATCGTAAATGTGAAAGCATCAACCTTGAAATTTATTGGAAGCTATTATTAATATTTTATTATAATAATATAACTATTAAATTGTCTAATGGTTCAATATTTTTTTTATTACATATATTTTATTTATCCCTATTAGATCATAACCGAGAGAAACTAAAAAACTAAACTTAGTACATAAAATGCAAAGGCAATATATACCAATAAATAAAAGCTTTCAAACTAAGTGTAAACTTTTGCAACAAATATATAAAGTGAAGAATGGTATACTTACTACTAAGTAGCAGTCAAATAGATACGAAATAGGAGAAACGTTATGTAAGTTAAGTGTTAGCGCTTTAACGATGTATATAGAAGTAAGGAATGGAATCTCACACAATGTTGTAGTGATTTGATATATTTCAAATCATCCAACTTAATCGCTTTAACCGGTTTTAATTAGGATTGTGACGTAATTTCATGGACTAGCGACATCTAACGTTAAATAAACCACAATATTTTGGCCATTTTTTTGTTTATTTTTTCCTTGCATACGCTACTTTACTTTTACGCTTTATTTCAAACAACCATATAGAAAACAGATTTAAATAAACAGACATACAAAAGTATCAAAATGACAGTGATCTTTAAAAATAACATCAAAAACATTCTAATACTTAAATTCATTTAAAGGCAATGATGAAAATTGAATTGCGTAACTTTATATTCGTAAAATAAGCATATGCTATCAATATTAAATTTGGCAATTACTTTGGACGCGGTTCTGAATATTTTCGACTTGGGATGAAAACTGTAGAGCTTCTCATCCCGCGTTGATTTTCTCCCCCACACGTCCCTCAAAGGTTTGTTCACTCCTTCCTAAAGCCTGTTGATTTCTTTTCAGTCTCTGAAGACATGGGCTATTGTTTTTGTCTTTTTCATCCCACACACATCACCACCTTGTGATAATCATATATATTAAGTACGCATATTAATTTATTAATTATCATACAGTATGATGGGTAATGAATATATTAGACATGAAATAAAAACTAACTGATCGATTGCGCAAATAAAGAAATAATCCAACATTATATTTTAAAATGACAATTATTTAAATTGTCTGGAAGGAATTATCCTGGAATCCTTAGTGACACAATATCAACACGAATGAAGTGCGCATTTTTACACATATTTATTGATAGGTTCTCCTATTCAGCGGAAGAAGAGTATACATAATTGGACTTGTATCAATTGTTGAAGGGTAGGGACATTTATGGGTACAAAGTCCATGTTTCTTACTTCTTCTGATTCATGTATTCCTAACAATATAAGGTTGACGTTGAATGATGGTGTCTGACTTTTGGTCGGACATGTAAAATACGACGAAAAAATGGAGCAGGAAGAAAGAGACCTAGATAGAGAGGGAAAATTCCCTCATAGAAAAATGGCCCAAATGCATGGGTAGGCTAGTATTTGATTGAAATACAACTATTTATTATGCAAATACTTTTCTCATATAAATGTAAATATTTGATAAAATCAACTTTATTTTTGTAGCTTAGAACACTATTGCTTTTATAGATTAATTTTGTTCATTTTTTCCCAGGCATCTCCTGTCCTTTCTATTTTGGGTATTTATTCTGTATTTCCTTCTGTCATCTCACCCTAATATCGAATAATGTATATATTGGATTAAAAAATCCTCACTACGCAGTACTTTTTTGGGTAATTCTTTTCTAAAAAAAGTCCTCACTACGCAGTACTTTTTTTCGGAAATTCTTTTCTAAAAAAACGTCATCACTACGCAGTACTTTTTCGGAAATTATTTTCTAAAACATAAATGTCATCAGGACGCATTACTTTTTTGGGATAAGGATATAGAGAGCTGAACCCTTGAAAGGAGAACGCAAAAACATCGAACAGCTGTATTTTTTTTTAACGTATAAACAAAGTAATCCTGTATTACGTCATCTTAAGCTGATCATAGATAGATTAAATCTGTATGATCAGCTTACGATGACGTAGATCAAATTACTTTGTTTATATTGGACACAAAAATACAGATGAAGGGAGTAAGCTCTCTATATCTTTTTATCCCTATAAACCCGTCGGGAATCAACAAAAAAATATGCAAGATAAACATTCATTTTTTACTGGAGCCTCAGAAGTTGCTATATTTATTTATATTAATATAAGGTATTGGAGAGCTCCATTCATAGGATTTTTAAAATGACATGGAAGAGACTTAGAGTGAAGTGATATCAATTTATAGCATGCAAACTCCTTTTATTCCAACCAATACAGGTAGAAAAAATACACACAATGTTAAGAATGATATGATATTAGGACGAAATGACCGAGGAAAATACGACCTAGGAAGATATGGATCAGGGAAAATGGAAATAGAAGAAATGGACCAAGATAGAAAAGGAAAGATATGGTAGAAATGACCCAAATGCATGGGTAGGCTAGCATTTGAGTGAATACAACTATGTATTGTGCAGAGCTGGGATTCGGTAGAAAAATATACCGCCGGTTCGGTATTCAGTATATACCTTCTACCGATCGATATCGATATTCAGTATATTTTATTATATCTACAGTATCGATCGATATTCGGTACAGTAGATTAGAAAGAGAGAGAAATTTATTTATGTATCTGCTCTGTGACTTCTTCATATGCATTTAATATTGGACAATTTATAACAAAGGACAATTACGTACATAATTTGTTATAATTTATTAGAGATCATTTGAAATTTAATACATACTAATCCTATATAAATTATATAGTACTGGATTTTGTAGGAAATGGAAGGCCAAGATATTTTTTTCATGGACTGTCTCTCATTGTCCATATTAAATGCACTTTCAGGGTCTCTAGTATCAATGCATAGCACTTGCTTATATGTATTGAATGTATATTTATGTATCTGCTCTATAATACTATAAATTGTAGTTGTTTATATTTTGCAAAGTTCAAGTTCTTCACACAAGGGAGCGCTTCACAAATTACTTTGTTTATGTTGGGCAAAGCGACAATCGAACGATGTTTCTCTGCTATTGAAGGGAATAAGCTCTCTTTATCTTTATGTCTCTATTTGAATGTCACAAAAGTCATACTTTCAAATACCGTACCGATCGTCAATTGGTACGGTATTTGGTAGTTTTTACCGAATATCATATAATCGGTTCGGTATTTAAAATCTACCGTCGGTAGTATCGAATACCGATTTACATTCGGTAGTCGCAGCTCTGGTATTGTGCAAATACTTTTTCTCATATAAAATTGAGTAAATAATGACATAAATAGTTTATTTCTGTAGTTTTAGATAAATACTCACTTTTTTGTTCTCAACTTTAGTTCAAAACCACGCAAATGATTGTAGATAATATGTATTGTCTTAAATAAAGAACATTCCAGTACTTGCCTACCTATGTACTTGCCCATTTGTTCCTTATTCATCATTTTCCTTTCTACCTTGGTCCAATTATTCCTAAGCCGTATTTTCCTGATCCATTTCTTCGGGACACCAAGAATTATACATGTGTAATTTTCTTTATATATCACTATTTTTTGTACCGAACCTCAGACTGAAAGTTTATGTATAGATATGGAATAATAAGGATTATTTATTAAGCCAAATCAAAACGTTTTAAAATCCAAGATCCGATGATACCTCCAATATAAGGTGAGCCGATTTCTGAAACGACAACAGGGAACATTTCTGGCGCGGGGGCAAAAAATAATTAAATAATAATATAAACATGAAAGCCAAAAATAATTTGAGTTTCATTTATTTTTTATTGTCGAATTTATTTAAACAACAAATACCACGTGTAACAACATGAATGCGCCTATTCAGAGTCCCTAACAAGAGTAATACAAAAAAAGAAAAGTATAACTAATTATGTTATAAGTAATTGAACAAACTGCGGGGGGATATTCTTTTCTACACGCAAATATTTGTTTCATTTATTCATAAATGGTAGAATAAATGGAAATTCTCACGAATGTCCAAAATTTATGGCTGAGCAGGCCCAGCTTTTTGATTATCAAGAGCCTCTTCAGGGGCCTCTCTATCTCTAGTTTCTGTATAGAATATAGCTGAACGATGTTTCTCTGCTATTGGAGGGAAGAGAAATACGTCATTGTGTTATGTTTATATCTTTATGACCTCTATGATCAGCTTACGATGACGTAGTATCAATCACTTTGTTTATAGTGGACACACAGAATACAGCTGAACGATGTTTCTCTGCTATTGAAGGGAATCAGCTCTCTATATCTTTATATCTCTATGGTTTTACATGGCCGATATTAAGAACATAGTTTTCAAATACTAATGTAAAAAGAAAAACATATTGAACTTCATAAGTGGACTTTAAGAGATAAAAAATACAAGATATGGGGGGTAAATGGCACGGAGGGTGCTAATCCGGTGAGTGATTGTCTGGGGGTGGTAGTCTTGTTATGATTTATATCATATTTATGTTAGAACCCCCCCCCCCCTCCTCTCATTTTTCGAAGACGTTCTTGTAATCTCAATTCAATTCATGACACCTACCAAGGAGTCCTAATTGGCCTGTGATGTGATATAAGCATAGAGATATAAAGCTATAGAGAGCTGATTCCCTTCAATAGCAGAGAAACATCGTTCAGCTGTATTTTTGTTTCCAATATAAACAAAGTAATATGTTCTACGTCATCGTAAGCTGATCATAGAGATAGATTATATCTCTATGATCAGCTTACGATGACGTAGTATCAATTACTTCCATTCACCTGAAATTATAGAAAAATTTGTACATACACGCACTTTCATACGTATAAAATATTTAAATAACTTTCATAAAACTAAAATGAAACAAAGCAGAGCAAGATCTATAAGGAAAAATACATATTTTACACATTAGTTTATATTTATTGTTTGTTACAAAGTTAGTTCTTCCGATTAATTATACCTCTTCTTTAATTTTATTAAAATACCTTTATAGAAACTAATAATTCAATGAACCAAATACATATATCTATTGATTTAGCCTAATAGTTAATTAATACGGGGAAATGCAAAAATATGTAATTTAATTTGAATGTACGAGGTTCCGTGAAACAAAAATATAGATTGTTACGTTATATTTAAACACATTGTTATTTATTTTGACGGTGTAGGTCAGGGCTATTCATTGGCAGCCCGGACACGGCCAACATGTTTGGGTCAACATACACTTGCGAATCGAGCTTTTCTCACGTGAATGCAATTAAGAACAATTATCGGTGTTCCCTAACAGACAACAAAATTCACCAGTGCCTTAGGATTGCATTGACATCTTATGAGCCAAACATCAGAGATCTTGTGCAAAACAAGAAATGCCACTTCTCTCACTAAAGTCACCGGCAGCAGTGGGCTAAAATAGCCCTGTTCTGTTTAGCAGCCAGCCTCATGAACAATGAGAAATGTTGAGTTAAATGTTCTATTTTTTGTTTGTTTTAAATAAAGGAGATGGAGCAGAGAGTTGTTTGTGTGCATTTTTATAGGCCTATTCAATTTTGAAAGCTAAAAAGGTCATATAAAATAGGCCTAATAAAAAATAATAATAGGCATAGTAACCATCGACCTAATAATACTAATAGTAATACTACTAATGTTAAATAAAAAAACATAATAATAGACTTATTTGAAAAAAAGTGGCCGCGGAAATTTTGCGGCCCAGCTCAAGTTCTTGGATTCCAAATGTGGCCCACTTGGAAAACTAATTGAATAGCCCTGGTGTAGGTATTAGCAATGAATACTAAAACAATGTTTGAACTCCATTGTTATAAACCCCGCTTGACTTTTACAATCGTTGATCAATAAGATATCATCCATTGTCACATTCAATACATTAAAGATCCTCTTAAATTGGGACAGCTTCGCTGAAAGCCTTTCAAAGCTCGGCCCTCTTTATCTTTCCAATCAATGAAAATTATTTTCCATGACGGACTTATTTTTATATCTTTTTTTTTTTTTCACTTAACTGTTCACCATCATAAAAACAATGCTAAGGGAGCTCGATAGCCGTGCGTGTTAAGGCGTGTCCAACTCTCAATGTTGGGGGCGCAGGTTCGAATCCCGAGAGGGGATGGTCATTTTTGGTCTACCTCATTGATAAGATCCTAGGTTCGATAGACTAATTATAATGCTATAATGCTTATTTATATCCTATCGGATGCAATTCTATCGAACCATATAGGCAAAAAAAAAAAAAAAAAAAACAATGTTAATACGTAAAAAAAAATACATGAATAAACATTATAGTTTAAAATTTTAGCATAATGGGCGAACATACATATAGAAAATCTGAAATTAAAATGTGGGCATATAAATCATCATAGCATGTTAAATATCATTAAAAAAATTACATATAGGAAAAACAGGGCCAAACAAACAAAATTAAAACACCGGGAAAGCTATGATTTTACTTTTCTAAAATTTTTAACAAGGGATTTTAGAAGCTTTTCTAACCAGTGAGATTTAAAAGGATAATATTTGATAGAGTCTGCTGCGAACGTCCATGTGGATCCACACGATGAGGGAATCTTCAGAGAGAAGGCAGCATATCTGGCTGCTGCCGCTAGCAAAATTCCTCTTATCTCTCCAGGTCGAATAGGTTCATCCACAGTTAGCTTTTTGCAATTAACGCCTTGGCATTGAGGAGTGCAAATTCGATGGCCTTAGATTTCGGTGGTGAAGCCTTGTTCCTCACCGACAAACCAAAAAGAAGCACGGCTCTAAGGTATTTTGGGTCCTTGTTTTCCAACCCTTGGATATTGAGAGATAACACATCCTCAAGGGAAGGATGACTGGACACTCCACGAAGGCATGGACCGTACTATTATAAATCCTTCCATAATCCTTGCACGGTCGATAGAACCTCAACAATCCGGCTGAAATCTGGAATTGGGCTCATAGACGTCGGAACTAGGGGGGCGGGGGGTGCGGCCGCACCCCCTCCCATCCGAAAAAAAGAGATAATTGGATGTCTGGCAGCATCCAAAATGAAATTCTGGAGCTGTTTGCGCATGACATTCAGAGAAAAATCGGAGCTAAAGCATCCCAAAGTCCTTTTTTTGGCTTAACTGCTGATGGGACCACCGACCTCAGTGGCAAACAACAGTTTTCATGCAATATACAGTTTGCTGATCACAATCTGGATATTCATAATTTCTTTCTAGGCTTTTACAACCCCCCAGACACAACAGCAGAGATGCTGTTTTTGTGCATAAAAGATGTCCTTGTTCGGCTCAATTTACCAATATATAAGCTGAAAGGCTACTGTTTTGATGGAGCCAGCAACATGTCTGGGAGGTTCACGGGAGTGCAGGCAAGATTATAGGAAACATGTCCTGACTCCGTGTTTGTTCACTGCGCAAATCACTCTTTGGATTTAGTGTTACAAGAAGTGGCAAAAGAAGTGCGCCTTGTTGCTGATACACTAAACTTCGTTCGAGAAGTTACTGATGTTATTAATGATTCAGCAAAGAGAAAATCATTACACCAGTCTCTTTTTGGATGTGGAAAAGTGATAAACCTGCTTGCCCTGTGTCCAACTCGGTGGTGCGTCAGAGTTGTGGCACTGTCACGGTTGCTGGCCTGCTATGGAGAGATGCTGCAGACATTCAGGACCCTGGAGTGTGACAGGACTGTCAAGGGGGAGACGCATGCCAAAGTGGCAGGATTGCTCAAAAAGGGCACCACTACGCGCACAGTCTTTGGTTTGTTTACCTGCGTTACTATGTTTACTCCGTGTGAATCCGTGGTGCGGTCACTGCAAGGCATCAAGGTCACAGCCCTTGGATCAGTGGAAGCTGCGAAACTTCTTTGCCAGCGACTCAACTCACTGCGACAGGATGACACCTTCGCTGACCTTGTGGACAAGACCAAGTAGTACGCAGAGCGCTACAACTTAAAGCCTCGTCATCCAGCACGCACGAGCAAGACCCCAGCGCGTTTTCGCCATACAGCGGAGGAGGAGGAAGGGGAGTTGGGGAACATTGAGGGTAAATAAATAAATAATATTAATACCAACAGTATTTTTAAATAACACATAGCTTAACTCATCAGCCTGTAATTGTATATGTTGAAGTAATGCAACAAATACGCTCACATAGACAGACAGATATTATGTATCTATTCATAGATTATGACATAAAAAACAATACAATAGTTCAATAATACTGTACATCCACGTACGCCTATTTGAGAAATGAGCTTGTAATTAATAATACACAAGCCGTTGTTTGTGTATTTTTCATTTTCAAAACAAACCAAATTCATGAATTTGAACTTAATGAATGAACTTGAAATTAATTAATTTAAAAAAAGTTTGACCCAGCTTAAATAAGCAGCCCATGTGTAAACTATTGGTTGGTTGTTATTTAATTGATGTTATATTTAATATTGCAGAATATCCAAACCTGTGGAAGAGGGAAATGTTTGAGGCTCTGGACGTGGTGCGCTCAGAGGTGGAGCGGCGTTTTGATCAGGAGGGACTCCGCATAGCTGCAGGGCGAGAGCAGGCAGTCCTTGAGGCGGCCCAAGGGAAACGGGTTGATGTGGGTTCCCCGGAACTGAGCCCCTTCTCACGAGAGCAGCTTAGCATTGAGCTGGACATACTGAGGGACGTGTGTAGGGGGCGAGAAGTTTTCACCATTCAGGATGTTGTGTCCATCCTGCACACCTTGCAGCCCCAAACCCGCTCCATGCTGTCGGAGGTGGAGAAGCTCATAAAGCACAAACTGTTCTTTTTCTAAATGCTGTTTTTATAGCCTAGTGTTATGTGTTTTAATAAAAGTTTGATTTATTCATTCATTTATTTCGTTTCATTTTCTTAACAATTAAGATGCTGCATTATAGTTCGTTAATCATTGATACTGTAAGTGTGCGTCTCTCCCCCGACCCTCCCAAAAAAAATCCCGCCCCCCCTCTCAGAAAATAGTTCCGACGTCCATGATTGGGCTGTGAATTTGTTCCCGTCGTTAATGTTACTCAGAGAAGTCAAAATCTTCCTATTCGTGTTTGGGGGTAAGTCCAAAGAGTTTGTCAGATCCATGCATATTTGCTCTGAATTTTTTGATTCACCCCTAAAGGTAGTCATTTTCAGGTGCCACGGTTTTGGCAGAATATGTTTCTTGGAATTTCGGAGGAGCGGAAAGAAGAATCTTCCATCGGCAAAAGGAGTGTCTGGACTTATATCATGCAACAATATAATGTTTTTTTCAAGAGCCATATTTTCTAGGATGGATGGACAGTCTAAATTCTTAAAATAATGAGGTTTATGAATATTCTGTCTGATGACGTCAAGGGTTGTGTCGCTGCAGTAAGATGGAGTGTAATTCCACAGTACTCGTTGAGCAGCCCCCCACACCGGAGAAATATTCGACGTTATATCATTGGATAGATCCGTCCCGAACAATAAACGTATGATGAGACTTCCAGATGAAGCAGTTCTTCTCCATTCTACTGAGGAATTCTTGGTAAGGTCCACAAACACTTTAACATATATTTTTGGGATAACTCTACAAAGAAGAGATAATCCCCCTCCCACGCTCGCCCTGGGACGCTTAACAGCTCCAAGGTAAGACTTGTGGAAAAGACAATGAAGCCATGAGTCTTCTTCTACCATGAACTTCTCAGCTAGGACAGGAGAGGCCGTTGCCTTATACAAAATTAAAGGAACGACCCTTAAATTGTAAAGGTCTATCCTCTTCTGCAGGTTCAAACTTCTCCATCTTTTAATGTTTTTGTGGACCACTGAGTTCACTTTAGTCCAATTGGAGGAGTCAACACCATAACTGCTCCAGGTTATCCCAAAATATCAATCAACTTATTTATTTGGTAATCTTTTATTTGATGTTTATCTTCCGGAACCCAGTCTCCAAGCGGCAAAATAGAAGATTTACTAGGGTTTATGGATAAACCAGAGCGCTCGCCAAATTTTTCAAAGCAATCCAAAGTATGGTGTCCAGAAGAAATGGACCAGGAAAATATGGACTAGGAAGAAATGGACCAGGAAAATATGGACCAGGAAGGAATGGACCATGGTAGAAAAGGAAAATTATGACTCATGGAAGAAATGGACCAAATACATAGGTAGGCAAGTTTTTTGAGTGGAATATGTCTAAGTATTGTACAAATACTATTTCTTATATAACTGAGTATATAATGACAGAACGATTTTATTTTTGCATTTTTAGATAAATAATCTCTTCTTTGTGACAATTATAGTTCAAAATCCCCCGAATTATGGTAAATAATACGTATTGTCTTAAATATCAAACATACCGATGTTAGAAGCACTCAAAAAGTAAATACATAAAGAAGAAAAAATATATGCCTAATTTCGGGCGCGATTGTTATAAATGGAATATTTGAAAGGATAGAGTTAGGGTTGACGTCAGAGTCAACAATAATAAAATGAGAGAGCCTCCAATGATCCGAGTCGAGTATTCAATCTTTGCAATCCGGCCGAATGAAGGCACCTCAACACATACAGACAATGCCTTGGCCCCTAGAGTCAGTCGCCTCCCTTCCAGAAAGGCACCAAATTCCCGCCCCTCGTCTTCGTTAAAGGAGTCCCATCCTCGTCCTCAAAAGGAGTCCTATCCTCGTCTTCGAGAAAGGAGTTCCATCCCTCGTCTTCGTGAGAGAAATCCCTTCCCTTGTCTTTGATTTAGAACTTCCCATCCCTCGTCTCCGTTATAGGACTTCTCATCATCGGCTTCGATTTAGGACTTAGGGGTCCAAGGCATTGTCTGTATGTGTTGAGGTGCCTTCATTCGGCCGGATTGCAAAGATTGAATACTCGACTCGGATCATTGGAGGCTCTCTCATTTTATTATTGTTGACTCTGACGTCAACCCTAACTCTATCCTTTCAAATATTCCATTTATAACAATCGCGCCCGAAATTAGGCATATATTTTTTTCTTTATGTATTTACTTTTTGAGTTTAACATCGGTATGTTGATATTTAAGACATTTATATTTCAACAATTTCGGGGATTTGAACTATAATGTCACAAAGAAGAGATTATTATCTAAAATGCAAAATAAAATCGTTCTGTCATAAATACTCAGTTTATTAAGAAATAGTATTTGTACAATACTTAGACATATTCCACTCAAAAGGTGTGCCTATGTGGTTTTCCATGGAACCAGAGTCATGGTCCATTCCCGTGGACATTAGGAATGTCCTGGCTGTTTCCTAGTCCTTTTATTTGGCTTCTTCTCCTCATTGTGGGCTCGTGATAGGACTGGCTCTCGGTTTACCATTCTTCGAGGATCTCCCTTTCCAGGGTGCTTGGGCGGTAGCCAAGGGTTTAATTCGGACGCGTTACACGCTTCCGATGGATCCTTCCTCAGAGATATCATACTTGTTTGTGGAGAAAGAGGAAGGGAGACAGTTTTATAGCTTCGAATAAGGAAAGGACCGATGCGAACAAGAAGGAGGTGGACCTCAAGGCCACACAAACAAACAAAAAACACCGCTAAAGATCTCAAAACAGAAATCAATTGCAATAAAGCAAAATCTCATAATCTCTATATATAATAATATCGCAAAGAAACTGCCTCAAATAGTGAAAAAACATTACTATGTCCAGAAAATAAGACATCATTTTTATTATTATTATTATTTCAGTGTCTTAAAATTCCAAAGTAATTGCGTTAAAAAAACATAATAGACATTGTAGTCTAAAATTAATGCATATATTAAAATTAATCAAACATAAAATGGCACAAAATATACTTTTAAAAAACGCTTCTCCAATATTTTAAATAATAAATCACTTTGAATATTTCAAAATCCGACGTAAAATCTTGAAATGAGATAGGAACTTTATGTATCGTACCTCCTTTGAAGCAAAGGTCCACGAATCGTTTATAAGAGAAGGGATTTTCAGGGAAAAGGCAGTGTATCTGGCTGCAGCTGATAGCAGAATTGCTCGTAGATATGTCGGCTTCACATACTCTCGCTTCGTTAAAGAGCTCGTCATCCGTGCTTTGGCGTACAACAAAGCAAAGTCTAACGGCCTTAGAGTTGTCGGAACGAAGTCCTTTTTCTTTTTTGAAGCCCAAAAGCACAACTGCCTCTATAATTCCCTCCACCACAACCATCTAGACCTCTGACGTTTAAGAAAACGAGTCTTTTTTTTGCTTCCGTTCCCTACAAATATAGTAAATATGATGAATGATAATGTATATATATAAATAAATAATATATAAAGCCCATAACGATTACATACAATATTATATATACGGAATCTTTCTATTATTTTTTAGCAAGAATACGAACGTGAAATAGATTGTAAACGTATATAAAATATATATTTTTTAGCTCATTACAACATACTTT
>CP045904.1:8089459-8108109 GCA_013387185.1 Caligus rogercresseyi | reverse complement strand
AAATAGAAGATTTACTAGGGTTTATGTATTAAACCAGAGCGCTCGCCAAATTTTTACAAAGCATATCAAAATTGTGTCCAGAAGAAATGGACCAGGAAAATATGGACTAGGAAGAAATGGACCAGGAAAATATGGACCAGGAAGGAATGGACCATGGTAGAAAAGGAAATTATGACTCATGGAAGAAATGGACCAAATACATAGGTAGGCAAGTTTTTGAGTGGAATATGTCTAAGTATTGTACAAATACTATTTCTTATATAACTGAGTATATAATGACAGAATGATTTTATTTTTGCATTTTTAGATAAATAATCTCTTCTTTGTGTCAATTATAGTTCAAAATCCCCCGAATTATGGTAAATATACGTATTGTCTTAAATATCAAACATACCGATGTTAGAAGCACTCAAAAAGTAAATACATAAGAAGAAGAAATATATGCCTAATTTCGGGCGCGATTGTTATAAATGGAATATTTGAAAGGATAGAGTGAGGGTTGACGTCAGAGTCAACAATAATAAAATGAGAGAGCCTCCAATGATCCGAGTCGAGTATTCAATCTTTGCAATCCGGCCGAATGAAGGCACCTCAACACATACAGACAATGCCTTGGACCCCTAGAGTCAGTCGCCTCCCTTCCAGAAAGGCACCAAATTCCCGCCCCTCGTCTTCGTTAAAGGAGTCCCATCCCTCGTCCTCGAAAGGAGTCCTATCCTTCGTCTTCGATGAAGGAATCCCTCCCTCGTCTTTGATTTAGAACTTCCCATCCCTCGTCTCCGTTATAGGATTTCCCATTTTCATCTTCGTGAGAGGAGTTATATTCCTCGTCTTCAGGAAGGGCCCCTCCTACCATCACCTCCTCCATATTGAAGACTTGTTCCTCTTAGTGGAATTCGCTAACGAACTCATCAGTCCTGTATTTCTATTAAAGAAGCCTCATGATCTCCTGATGAACCTAGCTCCATGGTAGTCCAAAATGACTTGAAGATCATCAAATTCCGGATGAAAGAGCCATGAACATCAACTCCTCTTCCTATTATATCTATTCAAAAGGAGAATCGAGAATATTTAACTTTGCTACGATGTTAATTTATTTCCACGTCCATTATTTTAGTGGGTCCCTTTTCGTGAGTGAGGAAAAAGAAGCGCTCTGGACACGAAATCTTTCCGAGTGCCATTGAACTGAACAATATATCATGAATCATTATTCATATATTAACTAATAAAAATCTGAACAATACCCCATGTAGCATTAGTAAATATATAAACCAATTAAAATCTATGTATATATACTTCTATACCAAATTTATTTTTTAACAATTTTGTCCAGGAGGGAGTATTATGGGGATGATTCAGACTTTCCAGGAAAGGACAAAGCAAACTCGGGGGACGTCTAGAATAAAGGGGAAGTATTTGGCCGATTCTGGGCAGAGACTTTATTTTGTCCTAGGAGCGCAGACTCGCCAGTTCATTATCCGGGAGGAAACCGAAAATTAAAAAGAATTCAAGCTTTTTAGGGGGGGTATGAGAGCTGAGATACTATGAGAGGTGGGTAAAAGGGTGAGACGGCCTTTTTCAGGAAGTATACCAGTGATAGACACATCACATGTTTGAGTTGCAGTAGCACCAAGAAGGGTCCGAAATCAACGTCTCTAATGACCAGAATCCCTCCAGAAAAAGTGAGGGAAATTAAAGTGGGGGAACCTTAGACTAGTTTTAAATGCTCATTTTTAATCTCTAGTAACATTGAAATTATGTTTGTTTTACAATTTAGCAAATTTGAATTAAATGTATTTGTCAATTTATAAATCAATTATTTTCATGAATATAAATAGAAAATATATAATAGGGCAAAGGTTTTTGAGGTCCGTTAGGATCTTGCCATTCTCCAGATTAGACTTTGAATATAATTACAGGACTGAGGAGTTAATTAGCAAATTCCACTAAGAGGAACAAGTCTTCAATATGGAGGAGGTGATGGTAGGAGGGGCCCTTCCTGAAGACGAGGAATATAACTCCTCTCACGAGGACGAGGGATGGGAAGTCCTAAATCGAAGTCGATGATGGGAAGTCCTATAACGGAGACGAGGGATTGGAAGTTCTAAATCAAAGACAAGGGAAGGGATTCCTCTCACGAAGACGAGGGATGGAACTCCTTTCTCGAAGACGAAGGATAGGACTCCTTTCGAGGACGAGGGATGGACTCCTTTAACGAAGACGAGGGGCGGGAATTTGGTGCCTTTCTGGAAGGGAGGCGACTGACTCTAGGGGGTCCAAGGCATTGTCTGTATGTGTTGAGGTGCCTTCATTCGGCCGGATTGCAAAGATTGAATACTCGACTCGGATCATTGGAGGCTCTCTCATTTTATTATTGTTGACTCTGACGTCAACCCTCACTCTATCCTTTCAAATATTCCATTTATAACAATCGCGCCCGAAATTAGGCATATATTTTTCTTCTTTATGTATTTACTTTTTGAGTGCTTCTAACATCGGTATGTTTGATATTTAAGACAATACGTATTATTTACCATAATTCGGGGATTTTGAACTATAATTGACACAAAGAAGAGATTATTTATCTAAAAATGCAAAATAAAATCATTCTGTCATTATATACTCAGTTTATATAAGAAATAGTATTTGTACAATACTTAGACATATTCCACTCAAAAACTTGCCTACCTATGTATTTGGTCCATTTCTTCCATGAGTCATAATTTTCCTTTTCTACCATGGTCCATTCCTTCCTGGTCCATTTCTTCCTAGTCCATATTTTTCCTGGTCCATTTCTTCCTAATATCCAAAAGTATACAATCCTTTTGAATATTTTTTATATCTTTGTGTGACATACTTGTTCGCTGTAGCAATAGAATTCTTGAGACCTTTAGCTTCAAGGAGAATATAAAGAAGGTGAGTGAACAAGGAAACTTTACGTTGTGTTTTTTTATTATTATTGGACTTAGTTTTTCAACATTGACGTCATATGTTTATTTATTTTTATATTTACAAAATCAATTCTCAAAGGAATTGCTTTGTTTTGGAGTGATGTGTAGAGATAGAAAAGCGAGGGATATTTTTGGGCGTGTGAAAGGGAGAATGTTTGAATGGTACAATTGTTCAGGCTCTTGTTATCACTATTTTCTTTCCTCAGAACAGAAGCAAAAACAGAGATTCAAATATAAAATAAATACCTTCCGTTCCGGCCGACTTGGCCTACTTCATAAATGAAATAAATACTCCTCAAAAGAGGAAAGAGAATAGTGATAACAAGAGCCTGAACTCAATTGTACCATTCAAACATTCTCCCTTTCACACGCTCAAAATATCCCTCTATTTTCTATCTCTAGTGATGTGTGAGTGCCAGGAACAGCCTCAAGTCAATTGGTCTGTTCAAGAAAAGTCCATGAAACCGACTGTGACTCGTAAGCCTGGATAACGGTGAATGGAGCCCATGGAGTGCACATCCTCCGTCGAGGAGGCATTTTTCAATAATTGATAGCAATGAATGGTTCCTTTTAAATAATTCCTTTTTAAATGAATGAATAATAATATGCAAATTTCAACAATGACGAGTGACGTCATTGTTGAAAACAACAGCTGAGTCAGCTAACGCCAACCTGCCTGCCTTAGAGAGTTCGTTGTTGACACACCTTTATATATTCTCCTTGCCTTTAGCTACACTGGAGTTGAAAAATCCAAGCGATGACATCACTTAAAATCTTCGGTGAATTCTTCTTTTTAAGATGTTTAATACTCAGCCGTAATGAATACAAAACGGAAAAAAATGGCAATGAAGATCTTTGCCAACTTTTTAAGGAACTGGTTTTAATATGAAAAATCACATGCAAAGATTTCACTGAATTATTCGTGTGAATTTTTCTTGATACGATGTTTAAATACCCAGCCGTTTAGGAACATAAACGGAAAAAATGGCAATGAAGACACAATGACAACTGTGAAGGAACTGATTTTAATATGTCACATGCGATGACATCACTGAATTATTGGTGTAATTTTCTTTTTACGATGTTTAAAATACCCAGCCTTAAGGAATACAAAACGGAAAAAATGGCAATGAAGACTCAATGACAACTTTTTAAGGAACTTATTTTAATATGAAAATCACATGCAATGACATCACTAGAATTATTTGTGTGATTTTTTTTTCATTCCAGACTATTGTCAAGTTGGAAAATCCCGGGCAGCGCCGGTAACATACGCAAGTTATTAATAATTCGAGCCCATTGAACAATTTGTTTTGAAGCATGACGTCATACATTGGGCGTAGTTATAGTTCAACAATTGCCCGGAGAGAGCGCATCGGAATGTCAATAGACATATTTTCCCCCTAGGAAATCAAAGCTGCAAAAAAAGTTTGTATTATTAATATATATTTGCCATTGACTCATTAGGCAAAAGGTGTGTGTGTGTGTTTTCTATGGAACTAGAGGAGGGTCGGGTTCGCGTGGACGAAGGAATGGGGGCTGTGTGAAGAGGATCTTTTTATTGGCGTTCTCCTCATTGGTGGCCTCGTGATAGGACTGGCTCTCTGGTTTACCATTCTTCGAGGATCTCCCTTTCCAGGGTGCTTGGGCGGGAGCCAAGGGTTTAATCGGACGCGCTACACGCTTCCGGATGGATCCTTTTCAGAGATATCATACTTGTTTGTGGAGAAAGAGGAAGGGAGACAGTTTTATAGCTTCGAAGAAGGAAGGACCGATGCGAACAAGAAGGAGGTGAGACCTCAAGGCCACAACAAACAAACAAAAAACACCGCTAAAGATCTCAAAACAGAAATCAATTGCAATAAAGCAAAATCTCATAATCTCTATATATATAATATCGCAAAGAAACTGCCTCAAATAGTGAACAAACATTACTATGTCCAGCTAAATAAGACAGCATCATTTTATTATTATTATTATTTCAGTTCTTAAAATTCCAAAGTAATTGCGTTAAAAAAACATAAATAGACATTGTAGTCTAAAATTAATGCATAATAAAATTAATCAAACATAATGGCACAAAATATACTTTTAAAAAACGCTTCTCCAATATTTTAAATAATAAATCACTTTGAATTTTCAAAATCCGACGTAAAATCTTGAAATGAGATAGGAACTTATGTATCGTACCTCCTTTGAAGCAAAGGTCCACGAATCGTTTATAAGAGAAGATTTTCAGGGAAAAGGCAGTGTATCTGGCTGCAGCTGATAGCAGAATTGCTCGTAGATATGTCGGCTTCACATACTCTCGCTTCGTTAAAGAGCTCGTCATCCGTGCTTTGGCGTACAACAAGCAAAGTCTTAACGGCCTTAGAGTTGTCGGAACGAAGTCCTTTTTCTTTTTTGAAGCCCAAAAAGCACAACTGCCTCTATAATTCCCTCCACCACAACCATCTAGACCTCTGACGTTTAAGAAAACGAGTCTTTTTTTTGCTTCCGTTCCCTACAAATATAGCAAATATGATGAATGATAATATATAATAATTATAAATAAATAATATATAAAGCCCATACGATTACATACAAATATATATATATATATCAATAAGGAATCTTTCTATTTTTTTAGCAAGAAATACGAACGTGCAATAGATTGTAACATATAAATATATATTATATAAAAGTAGTATATTACATACTACTTTCAAAGTCATATTCGACCAACACTACTTATTGTTTTAATTATCCTTACAGCTCAGACGTGGGAAGTATTAGGCGGGGTCTCCGAATGGAATCTTCTCTACGGGATCGCCAAAAAGAAGGAGTTTATTGGTCCAGAGGGCTCCGGGATCTGGCTCAACGCCGTCTTGAACGACGAAGTCACTCAATGCCCTCCGGGATCTCCCTCCACCTCAAACTGTCGTGAGGAAAAGGCTCAAAATGGAGAGGGTCTTCCCGTTTATTGGCCCTCAACGGGTCAAAGGTCATCTTACTCCCGCCTTGCCGGTCGAGAAGAGGAGCAGAAGACGAGGAAGAGGACGAGAAGAAGAAGGAGTGCGTCATTGTCAATTATAAGGGCTTATGGGAAATCCAGGACTGCAGCTATGGATTCTGGACGCTTTGCGTCAAAAGGACCTGCTAAAAAGGTCTTCATTCAAAACAAGTTACTAATGATCATAATATTTGTTGCAATAGTTCATGAAGTTTGCCATATATGTATATATAAAGCCATTGTCTATAAGAATGAAATATGCTTCTTATGTTAAAGAAAGATGGAGTATTTTAGGCCTTACATTTAATTATTATAACATTTCACAATATTTAAATATATTTTATGATGAACACATTAATAAAAGGCCTAAAATACTCTCACAGTCAACGCTCATGCCTTACCAATTATGTTGTGGTTTTATATTTCCTTATATTAAGGCACTTTGAAGAAGCCTTTTATTATTTTAATATTATTATTTTTTGCCAATGCACCTTAAAACAAATCTATTCAATATTATTAAAGCTTCTTTAATTGTTTGAAAAACTTATTTTTATAATTTTGTGAGCTCTCAAATATTGGGAGATGATTCAGCAAATTTGTATATCAAAGGTTTTCGAATATCGTGCATATATTCTAAAAACATTTTTTTAGGGAAATGGGTTTTTACGTAATTTATTAGCCATTTAATGAAGAATCCTTTATTGTAAAAAGTACTGTATAAATAAATCCATTTATTTGATCCCTAAGAAGGATTTTACTTCGTAGTCAAACTTCGTTTGTACAAAAAAGAGATTATATGTATTGATGAAGTCCATGTGAATAATTATTTTTGTTATGTATGGAGATGTTGAAAGCCACAGTTGAATAATAACTATTTGTTTTTTTAATACTGAAGCTATCTGAAATACAATACATTGGTTGTGAAATGACATTCTTTATAACTTTCTAGCCGATATCTAACAAACGAATGATTTTTAAAAATCCTTGACAAAGATGGATTCATTACCAAAAGGTTTGTTCCTAGATTGTCCATATCCCCAACAAAACCGGCAACGGCCCATTGACCAATGAGTTGTCCTTTTTATAATGTAAATTCTGCCGCTAATATTCAAAAATTAAATTTAAAAAACGGAAATTTGTTGTAATAATAATTCTTGGCTTAAATCCTGTGACATCTTCTACTTGGAACTATCAAACATCAAATGTATATTATGTTTTGAGGCCAATTATTTCATTAATAGTTATGGGCAATGAATGTCTGAGAATAGTATATTTTTACTCAAACTATATATTTATATAGAAATGAAGTTCTTCAGAGTATGTAGTATGGGAATAATATCAATAATAATATCCTCTCTATCAAGAAGGATGCGTGACTCATTTTTGACATCTAATATCTATTATAAAAAACTACTGACTATTATATAAGCGTTTTTTAAATAGAACCCCATTTGATGTAACAGCTACATACATACTCTTTCACTCGCCCCTATAGACAAAAATGTAAAATAACAGTTGAGCCCTTTAAGAGAGATCATGACGTCATGGCATTCACAGAAAAATTTATTTATTTTAATATATTTTTTTAACATTCTTTTCAAAAGAATAATAGCTAAACATTATACATTAGCTTTGAGTGGAAATTAGCCGGAATGCTGTAGCGGCAAAATATTCGAGGCCAGTACGGCGTTTATTTAAAACAAGGGGACAAAAATCAGACGCGGAACTTCCGGATACAAACATTTTTCTACACTATAATGAATTGCACTTAGAAGAGTACGTTGCAACATATTTTGCAATGAAGGCCTTAAAAAGAGTACCGGTAAATACGCATTTGACTTGAATGGTTGCTCTTGGCTTGCAATTACATAGCTCTAAAAGGGGGATATTTTAAACAGGTATAAGTAATAAGAGCAGGTTTATGTTATTTGTGGGTTCAACCACAGCTCATTTTCACTCATGTTGATGAGCTAATAAGGTCAATGAGACCCCTATCAATATGATCAAAGTCGTCTTGCAGAGAACAAAGCCTTTGTTAGTGAAAACCCCCACTTTAATAGCCTCTTCGTTATTAGTAAATCAATATCACTTATATATTTTTGGTTGGAATCCTTCCTTATCAATTATTTCTCATAATAAACATAAACAATTTACAAAAAAGTAATTGACTTAATGGATTTTTTTAAATACTTCATTCTTGAGTGAGATTTTCTCTGAGGCTCTGCCTCTCGTTACTTTAACAACTTGGATGATATTCAAAAAAGGTGTATATTTATAAATGCAACAATATAATTTATACCTAAATCTATTTATTATTTGTAAAGTTTAATATTATTTTTTTTTGTTAAAAAACATGTTTTAAAAATATAAGTTTTATGGAAAATACGTTATATGTTCAATGAATGAAAAATAAACGATTTGTATATTTTCCATTTACATGAGTTAAATCACTAAATACCGTAGTGTTAAATTGTTTAAATCAAGATTTATTAAGAAAAATAGAATATTAAGGGATATAATGCCATCATATTTTTGACAAATAATTATATTTATTTATGTTCTTACCTCAAGGTTTTTGATACATTTTGTAGAGTCCTTCTTTTATTCCTCTTTAAATAATTTTATTGGACCTCAAGAATGTCTTAGAAGAGTAGGAGAGTCTGGACAGATGATTCTTAAGATGGAGCTGATGAAGGATCATAAAAATTTATATAAGATTTCCCCCCTACTTTTTCTTGTTCGAGCAGCCCTTTCTCTTAGAATTTAAAATTTGTAACTTCTATGTCCCGGCTTATAAAAATACATTGATTATAAAATCGGGTTACATTAGATCAAATAATAATATAAAGATACGTTATCTTTAGTATAGATGTATTTAAACTAAACAAATATTTGTCTATGTAAGTGCACCCGAGACACTTAAATGCCAGAGAGGAGCCAAGGCTAGTTACATCTTAGCGAAAAGAAGATAAGCTTGATCAAATAGAGGATGTAGAAATGCTGCCGCGTTGGACGATAAATCTGAAGGGACGATCAACACCTAAATTGATCCTTACATCTATGTTAACAAATGTATAGCCACACTACTAATAAGATAGGGCATTAATACAATAAAAGATAGAAGGGAGTGCGATAGCCGGCTGTGTTAAGACGTGTTCAATTCTCAATGTTGGGGGCGCAGGTTCGAATCCTCCCGAGAGGGGAAGGTCATTTTTGGTCCGCTACCTCATTGATAAGATCCTAGGTTCGAGTGACTAATTTTAATGCTATAATTTATTTACAGTCGGAAGCGGCAATTCTATCGAACCAAATAGGCAAAAAAAGTTATTACATAGAGTGAACATAGAATGCTGAAGATATGTACGGTTGTGCTGAATATCAGAGTATACGACTCTACTGGATCTCCATCTATGCTGCGACATATACAAGGATTGCCTATTTGGTTCTATAGAATTGCATCCGTGCGGATATAAATAAGCATGTTAGTGTTAAAAAGGGAAATTTCAAATAAAAAGTTGCTAAATATAACAAAATTAATGACATGTGTTTTTAAATGGAGAGCGGCATTCAGTTGTCCAAGAATTCAAAGCGATTCTCGGTGAGGAATTTGCATAACATTCTTTTTTAAAACAAAATTTCAGCTTTTTGTATGGAATCGGGGTTTTTAAATAAAATGATTTCGGCACAACTTAAATCCATTGAAGTGCACCGACTTTAATATATCAACGACCACTAGTTGAGGGAATGGAACCAAAAGCAAATCTTGGAACGGATTCAAAAAATAATTGTTTAATTTCTAGTTTGACCAGCGAACTTATTATTTAGGGATCTAATTTTAGAAATAATTTAGTTTAACTAAACTTCCCAAAACGACTTCCTTGATGGTTCAATAGTAATCTATATACAACAATAAATAAAAAATATTTATTAACTTATGTTATTGTACATATTTACTGACATAAATTTTAATATATTTTAAAACTGCCAATGAAAAAATATATTATATAAATATATTGGAATATAGTGATATCTAAAATGACTTCCTTCAATATTGAACAACTTTCCATTCAAATATAAATAAGAAAACTATATAATATTTCATTTAAAACTTATATTATCAAAAATTGATTGACTTTATAAATATTATTAGAAGATAAACTTTACTATATCATTTTGAAACTTCAATCACAATTGATATACTGAAAAGCTGAATTGTCATCTACTTTATATAAAATAGTATAAATATTTCCAGTTTTTAGATTGAACGAAAAACGAACGCCGTTCGCGAACGCACGTTCAAAATCAAACGCCTGAACAGAATATAAATGAACGGACAAACGGATTTTTTTTGTTGCCGTTCGTTCGTTCAATTAATATTGTTTTCAAAATTGTGGACGTTTTTTTAATAAAAGAAGTTCAATCGATGTTTCTTATGTCACTTCAAAAAAAAGTGAGGACGTTTTTTTATAACAAAATGAAGTGTAATTTGAAATACTGCGAGTCATTCTGGAATAAAAGTAAGGACGTTTTTTATTAAAGGATTATTTTCAAATTCGAAATGGGAAATAATTGATATTTATTTAAAATTGTGGTAATAAATTAATAAACTTTATTCTTCTATTTTTTATAATTGTTTGAACCCTTTTAAAATCAAATTTAATTTATTATAATTAGGAAGAGTTTGGAAATAAATACATTTTATGGATGAGTTAAATATACAAAGTCATTTATAAACCAAAAGCAAAAAAAATACTTTCAATATAGTTTAATTGTCCAATTTAAAAAAAAACTGGGATCCAGTAGAATAGTTTATTGTTGATACATAAAGCTTTCGTTCTAAATTAAGTCATGTCAATTCGGTATGGGTAGAAATCTAGTCTAATCTTAGCAATCTACTTATTGAAGCCGATATTTGTTGTCCTTAAGTCAAGTTATGCCTTATTCGTATCGTTGGATTTCTTCAAACCTACCGATTGAGGGCGGTTTTTGTAGTAATCATTTGCAAGTTATGGTATATCGGTCCATTCAAAAAATTCCGATTTTAGGGGATTCCAAATAAATCATCAACTTTCAAGAAATTAAAGTTTGGTTCAAAAGTATTTAAACTTTCATCACTATCGTGATCAGTTGAAGAATTCTACCGTCAGAGGTACATATCTATTGAACAGACTTATCGTTCACCAAAGTTTTCGTTCATTTAAGATTGAATCGTTCGTCATTCGCTTGTCGTTCGTCATTCTGAATAAAAATGACGACGTTTTTTTAGAAGAAAAAAAATAGAAGTGTATTTTAAGAAGTACAACACTACTAGTCAATGAAAAGTACTTTTCTTTTTTTTGGCGCCAGGGGTACAGATTCATGATGATATTTTGAATAAATACAGACCTGAAAGTTACTGTATGATTTTTTTAAACGAACGATTAGAACTTTTTGCTGTCGTTCCTCAAAAATTTGGTCGCTCGCATAGAGATATCAAGATATAGAGAGCTAATTCCCTCCAATTAGCAGGGAAACATCGTTCAGCTCTATTCTGGACACAATGACGTATTTCATTTCCTCCGATAGCAGAAAAACATCGTTCAGTTGTATTCGGAACACAATGACGTATTTCTCTGAAGAATATAATAAGCTTTCTATGTCTTTATATCTCTATGGTCGTTCGCGGACGACAAACGATTACAAATGAACGACAAAACAACAAGTCTGCTATTGAATATAAATCCCTATTTCTAGATCAGTAAATTTTACATCAAATCAGTACATTATTCTGTTAAAAACAGTCAATTAGCTACTCCATTTTGCTACAATTATGAAAAGATGGAGACAAAATAAAATCTCACCACCTGAAAGAACTTTTTTCGTTTAAAATTACTTTTGAAATATTAGATCTAGGTCAATTTTTCTAGTAAATATATATCCATGGATATATATTTACTAGAAAAATTGATCTATTCAATTTAAACTTGAAAATATACTAATTTGATGTAAATTATTAAAACTTGGGAATAAATATTTATTTCAAATACGGGCAAATTCTAATTATGTCATGTTACAACTGAAGTCTGGAAATGTATTTTTTCCTCTTCCCTCTTGGCATGGAATCCCATCGAATTATAAGAGACTCAAATGGTCTGAGGAAAGGAAATACAAGACTTCAAAATTCTGGTAGATCGCTAATAGTGTTCGGTAGTTTTTTAAAAATCGCTATCAAGGAAAAATATACCATCCAATTACATATTAATCGATAGTTTTAGTTCTGCATATTATCATCGAATTTACTCATTTATATGGATATTCTTTTTAAATTAACATATATTTCAATGGCGGTCAAAATTTTAACTACGTCATTTTGCAACACAAATCTGGGAGAGAGTTTTTTTTCTTCTTCTTTCTTGGCAATGATCTTCCTTCCTATTCATTCCTTCCTTCCTCCGTTCTTCCCCCCCTACTTCCTTTCTATACAGCTTCTTGTGTATTGTGTATCGTGTAGAAAGCAATCACTGTTTGTGCTAAAAAAGCAACATACATACAGCACAACAACAAACAAACACACACATAAAAAAGAAACAGAGAAAATAAAGGAGTGCTGTAAACAAAACTCTAGTTTATATATATTTTTTAAATAAAAGTTCGACCATCCCTTACATCCAAATTTTGTATCCTTTTTCCTGGAATGATTTAAACATATTTTTCTTCCCAAGAGGAAAAGGGATTAACTTGGTTTGGCTAGATGAAAGTGCGTCGTAAATACGGCCATTCGTAAAGGATTCAGGTAAAGAAGATATTTTCGAAAGAAATGTACCAAAATGGCTTTTATTATGTATAATAACAAAATCATAATTGTAGATTCTTAATAAAACGCATGATGGTCCATAAAAGCGAACATTTCAATAGAAAAGCAGCTGACAATAAGTAGACAATATGTATAGTGTTTGAGAAATGACCTAATAATCGTAATGCTGCAAAAAAAATATCTCTTAAATGCGTAGAGTGGTTATACTCGTATCATAGTTTTAATTTCGTCCCAAAACTAATGTTTGTCCAAAAATAGGAAGATTTATTAAAGAATCAGCTGACATAAGGCATATATATATATATCAGACTTGTAGACGTTCGCGAAAAATTGTCGTTCGCCAAAAGTTATGGTTCGTTTTTCATCGTTAATTTTAAATTGAATCGTTCGTCGTCATCGTTTGTTTGACGTTCGTCATTCCGAAAAAAAGTGTTTACTTTTTTTAGAAAGGACATTTGTCTCATGAAAATTAAAAATCTTTGTTTTTTGGCGCCAAAATGAACGACGAACGATAAGGAATTTCCTTATCGTTCGTCAAAAACTTTGTCGTTCGTCGTTCCCGAACGACAACAAATGAACCATAAATCAACAAGTCAGATACCCTTTTTTCTCTTTGTTTTGTGTATTTTATTCTAATATAATTTGATAATCTTAAGTTAACTATTACTGGCTCAAAAAAGAGGAAATTTTATTAGAGAAGCAACTGATAAAAGTTATATTTTATATATTGTTAGAGAAATGAAATAAGGATTTGTTTTTAATGTGTTGTTTTCAAGAAATTGTCTTCTTCATGTGTATAATAGGAATAATAATATAATTGTACATTCCCACCAGATAATACATAACGTTGGTCCAAAAACAGGAACTTTTAATATAAAAGTAGCCGACAAAAATATTAATTTGAATATTTATTGAGAATTGCCAGAAAAATCATATTTTTTATATATAGTTAAAAAATTGTCTTCTATATAATAAGAAAAACATCATTTTAGGTTCTTAATCGAAATCATGCTAGTTCAAAAAGAAGTTATATAGAAGGAGCAGCTGGCAAAATGTATAAATTTTCTATACTGCTTGATAAATGACGTAAACTTTGGTTTAAACAATGATGTGAAATTAATTGTACAAAAAATATGACAAATATCTCTTAAATAACAGCATTGATATTAACCCATGAATTATATTTATGTGAAAGGTAAAGATGCCTTATTAAATAGTATATAGCAACCTATGAAACCAAAAGTTTTTCATAATATCTAAAGCTCTGCCGATGTCGACACCTACCAATTACAAGCAAGATTATTTTTTGTATCTGCAAATATTAACCTCTTGAAGATATCCTCTTCAATTTAATGGAATAGTGGCATATATATTCACTAGAAAATGAACTAAAATTGCTATTTCAATATAATTTTAAACGTGAAAAGTTCTTTCAGCTGATGAGATTTTGTTTGTCTCCATCTTTCTTAATTGTAGCGAAATGGAGAGGGAGTGCGATAGCCGTAAGCGTTAAGGCATGTTCAATTCCAACGCTGGTGGCGCAGGTTCGAATCCCGAGAGGGAGTGGTCATTTTTTGTCTACCTCATTGATTAGATCCTAGGTTCGAGTGACTCATTTTAATGCTATAATACTTATTTATATCCTGTCGGATGCAATTCTATCGAACCATATGAGCAGAAAAAATGGAGAAGCCAATTAACTGTTTTTAATTTCAAGCCATTATTGAATTATTAATATTATTATTATTAGTTTGCCTAAATTGTTGAATTGGGTTGCATCGTCTGTAAGTATATTTAAGTATTAAAATAACTCAATCGTATCTAGGATCCTTTCAATAATCAATGACAGCATTTTATTTTTATCCGGATGAAGAAACTAAACATTCCGTAATGCAAACATTGTTTTTTTTGTACAAGCTTCACAATTTGATAAACATACATAAATAAGTTAGATCTAATTCAGAGTAATTTGAGTATAATAATATACACAAATAAAAATATTTAATAACAAAAATCCTTCAAATTTCACATTTTTTAAATATAAATAAAGCAAGTCCATGCGAGTTTCTTACATATTATATATTAAAGAGTCGATGAATATAACACAAAGTAGCCCTATGTTATACGCTTGTTCAAATATCGTACCTTTATCAGAAGGAGCTTCTTATACATTTTTTTATTACTCAGTGTGTATGTAACAAAATGAATCTCTACCTGAGATTATTATTCTGTAAATAATAAACCTAAGGTGTTTTTTTTCTTCTTCTATACTATTTCAGCTTCTACTTCTTCTTATTCAAGGAGTGAAGTACGACGTGGAAATAAGAAGAAAATATGTTATTTGGAGGATTGTGAGAGAAGAAAAAAAGACTACTTCGGAGTCCTTGGAATACGTCCATCTTCGTATCATGAGATAGCCTCAAAATGGGGAACAGTCTCGTTCGTGGCTCATTTTTTGCGGCTTCAAATCCTCCTGTAAGTAGTAGAGAAAGTATATATTTTTTTGCTTTTGTAGCAAATCATAACAAGACGAATAAAATTGAGCCGGAATGCCAATCCGATAAATATTTAAGAGCAGATCGGCGTTCCATTATATGAGGATGCCATAAGTCAAAATGAACTTGGAAAGAAATGTTTTTTGCTCAATAAATCTCAACCTACTGGAAATAATATATTTATCGTATATGTTGCAGCAGAGATATATATGTATATTATTTGCAATTAGGGAAATTAAAAAAGGTCCCTGCAAAAACTTGGATTCACTTTTTACCCCGACAATCACGACAATCTTATTAGCAGTGATTTTTGGGTGCGATAATGAGCGATAAATATCTCAGATTTCTAACTTTTTGTGGTCATTGTTTATCCATAAAAACCAATTGCTATGAAGCGTATCCTCATATGTAATAAGTTATTACTAATAACCCACAAAAACGTCATGGAAAAATATTGATTCCTCTAAAAGTATTTAAAATTATTATTTTGTAGATTTTTTAATATTGCCATATAAGATTTTAAAAAAATCTATATTATAACTTTATTTGCAAAACCAATTGAAAGCAAGGATGTTCTGCTATAGCAGAATCTTTTTAGCAGGTGTGGGACGAATCGATTAATGCTCAGTGGATTTTGGTGGGTCTGTTCTACGGGTTTTCTACAAATACCCATCGTTTTTAACTTTCAAAAATATCTGAATATCATTACCGATTTCATTATGATTTACGTCAATTAGTAGATATAGATAGAAAAGTGCGATCGATACTTTTTTTAACAGGAATCTTGATTTCTAAAAATACATTATATACTGTGTATTATTTTTAAAGAATCTTTGAATTATTTCCTTCAATCGGAAGATTGAGTACACAACTCACTAACAATTATAAATTAGTTATTTATTATTATTATTATTATATTATATATATATTCAATCAAAACAGATACCAGTGATAGTTTTTTTCTATCGAATCTTGGCTCTGCATATTAAAATTGGAAGACGATATCCAACAGCATTAAAAAATGATTAAACAAATCTGTTGATTAAAATATTTTTTCATTTTCAAATCAACATTTATTTTCCTCCTTTACAGATCACGATTCGGCGGCCCACGTCCTTGATGGACCTCCTTTCCAACCCATCAGAGGCCAGCGATAAGAATGCCAATGAGGATCCACTAGATCAAAACCTATACTTCCAGAAGTTCAAAGAATACTTAAGGTCTCGAAATCGCCTAGAAGAAGAGAACATTCTAGACTTTATGATTTCCTACAGTTCCGTTCGAAGGATAACGACGGAGCTGGAGGGGAATAAGCCTAAGAAAACAAAGGCTCAAGCCTCCAGGCTGAAAGAACGGAGAAAAGTGCTCTTTCTGCAGATTTGTGAGCAGTTTTTTAACTACGAGAATCCGGATGCTCTCATAGCTCTGGATTCCTCTATCCTCATGGATGAGCTTAATAGTTACTGCCAGGAAGCGACAAAGGAGCCCAATTTCTCCCTTCTGGACAAAGTCTATCAGGACAATAACGTGAAGGAAATTGAGACTACCTTTGAGCAGTTTATGGGTCAAATGGGCCAAAGCCGGACTGCTTGCATACTTTCCCTATTATAGTGCTGAAGTGCTCCAGTTGTTAGAAGTGAAATTACCATATTTTATTTATATCTAATTATTATAGTTATGCATTTTTTTGCCTTCAGAATATATATATATATTATGCCTCTCAATATATATATGTTCATTTAATATCCCACCATTTTCTATACATGGTTATTGAATGTTGATAATGTCATGAAACTTTTGGACATAACAAAATGTAATTGAAGCCACACTGTTAATAACACCTTTGATTGTCAGGGATGAAAATGGCTCAGAGTTATTTCCGATACTCTGTAATTTTTTATGTCCTTAATTGTAAATATTGACTATAAAATACGTTATAACAAGTTGGTTGATACGTAATTCATAATTATGAATTACGTTATGAATTATTATGTACAACACTGATTATAATCAGTGTTGTTCCCTAACGCGCGTGCGAGTAATATATTACTTAGTTAAATTACTGCAACTAACTAGAGAGAACAAACATATTAGATATAACTACTTTCAAGTAATAACTAATATTTAATATCCTAGTTACATATTACTTTCGTGAAAAAAAATATTCGACAGGGATTTTTGATGAAAAATAATGAACTGTGAATGTATTATGTGATGTCACCCAGTGGATATAAAAATGAAAACTAGGTTTGTTGAGGATTTATATGTACAATTCCTGTTTGAATTGCCTTTACTTACTATTGTTTCGGAATGCTCAAAAAAAAGTAATATCTAATATAAAGTAGTATATACTTTTGAGAAGTAATAACTAATATTTAAAAAGTAACATTACTACGCAGTAAAAACTAGTATACTACATACTACTTTCAAAGCAATATTCGACCAACACTGTTCATAATATTGCACAGCCATATTTTTAAGCTCCGTTCCACTTTTAACGAAACGCCGAACTGGGATGAAATATTTTGTGGGTACGGCGTTCCCGACATTTCCATATCACTTTTAGGTATACTAAATCTCAAGCGTTAAAGTAAAGTGACGCTACCAGGAAAAAACTCTTTTTTTCAAAAAGGAGATGGATCAACCGTAGTTCTTTAATATGCGCTAGAGGGTGTTTGATGAAGCAGCTGTTTCAAAATAATAACAATGTAAACAAAAAAAATATGGACAAACGTAGTTTATTTTTTTAACAATAGGTGCCGCTTATCATTTAACATTTGAATGAAATGTTAAATGGATAAGCGGCACCTATTGATAATAAAAAAATAAACTACGGTTTGTCCATCATTTTTTTTGTTTACATTTTCTTGTTGGCTACTTTACTTTAACGCTTTAACTAAATCAAATCCGACTTGGGCTTTTGTATGATTTTCAAAATTAAATGATTTTTACAGCTATTAGAAAAAAAAACTAAAATCAGCTTCACCCTAGTTAGACTATTTCTTAAACAAGATTACCCTTGTGTGCCATGCTAGCTCTCTTTGAATGATCTAAGAATAAGTGGCATCATATTGTGGTGCATCTTCTTATTTTGATCTCATGATGTCAGAATATATAAATGCAATTATTTATCTAAAATATTAAATAGAAACTAATACACAAAATCTTTTATATTTTAGAGTTATAACTTTTTATACTTAACTCTAATGTATGATATATTAGTTGAAGGGGGGGAAAACCTTATTGACTTTTTTATAGTATAGTATTTTCAAATTAATGTCATTAATTATTTAGGTTATTGTCTTATAAGTCCTGAGAACTACTTTAAAAATAAAACAACAACTAAATTGTAATTCCAAAAACCTTAAAAATTGTATCCCCAAACCATTTTGTATTATTATACACTTTGGATTCAGTCA
>CP045904.1:8050147-8089359 GCA_013387185.1 Caligus rogercresseyi | reverse complement strand
TGATCAACAATTCTAATTTGTATGAAAGTAATTAGAATACACAAAAGAAATCTTTGAATTTATAAGTATGAAGCATCATAGGACTTTATTCGGAAGAAGAAGTGATGTGCTTAGCCCAGCTGAATATTATATTGTCAAACCATTTCATTGTCTTAAGGACCTATTATTCCTATGTGTTATTAGATTTACCTCCGCGAAGGAGGTATGTTTTCACTGGCGTTTGTTGGTGGTTTGTTGGTTGTCAGCAGGATAACTCAAAAGTGCGGAACGGATTCGGATGAAACTTTGTGGAGTTGTTGGAAAGCCAAAAGGAACAAGTGATTAAATTGTGGCATCTCGGAGTGCTTCTTAAGATGCAAAATGAGCTAAATACTAATAAATATTTCAAGTTAGCCTACTCTCCCAATAGATGTCGCTGTGCTGTGCTCCTCTTTGACGTCAGTTTCTTTTTCTTTCCATATACCTCTAGAGTGTAAACAATAAAGGAGCTGTATATAGAGTTAAAGGGACAGTGCGTAGAGGGTTAGAAATGACAAAAAGACCAAGTGATTCATTTGATGGGGATCGGTGGAGCTTTGCACTCTCTGAGTCCTCTAGTTTTATTGTTGTCAAAATAATTGTGAAGGCAAGGGTTACAAATATTGTTAAAAATGGTAACCAAGTTGTTAATTTAGTATTAAAATATTGATTAAATTATCCATTGATTGAAAGGGATGTCAGATATTAATTTATATTTTTAAACCCTACGTTTTTGATAGAAGAATTTCTTTCATTTCATAATTGACGAGATTCAAACTTATTGTTTATTTATGAATACTTCAAAGACGGATGAAGTCAATTTGACTGTTTTTTCGACTTTAGAAGCTAATAGCTTAAATGTCAGTAATCCGATATGCTTCGAATTTTAATTATTTCACAAAATAAAGGTTTTTACCATGTATCAAATAATTAATTAATTAAAAGTTATAAAATTTGAAGCATATCGGATCACTGCCATTAAGTTATAAGTTTGTAGAGTAAAAAAATAGTCAAATTGACTTCACCGTCTTTTCTAGTGTTAAATAGGACTTTTAAACAAATAATTGTTAGTTTGCAATACAAAATACAACTATTGAATTTTAGATTCAGCAGAGATACACACTACTAGGTCTTTATGTTAAAAATCAAGGGTTTGAATAATTCTGAACTAACAATCTATTGACAACTGAAATTTCGTAAATGTTAAAGTAATAATGCTAAGCCAGCATTCTCAATTCACCTTTGATGCACAGCTTATCGAATCAAAGCTGTCGAAAACCCTTTCAAATTATTTTAAGGCTGTTAAGGCCTTTTATTGACAAAACCGCATAACTCTAGAATATTAATGTAATACAATTTAATATACTAATATCCTTATATAAAGTAAAATCTCCGAACTCAAATACTTTTTATCCATTTAAGGAAATATTTATGGCTTATTTTTTACAGCTTAATAGCAAAACCGTGTCGTATAGCTCATATAACACAATTTACAGTGCGAATATCATATCATAAAATACAATAAATACGAGCTCGATGATGACATTTATTTTATTTTTTTAAAGATTGGTTTTTAAAAAGATCTATCCTTGCTTGAGTATACTTTCAGTTCTGTACCCAAGCAAGTCTATTTCGCCTTGTAGATTGCGTGATTGAGTGAAATGCATTGTTGTTTTCCTTACTACTGTAGAAGTACCTAGTTAAGGAACTCACCCGTCCGCCTTGTTTTGGTCCACGTGAAGCTCTTTCTTAGTAAATTCCTTTCTTGAGCCGAAATGGGGGATCCTGCATCAACACTCCTCAAGGATTTTCCAACGAAGCTCCTCCAGGGCTCCTATAACGACCGTAAGGCCCTTTTTGGAAGCATTTCCGAGCTTCTGTCTGACTCCAGCCTTCCACAACCGGCTGCCAAAGGGATTTCAAAGTAGGGTGATGCACTGAAGACTCCTATAATAATTGGTGATGAACTCCTTCCTTCCTTCTTTCTTTCCAGGCTCCTTCCTCTCACCCTGGATCGATATGTGGACACTCCATCTCGAGCTCTTCTAAAGTCCTTTCTGCATTCCATTCCTTCGAATTACTCCGGAGCCGTCTTGACGGGGCTTTTGAGCGGTTTAAGGGATCGAATCAAGCCGGACTCCGTTCCGACGACTTCCAACGCTAAAACCGCACTCACTGCGCTCAAATGGCTCACCATTTGATCAAAAAGTATGGAATATAGCAAGATGAAAAAATGATCCGTCGAAAGATATGTAGAAGTAGACCGAATTGTACGAGAAACAGGAAATAGATTGACAGTGCGATATAGACGAACGATTGAGAAGCGGTAGACAGTAGGGACGGCGGTAGATTTTTTCTACTGCTAACGATTATTTTGCATGAACTGCATCCTTCCTTCCCCCCGTAGATTAATCTTTTTAAAAATCTACCAAATACCAATACCGCCGAAAGACGTTCGTTTTTTTATCCAACGATCTACCAACATCAATCGGACACAACTTACTACTGATTGCGGTGATAAATTTATTCTACTTTGCTCTAGGCTGTCAATTTATTATTTATCAAGTTTACAATGCAGTAGTATTAGGTTGTTCCATAAATAATGAGGTCGACCAATTAAAACTCTTAATTTTCATGAGATCAACAAAAAAAACTTCTCAATCAGTACACATAATTACCTCCGACTGCAATGACGTCGTGGCAGTGTCCCCGGAGCTTCCTGAGTTGGTCGTAGAGCCCCCAAACTCGTCCTCCGGAGTAGGTGCTTCAACTTCCGTAACAGGAACCTGTCACACAGGTTCAGGTCGGGTGAGTAGGGTGACTGTTTCCCCGGTTCCACGTCCCTCCGGGTCAGGAACTCCCTGGTATCGGTGGCAGTGTGGGGACGTGCATTGTCCCACATGAGGAGACAATCTTTCAGCCGGATCTTGTCCTTTTTCAGGCTGAGAAAGCGCTTCCAGTCGTCCTCAGGTACTCTATCATGGTGTTCCGGTCGGCTGTGGTCCCGACAGGTAGTGCAGTGATCGACACCCGCCTCGGTTTGCAGGTAATCCCCATCAGAATCATCGTCTTCCTCACTGTCTGTTTCACACGGAGGGTCGAGAACCGGGCCCCCGTGAGCTCCGCCCATACTTGCCTCCGCTCCGCCGAATCCCAGTAGAACCAGGACTCATCCTGGACTAACAGATGAGATCCCAGAAAGTCCTCCCCGTGGTCCTGAAACAGCTTCAGGAGGTCCTGACAGCACTTCACTCGCTGCGTCTTGTTGGCTTCAGAGAGCTGGTGAGGGACGAGCACGCTGAGGAGGTTTCGGAGCCCTAGATCCTCCGTCAGAAGCCTGAAAACAGTTGTAGATGGTAGGGACACCTCTGCAGCAACTTGTCGGGTGGTCATCCGGGGGTTATCCTCGACCAGGCGCTTCACACGGGTCACATTCTCCTCTGTCCTCGTCTCCCGGGGACGTCCAGGACGGGTCTTCTTCTCCAGGGCAAAAACACCCTTATCGAACTCAGTGTGCCATCTATGGAGGGTGGAGAGGCCATACAGTCTGTTCCCAAGCAAAAAATATGCGATAAGAACGCTCCCGTTGAAATTTTTGTGATAGCGTGTGAACTTTTCGAGATAGCTAACCTACTTCATTATTTATGGAACGACCTAATATTTTGGCAGGGAATCGAGTTATTTTGAACGACATAAATGTTTAGACTCTCCGAGAGTCGAAAAACCTGTCGAAGCGCGCTTCCACTCAAAGGAGGATTCCTTTTGGAGTGTTCAGACATTAAAAGGTGTTATGGGTGGTCTAGTGCCTATTTTAAAACTTGATTTTATTATTAATTATAAAAACTTTGCTCATGAAGATATTTTTTTTAAAATGTAACCATGAGTTTTAAAGAGAATATCCAAAGGCTTTTGACGTGTGTGGGAGCCTGTTCGACGAATGTAGGGTCAATTTATGATCAAACACCTCACGAGGGACCTCAAGGGTGCTGCAATGTGAACATTATGAAGAATAAATATATTTCCTGGTTTTATGGTATAGTTAAGTCTTAATATGATATTCATTTAAGGCATTTCGAGAGATCCGGGGTAAACAAAAAAATAAATATATGTATATATATTAGAAATAACCCGAAAGTGAAAATTGTACTAATGTTTAAATTCACCAGTAATTAGGTATACATTTAAGAAAATCCTAGTCTATAACTACATAAACATGTATAATTAGGAATTGAAAAATCATAGCCAAAACAACTTAGTCGAATTCGCTCGATTTAAGAATGGTATGAATTCTATTGATTTATTTTACAAATATTGTTTGTAATATATGTTTAAAAAAAACCAAATGTATCAAAACTGAAGTAAAGAATACAGTTACTCAAAGAAATGTCGGTTCCGACATGGCGTGTTCAACTCTCAATGTTGAGGGTGCAGGTTCGAATCCCGAGAGGGGATGGTCAACTTTGGTCTACCTCATTGATATGATCCTAGGTTCGATAGACTACATATAATGCTTATTATATCCTGTCGGATGCAATTATATCGAACCATATAGGCATATATATATATAT
This sequence comes from Caligus rogercresseyi, assembly GCA_013387185.1. NCBI lineage: Eukaryota > Metazoa > Arthropoda > Copepoda > Siphonostomatoida > Caligidae > Caligus > Caligus rogercresseyi. The sequence continues at coordinate 8,084,773 of CP045904.1, read as the reverse complement.
ATATTAGACATTAGTAACTATACAAGTTTTATTCCAAGGGACATGTAAGACCATTCTATTGGCAGGGCAGAACTTAAAGGTATTTTTGTATTGTATAATTCATGTGAACAAAGAAAGGATTGTATTGTCTTAATTTAATATTTATCCTTCTCTTCTAGAGTCGATTCTGCGTCTGATGATGAGCTATTGCTCTTCATGGGCTTGAACTTTGACCTCACAACCTCCATTCTATCTGGAGGCAGTGCAAAGACGAAGGAGGACTGTAGGAAAGTCCTTCATCAGCAATGGAGCCCTGGCTACAAGCTGAAGGAGGATTTTCTTCAGAGACTGTCTGGCGCTGAGTCCAGTCGGAAGACTCTGGCCTATGAAGTCCTTTACTTCTCCTGGATCAATAAGAACAAGGCGGATGACTCCTCAAAGCTCAAGTTCAAGTTGTTGGATGCTCTTGCAAAGGACGTTATCAGTTCCAAAACAAGGATCCCTTCAAATTTTGCTGAGGTAAAATGATGTTATATTATTTATTACTTGTTGGCAATGGCTTGCGATTTAAAGATACTCGCATATTTGGGCTCCTACGGCGCCCATATGTTCGCCCTTCGGGTAAGGGTACGTTTTCGAGCTAGTTTGTGAGTGAAACAGACCTTAAAGAATATAAGAGAGGAGAGAGAAAATAATTTCCTGTTTTATACTAACATCCTCATAAAAACTTTGTACAAAGAATATGTATTAAGTCACATGAGATGCTTTTTTCTTTTTCTATTTCTCTAACTCCTCCTCTCCTCCTTTTCTTTTCTTTTTTCCTCTCTTTACCTTGAAAAGTAGGTAGTAAAATCAGACAAGGTCTGATTTTTTTCCATTTCTGGTCCCATCACTTTGCAAATAGTTTTATTAGGTCCGTCTTGACCCAAGGATTCCATAGGTACCTTCAAAGTTCAAATTTGACCATAAATGTGGGAGGAGATAGCGTGCGGACATACAGACGGACAGAGATTGGTGAATTATTATATAGATTATATCGCTGATTACATATTAAGCAACAAAAATGCTATTATATGTATACACACATTGGAAAACAATTCTTACTCCATCGAGTACAATTTATCTGATTTTAAAAATAAGATGTTTCCAAATGGAATAATTAAACTTTATAAAGGTGTATAGTTGAATGTATCATTGACTAAGATAATCATCCAGCAATCATAGACGTTAAATTTCGGTAAATATATCGCTTAACACATGATATCATTGGTCAAAAAGTCCAATAGTTTGACTTGGTGGTAGCCTTCAAAAATATAGAGGCAATATCCAACAAATTAATTTAGTCATTTTTGCTGTCTCTGCCTTATTTTTTCTTCTTCTTGAACATTGTCAGCTATTATATACAAGGACTTGATTTAATACCTTAAGCAGCTGTTGGGTCTTTTTGTCGATAAGTGCTGGAAGATAGTTTATTAATTATATTTAGGGATTACAAAAAGGTTACTCTCGCAAACTTATCGGTAAAAATGATTTTCTCATTTAATAAGGCTGTTTATTTCTTTATTTTTATATGTCCGATAGTCAAAGTCATCATTCATTTGACGAAGGAATTTGAGCAAACTAAATTAACTTCCTTTTTTCTTGAGAATGAACAATATTACTTTATTCTATTAATATAAATAAGTGGAATTAGAGGAGGAGTCCATTCCAAGGATTCGCCGATGACGTCATGGATGTAGGGCCATGAAAAGAGATATTTCGTATTCTTTAGGATGAATTTCTTCTCTCTGAATGGCTAATGTTCACTCCTCAACAGCCAAGAGTGACGTCATACTTTGGAGCATAATGCCAACTGCCTTATTTCAGCCAATCATGTTTAAGAAAAGACCACCTTTTATATATCCCTAATTATAAGCGTGCCCTGATTAAACATGGCTTCATTACCAATATTAAAAACTGACTATGTGGGAACTTGTTACATATTCAAAAATATAAGTAAATAAGTATTATTTGTAAGGATTTAATTGTAATAAATTGTAACAGACAAACACAATTATATAGAGCCATTAGGCTCATTCTGGCTTTAATGACCATATGTTGTACAATCCTTTTTCTTTCTTTCAGAACTTTGACCTTCTCCTAGGGGAAGTCTCCGAGGAGGACTTCAAGGAGAAGCTCCTTCCTCCCATCAACAAATCCCTTCTCCGTAATCCTGAGGTCGTCATGGAAACCGTGGGCTTCATCTTCAAAGGGCTCAGGATCGAGCTCTCCCCTTACTTGCCCGAGTTGTCCAAGCATTTAAAGACGAACCTTCAGGCCAAGGACGATGATCTGAGGGAGAACACCGTGACTGTGATTGGAGCACTTCTTCGGCAATGCGGAATACTGGAGGGATTCAGGAGTTTCTGAGAGTCATTTTCGGGGTACTAGAGGGAAAAGAAGGGAAAATATCCGTGAATGCACAAAAGTTTAATCTCCTCAAGGCCACAGTGGAAATTGCTGGTTGTGCCTTGGATGATGCTTCGTTGAAGAAACTTGGAGTTCAAGCCATGGAACGATACATTAAGGTATAACTAGTGTTCTTGAATTTTGACTCATGCATACAAATGATTATCTTATGATTATCAAACTCAAATGAGGAAAACATTATTTACTCAGAAAATATTTCACTTTGTTCATTTATATACGTGGTGTTATTTTGAAATATCTCATTATTATTCCAATATTTTTTATAGGTTTTGGAAACAGAAGTCCACGAAGGGGTTTTGACATATACGCTAGATATGATGTCACATTGGGTGGATAAATGCCTTCCCGGCATTTCTGAGCAGTACATCTCCTGGGTCCCCAAGGGCCTCAAGCTTAAAACAACAACGCCCTCCCTTCGTCTCACATACTTAGGAGTCCTCTATCGCATTTTGAGCCTCGAAAGTAGCGAGGCCGTCATCACACAGGCAAGCCCTCCTCTATTAGCTTGCCTCGAGGCTTGCAGCAAGCAGCCCTCTCAAGTGAATCTCATTCACGAAGGAGTTCTCCTCTCTGCCTGCCTCCTACAGTCCAACAACGATCACACACCCGAGGTGACCAAATACCTGAATACTGTAAGAGCAACCCTCTGCCTTGATCGCTGTCTTCAGCCCATGAACAGACATGTACTCATATCCCTTGTGGACATCTCAAATAAAATGATCAGCATAGGAGGAGACTCAGAGGCTTCTGGAGGCATCAACTGGTACAAGTTCATGGTGATTGGCCTAACGCATGAAGATTTAATCGTGAGGCAACGCTCCAGTGCCTTGATAAAAAAGAACTATGATTCTCTCATAGGAGACTGCTTTTCCAAGGCACTCCTGGAAGAACTTCTCAGCTTTGTCTTTCATGCTGAGGTTGTCGAAAAGAATGAGAGTAATAATAATACTCTTGGCTCCTGGAACTTATCCCCAAAAGCAGTGGTTCACTCCCTCCGCACCTACGTGGGTGACTCGAAAGGCTCATCCCAAGCCCAATTCTTACTTCTCTGCCACCACGAAGCTATATTCTCTCAAGATCCTCAGCTATGGCTTCGACTATCTCCAAAGGGTCTTGCCTGGGCCTCCTCAGACGCCAAGTCCATTCTGGCCTTTCTAAAGGACCTTCTCCCATTGGAAATCTATCGCAAGGGCATAATGAACGTCTCCCGAACGCTTATCTCCGTCATACCCGATGTTTGGGCAGATTCTCTTCTGTCTCTCATGAGTGAAATCATTGTGGAAGATGAAATCTCCGTATCACATGATGACGTCTCCATCTATTTTACTCCAGAAGGGGAGGTGTATGATAAATCCGTCCTTGGAGGAGGGGGCAGCAATGGATCTCAAAGCATGAACATCAAGCGGGAGAGCAAGGCCTACTCCTATAAAGAGCAGATGGAAGAAATTGCCCTACGAAAGGAAATAGAGGAAAAGAGACGTAAGGAAGGGAAGCTCAAAGAACCTAAATTGACCCCTAAGCAAAAAGAAGCTTTAAACGCTCAACTCGTAATTGAGTCAGAGACTCGCCGGCGGGTTGGGGCCCTTATGGAACGGATCCTTCCCTATAACACCCTATTCACGGCCAGCATGTCATCAAATCCCTCTGCCTACGAACCAAGGGTCGTCAAAGTCTTTACCTACGTCTTTCTAGGCCTTAAGAACATTCTCCTGGAAGAGTCTTCGCGGGAAATCATTCAAGACTTCCGCGTGACCTTCGCTGAGGAGAACAATGCCGCCCTCTCTCAAATATCTGCGAATCTTCTTATCAACATGCATCTTAGGAAATGCACCATAGGAGATTCCCTCTTGGAGATATACCTCCGGAACTTTGTGGATCATCTATGTGGTTTGGTTGAGAATCCCAAAAAGGATTTGCGTCGTAGCCCCTCACATTTCAGCTTCCTCTTCCCTGTGCTCAGAAAGGCCTTTAAGGTCCTCAAGGATGATGAGGAACATCTACAAAAAGGCTTGAGCATCATGTCCAAGCACGCCGCCACTCGTGGCTCATCTCTTTACAATCCAAAATACTTACCCCGCACACAAATGCTCCTGGTTCTGATCGACCTCATTGATGACTTGCCCGTTCGTCTTCAGCAGATGGCAACCTGTGTCATGGTTGAGGTGGCTGAGTCTGCCTCCGGGAAGGAAGGCTGTGACACCATATCTGATGATGAAGTGGAGGTCTTGCTCTCTGCGGTTCAGAGTGAGTCCAAGTCTGTCCGAGATGGAGCCTTGCGATGCATGGTCGTCACATTAGGCCCGGAGTTTAGCTCTTACTCAAAATATAACTTCATTCGCCGTCTCTGGATCGCCCAACACGATGAATGTGAGGACATTGCCTCCACGGCAGAGGAGATATGGAGCAACATTGTAGGGCTTGAGGTGAATGACGCCCTAGCCTCTGAGGTACTCTGTGATGTCTCTCATCATAACTCCTGCGTGAGACGCTCATCTGCTCTAGCCCTAGCCAGCCTTTTGAAGAGTGAGAATGCCTCTGTGGGAGAAACTCTGGAATCCCTCCTGGCTATCTATAAGGATAAGCTTGAAATGACGCCTCCCGTCAAGGACAGCTTGGGAAGAATCGTCTCTGAGCCCATCGATTATTGGGAGGCGAGGGCTGGTGTTGCCTTTGCCATTGAGAAAATTTCACCCTTCTTTGACCCAACCATGGTGCAGACGGTCATGAACTTCTTAGTACCAGATGGACTCAGTGACCGAAATGAAGTTGTGAGGCAGCAAATGCTCGACACTGCTGTGAGCACCATTGATTCACACGGAAAGGAAACGAGCAATGAGCTTCTACCCGTCTTTGAGGAATTTATGGAAAACGCTCCGGCCTCCGAGACATTTGACTGTGTGCGCCAGTCTGTGGTGGTCCTCATGGGCTCACTGGCTAAGCATTTGGACCCTGAGAGTGAAAAGGTGCGAACCATTCTCCGACAGCTCATATTGGCCCTCAACACCCCTTCTCAGCAAGTACAAGAAGCCGTTGCCAAATGCCTTCCTCCCTTGGTTCCCTCCATCAAATCCGAGGCATCCTCCATCTTCTCTGCCCTCCTACAAACCCTTCTCGGATCCGAAAACTACGGTGAGCGCAAGGGAGCTGCCTATGGCATTGCAGGCCTTGTGAAAGGCCTGGGAATCCTCTCTCTTAAGCAATGCGAAATCATGAGCCAACTAACTGAAGCCATCACGAATAAAAAGAATCATACACATCGTGAAGGCGCTCTTCTCGCATTTGAAATGCTTTGCACCATGCTGGGCCGACTCTTTGAGCCCTATATTGTCCACATACTGCCTCATTTGCTCCTTTGCTTCGGAGATAGCGTGGATCACGTTCGACAAGCCGCAGATGACACTGCTCGCGCCGTGATGAAAAAGCTATCTGCCCATGGGGTCAAGCTGATTCTCCCCTCCCTTCTGGATGCCCTGGAACAGGACCAATGGCGCACCAAAACGGGCTCCATTGAGCTCCTTGGGGCCATGGCCTTCTGCGCCCCTAAGCAGTTATCCAGTTGCCTTCCCTCCATCGTGCCCAAGCTGATTCATGTGATGGGAGACTCTCATCATAAGGTTCAAATCGCGGGGGCACAAGCCCTCAAGCAGATCGGCTCTGTGATCCGTAACCCTGAGATCCAAGCAATTGTCCCCATTCTCCTTAAGGCCCTTCAAGATCCGGCCAAGAAGACGGGGCATTGCCTACAGGCTCTTTTGGAGACGAAATTTGTTCATTTCATTGATGCCCCTTCTCTAGCTCTTATTATGCCCGTTGTAAAGCGTGCATTCCAGGATCGATCCACGGAAACAAGGAAAATGGCGGCGCAGATCATTGGGAACATGTATTCCCTCACGGATCAGAAGGACCTGAGTCCCTATCTCTCGGGTATTATTCCGGGGCTTAAAACGTCTCTTCTGGATCCTGTACCGGATGTACGAGCCGTGTCTGCACGAGCCCTTGGTAAGCATTGTTTATTCGAATTTATTTTATACAAATCAGGTGTTTTGTGCACCTAATAGGGTCATTAATGACTTTAAAAATAATACAAATTGCATAAATAATATATATTTTCTCTAAAGAATGAACACTTTAAAACGTATTTAAACTATATATTTCTTAACATAAAATATTCAGAAAAGTATTTTTAGAACACAATTTTTTTTTGCTCATTATGAGGACTGACTGTTTGTATGATGGTTTTAATATGGTTTTGCTTTATATGGGTTAAAAACACACTTTTTGCAAGCTCAATTTTCTCTTAATATAAATGCACAGTCTATATATAACTAAAATTTATTCTAACTCTTCTCCAATTACTTATATTTTTCATCATTTTTAAATTACAGGTTCCATGGTAAAGGGAATCGGAGAATCCAGCTTCGAGGAGCTCCTTCCTTGGCTCATGTCCACCCTCACGAGCGAGTCCTCCAGCGTGGACCGCTCCGGAGCCGCCCAGGGTCTCGCAGAGGTCGTCGGTGGCCTTGGTGTCGAGAAAATGGATGCTCTCATGCCAGACATTATCAAAACGGCAGAGAGAATTGACATTGCCCCACACGTCAAGGACGGATACATCATGATGTTCATTTACATGCCCCTCGTTTTCCCCAAGGAGTTCCGAAAATACATCAGCACAATCATTAGCCCCATTCTAAGGGCTCTTGCAGATGAAAATGAGTTTGTGCGGGAGACTGCCTATAAGTCCGGACAGCGGCTGGTCATGACTTACGCAGAGAGCGCTATTGAGCTCCTTCTCCCTGAGCTGGAGAAGGGAATGTTTGAGGAGAATTGGAGGATTCGACATTCATCCATTCAACTGCTTGGGATCTTCTCTATAAGATTTCGGGTGTAAGCGGGAAAATGAGCACGGAAACATCGAGTGAAGACGACAACTTTGGCACAGAGCAGTCACAGCGTGTCATCATTGATATCCTTGGGGAGGACACACGGAATCGCGTGCTTGCAGGGCTCTATATGGGTCGCTCGGATGTGGCTCTCATGGTTCGTCAGTCCTCCGTCCACGTCTGGAAGGTTGTTGTGAGCAACACTCCTAAGACACTCCGTGAATTCTTCCCACGCTATTTAATCTCCTTCTGGGATGTCTCGCAAGCAGCTCATATGATAAGCGGCAAATTGCTGCACGCACACTTGGTGATCTCGTTAAAAAGCTAGGTGAGCGGGTTCTACCTGAGATCATTCCTATTCTGGAGGACGGCCTCAAATCAGACCAACCCGAGAAGCGACAGGGCGTATGCGTTGGCCTCTCTGAAATCATGGCCTCTACTACGAGAGACAGTGTCCTCACATTCGTGGACAACCTCGTCCCCACGGTTAAAAAGACGCTCTGTGACGATCTACCCGAAGTGCGAGTAGCGGCTGCTAAGACCTTTGACAGCCTCCACAGCACCGTGGGTGCCCGAGCACTGGACGACATCTTACCTGACCTCCTCCTCCAATTGGATGACCCAGAGCTTCACGACAACACCCTTGACGGCCTACGACAGGTCATCGCCATTAAATCCCGCGCCGTACTGCCTTATCTGATCCCTAAGCTGATATCCAGCCCCGTCAACCTACGCGCCCTGGCCAGCCTCGCCCCTGTTGCTGGAGAGGCGCTTCATCGTCATTTACCGCGGATTCTGCCGGCGCTCATGACTGCCATGAGCGGGGTTGAGGGCCGGCTCAGTGAGTCACAGGAGTTGGGCTATGCCGTCACTGTCATCCTCTCCGTGAATGACGATGAAGATGACACGGGCGTAAGCATCATCATGGAGGAATGTATTAGCGCCTGCAAGTCCGATAAGCTCCCCACCAAAACCACTGCCGTTCTCCTACTCCATGCCTTCTGCAGCCAAACCAAAACGGACATTCTTCAATACGTCCCACAACTCATTCGTTCCCTCATGCACTTATTCACGGAAAGCGATGAAGTCATTCTTCAAGAGGCCTGGAACACTCTTAATGCCGTCACGAAGGGCTTGGACAACGCAGAGCTCATGAGCCTCGTTCCCGACGTCCGACAGGCACTCCGCTTCGCACTCATGGACAACGAAGGCAAGGATCGCCTTGCGGGCTTTTGTCTCCCTAAGGCATCACTCCAATCCTACCCATTTTCCGTGAGTCCATTCTGAATGGATCCCCGGAGCTGAAGGAACAGGCAGCCGTTGGCCTGGGAGAGGTCATACAGGTCACAAGCCCCGAGTCCCTTAAGCCCTCTGTAGTACACATTACGGGTCCCCTCATCCGTATTCTCGGGGATCGCTTTGCACCAAGCGTCAAAGTTGCTGTCCTTGACACCCTTGCCACGCTATTGGCCCGTGCGGGTGTCATGCTCAAGCCCTTCTTCCCACAGCTGCAGACCACCTTCCTCAAGGCTCTCAACGATCCCATCCGCTCCGTGCGGCTAAAAGCCGGACTTGCCCTCTCATACCTCATATCCATCCACGCCCGACCAGATCCCCTATTCAATGAAATCCTCAATGGAATCAAAAACTCCGATGAAACCCCCGTTCGAGACACGTATCTTCAGGCACTAAGAGGCTGTATTAGCCCCTCAGGCGGGGAAAAACTCACGCCAGCTATCAAGCGACAAATCCTCAGTAGTCTACTGGGCTTCCTTTCCTGCCCAGAGGACTCCAGCCGAACCGTAGGAAGCGGCTGCCTTGGAGCTCTGTGCAAATGGCTCTCCCTTGAGGAGCTGGAGTCTACATTTGATGGGAATATCCTATTATTGAGCAGCAAAGATCCCATTTTATTACATGGAAGAAGTTGTGCTCTCTTTGTTACACTCAAAGAGGCCATGGAGGTCGTTTATACCTCACGCGGGGAGGTCATAAAAAAGGCCGCCCTCTCTTATCTCACTTCAGAATCTGTTGAGATTGTGAAGAATGGTCTTAAGGCCATTGGATATATTCTCCTCCATCACTTATCCAATGGAATAAGCCCTCTTCCCTCTGAACTCATCAGTCCCTTCGTCAAGAGCATGAATCACAGCTCTAACGAAGTGAAGGAGCTGGTGGCCATACTGGCCAACTTCCTGGCTTCCTCTTCTTCTTCTCCCAACGCAATTCCCTCAGAGCTCCTTAAGCCTCTCCTTCCCATGCTCGTTAACGGAACCAAGGAAAGAACACTGCCGTCAAGGCTTCAAGTGAATTCGCTCTCATTTCCCTGCTTCGCCTTAAGGAAGATCCTGCCAACCGGACTTTGTGGACATCCTTGATACGGAGGGGGCAAAAGAGGCTCTCATTGATACTGTGAGCAAGCTTCTTCCTAAAATTAATAGTCGAGACAGCGGAAATGGGGGATCCGAAGTTCTGGATAACACGCTTTTGAAATAAAGCACACAAAAAATAATACCTTTTTTGTATAATTCATATTACAATCTACGAATATATAAAAAATAGCAATTTGATATATCATTAATAAGGGGCTAAGTTCGATTTGGGCCTGATTTTTGGGGGACTAAACAAACGATTATATATTTTGAAAATACACATTTTTTTAAACAATCCATAAGAACAAAGAAAGTCGAACCCCAATAACAGAAATAATAATAAAATAACAAAATGTTGCAATCTACTGATTTTTAACCTATATATTTTACTAATACGCAAGTTTACTACATCAACAGTTCAAAAAAGACAAACTAATGTTGCACATCCCTGAGTTTTTTCACTCAATATTAAAGCAGGAGGCAAATAGTTTGTGTTGAGTAAACAACAAATTATAATTGTACAACGATTATCATTGACTACATAATTTTTTTTTACTTTCCCCCTCGATATGCCACACTATTCTTTTCAGTCTCCCAAAGCCTGACTTCATAGAGTGAAACCCCATCCCCAAAATGCGGGGTCAAGCAATCCCAAATGTAAATAGCAATATTCTCCGCAGTCGAGGTTTTCTTTCCCTGAGCAAAATATGGTACGTCCAAATCTATGTTTCGGTGATCCAGGGTCCTTAGGACATGGGTGGCTATGAGCTCTTTTAGGTCCACCAGGTTCATAACAAAGCCTGTCTTTGGGCATGGCTCACCCGACACCGTTATCTCCACATTGTAGTTATGCCCGTGGCCATTTGGGTTATTACACTTCCCGAAGAGCTCCTGATTTTCCTCAGAGGTTAGACTATCTGAGTGAAGACGATGGGCTGCGCAGAAATGCTCTCTTCGGGTGAGATATACAGTCATTTTGCTAACTTACCTAAAGAGTAAAATTATTTATATATAATAGTTGAGGAGGAATATTTTTTCTATATATATTTATAGCCTTAGCGTGCAAAGAAAGACCATCTGTTGCTTTTTTTCTTCCTTTCCAAGAGAGAAGATGTGACGTTTAATATCTTCTACAAAACCTTGCATCATTCATATGTCTATAATGCTATGAAATCAAGAATATTGTTTTGTTATAAGAATCTAGATTACTCTCCAACAGTATTTTCAAATAAGGAAGGAATGCCCATATAATATTTTTGGTTTAATGCATTTTATGCATTGGCAATACTTTATTAAAATAACGCATTTTGTGGGTATAATTTTTTAAATATCTTAAGCAAAAATTGGGCCTTTAAAAATAATATTCGATAATTTGTACATTTAAAAGATCTGATAGAGATTTAAAATATTTCTCTTTTATTAATACGAGGGCTGGCCAATAAGTCCGTGACTTTTTAAATGAAACAAAGTTTTTTTGACAAAAGCTAATTTTATTTTTCAACATAGTCTCCTTTGAGCTCTATACACTTCGTCCGGCGTTTCTCCAATTTTTTTTATCCCTTCCAAAAAATAAGATTTCTCGAGGTCCTCAAAATATGTATTTGTTTGTGAGATGATTTCATTGTTGGAATAAAATTTCTTTCCGGCAAGCCATTTTTAAGGTTCGGAAACAAGAAATAGTCACTCGGGGCTAAATCTGGATAATAAGGCGGATGAGGGAGCAATTCATAGCGTAATTTGTAAAATTTCGCCATGGAAACAACACATGTATGGACTCTTGCATTGTCTTGATGAAAATAACTTTTTTCTTGGGCAAATGGGGTCGTTTTTTCTTTAAATCCTCATTAAATCGGTCCAATAAGCTGGTATAATATTCGCCATTCATTGTTCTTCCCTTCTGAAGGTAATCTATGTGGATTACACCACGTGCATCCAGCATTGACAGGAGCAGTGTTGACAACCAAATTATATGGACGGAAATACAAAAAGTCACGGACTTATTGACCAACCCTCGTATATCAAGGAATATACTGCTTTTTCTCTTAAAGGGACGATATCATGATGAATTCAGCTTATTATTGCTGATAAAAAATAAATACATGTTTCACGTAACTAAATCCTAAGGTAAAGGGCCCCCATCTGCTAAATTAATTTGTATTAATAAATATTAATGATATTTGCGACACCTCCCTTGTGTTTTGTATAAAAAAACATTGGCCAATAGACAAGTCTTATGAGGACACTTCTGAGCCTTTTTAATACGAAGTGTCACTTGCGACTCCCCCGTTTTAAATTCAAAATATTCAGCTATGCAAGAAACGAGTCAATTATGGGTTATGTCGTTTTCTCAGAGCTGGGATTCTGAAGGAGGAAAATAAATCTTCCATTAGTTAGTAGCGGTAGTTGGTAGCAAGTTGTGCCCAATCGGTATCGGTAGATGGATATTTTTTCTCTTTAATTTTAACGACTGATTTGTTCGTTTCCCTCTATCTCTCGAACGATTCATTAGATCTTGATAAAATTTTCGGTGAATAGCTTTGAGAATACAGGGAGTATTTTAGTGGGATTGTAAACTCCTGGAAAATTCGTGATCGCCATGCTTATTTTATTTGCCAAAACGTGTTTTGTCGATTTTTTAGAATTACCAAGTTAGATTTTGACCAAATTTTCTGTGAATGATTTTGAGATGTTAAGACGTGTTTTTTTTTTTTTTTTGGTGCTTACCCGATGATGTCACATCAATCTCAACTTTTCTTGATAAGATATAGAGTCGCTTAAGTTTTTCCTTTGCTGTTTTCCCCATAGAGATAAAAAGATATAGAGAGCTTATTCCTTTCAGATGTTTTTGTGTGTCCAAAATAACAAAGTAATTTGTACTACGTCATCGTAAGCTTATCATAGAGATAGATTCGATCTATGGGTTTGAATCTACCGCTGACATTTTTAGGGAGAAAGACACGCGGCTTAAGGGTTGTGCACACCTTAGCCTCGGGTGTTCCGCCGCGAGTTGAAATCTACGCAGGTCCATAGGACTCGCGGCGGAACACCCGAGGCTAAGGTGTGACAACCCTTAAGCCGCGTGTCTTTTCTCCCTAAAAATGTCAGCGGTAGATTCAAACCCCATAGGACCCCAGACAGAGTCCCATGAATAGGTTCCACAAAGTTAAATAAATAGCGCGGAAAATGCTTCACTACAAAAAAGCTTGGCGACAAAATTACCTACGAAAAAAAGAAGAACGACAAAATACTTCACTACAAAAAAGCTTGGCGACAAATTTACCCGCGACAAAAAGAAGAACTACAAAATTGACTGACATAAAAGAGCAAGTGATGTATTTCCGCGACAAAAAAAACGGCTATAAAAAGCTCTGTGACAAATTTACTCGCGATGAAATTACTGGACACCCTTTTTAAGGAACTACTTTTAAGTAGATCCAAAGTTTCTTTGAATGACATTGAGTTGTTAAAGTGTGTTATTGTTTTTATGGGTGATGATTCCCCGCTATAATTTTTCGGGAAATAACCTTTCAGAACGCAACCTTGTGTTCACAAATTAAAAAAATTGAAAGTCGTGTTCTCTTATTGGTGTCACATCAGATTTCCTATTTCATAATAAAAAATATGATGCATCTCTCTATCTCTTAACTTTATAAAATTATCCATTTTGTGGGTATTATTTTTTAAATATCTTGAGCGAAAATTTATGATATCTTTATCCCAACATGGAGATTAATTTGACACCGTTCTCCATTTTCCACGATAACGATAAAGTCTCACAATCTCTTTAATTTTTTCTGACGCTACCATACTTGAATTCAGCACTCTATATTCTCTATGACAAAATATGAAGTCTCACTTTCACTTAAGATCTATCTTAGCCAGGGTTGTGGACTGACGGAAAAACGAACGCCGTTCGAGAATGCACGTTCAAAATCGAACCCTGAACGGATTATAAATGAAATGACGAACGCAATTTTTTTTGGCGTTCGTTGTTTCAACTGAAAATAAAAACTTTAGAAGATACTTTCGGCGCGACAAGTGTGGACATTTTTTATATAAAATAAGTTCAATCAATGTTTCTTCTGACACCCTAGAAAATAATTGGGGACATTTTTTACTAACAGAAGTGCAATTGAAATAAATTACTGAAGTCATTATGACGGTGTGTTTTTTATAAATCATGAAGTTTTTTCAAACTTGAAATAGGAAATAATTGATATTTTTTCCATGAAAGGACGAACGCTTAAAAATTGAACGCCTGAACGGATTTTTTTCAAATCGAACGGGCGAACGCTAAGACTGCGAACTCCCACAAGCCTGATCTTAGCTGTCTTTCTCCAATCAATGGCGACCCAACAAATACCCCGATATTCAGCGCTATCATACGTGACTTCGGCACTTTATGAAATAATTTAAAAATAACTTCTTTTTAAGATGTCTAATATCCAGCCTTAAGTAATAGAAATAGGAAGAAATGGCAATAAGGACCCAATGATGTGTTTTAAGGAACTGATTTTAATATGAAAAATCACGATTACTTCACTAGAATTTCAATCCTGTCTTCGTCCTTACAAGATATGGCAGCTGTCTAACTTCAGGCTACCGCTAATGTAAATTTTATCTACCACCCGTGTAATTTGTGTAGCTATAAATACCGTCAATACGATCAACAGAGAACGAATTCAAATCACATAATGAATTCTTGTATATTTTTCTCTTCATTAACGATAAGAAATATATATTTCATATTAGTAAAAATGTTTTGTAGTTTTTATGGCGTTGATTGACACAGAAGTGGCAAATTACAATTTTTTGTATCGTATAAAGGAGGTTAAATCTTCCAAAATCCATAGATATAGTTACTGCAGTATTCTTTTCTCATTTTAGCATCAAAGTTGATTCAAAATCATGCATAAGTGTAATACCCAATCTGTTCATCCTACTCAATTATATAAAATAGTGTTGCAATTCTTACACTCACCGCCTTGATAGGTATAAAATAAATATTTTTATTCGCTAAACCGTATTTATTTATGAAATATATACATATGACAACTATAAAAGCTCTTTTTATCGCCTATTGCGCCACAACTAAATCCTCCTGTCACTTTAGAAATCTGAGACTCTCCCCTTCCGTTCCCAGTCTCCGAAGCGTGTAGGCTCGGGTCCCTTGGGTCCTCCGATTTCTCCGGTGACGGGATTTACGGTGTCCTTTATCTTTTGCTCATTTTCCTCTTCCTCCGAAATGGGTGCTGCGGAAGGGGTATCGCATTTCGATGGAGGAGGATCTTTGGAAGATGAGGAGTATGGGGCTCGGAGAGTCTGATTAAGAAGAAATGGGACTCTTCGAGAGAGGGACAACACATGGATTAGAGAGCTCATAGTTGAAGAATGGCTGACTTATGTAAGAAAAATAATTATTTACCTTTTAGAATTGTTTTGATTTCATGCTTATTAATATACTTCATAACCTAAAAAACGGAAGATTTTATTTCTTAATAATCACAAACCCCTCCTTTTGTATTTTTTTAAAGGCACTTCTTAATATGACAATGCTCTAATTATAACTAAAGCATTTAAGGAAAGTGGCACGTCGAGAGTATAAAATACCAAATAGGAGGTTTATCTCTAAATATTTTATTGAATTGAAATATTACTAACTTTGGCTATTAAATTCGAAGGTTATACTGTTAAGTGGCTTTAGCGTACATCCAAGAAAAACTTTCAAGCACGTAAGCTATGCGTTCTTCGCAAGAGCAGTCTGGCCAATCCTCTCGGTTGAGCTGAGTTGCTTTTTCTTGTTCAATTATATTTTTCTTTGCTTGGGAACGGTTTGAACAAGATGGGATACTTAAGAACCTTAAAAGGGCTTTGGCTACATGGGTTTGAACTAGGTTTGTTACGTTCTTTCTAATGGGCTAAATACCTCTCTATACTTCAATTTATACAAGTTAACATGAGAACCAACTAAAATATATATTATGTGCATGGTATGATCTAAGGATAAAAAAGTATTTTGCTGTTCATGGACTCACTAGTTATTCCAAAATTTTAGCAAGTCCGATTACACAGCTCTGTTTTTCAGTACATTTTATATGGAACCATGATGTCTGCAAACTAGTAGAAAAAAATCACTTGCAGCCCTCATTAAACAGCTTGAGCAATGAATACTAAAACATTATTTTGCTGGGAATTTTTATGGGGTGGATGATGATCAGTAACTAGACCCTATTTTGTGTCATGATTAAGAGCCTTCATTCAGTTTATCATGACATGATAGTTATGCAGCATGTTTCGACTTTGAATTCTGGAACAATTAAAAGATCATCTTTGATCAAGTGATCAAAGTTGTAATGGAATTTGGATTTATTGTTCGAGCCACCATTTGTGACGCCCACAAAGTGAATCAGAAAACATATTCCATAGAATTATGCCATGGAAGCATCAATACTTTTATTCATCATCCTCTGACTCCGGATAGGAAAAGGTATTTATTGTTTGATTCTGTTCACATTATGAAAACTTCTATAATAACTTCGTGTCTCGTGGCCATTTTGTCTGTCCAAATTTCAGAGGCCAAAAACAAAGGAAATATGGCACATATTGTAAATCTATACAATCTTAAATTAGGGCAACCTTTAAAAATAGCTCATAAGCTCACAGAACGAGTATTGTACCTCCGTACATTAGAAAAAATGAACGTTAAACTGACGAACAGTCTATTTCACGAGTCTACCATTGCCGCTTTACGTCACTATGGGAGTGAAGAAGACAAAAAAGATTGGATGGTTACGGTAATTTTTTGGAGGTAATATGGACGTGATGGATGATAATTAATACCCGTTCTCCGCAAATAGGCTTTCATAAAAGAAACCCTTGGAAGAGAGCCATACTTCTAATTCCTCCCAATTAGAAATATTTGCAAGACTTTACATCATGGTTGAATGAATAGGAGGCAGCGGGAGATAAAGCCTCAAGTCTACTCGTGACACTTTTTTAGCAGCTAAACAACTTCAAAAGGCTTATGCGAATTGGCTGAAGATTTGCTCGAAGAAACTGATGTCAATTACGCACTTCTTGGCCACATCAATTCATATTGTATTGAAGCTCGGTTTGGACTCTATAAGAGAAGATGTGGGACGAACATTGAATTAAGCGTGCGCCAATATTTGGATTCAGAAAAAGCCTTTGAATGAAGAATATCATAAGTTTAGGCGAAATTTCACTGGAAGATCTGGAATATCATTTTTCTGAGGATATAAATTCAACAAATGAAAAGATTACTCTTCTTCTTTATATATATTTTCCAATTTAAAACAACATTTTACTTTTAAAGATTCATTTAGATATATTAATGACGTATCTATAGTTTACTTTTGTTCTGGTTATATCGCTCATTCCTTATGTAAAACTATAGCCTGTCATTCTTGCCACAATTTATTGACAGCTTTAAATAAAAATTCGATGTTAAATTATCTCCTTAGAAAATATTGATGATGAAAGTAAACTTTTAGATCAAATTAATCGAGCTGGGCTAACTCGTCCTTCTGATGTTCTTTTTAACGTGTTCCTTTGTTTATGCTTTTTACAGAAATTCCAAAGTATCTTCAAAGGTTGATTTCTTCCCCTTCTTCAAAAAATATTTTAGTTCTTTCGTTTATTAAACTTTTGGAAAATGATACTTACCTTTGGGATTATTTTAGCAGAATGCGAAGAAGACCATTCCTTTGAAAATTTATTCCACAAATCGCTGCTAAAATTTTTAATTGTATGTCCAAAAATTATGTTTCGGAAATCAATGATCAAATTCACAAAACACAAGAAAAACGAGCAGTCAAAAATATGACAAATAATTCTAAGAGATTGAAAAAACTTAAAGGAGAATAAACAAAATGTATGTATGTTATTATAATTTTGCAGAATGTCTTAAATGTATCTATGTTATTTAATATATGTCCATAAATTTTGTAAATAGTAAATAGTAATAGCTTATTAATATTCTTAGCATTTTTCTGACCGATTTGACGACGAAGTGAAGGAGGAAGACAGTACGACCGCCCCTCATAATTCATCTAGAAAAAAAGAAGATAAAAGAAAGAACGCATCAAAATGTATTGAATTTTTTGTAATAAATGTAAAAAATAATAAAATAATTAGTAAAAATATGTTAACAAAAAGGGAGAGGTTTGTGAGGTTTTATACTATAATAAAGAGAGGCCAGAGAGATGCCTCTATGTTTTTCAGTTTTTTCTCTTTCTATGTCAAGTCGGTATTAAAATCATCCACAGCCATGTTTGGTGCTATGTACATAGGCTAAATCTGGTATTAGCAGACCAGAGCTCGGATTCGTTAGAAAAATCTACCGCCGGTTCGGTATTCGGTATATACCTTCTACCGATCGATGTCGGTATTCGGTAGATTTTATTATATATCTACAGTATCGATCGATATTCGGTACAGTAGATTAGAAAGAGAGATAAATTTATTTATGTATCTGCTCTTACTTCTTCATATGCATTTAATATCGGACAATTTATAACAAAGGACAATTAAATACATCATTCGATATAATTATTACAGATCATTTGAAATTTAATACATACTTATCTTATATAAATTATATATGTACTAACGGAACGCTGAACGCAAAAAAAACTGAACGCTCACAAGCCTGTCCTGGTTACAAATGATGGCTTTCACAATGGTGTTTACAGTCACCTGAATTCGTTGAACAAAAATCTTTGCAAACCTGAAGCCTTTAGTTTTTGTATAGTGAAGGTCATGAACTTTGCAAACAATTAGTGAAAAATGTAAAGTCACATTAGAGAGAGGATACATTGTGTACATATTGGGGGCCGTATAAGACCGGTTAGGGCAAAATTGACTAGATGGATACATTCTTCCCACTCCACTCCTGTATACATACATATAATAATAATAAAAAAGTTATTACATTTTTATGCATTGTTTACCTATTCGTAATTTATGTTATTTTAAGCATTAGTTTATTAGACAAAGATTAAAAAACAAGGTTTTGTATATTATTTAAATAAGGTAAGAATATTCTTATTGGTGTCCTTTTGATATTCTTGTGGCTTTAACTTGAATAAATTTATCTAATTTTTTAAAGAGGACATTTGTAGCAAAAAAAATAATAATTCCTTATATTCAAATATTATTTCTACATTTTGTATTGTCATTCCTCTAAATAAATATAATAAAAGTCCTGTACAATATTGTCATGCTTTTGTGCAAATAAAAACAAAAATAAATGATACTAATTATGTATAAAATGATCTTCTAAGGTGATCAAGCTTTTCTTTGACACTATTATATTTTTTTTTCATTAGAAAATGGTGCTCTGACAAACAATACATTATTGGACAAAGGTAGGAAAAACGAGGCTCTATGACGAACAAACATTTTTGTTGATATTTTTCTGTTATACATCCATAGAGCTTTAATAAAAAACAATTGAAAATATACACTCAGAGAGCAAACCTCCGCCGTCACGGGTCCTTATGAGCCTTCCGAGGCGGATTTTTCACGACTGGGGCGGCGTAGACGGACAGGGGAGGGTTCTCCTCGACCGAAATTCCGAGAGAAAGACGCTCCCGGCACCCAATTTCACAGCACAGCGACATCTATCGGCAGAGTAGGCTAACTTGAAATATTTATTAGTATTAGCTAATTTGGACCTTAATTCTGCACTCAGAGATGCCAAAATTTAATCACTTGTTCCTTTTGTTATTTCCAACAATTCCACAAAGTTTCATCCGAATCGTTCAGTACTTTTGATTATTCTGCTGACAAACCAACCAACAACCAACCAAACCAACGCCAGTGAAACAATACCTCTTTCGGCGGAGGTAAATATTACTATGATATGAACAAAAGTCTATTTTATATTTGCAGCTATATATTTTTTTAAACTTTTATATTCTGTATTCTAAATAATTAAAGTAATTCAACTAAGAAAATTCGAGATCAAGGGCGGGGGTCGTTATCAAAAAGAAATTCCTCCATCTCTGGGATCTCGCCTCAAAAGGGCCAGACCCCAAGTAAAGTACAAAAGAAATAGTCTCCGACTATTCCATATATTTTTTACTACTGTCAATATGTCATCCTTAAAACAAAAAATATTTACCTCCGCCGAAGGAGGTATTGTTTTCACTGGCGTTTGTTGGTTTGTTTGTTTGTCAGCAGAATAACTCAAAAGTAAAGTGAACGGATTCGAATGAAACTTTGTGGAGCGTTGGAAATGCCAAAAGGAACAAATGATTAAATTTTGGCATCTCTAAGTGCTTTTTAATATGCAAAATGAGCAAATACTACTACTAATATATGAAATGGGGTCTCTATTCAGGGAGTAGGAAAGAACAAACGCTAAAAAAATATTCATTGACGTATTATTGTTCATTTATCAGCTCAGGACTATGTTACCCAGTGACGTAGCTTAAACTTCTTCCTCTCTTCCCGTCTTCGGCGGAGGTATACACTCAGAGAGTGTATACATGCCTCTAGTTGACGATTACTTTTCACAACCGTACTCTTCGAGCCAAAAACTCAGTATGGGGATTAGAAAGATAATTTTCGTTGAACACTAGGGGAGGAAAAATCAACTAAATCGCCATTCTCTCATGAAACATTTATTGAAGTATAACCCTGATATATTGTGCCTACAGGACATAAGATCTATAACATCTACGTCCTGCTCAATATCTTGCACTTTTTGTTCCCCAAAAAATTACCATAGCTTCTTCACGGGGGACGGCACTCACCGCGAATTCTCTCTCTCTGTGTCTAAACGGATTCGAGATCCTCAATTGATTAAGAATCAAGTCCGAAAATGAATGGCACAAGATCTTTATTCCCACAAAAGAAGAAGATTTTATCTTCTAAACACTTATGGTCCTAATAAAAAGTACACACGCTTCTTCCAGGCCTTTATTAATGTGTAAGCACGATATTGATCCTCATTTAATCATTGGAGACCTTAATGTTAGACATGGACAGGACAAGATACCCAAATCAACAAATTTTTTTCAAAATTAATGATGGAACTACGACTGGTCGACACCATCAAAAAACTTACCCAGATGACAATGTATCGTGGAGATCTGGAAACAAATCTTCACGCATTGATTTAGCCCTGGCTCCTCCACAAATTTTGACATTGTTAAAAGATGCACGATATCGACCCCATCCCAGCTCTGACCATAAAGCTATTCTTATTGATTTGCATTTTTTTAAACCCAGAAAACTTTTTAGAATTCCCAAATGGTTACGCATGGACGAATCTTTTATTAAAAGACTAAAATTGTGTTTAGCTCATCGTTTAAACCCCTCATTTAACGCGAGAAAACATAATTGTATTTTAACTAATACAATTCAGTCCTTGACTACACATTTTATTCGTAAAAAATCAAACCATCAAATTTATTCCAAGAAAGTCGAAGAAGTATTGAATAATGGGCCTTTATTTTTACGTTCAATTACCTCTGACACCACGAACTGGGTTTTAAATGTAAAATCAGCTGGAAACCTATGTTAACTATAGACGAAGAAACTTTTTCAAAAAGATATCTTTTCAGCCTCATGTATTGCAAAAATTATAAACCATGGCCAAGAAATCACGGATCCCACAGAAATACTTGAAACGGATAGATTTCATTTTCCTCGCCTAGACGTGGAAGCCTTTCAATATTCTCAAAAGAAAATATACTTACTTTTATAAAAAACCGTTTTAACACAATAGCAAAGCCAGTGGACCAGATGGCTTGGGAGGAGAAATATTACCAAATGTATCGATGAAGTAATTCCTTATCTATTCGAACTTGGAAAGAGATGGAGCTTCAAGGAAGACTCCTAAGCCTGTTACGAAAGGAAGAATAGTTTTGGTTCCCAAAAAAGGAGCTCCCACCGATATAAACAACTGAAAGCCCATTACTGTGCTCAATGAAACCTACAGGATACTGTCTGGTGTCATTGCTCAAGAGATTGAACTGATTTTAAATATTAAATTAGGGATGGAACAAAAAGGATTTCTTAAAGGAGGAGAATATCGGATATATCAAAAAATATTCAAACGGCAATAAAATCCTCACAATCGAGGGCTCATTCGGAGCAATATTGCAAAGCGTTTGATTCTATACTCATGAGCACATTATGAAATCTGTAAAAAAGCTCCTCCCCAAAAAATATTTTAATCCAATCAGAGCACTTCTTCTTAATGAAACTTCAACAGTAACTATGTTGTTTGCACATGCATGAATGATGCTGTGAACACTTTACGTTTGGCAGAGATTGCTGAGGCGGAAATGGAAGCAAAATTGTCCGTGAGCAAGACCCTATGCATAGGATCCGTAATCTTTCAAGAGGCGAAAGAGTCAAGGCTCAACAGTTGACAAAATCATTGACGGAGAGAAAATTCTCTCCAAAGGTCATGAATACTACGTTTCTTCCATTATCGTTTCCAAACAATCGTCGGGGAAAGAGAAGGCCATTTTCCAAGGCCTAAGAAATTGCTTCCATGTATCGTAGAACCAATATTTACATCAAAAAGTATTTCGGAATACATTAGAAAAAAATTGAAAATTAACAAGGCTTGTGGTCCTGACGGCATCTTTGGGAAAGTTTATGTTAAAGTCACAGATCAAATAACACCCTTTCTCTTGAAAGTGGGGAATTATATGGAAGCTAAAGGGAAAATGCCTAGTTCTTTAACTAAGGGAAGAATAGTTTTAATACCAAAAAAAGGAAATGGAACGGATTTCAACCATTGGAGACCGATCACCATATTGAATGAATCATATCGTATACTTTCTGGAGTCCTGGCTCAACAAATGGGAGTAATTCTAAATAAGGAAATTGGCCCTCGCCAGAAAGTGTTCGTTAGAGGACGTCAAATACATGATATTTCGTATAATATACAAGCCTCTATTGACACTATCAAGGAAAGTAAAAATTTGGTGCTATAATTGCCATTGATTTTTCAAAAGCTTATGATTCGATTAGTCACAGGCAAATTCTAAGATCTGTTAAAAGATTTCTCCCAAGACGGTTCTTTAATCCTGTCCGTTCCCTTCTATTTAACGGATCATCCACATCTCCTTAAACGGTCATGAAAGTGAGCGAATAATTATGGAAAAAGCTGCAGGCAAGGGTGTCCATCCGCTCCTCTCCTTTGTATTGCTGCCATTGAAGAACTTGCGCTTAGTATTATTAAGAAATACGGGGGTTGGCGTGGATTTTAAGGGTACTCGCCATATAATTGATCTCTACGCTGACGATGTCACGCTAACTATTCAAGCAAACTCAGAGGCACAGATTATCAAAAGAATACAAATTGTATTAAATTACTTCAAAAAGTTTGAAAAAATATCAGGTCTATCTTTAAACTTGAATAAAACTACCATTCTGCCTATAGGCCTATGGAATCCAGTAAATGGTACTAATATCAACTCCTGTAAGGTCAGTTCATCAATTGAGGTCTTATGAATAGTCTGGTGCCGGGATGGCATTCATGAAAGAAACTGGTCCGAAGTCAATAATACTATATTGCAAAAAGCACAATTGTGGAGGAACTTCCGTCTTCAAAAAAGAATAGACATGTATAACACAAAGGTTATTCCAATGTTAATATACAAGCTTCTTCATCTCCTGTGATAGCAGAGAAGGTAATTCTTCATGAAGCAAAGTGGTTGAGCGCTTTGTTCCATCAAAGATATTTGTCAACAATAAAAAGAAAAAGAAACATTCTCGGTGGTGGTATTGTTCAGCTAGTAACTGTTGTTCCTAAGATATATATTAAAATTTTCGTCAATATTGCATCCTTGCCATCCCTTGAGTGGAGAATATGTGTCACTCACACAGATTTATACTCGTGGTTCCTTTTGGCACTGAGCTTACAAATAATATAACCTCTGACATCTCTTTGTTTGGGGATGTGCACAAGAATTATTTGGAAAAATATTCCTCAGTTCGAAAATTCTTCGACTGTGGATATAATTAGGCAGAATTATGCGAAGAATATTTTTTCAGGAACCTAGGAAGTCCAGAGGACCTTGAGGAATTCGCCATTAGAAAGGGAACTCTTACTCTTCATGACCTTGGCCAAGATGGCTCTTTCAAAGATAGTAGATTCTTGTATCCCCTAAAAAGATCTGCGCTCAAATATCATGTGATGAAACCCTGGTATTTGAAATTGAATGGCCAGGATAGTTTGGGTTTGAGGGAGAGTAAAGATATCTGCCGTGAATTTCTCAGGCTTCTTGACCTTCCGGGTTCATGGGAAAAGCGGATAAAAGATTCCCTAGCAGAAGTAATTGATGGAAACCATTTCACGGCGCAAATATTGATTTCGGCCAATATTATTGAGAAGAGCTGTCGACAGGTTGTCCTACAGCGCCTCTTTATTTGCGGCTGCCTTTAGGATCTCAGTGATTCCGTAGTCAAAAAATTTAAAGGTTGTGGGATTTAATTTGGATCCTGTAAGCACATTATAGATATGTATGCAGATGACGTTACTCTGTATATTGAGGCAAGATTAGAACTTCAATTAATTAAGTCTTGAAGTCATTTGAATCATTTCAAGAAATATGAATCGAGATCAGGACTGAAAATTAACAAAAATAAAACTATAATTTCCCCATCAGAATTGGAATCCCTCTCAAGGACTTCAGATCGCTTCGTTTCAAATCAAGGATAGTGTGGAAATCCTGGGAATCACATGGGACAGACTTGGAGCATCTCTTAGCAATTGGTCTTCTTTGGAGAATTTGATAAACGTCTATCTATTGAGATGGAGAAGCTTAAATCTACAGCAAAGGATTGATTTGTATAATTTTAATTGTGGTTCCTGCGACTCTATATAAGCTACAGCCATTCCGTGGCTAGCAGAAAAGGTAATGGAGGAAGAAATGACATGGCTTTCTAAACTCTTCCATAAGAGCTATATACACTCTCTCAAGAGGCCCAAAAGTTTTGTGGTTATGGCCTGTCGAATCTCTCTACAATAATTCCTAAGATTTATAAAAAATATGTGTAGACCCTTCAAGAAATCCGGAACAAGAATGGCGAGCTTATATTACTATGCACTCTGCATACACTTGGCTCATGATTGGTACTGACTTTATTAATAAGAGAATGGAACGATTTTCACCTTCCCTAGCTGCCTCCCAGAGAATTCTCTGGAAAGGACAACCGTCTTTTTATACTTCTTCAACAATTGACATCATACGTGAAAATCATCATAAGAAATTCTTCTTCACAAATCTTAAAGAACCAAATTTTTAGAACTTGAAGCTTTCGACTCGGACATCATATCTTTTCATGACTTAAACAAAAATCTATTTTAACTGTGGACAATTTTCTTTTAAGTTTAAAATAGCAGCTGTTCACCATATAGTTCCTATGCCCTGGCATTTAAGGATGTCCTTCGAAGAGTACCCCGAAAAAGAAGCAAATACAATTGTGGGAAAGTTTTTAAAAGATCTAAGACTTCCTAAAACTTGGATAAAAAGGATAATGTCCTCGGTAAAAAAAGTCAATTATGACAAACGCTTCACTGCACAATTCCAAATATCATCAGGACTACTATTCTTCAATACTCCATGTAAGGATTGTGGCAAGTTATACAACACTATATATCATGCCTTTTCTAACTGCCCAGCTCTTGACATGATAAGACAATTCCTTAAATTAAATCTGAGGGGATTATGTGAAAAATATGTAACTCCAATACTTCTGTTCGGAACCACTTCAAATCCTAACAATGGCAACTCTAAATCGAAAGCCATCGAGTTTGCTCTCTCTAGCATCCGGAACATGGTTGCAGAAAAACTGTCGACGGCTCAACCGCTGGATCAAAGTGCCTTAAGGGCTATTCTAATGTCATCCTCGGCCCGATACTCGGCTCTCACCATCAGGATCCCGGATCTCTCAGGGACGGCTTGGAGCTACGCTGGAGACACTCTACGCTTCTACTCAAACGGCTCAAAGGTGAGCTTACGGTTTCTGAGACACCTATTAAGACTTTATAAAGGTTTCCAAAGAGTCAAACAAGAAAACCTCATGATTTTAATTTAACATCTATTTTATGAACTCTTTATACGTTATATATAATTAGTTTTTATTCTTTTTGTTGCATTTTATTTTTGTCAGATATTATTTTTATGATAGATATAGTTTGTAGCTGCTTTTGATTGATTGTATATTTTATATGTGATTTCAATTTGTTTTGCCTTTAGTTAGGGTTTGAATTTTAAGCTATAATGTTTAATTATATATACATATCTATATATACAGGGCTGTTCAGGTAAATTTGGAATAAGTTCACAGCCATCCAGATTAATAAGGAGGAGATCTGCATGGGTGAAATTAGCTGTGAGAGGTTGTGTGAATACTTGTTGTGAAATTTAAGATCGAAAACAAAACAATTGTTTGCCATCACGATGGAGCAGGAGAAGAGGTCTGCCGTTATTGAGCTGCACCGCGCAGGCCGCTCGGCCCAGGAGATTATCAGCCTCCTGAAGTACCCCTCTAGCACTGTTTATACCATCATCAACAGGTACAAGGCCACGGGGATGTCCAGCAGGTCCAAACACAGCCCCAGAAGTGACAGGAAGAGGAACCCCAGGTTCTTGGCTGGCCTGAGGAAGTCCATCAATGCCTTCCCAACCAAGTCCATGTCTGCCCTGGCCAAGGACCGCTCTGTGCATCGCAGCACCATATTCAGGGCCATAAAACATGACCTGGGATATAAGAGCTACGTCATGAAGGTCAGGCACCTGCTGACAGACAAGATGAAGGCCACCAGGGAGGCCAGGTGCAGGAAAATTCTGAGCTCTCTGAAGAACACTGGTGGGCACCTGAGGTTCTTCTGTGATGAGAAGATTTTCACTTTGGACAAAAAGAGGAACAGGCAGAATGACAGGTGGATCTGTAGGGAGGCTTCTGAGGTCCCCATGGTCTTCAGGACAAAGAACCCGGCTGCAGTGATGGTCCTGGGTGTCATCAGCAGTGAGGGCCACGTCATGCCGCCACACTTCTTTGAGCCCAAGCAAAAGGTCAACCAGGAGGTGTACTTGGAGGTCCTCAGTAACGTGGTCAAGCCTTGGATAGACACTGTGGCCTCTGGGAGGAAGTACACCTTTCAGCAGGACTCTGCCCCCGCCCACAAGGCCAAGACTGTGCAGTAGGGTGGTTCTTATTTTTCAAATGTTTGAAATGTTAGCAACTTTGTGGATTTTCTGTTTCTTGGTGATAAAAGAAGACGACATACAAAGTTTGAACAAAATCGGTCAACATTACGAGGTCGCGCAACGAGGTCAAAGTTTTAAAAATTTAGTAAAAATATAGTTTTCCGCAAATTTCTTCAAAATGGTGGACGTTACAGACTTCAATAATAATTATTAATTTAAAGGAAATCTAATTACTACCAGACGTATGTTTGATGTTTAAAAAAAACATAGTTTTCAGTAAAAACAAAGAAAAAAATGAAGTGTGTATTGTTAGCTTATTTCATAGCTTTTTTGTGTCAATTAACTTCACTCGCCTGTAGAAGATGACTTGTTCGCTTCAGAGTAAAATAATACTTTTAAGTTTAGTAAAACTTTAGATGATAAATCCAAAAATGACCTTGGTTGCATTCTATCAATTCAGAATTCAGTACAATCTGAGTTTATATCATATGATTCAGAGCCTGTATTGACCTATAAGAAATCGATTATGAAAAAAATAAATCATAATGTGTTTCTTAGATGTGCGTCAAGGTATCCTCTCAAAATTTTACTTTGTCTCTGACGCATTTATAATCCATTATATGCGTCATTTTGTACGCGAGATAGGCTTTTTTTAATGTACATATAACTCTCTACTTATTGAATTGACATGATTTAGTATGCCAAAATATTAAAGCTGGTTAACCAAGCTTTCATTTGATATATTTTGTGTTCTAAAAATCGCTATACTTTAAGAGATATAAGCAAATACGTAC
Source organism: Caligus rogercresseyi (assembly GCA_013387185.1). NCBI lineage: Eukaryota > Metazoa > Arthropoda > Copepoda > Siphonostomatoida > Caligidae > Caligus > Caligus rogercresseyi. Next base: position 8,057,078 of record CP045904.1, on the reverse strand, counting down.
TGTCCCCCAAAAATTGATCTTTTGATATGAGAATATACGATTACCATTTGGTAACGGCAGTTAGTGTAACCTGGATAGGAAGAAAAAAAGAAGGGAGAGAAGTGAGGCAAAATACTCCCTCCCTTCTCTTTCTCTTTCTATCCAGGTAACACTAACATAATTGACCATAATTGTCTAATGTGTATTTTTTGTTTAATAAATATTTCTCTAGAACCTCTCCTTATTGATCCTGGAGGCCAAAAACTTGTTCCAAATTACCTGCACGGGGCTGTACAATAACTCTAATCAAATAAAGTCATAAAAAAAATTATGCGGCATAATTTATTATAACTATTTTATAACAAATCATCCCTTTACATACATAGGTTTCATAATACAATTGTAAGAGATTATTGAAACAAAGGAAGAAAAATTATATATGAATAAGTATAAACAATAGAGTTGGTTGTCCAAGCCTACAAGATAATATCAAAATTTGTGGATCCCATCTTTATTTTAAGAGGTTACATTGTTCATATTTGTCAATTTACATTATAAAAAAGATCTTGACGTTAATTCTGGAGTGTGTAATTTATATTTACCAAATTACAAATATATATTTTAGTTTTAATATTACTCATTCAGTAATTAATTATTTACTGCAGAGCTCTCTTATACATCCATCACAATTTGGGACACTTCTACTTTATATACCCAGGTTGATGACCGACGAGTTTACAGAGAAACAAAGATTTTCCATGAGTTCATGAAGGTAACCATTCAAATTTTATTAAAACAAGTTTTTTTATTCATTTCTTTTTCAAATATATTTGTTAATATATGACAACATGACAATTATACACAACGCGCAGTCCCTCACAATAAAGCGGGTTCAATACATTTAGGTATTACTGGGCAGGAACCATCAGTTAATTTATATGTACAAGCAATATTGGAGTGAGGACAATGTTTTATATATTAAACTAGAGGCATATATACACTCAGAGAGTGCAAACCTCCGCCGTCACGGGGTCCTTATGAACCTTCCGAGGCGGATTTTCACGACTGGGGCGGCGTAGAGGGACGGGGGAGGGTTCCCCTCGACGGAAATTCCAAGAGGAAGACGCTCCGGCACCCGATTTTACAGCACAGCGACATCTATTGGCAGAGTAGGCTAACTTGAAATACTCATTAGTATTTAGCTCGTTTTGCATCTTAATTCTGCACTCAGAGATGCCAAATTTAATCACTTGTTACTTTTGACATTTCCAACAACTCCACAAAGTTTCATCCGAATCCGTCCAGTACTTTTTGAGTTATCCTGCTGACAAACAAACCAACAAACAAACAAACCAACGCCAGTGAAAACAATACCTCCTTCGGCGGAGGTAATGAATGATGCAATGCCTTCTATTCAAAAGGATTGCAATAGTTTAATGCTACTGCGTTTATTGAAAAAAGTGAACTTAACGATTGACTAATCCATATAAATCGTTTATTGAGCCAACTCTGTCAATGTGTCCTTTTATATTGTAATAAATACTATTTGCACTTTACGACTATGAGTAAATATAAATAATATAAAAATGGTAAGGAAATTATTAATATGAAGGGACATCAAATAATTCAAATCCCTGCCATTATGTTTGTTTGTGCTTATGTTTCGTGGCAATTGGACAAGTAATCTATGTCTTCGATTAAGGGTTTTACGAAGAAATTGGTCAATTTAAAGCATTGAAAATGATGAAGATATGATCTATATGTGTTTGAAAGGCTAGACCAGGGGTCGGCAAACTCGCGGCTCTAGAGCCACATGTGGCTTTTTAGAGCTGCTTTAGTGGCTCCCTGGAGCTTTACCAAAAATGTTAGTAAATGAAAAAAAGATTGAGGAGGAAAATATATAGGACCAAAGTGTTCACCATTTAAAGTTTATATACGAAAGAATTTTTTTTGTCCATTATGGTTCTTTCAACATTTTGATTGCCGACCCCTGACCTATTTTAATATGAACTGAATATGAGTAAAATTTTATGTTATGCATCTTTTTTTCAAGTAAATATATCTGCATAAAACTTATAAAAGGCTTGTCTTTATATACATTTTATCAAATCAATACTGAAGATTAATTCCTTTCAAAATCTTACTTATATGTTAAACTCTTAGTTTTTTGTCTATTCTTCTTATGGGAATAACAAAATATAACAAAAAACCCACAATATACGACTTTTCAAACATAGCGATCATACCTGCAAAACCTATTTGTGAATATTGATAATAACATGACGTTGCTCAAAGTTCCCTTAACATGGAATAGGATATATACAGGGAGTACACGTATAATCCGGACTAACTTTGATCGGTTATGTTGTCTTTGTTTTTTGAGATATTGCAACGCACACATGTACGTTAATGCGCTTGCATCTTATCTATCTGCCAAAAAAAACATTTGAAAATCAGTCAACATTTAGCCATGGAAGAGGAGAAAGATATGCGATGTTCGCTTCCTTCCGTGCCGGAGGAATCCAAAGGAGGTAATAGAGTTCTTCACAACCCCAAGTCGTTCCGTCTAACGACCAGTGGAAGCTTGGAGCTCTTTCAAAAAGAATGATGCTCATCGCAAAAAGCGTTCTCGGCCCCTGGGGGCACCAGGACCAAGCGAGTTTGTCGCCGATGTGAGAGGAAGGTCAACGAGGACGGCAACACGTCCTACGCCAAGTTGGCCGCCGAGATGGGCTACTCCAAACAGACCATCGCCAATACCATCAACAAGGACCTGGGCTACAGTTCGTACAAGAAGAGGCACAGGATGATCTTGACGGAGGGGACCAGGGAGTGCAGGAGGGTCAAGGCGTGGCCCTGCTCAACAACCTCAAGCACGAGACGCCGGTCTTCTCAGGTTCTTCTCCGACGATACTTTTTTTAACCAGGACCAGAATAGCAATAGGCAGAATGATAAGTGGATCTGCCAAAATGTTGACGAGGTGCCTGTCGTCAAGCACACGACGTTCCCCTCCTCCGTGATGGTCCTGGGGGTGATCAGCAGTGAGGGGGACGTCATGCCCCCCCACTTCTTCGAGAAGGGCCTCAAGGTCACACGGCCATCTACATTGACGTCATGAAGAACGTCGTGAAGCCCTGGATGGACTTGGTGGCGAATGGGAGGCCCTATGTCTTCCAGCAGGACTCGGCTCCGCCCACAAGTCGAGGGAGACCCAGGCGTGGCTGTTGGAGAACCTCCCCTACCACTGGAGCCCGACTTGTGGCCCCCCAGCTCCCCTGACTGCAACCCCCTCGACTATTTCTTCTGGGGCATGGTCGAAAACAAGATCAACAAACACGCTCACAACACTCTCGACTCCCTCAGGGCCGCCATCGTGGAGGAGTTCGCCAATATGAAGAAGGACGTCGTCGCCAAGGCCTACGGCCACTTCAGGCACCGCCTCGAGATGGTCGTCGCCGCTGATGGGGCTATATTAAAAAATAAATATCTATATATGTGTGCTTTTCATTTAACAAAAAATTGTTGAAAAATATTGATAAATAAATAAGTTATCAACATTTGAAAAAATGTTTTAATTAGTCCGGATTATACCTGTACTCCCTGTATAATCTGATTCAAACAGTAACATCACTGGCGTTTTATAAACTGTTAATGACTTTAAATGTGATAAAATAAATAAAATCACATTGTTTTATTCTGTTATATTTTGTTCTTTATGTATTGAATTTCTTTCTTCCAGTTTATTTTGTGTCATTTTTATTGTTTCTTTATTCATCGTTTTGTTGTTTGAATAAAGTATCTCCGGTTTTATTATTTCTTTTAAGTCCTTCATAGCAAGCAACGAAAAAATACACAATGGTTTTGGATCACTTAACATATTGCTAAGTCCATGGATAACAGAACCGCGAATGTATGAATTATGCATTCAAGATTAAGTCAGAACTGGATGTATCATATAAATATCCAAGAAACCCTTTTGGAAAGCATCAGTTTCATCAACTTTTTTGAAGCAAGTATTTCAAATATGAACACCTACCCCCAAATGAACGGATCCTTCCTGCTCCAACGGCTCCCTTCCTTGCTTCGGGAAATGGCCAACATGGGTGGTCAAAGTGGTTTCTCTGGAAGAATGCTTGAAATAATTTTGGATCCAACTTCAACAACTTCCAGGGTGGATTAACTGGGAAAATAACTCCTTCCCCTTTTACCGCTTTGGAAACTGGAGCTCACCCCACCTCCGTCTCCTTCGAATGCATACATCACATCCCATTCAGGATTCCTTTGGATATTCCTACAACCTCGGGGCTTCCTACTGCAATGGAGGGAACTACCATTTCCTCAAGTACCAGGGTGAATCTGATATGATGAACGTCTACCAGGTCATCGGCAGCATTCTCTCCAGATTCCAGGGACGTTTGGGATACTTCCATGCCTACGGAATGACGGAGAACTATCCCATCTATTGCAAATAGCCCTGCGGCTTCAATATGAGCATGCTAGGTCGCTCTGGGTTCTCCTGGGACTGCATGGAGTACATGCAGGGCGAGGTCAATTACTTCTACGTTCTGGATAAGCGCTCCGGAAGAAGAATGGAGATGAGCTATGTCACGGATAGACCCTACTTCTTCTACAACTTTATTAACTGCTACGAATCAGGGAACGGCCTGGTCATTGACGCCATGAACGATTACGGCCAAGACTTTGGGGCTAACTGTATGTCTCCAGGATTCTTCCAAGAGCGGTACGCATCATCAAGAGTGATGCGATTCGAGCTTCCTCTTAGCGGAGGATTCTCTTGGGAGCTGAACTGGGATGGCTTTGGCGGCCAGGGCCGTCGCTTTATTATTCGTCCCCAGTTCATGTTCCCTGGCTCTGGCTTCAGCAGCCCCTGCATCAACCCCAATTACAACTTCTGTAAGTACCAGTACCCCTACGGAATGAACGAAAACTCATTGATGAAGTTTGACACACTGCATGGAAGAACCCAGGCCTGGAGAGGCCAGGACGTTGATTGGAGGCCCTTCAGAACTACTTTCATCGCCAATCCCTCTGGAAGATGTGAAGATGACGGTGTCCTGGTTTCTTGCATGATGGACTCCAACTCTCGTCGCCAGATGGTCTTCATTGACCCCCGCAATATGGAGGAGATGTATCGCTGCTACCCATTTGGAGGGATCCCTTGGAAATCATCCCTTCGCCCGCTTCTTTAATTAGCGTCTCTTTTTATCCTACCTTTCTATTTGCTGCACCATTTCGACCCTTTCTTCGGCATCCTTCTTTAATTCATTTTTATACGCAACCTGTTGTAATATTCCATCATCATTTGTTGTCTTTTTCATTAAAGCATAAGTTCGCGCAAACATTATATGGAACAGGGAAGGAGTCTAGGAGAGTTCTTGTGGTTAATAAATTCGTGACTATTGTATGTATAGACGATGGGAAATGCTCAAGGATTATATAAGATATTTTATAACCTACATTATACTAACTCATTATTGTATCATAAAGTTTATAGGGAAATTTGTCATTGCATTTTGGTTCTTCTATTTAAAGCATATTATTGGGTTGAGTAGCATCATTTGATAATTTATTGAATCATTCAGGAATTTAAACGAAGCAAATAATACTAGAATATATTTTAAGGAGATCCGTTAATTCCTCTCACGGCAGGCAAATCTGATCCCTCAACATTAGTAGTTCAAGACACTTCCACTTTCTCCATACGATTGGCATAGCCTACAAGACTAATGTATAAAATGTATAGCTGTCAAAGGAAGTTCAGATTCAATACCTTAAACCAAGGAATACTAGATGTATCTAGTATTCCTTGCTTAAACATAGATCATGTGCTTTATATAAACTTTTTATACCACTCATCAATATACAAATATTAAACAATTCTATCATTGTGTCCTCTCTATAGACTTATACTTACCTATCGTTTTATTTACCCTTAATACAGCTGTAAAAATTAACATTCATACCAATTATAAAACTAGTCCAAATAAATACGTCAATGGTTTAGTCCATATGTCCTTTGATGAGGAACAATTGTTTCAAACCTACAATCCTTATTAAAAAATGATCAGAGATGTAAAAAAACACCAGTGAAATACTTTTGATAATAAATACATAATTGGCAAAACAAAGAAAAAATGTGCAAGAAAAACATATGTATTCAATAGAACACCGATCACCTATCTTTTTTTTTTTTGCATCAATTACGCTGTTGAATAAGTTGTTCACATGGTTGCTTTTAGCCGTCCTCTTTTACATGAAAATCAATTTATTATATTACTTCTGATGTAATAGTAATATATGCCATAGTCCCGGATCCATCCAGCCAGTTCCGCTTTCTTCCTAAATCTCCACGATCTTGAGTCCAAGTCAGAGCTCCTTAAGCTCTGGCAAGGGAGGAGCACGCGGACTCTTTACATAAATATAGGCTTCTCTCCATTCATAAATACATATTTTGAGGATGAGTCTGTCCTTTTAAATCACTCTACCCCTACTAACCCCTGTTGGAAATACTGATATATCGCATACATGTTAATGAACTTCACTCATGGAAATACGTTGGAGAAAGTAATCATAGTTATAAATATATTTACATTAATGAGTCGTTGAAATATAAACGTTTATGCCCTCACACAAGTTAAGAGCATTCTTTTACGATGGCCATAGGAGTCTTAATGGCGCTGTTACTTTTAAAAATGTTTTGCGTTTAGAACTTTACGTTTTTTTGTCGAAACAAATGACAAAGCCCTTTTTCATATCAATTAAGGAATTATAAGGAACATCTTACTTTGTTCGTTTTAATGGTCATAAAAGCGTTTATGAAAATATGTTTCTATCATAAAGGGGATAAAAAATACTCTACAATTTACAGATATATGACCAGCATAAAGTGAAGACTTTTTGACACGTTATATATATATCATATATATATAT
>CP045904.1:8025560-8050047 GCA_013387185.1 Caligus rogercresseyi | reverse complement strand
AGATGGTATCGTCATATTCTCATATCAAAGACAATTTTTGGGGGAAGTATATATGCTTATATCTCTTAAAGTATAGCGATTTTTAGAACACAAAACATATCAAATGAAAGCTTGGTTAACCAGCTTAATATTTTGGTATACTAAATCATGTCAATTTAATAAGTAGAGAGTTATTTGTACATAAAAAAGCCTATCTCGCGTACAAAATGACGCATATAATGGATTATAAATGCGTCAGAGACAAAGTAAAATTTTGAGAGGATACCTTGACGCAAATCTAAGAAACACATTATGATTTATTTTTTTATAATCGATTTCTTATAGGTCAATACAGGCTCTGAATCATATGATGTAAACTCAGATTGTACTGAATTCTGAATTGATAGAATGCAACCAAGGTCATTTTTGGATTTATTATCTAAAGTTTACTAAACTTAAAAGTACTATTTTACTCTGAAGCGAACAAGTCATCTTCTACAGGCGAGTGAAGTTAATTGATACAAAAAGCTATGAAATAAGCTAACAATACTCACTCCGCTTTCTTGCTTTGTTTTTACTGAAAACTTTGTTTTATTAAAAAACATCAAACATACGTCTGGTAGTAAATTAGATTTCCTTTAAATTAATAATAATTATTGAAGTCTGTAACGTCCACCATTTTGAAGAAATTTGCGGAAACTATATTTTTACTAAATTTTAAAAACTTTGACCTCGTTGCGCGACCTCGTAATGTTGACCGATTTTGTTCAAACTTTGTATGTCGTCTTCTTTTATCACCAAGAAACAGAAAATGCTCAATGTCGCTAACATTTCAAACATTTGAAAAATAAGAACCCTAATATATATATATAGATATTGATTTCCCACTCTTCTGTTTACATGGCAGCTATACAATATCTTGTTATATTAGTTTATTAAACATTTTTCTGTGAATATAAATAAATAAAGAATAGAAAATAATGATAAGATTTATTTGTGAAGCCATTTATATATTTTTTCATTACTTTCATGGCAGCTAATCTCACTTAAAGAGCCTAAAATTAAAGAAGGATCACCCATAACATAAGCAGAAAAAATATTTAATCTTTTTACTTCCTTGTCAGCTGATAAAGGTTCCACAATCATTCAATCATGTAGTCAAAATCAAACTACATTTGTATTAATTGTTTTGTTGTGTTGATTTATTCAAGTACTTTGTTGGGAATAAATAGATAAAGGAATAAAAAAGGATTTGTTTAAAAATTAAATTATTTTGATAAATATTTTTCATTTTTACATCACTGTGATAAAGAGTGGTGGCCACGAACCTATATTATACTCAACTAAGAAGAAACAGAAAGAGTGCATAGCCATGTGCGTTAAAGCGTGTTCAGCTTTCTATTTTTGAAAAGGTTTTATTTAAATGTGAAATAGATTATTTTCATAAAAATGGTCTGAACTAATAAGTAAATATTTCCCCTGCACCCGCATCTGAAGTCTTATACGGAAGGAGAAGAGGGGAGAAGGATCCGTGGGGTCCACGTCGTCGCCGTGTGTCCTCTCCTCCACATATCAGCTGTTTCCATTATTAGTTGTGTAAAAGTTTGGTGCAACAGATACAAAAAGGATCTGGAATGAAACATACTCATAGTATGTGAATATCCAAAACAAAAGGTTGTCGAACTTTCACGTCCCAACATGAAATTACTTGTTCAAGCCTACACAGGCCATGGACCATTTTCTGGCCCATCTGAGCAAATGGAAAAACACAAATGCCATTTGGAATATATGCATGGAGGAGTCCCAAACCGCTGAGTTATGTTGTACATGCATGAATAAGTTTTTTTTAATGTTGGTACATTACAGAGTAAATGTCGTACGAATGTACAAAAAAAAAGTAATATTTAATTATTTTAAAAGAAATGTAGGGGTGTAATTTAATGCTATAACGCATATTTATATCCAGTGGGATGCAATTCTGTCGAACAAAATATAACAAAAAAACGTGTGTGTTAAGGCGTGTTCAACTCTCATGTTTATTACTCCCGATAGAGGATGGTCATTTTTAGTCTACCTCATTGATAAGATCCTTGGTTCGAGTTTCTAATTTTAATGCTAGTGTGCACATTTATATCCAATCGGATGCAATGCTATTAACCCCTTAGAAAAAAAGCATTCAACCCACTTGAAGACGTCACTAATGTAGTTAAAATGCCTGTCGAGTACGGAGTATTAGGTAAATAATACAAAATAAAATATACATGGACTTATTATATAGTTTTGACAATTCTTTAAAAAATTAAATATTTTTGCATTACCATTGCATCACTGATTTAAAATCAATGCAACTTCCCCCTTATTTTCTCCAAAGGCCGTAGGATTTTGAGTGTTCAAAAGGATACTAATAATTTCTCCCTTTTATTCTTTGTTTCACCAGCTGATGACTCAGACATGATCTTCTTTTTCTTTAATTCAATCTATTACGCATACAGTTATTAGTTAGATCATTGTTTGGGCACAGACATTTGATGTTATTGGCTTAGCTGTTTTATAGCTTTACGACACAGACTGTTGTGAGAAATACGACAAAGAACTGCAATCGGCTGAAAGATTAAGCTGAGTTTCTAAAATATAACAACATACTAAGAAATAACTATTTAGCTTAAGATTTAAAGATAATTTATATATATATATTGGGTTGGATTTAAATTTGTATAAAGTACCAATTATTAATGATATTATTTTAATTTGATCAAGAGTATGTATTTTTTCAGTAAAGATAGCTGCATATATAATTTTTTTTTTGCTTCATTAATAGCACAACTATAAATAAAATACTTTATTGTTAAATATAGTTATATTTTCTTTTCAACAGTATTCAATGCGGATAAGTGTATTAAAAGACAACATGCATATCAAATTGCATTTGTCGTATCGTACTCAAGTTATGGTATTTTAGATTTGAATGATATATAAACTGGTTTAGAAAAAACTTCAAAGTCTAAGCAACTCTTTATATTGCATACATTTAAATAATTTTAAAGCATAATTCAACTTTAAGAAATAGACCTAGGCAATTTGTTAAAGCACTTATTTTTAATAACCAAAGAGATTAAGTATAAAAAAAGTTGGAAGTACTATCCTAATATATTTATGCCTTCACTGTTAAGAACAATAATCAAACTATACATTAACTGAAACAAAAGTCTTTATGGTTCATTATTGAGTACTTCATAAAAGTTTTGTGGAAAGCACTTAATAAAAAAACTCTAGCCATTCTATGTTCAAAAAGTTTCATTTCCTGATGTTGATTACATCCATTAATTTCACATGATGGTTCCAAGTTTAAGGATTAAAAGAAATATCTTTTTCATAATTAGTTGCAGTTATATACTTGGTATTAATTATTAAAACCAATTAACGTATCAAATGTAAGTTTTCTCTAAATCATAAATATAAAATATACAAACTTCAAAGTTTCGAGAGATTTACTTTTTATTTCGTTTTTAGTACAATTTCTTTAGTTTGACATACTTATTTTCAAATGAAAAATATTTTTTTAAACCGCAAAGGTTTTGCATTAAATAATCCTTCGTTGATGAATAGAAAACTTAACAACTGAAATAAAATATACAAATAAAGATATAACTTTCAATTAACAACTAATAATTACAGATCTTTTTTGGATTTCCTAAAAAGTTTTAAATATAATTTGAGTTATTACATTTCTAATCAGTTAGAAATATTGGAAATATTATATTGCTCTGTATGACTCAAAACTATTTAGTTATGGATAATAAAATCTGCACCAAAATTAGAACTATACAATATTATTCGTTTTATTTAAACATTAAATAATATTTTAATAAAACCATGAATTTTATACCATTTTGGAATACGAAAAATATATTTCAATCATAATTGGAAGAAAAGGAAAAAGCATAAAACTCTAAAATACGACAAACTAGTCAATAACTATACGTTAAAAAATTATGCTTATTTTATATAACAATTTCTTCACTGTGATCATGAAAACCTTCCCATTCATATAATCTTGATAAGATATACACTTGTTTGTTACTCTTTCACATCATAAAACATGAGACAATATTAAATTCTTCGTAGATTTATTATTTTAATGTCATAAAAAATTACTTCTTTTGACTTGAAGAAAAATTTCCAAGTTTCCCAACTGTAGACATAAAGAGTTTTGAAAATTTAAACAAACTTGAGAACTTATTGCCCATGCCGTGGTATATTTGATACCTTCATGAATGTCTGGAATAGCGTTAACATTACCTCTATCAAATAAAACACAGGCTACAAATTTTGTTATTCCCTGTTGAGACCTTCGTCTACATTCTTGTATCTTCTCAGCGGGTGTGGTACAAAAATGTTGATTAACTCACTCATCTCTACGGATTTTTTATTCATGATGAATCTACATGAAACAAGAATAAACCTTCATGGAACAATTTTTCGAGTTTCTGAAATAACTATTAAAAAAATCCTATTTAGACTTTATTGAATGTAGCGTAAATGCATATATACTAAATATAAATAAACATTATAAGTTTTTTTTATTACCCTAAATAAAGTCAATACAAACATTAAACACTCACTAAAAGTATAATCACTTCACAAACAAAGTATTAAATAAAATGGATCGTAAAATAACATTAATGTGATTTGGAATAAATAGGTGTCATTTAAGTTAAAACTACACTTTTTGTAAAATCGTAATAAAACATCAGATAGTGAGAGTTACTCTCGGAACAGGAGGTGAAGTAACGAACGGTGTCACTCGCAAATCTTCTGCTTGAATCCTCTGGAATCCTGATGGAGAGCGCCATGTACCGAGCTGCTGCTGATAGGACAATGGATTTTAGGTCTCCCTCTTGAATAGCTTCTCCCGAAGATAAACACTCTGCAATGTAGCTTTTGCAACTCGAAACTAATTTGATTCAATATTAAACTACACTGTATAGAAACTAAAAAATATAAATTGTCATATTGATAGAAAGCGGCACGCTTCTCAGTATACCTATATAAAGAGTTTTTTTTCCTATATGGTTCGATAGAATTGCATGGAACAGGATATAAATAAGCATTATAGTATCAAAAATTAGTCTATCAAACCTACGACCTTATCAATAGGTAGACAAAAAGGACCATCCTCTCTTGGATTCGAACCTGCCCACCCACATTGGGAGTTGAACACATCTTAACACGCACGGCTATCGCACTCTCTTTTTTATCATATTAGTATGCGATGAAATGGAAAGTGTAAGAAAAATATTTATTATTCTGATATTATCGTATACTCTGCTACAGCTTCTTTATCGACAAGGACAGCATCTTCGGAGCGACTTAGACCTCGCTGCAAATGTTTTTACGTACATTTACCGAGTTGGCGTGAGGATATTAAAATGGCCTTGCGATCATTGACATTAAAAACTATGATGGAGTCGATGTATCCCACTATCTGTCTACAGAGCGGCACAATCCTGCACTTACTGTTTCACTTTCTGAGGACAAATATCGAGATCTATAATTGGCCAACCGAATAAAAATGAGCCATAATAATCCCCTTGCTAAACAGAGAATAAGCCTCGAACAACCAAGGAGCTTCATGCTCTTCGCCTTCCTATGCATCGTATCCTTGATCGTGGAGAGAGTCTTATGTTACTAAATTTCTGAATATGTTGAGCTCAACGGTCACCTCCCACAATAGTAGTATGGTGTCCGTGTAGAGCGTGGCGTGGACACAGCTGTTGTTACGGTGCTCAGATATCTGCAGCTCGATCAGGAGCTAAAAGTGGGAATCTCCGACTTCGACTTCTCAGCGGCGTTTGATCTTGTCGATACCCAAACAAAAATATGACGTGGATGAAAGATGCTGCAACGAAACTCTTGACCAGGTACCCTCGAAGACGGCTAACAGTGTGTTCGTTGGAACGGATAGTTAATTATTTACCTTGAACTTCGCTTTGGAGTCAGACAGGGATCAGTCCTGGGTCCCTTATTTTTCTTCTAACTCACTGCAGACCTACCAGGTACCATCGTGGCAACTGCTGTCAAGGGATGGGACATTTGGGCGACATTTTATGTGAGTGAAACTTCAAGATGACTGCCGCGAAAACCTGGAAGAGGTGGGTCACACTTTGGAAACAGTGGTACGTGCCCTTTGAGGTAAAAAACAACAACTTTGAACCTGCATGATAACGGTACACCATCTGGTAAACACTGGATCTACATACTCAGAATGGTCATGAACAAGTCACTGTCATTCGCCGTTCATCATAAATATGTGCTTTCCTACTTGAGACGAATTGGTATCATCCGTCGCCTCCATGCTTCTCTCTACACCGGGCCACTGCTAACTGAAGCTGCAAAACATTGTAATTGTCAACTGAGAACCTGTCCTTGGGTCACTCGTCATTCAAGAGTTATTAGCAAGTACCCATTCCGAGGGACTCCATCTGAGTCACGGTTAATGACGTGGCAAGAGTCCTACTTGGAGTGCGAAGGTCCAGCACTTCTGCAAAAGTGATACCCTAAAAAAGCTGGCCTGCCTACCCTCAATGAGCTCGTGGCAGACTACGATCACCGCATGGAAGATTATCAACGATGTTAGAAACCCCTTTGAAATAATCAAGAAGTTCGATGAAAGACCACGAGGTGCAGCGTCGGACCTGAGGAGACCTGCTTCATAGAGTTGCGTTGCAGCATCGAACCTGGCTACAGTGTGCAACTTCTCAGAAGAACTTCGAATGACTTCAACATCAAGAGACTAAGCAACCGAAATGAGATACTTTTAGCACGTTAATATCTGTCAATAGAACTCATTGTTTATTTATTTATATCGATTACCTTTATATTTTATTAATATTCCAATTATCAATATTAATACCATATATTTTTAAATATTTATATTATCTTTATTTTAAAAAGCTTAGCTATCTTGTTTTAATATTTGTAGCCTGAGTAGGCTAGAACTTTGGTTCATTATTTGTGGAGGCTCTAAATAAATATTAATAATAATAAGTTCAAATTAGATATTTGAACATTAGCCTCCTATCACAATCTAGGATTCAAACCTACATCTCCGTTGGAGTCATTCTTGTAATATCTATAAATAATTGCTACCACTTTTTCCGGTGTCCAGTAATATAGTCGTAGGTATTATTTTCGCGCAATCGCCTTAATCGCACGCTTAACATCGCATTCTTTTTTAAAGCAAGTATTATTTAACGCGCTGCTCTATTGTCGTTGCTGCTTATAATCGCACGTTTAAACATCGTGGTCATTATCATCGTAGTTTTCCTTCAAAGCGAAAGTAATATGTACCTACGACTATATTACAGTAAATCCTTTTTTTCCCTATCGAAATTATATAATAACATCTTTCTTTTAACCAAAAACCCCTCCTTTTCACTGGTTATATGAGTTTAAAATATATGTTTTAGCAACCATACTGATTATAAGCAGCTCTTTTAAAATGAATTTACAAAAATACTCAACATTCAAAACAAACTTCAAATTTCCAACTAGAGTATTAGCTATTATATTTCTTATAGTATAACGATATTATTTTACATTTGTTGTCTTGAATATATGATACAGTAGCTTGAACATAGAAACTACCTCAACGTTTGAATAATATCTTCCTCCCCTAGCAACTTTCAGGTCCTTTTTATCCTATTGTATGCTTACAAAAATAAATCAGTGACTACACAAAGAGAAATCAAACTGACAATGCTTTTGCTAAGGCTTTTATAAATAAGATTTAAATGTATAATCACATTTTCTTGGTAGCTTAAATTTGTGATACGGATGTCGACATTTGTGTCTTCATTATTTGTCATTCCATGTCGTGATGGGAATTCTTATTTCAAATCCTTGTCGTTTTTTTCTTGGTTACTTAGTATAAAGATATAAAAGCTGGTCTTTTATAAAATTTAAGCAAATTCATCATGACATTGCAAAAAAATGTGTAGAAATTGTCTTTCAAATAATATAAACTGTCCACATAATAAAAATAATAAAAAGCGCCATACTTTTTTACAAAGTTTGAAAAGAAAAGATAACAACTAAATCCTCATTTTCAGTGTTTGGCTTATATATATATATATAAAGATAAATAAAAAGTACGTTTTATATTAACTTTCATCAATTTTGCCTTAGATGATAGGATTTCATTTTATTTTTTATTATTAATCATGCATGTAAGCCATAAAAACTAATATCTGCACTTTATTACTTTATGAATCCATTAAAATAAAACAATGCGTGGTTTTGTAAGGATTTATTTGAAAAAAAATCTTATTAGTTATTATATATATTGAACTTCATAATACGTACTTCAAAATACATTTTTAGCTTTAAAAACGCTTCACTCAGTACAATCAAAGTTTAGTAGTGTTTGTATAATATTGGCATTGCTAACTCTTAAACTAAATAGCAAAAGCTTCAAACAAAGTTCTATTACATTGTTGGATAACTTTCCTGAGAATAATAAAAAACAAGTTTTATTTTAAATTCCATAGTATAAATACGTCTACATACTTTCCTGCAATTTATTTTTATAAATAGTTTTTTGAGTTCCAGCACTTTGAATGATGAGAAAGCAATGTTTACCCTGACAGCAAAAATATGGTCGATAAAATGTAATAAAGAATGGTAGTGAGTAGATCGCTCCCTTCTCTGAACAGGCAAAAAAGCATATACAGCTTAAGATTTATCTAAACTGAACGCCTTCTCACAAAGGTGATGTTCATCATTAGAAAGCTTAATACGAGCCATTATATTTATATAAATGCTAAAAGACAAACAATAGTTGATGTCCAAAATATAATAAACTTATAGATGTTCGATAACACACAAAGATTGATTTTATGACAATTATGAATTTATTTTTTGATTTGCTCAAGAGCTTAAGCAATTGGCTTAAATTTGTTCTCCTAACATAACAATTTTAGCTCTTCCTAGTGAAACTGCGGAGGAACGATTATGTTTCTTCTTTACTGTTGTATTAGAAACACCAAAACACTTCCTATTCAAATGCTTTCAACTTATTATGAGTCTTGTTTACACTATTTATATTACAATTTTAGTAATAGTTGAGAACAAGGACTATATTTAATTATATATAGAACCACATCAAGTGCCCATATATTTGATAACACAACATGGCCATAGGGGAATGGAGTCCTCCAGGTTGCTGATGTTGGGGTGGCAGATGGTGTCAAAAATAATAGCCGAGAGGGCTCGCCTCTGGGCTGTAGGAGGCCATAAGGTTGGCAACAGAGCAGATGGTTATCTCTCATTTTTTCTGCCAAAAGGGGCCTCTTCACATACACCAAACTCTTCTTCCAATTTCTTTACTACTCTACGCAGTGCTGTTGGCGCAATCCCCAGGTCCTTTGTGTGCGACCTTATGCTCTTTAACCGGGTTCCTCCCAGGATTTCCGGACAGCCTCTTGGGACAGCTGCCTCTCGATGCATGTCTGGTGTAAAGCATTGATTTCAAATAGATGAAGCACATATGACAAAATTTAACCCATTAGAACCGAAAGTTAAATAATGATTGTAGAACAATGAAAATTTTATGGCTATTTTATCTTGACGCATAGAACATTTGTTCAAAATTTCAACCAAATTGAACAAGTCACTGCTGAGAAATTTGAACGTCGAAAAATCGACGCTCAGGCTCTACAGGCAAATATTTTATTAAGTAAAAAAGAATAAACGGTACTATACATTTTTCCTGTTATATTTTTCTTTTCTGTTTTAATTCTTACATATATCTAGATAAATGGATACATGATAAACATAATAACATTATTTTTTATTTAAAATAACTTATTGACCAATTTTCCTTATATTTTAAAGTAGTATTTCTTTACAAACGTAGTGGTATTCTTTGAAGCATCTAGGGTGAAGACTGCACTGCATTTACAACAAATAAACGAAGCTCTTCCTTTACAGTGTCCTCATACGTTAGTAACTTCACAATGTATGATCCAGTGACTTTTTTCATCATATCTCGATACATAATTCAGTTTCGAAGTATTTTGCTCCCTTGAATCGGTTTTTAATCAAAATATTTACAATAATGTATTGCCAGATATTCGATGAAATCATATGAAGCCATATTTGTCCCTTGTTGTTTCAGCAATTGACATTTATGTTGACTGTGACACTAATTATATAAAAACTATTGGCCACCGCCACTTTCATTGTCCTTCATGAGAGAAATACTGGTGAAGAAATTGTCGAAATATATCTTGAGTCCATCTTATGGTGGAATGTTTGCCGTTTTGATCAAATACATCGCTGTGTTCCCTTCAAGGGTTATATATGTAACATAATTTCTCTGGAGGTAATTTTTGCCACAATAAAATTGAAAGAATGCCAGTATCCACATTTGGAGCATAATTCTGAGATTTTGAATCCAACCCGAATGGGTTTTCCTCGGATAAAATGTTTTGTGTAATGTTTCCCAATGTGCGGGATCATGCTTTCGTCCACAGATAGATGTTTTTTTAAACTTCCATGCTGAAACAACTTCTGGTCAAATTATTGAAGCACAGTCATTTGTAGGAAACAGTTTTGGAAATGAAAAAAAGCTCGAGTAAGTCTTGTGGATTCTTTGCTGTCATATCCTTTTCAGATGGATTTGGAAAAAGATTTTGATGTTTGAACATTTCTCAGATTTTTTCTTCTAATGATAGATGATTTACGCTCTTGCTTCTTCACAAGAGGCACTTTCTAATTTTCAAAACGATTAAAATGAGCAGGGGCTTCCAATAAAAGTTGACTTATTCATTCTGAAATGCCTTCTGTATCGTCATCTGACCTATCACTATCTCCGTCAGAGAGTTGCCTAGGCTTCTAGAAGGCCTATAAAAAATCCACAAACTCATCCATGTCTTCCAGAAGACAAAATATTTCCTCAGTAATCTATCTAAAATAGTAATCTATAAAATAATAAACATAATAATTGTTTTAAACAAATAATATTACTATGTTATAAGAACGCAGTACTACAAATCGTAATAGAGACTTGTTTGCATTTTCCTTTGAAAAATATGTCTCTAGAGCCTGAGCGTCGATTTTTCGACGTCAGAAAATAAAATAGTTTTTTCTATAAATTAAGATGCCAAATTTGATATAATATGTAAACAACATTAAAGAATAATGTTAAATAAATCATTTAATCACCCATATTACTTATTGAAAGTACTTTACAACAAAGAAAAATATCAAAGAAGACAATACCTTGGAGTGGAGAATTTTTGAGGTACGTCAGTCGCTGTAAAACTCTTTGTCTAGACTGACAAAAAAATGCCACAAACATAAACAATGGATATTTACCAAGTAAAATACTCTTAAAACGATATCCATATTCATACAGTCTCGTTTTTGCATATATTACGACTTTTTTGTTTAATTTCATAACACATCGAAAAATCGACGCTCAGGTTCTAATGGGTTAAGTTATCTTGCTGACAAACAAACAAAACAACAACCAACGCCAGTGAAAACAATACCTCCTTCGGCGAGGTAATTATAAATAACAAAGTTAATATTGTGATAAGTTTAAATATATTGTTTAATATATGTGTAGGATATATGAATACCCCAGAGCACAAAATGATATTTCTTTACTATTAATATAAAGTATATTTTCTACCACATCAGCTTTTGTACAGTCATTAGTTGATAGTTCCAAGATAAGGGATGCATGAAATGACTGGAAGACCCATATCATTTGATATTTAGTTCCTAGGTTATACCAAATCACGTTTAATTTTTTGCTATATTCTAAGGATAAATATTTAATAATCCACATATTTGTATGGCTTATAAATATTATAATAACATTAGAAATAGCCATATTCAGGTAGTTATAAAGTTTCAAAGAGCTTTGTAAAAACAACAATTACAAACAGCAATCCGCACACTTTTTAGTATCGTTTAAAATCATACGATTAAGTGGTTCGTTTAGTATTGTGATAATAATTTATTGGGTAGTTATAACACTGAGTCTTATTTATTACAATGCCTTTTAGGCCACAAAGTACATACTTCAATACAAACATTTTATTAAAAAATTGATTTGTACAAAGAACATTTAAAATAAAGTTCACTTTAAGAAGCATCTATTGATGGTCATATTCTTAGGATCCATAGCATCCTTTTTACTTTGGAGATGTTGTACTCATACATTTTTCGGCAAAGGTATTGCCGATTGGATTTGTCCTTGAGAGAGACATCTCTCTTGTCATAGATCTCTTGGAAACCGTCAGGCATGGGGAGAGGTCACTTGAGGGGGTTATATGCTAAGTAATCATCCATGTCGTTCATAAAAATAATAATGTCTTCTTAACTCTTCTTTTTTCATAATGGATTTTAATCAGACGTTATGTATCATCACGTTTATTTTATTAAGCTCCATTTATTATTTATTTTTATATAAGAGCTATATCAAGAGAGAAGGAGAAAGGGATATGCAATGAAAGGAAGCTCATACAAACTTACTGGTTTTTTCTATTACCTAAATATGATATATATCATGTGAAAAAAAGTATCTCGTTTCCTTGTGAGTCTTCTCTCTACTCTTGTTTCACTCAACTTATGAAAGCTGAGATGCCTCATAGTTTTCATATCTTATTAGCATTATATATGTTGCTTTTTTTTTTGCCGACGTATAATAAGCTTTATTTCTGTATTAATTCACCTGAGACCCCATAAATGTTATAAGACATTGTTATATGTATAAATAATATATTGTAAAACAAATGACAACATTACTCACACCTGGACAACCAAGGGGTCATTTTTGACATTTTTACAGATTAAACTGGGAACTCTGGGCTCACAGAGTTGGCCGACCTCTGATTTTTGTTTAGCTGTTTTATGTTTGAAATATTAAAATTTTGTATTTTGTAGCTCAATTGGTAACTAAGAAATGCAATACCAAAAAAAAAAAAACTCAGGCATTGACAATTGTAATAATAACACTTTCAATAAGTGAACTGTATGTGAATGCTCTTTTGTGGAAAATGTATTAAAATTACTGAAAAAAATTACCAAATACAAATGTCACAGTTGTTTTGAAGAAAAATAATATAAATTTAATGTTCTTTATATTTCACATATAAATATAAACTTATGAATAAAAACTATGGTCAACACTCTTGTAGTTTTAGTGTTAATCATTGGAAATATTTTATATAATGTTTATTACACATATAACATGTTTCTTGAGAAGAGGGGTTAGAGCACTTAAATCTATAAGGAATACAAAAAGTTTTTGCGATCATATAATTAATTTCATTTTGATAAGAGCCAACCTAACAAAAGTAAAGTTCTACTCTCAATGTACGTTTTTTTTTTTGGTAAGGTTCGAATCCCGAGAGGGGATGGTCATTTTGGTCTACCTCATTGATAAGATCCTAGGTTCGATAGACTAATTTAATGCTATAATGCTTATTTATATCCTGTCGGATACAATTCTATCGAACCAATTAGGCAAAAAATTAAAAATAATAATGTTATTTTTATTTAAAATGATAATTTGGTGAAAAACTTATGAATTTGCATCCTTGTATTTATTTGAGAAAGAGTGGGACTATATCTTCATAATATATTTTTCTCCATGAATATATATATATATATATATATATAGAATATATATATATATATAATGTATATATACAGTATTATATATATTATTCCAAATCAGTTTTATAGCTTATGTACGCTCAAAAGACAAACGCGATAATAAAATTTAAAAATGCTAATTTTGGGGTATTTTCCATAAATATGACTATTTCAAAACTTAAATTTCTCGTTGAATTTTGGATGTACATAAAAAATAAAAACTGATTTGAAATCTTTACAATCGTACCTACGTTTTACAGCAAATTGTTTGAGAAAACAGCATTAAAATTAAGGACATTAGGGGCGATCGAATGACGAAAAAAAAATTACTACATAAGTTTACATAATAACTTTTGGGCCCATTGAGCGGACACTTCCCATTATTCGATTTCGTTCAAACCTCCACAAGATGATTTGTATGCACTAAAGTAAAATCCTAGGGGAGCCCGACTCTCAAATCCGAAAGACGGGAAATAAGAATCACTCTATATATATATATATATATATATAACTATGATATATATATATATCTCATATTGTATATATATATATCCGTACATACATATATTAATTATCATATATATATATATATATATATATATATATAACGTCGTGAAGACAGTATTTCATTGTTTTTCCGTTCACAAAAAATCCCCATTTGTCTCCATACATATTAGATGAAAATATATCTGTTAGATATTAATATTATTTTGTGTCGCATTTTGTTTGGTGCATTCCATTTCATGTACGAGGTAGTTATTTATCCTTTAAATCTTAATTGTATAGCACTATCAGCAATGATAGCAAGAGTAAGTTTCTTTGTATATACTAGAGGCCCAAAGTACGTTAAAGGACATTCATGCTAAAAGTAGTGTTGAAAAAGTTTTTTAAGAAAGAACAAAATAAAAATATATGCTTTTGCAAAAGCATTATTACCTTTCTAAGCTTCTTTTGTTATAGAGTAACAAAGTTTCATGATGCGGCGAAGTACGTTTGCAAGAAAATTATCATTTTATTGTAGCTCTTAGTTGCCTTTCAGGCAGGGTTCTTTATTATTAACATGAAATGTAATAAGAAGAAGGGTATATATATATAATATAAAAAAGATGCTAAATTATATTTGATAGTTTATGTGACTACAAAGAAATATTTTAATTATATACATATATTCGAGAAAAAAATGCTGATAATATTTTGCTCTTGCCCCGAGTATTTCCAACTTATTGGCAGTTACATTCTGTAGCTTATAATTGTAAGTATATTTAACGAATATATAAATAATTTATTTTATTGAATAATACCAGAATTAGATAATTTTCTTTTCAGAGCGCCCCAGTAGTCATAGTAGACGCTGTTTCTAGCAATATGATCGGCGTAAGGATCTTTGCGTTCATTTTATGTCACAATGAATGACATCAAGATTTTGTTGCACAAATAAAATAATATTTTTTTTAGATATTTCCATTTTTTCTTCTAAATAACTAATAACCAAGAAGTTGTATTTCATAACAAAACCTTGAGTTATAACTGTTATGGAAGTAAAGAGGTTCCTCACTATAATTAATTGATGTATAATCATTTCCTTTTCAAAGACACAACTTTTACCACTTGATATCAGTCAAGATCCGAGGTTCGATGGTCTAATTATAATGCCATCATGTTTATTCACACGGATTCTATTCCAACGATCCAAATATGTGCAATTAAAAATCTTGAACATTTTTCAGAGATAAGTGTCCATGTAAATGCGTTAAGCGTACTCGTATTATCCGTCATTAAGCATTCAATGTTTGATGTTTTAAAAGAAGCTCTAATTTCCAATTTACCTAAGTAGGATTATGATAACTCACTCTATAATAATTAAGGCCTTTGAAAGTCTACTCGATCCTAATGAGTTTTTAAAATGATAGATCGTTTCTAGGCCTTCTGCGATATGAATGATTAATTATTCAAACTATTGAAAAGAGCCTAAAATTTATCAAGACGTTGATTAGTTTGATCATGAAGGAACAAAAAAGAGAAAAAACAGGAGTTAAAAAATATATATATATATATATATACCTTGCACTCTTTAGTCTAAAGGCTTTTTTAATGGTAAGAATGTCAGGAAGACTTTAGAGATGCCCCTGAAGGCTTATGATTCCCTTTGTAATTACAAATATATCCAAACCTAAGACAACTACGATTGGATAATAAATGAGGGGATGAATTGCAGCGAGTGAAAGACTGTAGAATGATGTTTCGAATAATCTTCATACATAATAGTAAATATCTATTTGTTAACAATTAGAGTTTAGCAATAAATAGTGGTGATGAATAATTAAGTCAGGAATAGAGTCTATATTTAAGTGTTCGGATCAAGGTCTGTAAAATAAGGTCGGGCAATACAAAAACAAACATGTAATCCTAGCAGTGTAACTATTCAATGACGTCACTGGAGAACGAATATATATATATACATAGGCGTAGGTGAGATGTTAGGTGAGGGGGGGGGGGGGGGGGGGCAGCATTCAGTTTGCCCGAATTTTAACAAGAACTGTTAAATCGATGAAAAATAATCGAATGAAGAAAGCTTTGTAGATTAATATTTTCTTTATAGTAATTACATACTATTAATTACATTATATTTATTTGGCTATAATTAAAAATCCGGTTGCTTTCATAATTTCATATTTTTTTCTACAACTTAAATGCCCGAATGCCTCAACCAATCTCCTGTCTCCTACGGCTATGTATATATATATATAAATTGGTTCTGCGGTGACGTCATTGAATACTCACCCTGCTACATGTTTGTTTTTGTATTGCCCACACCTTATATACAGACCTCAGTTCGGATCCTTTGCGTAATAGTAAATAATTAATGATTGAGACAAGATGAATAACAATTACATATGTTTATGCAAAGCAGCACCCACCCATAGACAAATATATATAATAATAATGTATTTGGTTCAGAATAAGTATTTTATATATAGTTGTTTGTTTACATATAGTTTGATGGAATGGAAGTATACGATTACGTATTATAGCGATAGAGTTGCCCTATCAAAAAAATTCTATTAAGTTGATAAGTATTGATCTTCCCTTCTTGGGGTGTCGAACTTACACTTTCAACATTGAAAGTCAAATATGCGACCGTGGAACCATGAGGTTCGATGCTGACGAATAACAAAGCGGATTGGTGAGGAGAAAATGATGACTGGATTGGGTTTCAAATTATTGTAAGATAAACAATGTTATTCCCACCAATAGTCCAATTTGCCAACTCTGCTGCGAGGAGGAAGACAAAAATCCCATCCATCGTGTTTTATGTTGTCCACCTGTAGGGCGCAAAATGATAGTCCTTGAGGAAGAGATCACGGAGCGACGCTTAAGCTTTCGAAGATTCTATTTTAAGGTCATTAATGTGTTTAAGCATCTTTTCATAATTAAGATAGCTCTTAAATAGTTTCAGTAACGGTTGATACCGTATTAAGTCCCGGGTCAAGTCTAATACAACAGCTAACAGACAAACTTTGTTCGTACTAGGAGTATTGTAGCTAAATTGAAATGTTCATAATATATAGGTATGAAAAAAGGGTCATTGCAGAGTTTTTAGAGACTATAGTTGTTATTATTACTACCATGAGTTTGATGATTAATGCGTGTATTTAAATAGAGAGTCGTAAATAACTTTATGTGGCGTTTTGAAGGCGATAAAGCAATAAATAATGACCCAGAGGGATTAAACTAGGTCATGTGTGGGCTTTGTCCTCCCAGAAGGCTTTTTAAATGAGTATCATAAAAGAGGGATTAGCCTTGCGGAGGAAAAGGCATGAATTGCCTTAAGGAAGGACTTTTACAGGCTTACATTGTTTATAGCGGGAGTTTTGAGTTCTATATACAAATAATGAAACTGTTTGATTCAATATCATACTCGTTTCTATAAGCATAATATTGGAAACCAAGTTTCTGTTATACTACACAGTATACAATACCATTTTAATATAATTTTGATGTTATTTCTCGGACGCTCTTAAATGTATTTTTTCTTCGAAATATGTTTTACAAAAAAATATTTTTATAACAAATACCAATATTTTGAATAATAAAAAGGTGATATATCTTTTGTATCAAATAAAGAGTACTAACTTCAAACCATGGGTTTAATATTGACTGACAACGGTCCAAGTTCCGACCCTCACGCCGTCCAATATGGCAGTTATTCTTAACCTTTGGGGTTCTGAGAGCATCTCGGAGGATTGCTAAAAGCAGTCAGACAAGTATAAATGCGCAAAATGTACATTGTTGTGTCCGACCGGCCGTCAGTGGGTAAAAAGTGAATTGTCTCAGAGAGGATGTGGCAACTCATTATCAAATACGAGCTAGGAGGGGGATGCAGACCTTATAAGCAGCTTATAAAGGTGTAGAATCACAGTAATATGGCAACCAATCAATCAATTTGGGATTCAAAATTGGTTGAGACGCTTTTATTTTAATCGAAGCACGTTTTTTGAAATGTACTTCATTTTACTCGACATTCAGATGCTGATTAAATTGCCGACAATGGAGCAACTTCTAAAGCACTTTAGTACATTTTATACTACATAACTCATTTAGATAATATAGTGTTCTTGACCTTTTCCTTATTTTACCTCCGCCGAAGGAGGTATTGTTTTCACTGGCGTTGGTTTGTTGGTTGGTTTGTTTGTTTGTTTGTTTGTCAACAGGATAACTCAAAAAGTGCGGAACGGATGAAACTTTGTGGAGTTGTTGGAAATGCCAAAGGAACAAGTGATTAAATTTTGGCATCTCGGAGTGCTTCTTTAAGATGCAAAATGAGCTAAATACTACTAAATATTTCAAGTTATCCTGATCTGTCAATAGATGTCGCTGTGCTGTGCTCTCAAAGAGGAGAGCACAGCACAGTGACATCTATTGGCAAATGACAAAAAGACCAAGTGATTCATTTGGCTGGGATCGGCGGAGGTTTGCACTCTCTGAGTCCTCTAGTTTTTTTTTTGCAATTTTAATTCGTGAAGATTAAAATCTATAAAAAAGTAAATGTTTCTGAATGGATTAACAATTATTAATAAATTGTTTCTGATCTACCTAAGAATGAACTATATGGGTTCATTTTAACAAAAAGAAATCTGATGAAAAATCATGGTTATGTGTGCTCTGAGCAGCTTAGCCCTGTTTTTGTGTGTGTGATAACATCATGTATGTACTTAACTATATGGGAGATAAAAACATATATTTAACATGTCTTCATTTATTTAAAGACATCGTAATTGATTGTGTACATGCATATATTTTTTTTTGCCGCATTGCACTGCATTTAGTTGATGCATTACAAAAAAGTGGGATTTTAATTCACTCTATATTTAACATAAATAATCTGCGAAAATCCTTTGAAAGCCTTTAACTAATAGGCATGCCTTGAAATTCAAGCTTAGAAGAAATACATACATATTCTTCTCTATGATAGAAAAAACATATATAAACAATTTATTTTCTCATTAGCAAAGTTTGGGATTCTAATGACGTCAAAAATATGACGTCAGATGTGATATACGTTTTGTTGTAAAGATTTATGAGTGATTCCTCGTTCATTCACCGGATGATGACATCTGGGTCGAGCCTTTTTAGGAGTAACGGGAGTAACCTTCCTTGCTTCTCTTCAAAGTTATATACTGGCATTTACCAAAATAACTTTCCTCTAGGAGAAACGTGAATCCACCTTCACCAAATATGACATCACGTCAAATAAACCCTATGGAATGGGATACAATATTTTTTATTATTAATATAATACCTATTTATAATTATGTAAAGTATCTATGAAAAGGGAACTGTGACATAACATTTATTAACATTATAGTTTTTTTTTGTTCCTGCGTAAGGTATTTATATTGAATAAAATATCATCATGTATTATAAAATAATAATTATACTCTTTAAAATTACAAAAAAACATACACTTTTCAAATTATTTCCTGTCTAAGAACACAAACATCCCAAAACATTCGTTTTAAAATTAGTTTTGCAAGACTTTGAGTCTCCAAAGCAATATATAATAATGTTACGCATAAGAACAACTAGAACACCCACCAGAGTATTCTAAAATATAAGATAAATCCTTTTATTCCTACAATAGATTGTTAAAACCATTACAGAATAATATAGTAATTATCTGATATCGGATATTGATTATTTGCTCATTATATAATGGAATAAAATGAATATTATAATGAACTAATTAATATTTCTCAAAGGATATTGACGTCAAAGGTTGATTTATGTCTACATATATATTTTTTTTAATCAACTAAAAATATATCTCATTATAATTATATTATATTATCCATACATTTGTGTAAATAATATAACTTAAATGTAAAAAAAACATAAAAACTACTTTGTATTTTTATAAAAGCGTTAATTACCTCCGCCGAAGGAGGTATTGTTTTCACTGACGTTGGTTTGTTGGTTGGTTTTGTCAGCAGAATAACTCAAAAAGTACCAACGGATTCGGATGAAACTTTGTGGAGTTGTTGGAAATACCAAAAGAAACAAGTGATTAAATTTTGGCATCTCTGAGTGCAGAATTAAGATGCAAAATGAGCTAAATACTAATAAATATTTCAAGTTAGCCTACTCTGCCAATAGATGTCGCTGTGCTGTGAAATCGGGTGCCGGGAGCGACTTCCTCTTGGAATTTTCATCGAGGGGAACCCTCCCCCATCCCTCTACGCCGTCCCAGTCGTGAAAAATCCGCCTCGGAAGGCTCATAAGGACCCCGTGACGGCGAAAGTTTGCACTCTTTGAGTGTGTATATGCCTCTAGTTTATAGTTAATTTTTTATTGAGGCATAAAATATTTTTTGATATAATACAAACAACAAAATATAATAAAATGTTTAGGAGAAGGAATTATGTGTATTACATGAATAAACATTGTAGCTTAAAATTATTCCTCGCCTGAGATGCCTTCAAAACATAAAATATAACAACAAAATATTCATAAATAATGATGCCAAACATCAAAACAATACATATTTAAAACTCAAAAACACACAAACGTACAAACCATAATAAATCAATTCAATAAATTAAATTCTTATAAAAGTTTCACAAGATTTAATTATATTTTTTAACATTGTAAAATATTTCGCCGAAACTTTGGGTAGAACTTAAATAAATCCGCCGCATATTGCCATCCAGCACCAGAAGTGTTATAGATTTCAGTTAGATTATTTTATTTATTAATTTTATATAGTGTGATTGCCTCTCTATGTTACAATATGTAACATCAATAAGGTCATCGATCAAACATGCTACTCGATAATTTCATACTTCCAATAGAACCCCTTTTCCTCTTTTTTGGTTTTTTTCCTTCGACCAATGAATCTTGACTTTTAAAGAACAACTCTAGTAGTTGAGGGCCTTAAACTACTTTATCATATAGGCTATCATGTAGCAAAGACTAAGTTGGTCAAAACCTGGAGTTTTTATATAAATTTTTTAATCAAGCAGATGCCAAGAAGCCACGAATCCTACAAACTCAAAAGCACTTTACTGATTTTTGTGGTACGGTTTTGTAATCTAGCTGAAATTAAAGCATTAATGTAAAGTAGCGCATGCTACATAAAATTCTTCCTTTTTCCCAAAAGGAATTGGCCAAAATTTTAGTTTCTTCTTTAGTCCGTAAGGGGCGCTTTGATGCTAGATCTCTTTAAAAATAATAACAAAGTCCTTTTATTATTTATATTTGGAGACGTTGTAGTGATTTGATAAATTTCAAATCATCAAACTTAATCCCTTAAACCGGTTTAAATAGGATAGGATTGTGACTAGCGACATCTAACGTTAAAGAAAATAACCCAAATTTAGGCCAATTTTTTTTTGTTTACTTTTTCCTTCCATGTGCTACTTTACTTTAACGCTTTAGCTGAAATCACCTCTGATAAAAGTAGTGGTTTTAAACAAATATCTCTCACAAACATAACATCAGGATAAAAAGAGTTCATAAAAAATTGATCTGTGAAAGGATTATTCTTTTTTGTTCAAGATTATTAGATCTTAATTACGTTTCACTTTATTAAAAGCTTCTGCAGATGACATTTATTTCATCCGCATTACTCATTTTTCTAGCTCATCATCCTCTAATTCCATTTATATTTCTTTCAAGGTCTCTATATTGTCGCAATAAAAACCCTTTAAAAATATATAGAAACTAAGAAATGAAGGAAATAGGCTCTTGTAAACAATATTCAATGCCAAAGTATCTTAACGAATGAAAGTGTATTGAGCAGCAAAAAATCAAAAACAAAGTACTAAAAAGTATTTTGTTTAAATTTTGGTAATATTTGCATCAAAACTCCATGAACGTAGTTTCACGAATTCACCTGGGTATTATGGAACTTTATTTTCATGATTTCTTAATTACATTGCTTATACTATAAATCGGATCCCCTTTATCGATCCAGATGAAACACAGGAGAAGCTAATAGATGTACTGTATTGATGTCATGAAGCGGGTCATAATCATAGAGATAGGTATAAAGATAGCTTATTGGATTCTTCTGAGGCATACGTCATTTTGCCCAATGTAAACATTTTTTATATCTTTTGGATCAACTTACGATGACGTTGTACAATTTACTTTGTATATATTGGGCAATGGCGACAGCTAAACGAGAATATTTCTCTGCTATGAAGGGAATCAGCTCTCTATGTCTTTATATCTTTATGGTCATAAGACGTAGGCAACAAAGCACACACAATGTTTACCCCGAAAAAAAAGTACTTATTATAATTCAAGATGCTTATCGTCGTAAATAAATTTAAATATATTTAATATAAACAAAAATAATAAATAGAAGAAGTTATTCCTTCGACATCTTAAATCAGATACATATATAGATCAGATTCTAAAGAATTGATGCAAAAAATTTATTTTATGATGAAATATAATTTTTCAATCAGCGTAATTGGAAAACTAAAAAGTTTGTTCATGTATTGATAAGAAATTGCTTAGGTTTTAATTATTTGTGTTGTTTTCTGGTTTGGAACTATGTAGATATATATTAATAAAAGAGAACGAGACATTTTATCGCACTTAAAACCGGTAAAAAAAATTTTAATAAAGGTCTTGAGTAAGCCAATCTCCTTATTACACAATGTGTATAACATAGCATTTCTTAAAATCTTATTTATATTTATCATATGTCTACGAACTACCTGTTTTAATGAAAATACTTTGATGGCCAATATAAAAAACTATGCAACAAAAAATGACTTTGTCTTGCCAACGCAAAAAACAATGAATCTAGTAATTTAGAGAATGGGGATTACAGATATAGATTATTTAGTCGTGATATTCGTTTTTCTGGCCACAATTCAAACTTTTAAAATTTTCATGTTTTAGGGCAATGGTACATACGGATCTATGATTTTCAGGGACAAGACAGCAATTAACATTAATGCATTACCAATACAATTTCAAAGAAAGATCCAATAAATCTATTGGTAAAGTAATATTTCCAAAACTCTGATTATGTAATGAGATAATTGCATTATAGTCGTAAAAAATGGGACAAAACGGACACTTTCACGTTATGATAGATATATTACTCATGGACAATTTTTTCAGCTGCAAAGTTATATTTACATACGTTCCAGGCTTTAGAATAGCCATCGAGACCATTAGAACCATTAAAAACGACTTTATTATCGAATAATTGAGAAAAAAACATTAGGCACCTATGCTCCTCATATCTATGATCATCGTTGTAAAGGTTTCGTAGATTGTTAAATTTTCTTCGTTCCGTAACAAAAGGATTAATATCAATATATATATACATTTGCATGTATTCTACCTCAGTAAGTTATATGTCCTTAAAATTAAAACAATAAATTTTATTAATGGGAAAATATAAATACAAATATATTCATATTGAAAAATTATATTCAAAATAAGTATTTAGTATAAGTATATTGATATTAATCCTTTTGTTACGGAACAAAGAAAATTTTATCAATCCACGAAACCTTATATATATGATCATCGTTCTAAAGGTTTCGTGGATTGTTAAAATTTTCTTCGTTCCGTAACAAAAGGATTAATATCAAAATATATATATACATTTGCATGTATCTACCTCAGTAAGTTACATGTCCTTAAAATTAACACAATAAATTTTTATTAATGGGAAAATATAAATACAAAAATATTTTGTTTTAAAATTATATTCGAAATAAGTATTTAGTATAAGTATATTGATATTAATCCTTTTGTTACGGAACGAAGAAAATTTTTACAATCCACGAAACCTTTAGAATGATGATCATAGATATGAGGAGCATAGGTGCCTAATGATTTTTGCTCAATTATTCGATAATAAAGTCGTTTTTAATGGTTCTAATGGTCTCGATGGCTATTCTAAATCCTGGAACGTATGTAAATATAACTTTGCAGCTGAAAAAATTGTCCATGAGTGATATATCTATCATAACGTGAAAGTGTCCGTTTTGTCCCATTTTTTACGACTACAATGCAATTATCTCATTACATAATCAGTGTTTTGGAAATATTACTTTACCAATAGATTTATTGGATCTTTCTTCGAAATTGTATTGGTAATGCATTATTGTTAATTGCTGCCTTGTCCCTGAAAATCATAGATCCGTATGTACCATTGGCTAAACATGAAAATTTTAAAATTTAATTGTGGCCAGATAAACAAAATCCCATTGTTCGAAATAGCAATTTTATCATTGCATGGACTCCATAGAATCAATTTTTGAAAGTTTTGGCCGTTGGCAAATTTTTTTGTTGCATAGTGTTTCTC
>CP045904.1:7988719-8025460 GCA_013387185.1 Caligus rogercresseyi | reverse complement strand
TGCCAATAGATGTCGTTTTGGCTGTGAAATTGGGTGCGGGAGCGTCTTCCTCTCGGAATTTCCGTCTAGGGGAACCCTCCCCAGTCTCTCTACGCCTCCCCAGTCGTGAAAATCCGCCTCGGAAGGCTCAGGACGGCGGAGGTTTGCACTCTCTGAGGTATATATGCCTCTAGTTTCTGTTATAATCTCTACGCATGCAATAAACGATTACAGTAGAGAGATTTATTGGAATGTATGGGCCTAATGTATTTATAATCTGAATATCCATTAATGAAATTTCACACTAAAATGAATTTAAAATAAAAAATATAGTTTTGTCTATTTGAAGTTTCTTTTACTTTTTATTCTGTATTTATTTCTATAATAATAAGCATTTTAACAAAAAAAAACTATTATGTTAATAATTGTAAATAGGCAATAGTTCTATTGCTATGACGTATGATTGTATATTTTATAATTTACAATAATGGTCATTTATCTATATATAAGTTTTCATAACTTTAAATATCATCGATAAAAAAAAGAGATTTTTTAAAAGATTTTTTTTAAATGATGGATATTATGTGGTGAATAGTAAATATTAAATTTAATTGCTGATGGGATCCACAATTGATTAACCTTACAAACAAATCCATTCACACACCCTCTTTGATTACCCATTGGACTTGATCACAAATTCTATTTTCATTAAACTTTTCAAATATTTATAATTTCTATCACATATATTTTATATGTTTTTGTTGTATTGTTTATTTTGCTCTTGTATACGCATCACAACAATTTAAACTAACGACATGTAACCAACGTTCGCTAGCTACTACCATTACTATATTTTACGTTGATATACGTTCTTTTGTTCCTATTCGAACGCCATGACAAAGATAAACTATGATTATAGAAAATAAATTATACCCATTCTGAATAAATAAAAGATTTATGATTTTTCAATCACTCCTTTACAACCATTTTTAGAGCAAATACCTGGGCATTAAACATAGTAATTGTACATTTTTTTACTCTAACCAGGAACCTTCATTTATTTCCCCATTCTAGGAAATAGGGATTCTATTCAATTACAGGCTCTTATTCTTCTCTTTCCAAAAAGGGGAATTGTGAACTCAAATATGTAATATTTTGTTTGGGAACGTAATGGTTTCAAAAAGAATAAAATGGTATTGTTTATTGGGTTTTTAAATTGTAGGTGGTTTGAAAAAAGAGTTCCAATGGGAAGAAGAAGAAATATTGTTTAGAAAACATGATTCTCTGAGTCCCCATAGAATATTTGTGTAGAGCTTATATATAGAGAGAGAACGTTTTCTTTGGTAGGAATGGTTGATGATTTTATGAAGACGACTGATGTTTCAAATCGGTTTTCATACAAAACGAAAGCTGTTTTGAGCTATTATACAAAATAATAATACGGGTATCGTTTTTGGTGTGAAAGCATGTCAAATATCTTTGTTGGGAGTGATGGTTCGACTAACGATAGGGGAAAGTCAATTCCAATTACCCATACAAGTTTATATAGTCTGTGTTATTTTCTTTCTATGACGAGCGCTCATTTGTCCTAAGGGTCACCTTTTTGGGCTCCCTTGATGTCCGTTATTACAGGGTTACTATACAAGGTCTATTTATAAGAGTTAGATCGATTAATTGATGAGCTGATTATATTATAAAGTCGATCAATCGGCATAGGATAAAATGAAGACAAACTAATCGGCTACACATTTAATATAATAATTATTTCCTCAATTGTTCCACTTCTTTTTATCACGAGTAATTCTATGTTCTATGATAATATATAACTGCATATACATATATAAATACCTATAGTATTACGTAGGCCCAAAAAGCAATAGTGTTGCTTCCAAATGGAGTAAAGAAATGGTAAATGGGATAACTTTTGTTAAATTTCTTAATAAAGTTTCAAACTGGATTTGGGATAATAACTTATTAGTCTTTAAAAATAGGTACATTTTCAATTCACGCATTATCATATTCGGCTAGGTATTTTAATATTATTTTACTAATTTTAACAAAAAATGACTTGTGAGTAACACCCTCATGTAATTTGATTCAATTATTTGCAGAAAAATTATGGAAATTTTATTCTTAAAGTAGCTTCAAGTCTGCATATATGTATTATTTTATTGGTTAATATGTTATTCTAAAAAAATTGTTATTAAACCTACATTTCTTTTTCCTTTCAGTTTGATGAGTTTGTTTACAAGTCCCAGCACATGGCCCATTCCAGCGAGATGGAAATGGAGAATCTCATGGCTACTTCCCCCAGGATATCCCTCCAGAGGTCAACATTGAAATCCCTTCGGACTCGGACTCCTCTCGAAGAGCCTCCAAGGCATCTTACGGCATGCGGCTCTCAAATGCAAGCTCAATGAACAACATGGCCATGACCAGCCCATCCCCATTCGAACACCGGGTAAGAAAAGTAATCCAGACAGAAAAAGGAGGCTCCGGGATACACGTCATTGAAAAAGTCCTGGATCATTTGAGTCATTTACATGATATAATGCTTATTCATATCATAGAGATAAGAAGATATAGAGAGCTTATTCCCTTTTGTTTTTTTTTGTGTCCAATATAAACAAAGTAATTTGATCTACGTCATCGTAAGCTGGTCATAGAGATAGATTCTATATCTATGATCAGCTTACGATGACGTAGTCTAAATCACTTTGTATAGTGGACACACAGAATCAGCTGAACGATGTTTCTCTGCTATTGAAGGGAATAGCTCTCTATATCTTTATATCTCTATATTCATATCCATACGAATAATGCAACTAGGTGGCATAATTATGCCAAAACAAAAGTAACACCATCAAATATTTTTGCTACTGTATTTTGCTATTGGTATGCTGATTGTAATATGTATCGTACAATATATTTTTGGCCCGCTGCTATTGTGTTTAATAAAAGAAAGAAAGGTTTTTCTTCTTAAAGTAACTACAGTTTTATACAGTTTTTATACAGTTTCCTCCTTTTTTGACAAACAATTATTTAAAATAAGGGTTTTCTAATTAATACATTTTAATTCGTCAAAAACTTTTAAATTAAGCAGGAAAACATCATGAGTAAAAAGCTTCATCATCATCGCTCATGAAGTTTATATATATATTACTTCAGCTCCTAAGTAAAATCGACTCCATATGAACTGAATCTGACATTAGCCGGTAATGAGCAATCTATTACATGTTTTTATTAATATTAAAGATATTAATTTATCTTTGATATTTTAAGTCTAGGGCACAACGCACAGAAAAATGATTTTTGGGACTGATTCCTAATTTCAAAACTCCAAGTCGTTTATACATCTGTGATTCCGAATCAGTAACTAAGAATAACAAAGTAATGAAAAGTATTACAGTAATAAATTCACTGCCAGGTTTCAAATTTCCTCGAACAAGCTTTTACATTCCAAGCAAGGACTGCAGTTTTATTTTTAATACCACAGTTACGCTTTTGTGGATTGTCACTTTTAAAAATTGTTAAGACATTTGTCCAATTAAATGTCGGCGTGGAACGGGCTGCAGGGACAAATCAAGGCCATTATTCTTTTGGAGCCCACAAGAGGAAGTCGTTATTCTTTACCGCATCACAAGGCGATTTAATGTGCTTTATTGAATATTAAATCATTGGTCGGGAAGACAACTAACAATAAACAGTCCCATACACGAAGAGGAGTAAGATCAATTATGAAGGAAGCAGCCCGCGCGTTACTCGGCACTCGGAATCCAAATCCCTCAAGTGGCATTTTCCTCCTGGATTTGGGCTGGCTATATCATCATTCCATCAACTTCAGCACATTATCTAAGCCTGATTATATCCATTGTTAGAAGATATCAACGTTTTATGTCAAGAACGGCCTTATTGTGATATTGACCTTGAACATCGTTTTATTGTCCCTTATAAAAGGTTATTTTATTTCTAGGCAGTAATTATGAACTGTAATGATACTATTTATATTTTTTTAAGCAACTGCCTAGTTTGGTGGTTTTTATTAATTATGATCGTATTGTTTTATGTGTATTTCATCTACACGGTGTGTTGATGATGATAAATAAAAAGTCTTAATCGACCAAAAATAGTATTTTTGTGATGCGAAATGAAAGCAAAAGTAAGAAAACAGAAAAGTGAAACACGCATCAAGAATTTATAATGTCAAAGTCTTTCAACATTTTTCTTATTTGGGATATTTTATTCATGATGAGATTTTTTCATTCATTTAAAAGAACAAAGTTTTATTTCACCATAGTTTTATTTACATTATACATTTTCTTAATCAAAATATTTACTTTAAAATATATTCATCTCATAAGATGCTACACATTAATCCAAAAGCTGTCAACATGAGTCTGTTCATTTATTATGTAAATTATATAAATGCATACAAGTCAAAGAAAAAGCGTAGTTACAACATAAATAGTAGTATTTTTTTGCTCCATGTGGATCGATGAAATCGATGTATCCGCATAATAGCTTTAAAATTAGATAATGAATTTACAATGACGTTGATCCATAAGTAAAACATTAGGGTAGGCTTCAACAACTTGATCATAGGGAACCTCGTCTCAGACAAGAGGAATCGATTTACGGCCCTGATCATTGAGAGTCAACGTGCTGATTTTCAAAGAGCTAACGCTCTCATCCTTTTCACAACAAAGAAAAAATCAGAGTTATTACATTCAATTTGTATGACAGAATAAATTATGATTATATTATTATTTAAAAAAGTAACATCTAATTGAAAGGAGGATCTACTCCTCTATGAAGTCATGTTCAAACCTCAACAGCCACGAATGGTACTTTATTGTATACTGCCTACTGCTTTTTATTAGATTCTCTTTCTATCAACCAATCAAGCTCGAAACAAAAACGCCCCTTTTATTGTCCTTATCCAATAGAGAAAAACACAGAGTAGGTTACTTTGTAGTGATAGCCTATTCTCGCGGTAAATCTATCATTTTTGTATGAATTCAAATGATAGCTAGCACTATTTTTTAAGATGAAGCTTATTATTCCCTTTCTTCATTTATTTTCTCCCTAAATGTCTGCCGACTTCATTCAAATCACACACTGTGATTGGTTGTCATTACGAAGACGTGTAGACTCAATGTGGTTTTTGGTTGTCGTTATTATCGATATAATATTATGCATTCACCCTCGGTATCAATATTAAAAAACATCTTGTTATCCTGTTACTTTAAGGGTATTTATTATCTGTTTATTGTATAATTTTGTTGTTTCGAGGCCTGGGTTTCTCTATCACTGATTTGTTCGAGGTGGAATACTTCTGTTAGTCAGTCTGCTCTTCCTTATAAATTATGCTTCCCTCTCCAGTTCTCTTTCAACCATTCATGTTTCAAAAACATTCCCTTATTGTTATGCCTACCTATTCCTCTATTTTTCAGGATCTCAGCCTAGTGCTCCTCCAAATTCCATTGTGCACAAGCCTCGAAAGCTCTCTTCTTCGTCTCCTGCCTCGAAGAGCCCTCCACACAGCGGCGGCGGCGGCGGCGGAAGTAATTTCCTTGCAGCCCGATCCAGTGGTATGGATCGTCGTTCCTCCCACACAGGGATCCTCACCCGCAATAGTCCCTCTTCATCCAGCGTCCATCACTACTCTCGACGCTCCATCATGAATTCACCGAAGCCAAACACACTCATCGTCCCCAAGCGGAGGAGTCGAGGATCATCTCTACCCGGGAACATCATCCTGGATCAGGAGGACATCTATCGTCTAAGGAATTTCTCCATGTCGGGTAAAAAAGTGATAAACCGTGGAGACTCCCTCAAAACGACAAAGAGTAATCACAGCATCAATTCAACTGGATCAAGGTAACGCTTTTATATGTTAATTATATAAAATTTCACTAAAATGCCCATAGTATGCCCATAATAAGAAAAAGATATTCAGAACTCGACGAGACATCTAGAAGTTCGAATTTCGATACCCATGAAAAAAAACCTGGAAGGAACACCATTGTTTACACATGTTTTGTGAAAAATCACGTTGTTTTTTATTATTTGGGTGTGAAAATATTGACGACATGCGCCATATAGACTTGTAACATACTTAAATCTATATTATTGTTTTGTTTTTTGTCCTCAGCAATGAGCTCCGGGGAGTTCTCATCGAAGCAGTTCCGTGTCTGCCGAGGACTTTTCCTCAGCCGCCTCCTCCCGCCGTCCGTCCAAAGGCTCCGGAGATCCTCTCACCGCTATGCGCCCTCGGGCTCCGTCGCTGCTGAGGGACCCCCAGCCCAACCGGCCTCTGATGAGCCTCCTCACTCACTGAAAGTCTACAAGGTGGCCATGCTGGGGGCGTCCGGGGTGGGAAGTCCTCACTCACCTCACAGTTCCTCTCCTCAGATGACATGAACACCTACGACACCGTGGGTAAGTGACATGAAAAAATATATATTGGTTTAATTTGCTTCCTTTAAAAAACCACAGACCCAAAGAATAATTGGATTGGATAATCAGAAAAGAAAAAGTAGACTTTTTTGGTGGTGTGTGTGTAATCGAGTATATTTTGCCATTGGGCATATTAGTTACATTTGTAACTAGTCTAAAATATATAAATAAATAAAGAAACAATAAATTATTTTTTTTAAATCGCCCACGCAGAATAGATTATATGGGGACGCTGCGTCCAATGGCCCTAGCTGCGGTCCTGGCTGTGTGAAGAGTAGTGGCCGACCTCAAGGCCTTAGACAAGTTCCACACAGATATTGCATGACTGTATAGTAACCTAATCTAGGTGAGGTTATTTAATCACAACGGCGGGAAGAAATATATCGAAATTTGACCTCCTTTCTTTAAACAATTATAAATGATAAATTGTTGTGACAACATAAATGATACACAACGATATGAGTACTCTAAATTACTTACTTTTTAGATATAAATAAACGAAAACAAAGGAAACTGATATAAAACAAGAAGTGTATAGAAGTGTAAAAAATGCAGCTATTATATTTTGCTTCTGTGACATCAAAACTGAGCTATTAGTGTTTTATTTTATTTTTTAACATTATGTCAATTTTTTTATACAATTTTGATTACATTTTATACTTATTTATTCAAGAAAAAGGAAAATATTATTTTTTACTACATATCCGAAAAAAAAGTTACTTCTAATTTTTTAGGGCTGTAGTAGTCAAGGACGCCTTTTTTAAATATATTTTGCGGTATAGAACTCTACTGTCATAACAAACGGTAACATCAAGTTAAGGTACAACTAAGGATTTTTTTAATTTTTAAATTTAAATCCCCTCCCCTTCTTAATCAAATCAACTTGATCATCTCTTTTAAAGCCTTATCCGATCTTCTTTTCCGGTCTTTTTAATTTTATTTCAAATATTTATTATTGATATTAACACTATTAGAATTGAATTGATTCCTGTTTTAAGAAATTCCTGTTTTTTATATTAACTGTCTAATATATTTTATAATATTACAACACTTACCTGTTTTTTAAGAGTCTATTAATACCCCCACCATTATTTATTGTTAACTCCTTTCAAACTCGTATATTACATCATTGTCAATGAATATTTTTAGAAGAGTGTCATGAAATATTTTTTAAAAAAACTTTTTAATTTTAGACTTCCGTATTTCTGTTTGTTTTTCTCAATCATAGACAAGAAAAACGTTTCGCTTCATAACAAAACCTTCTAATTGCAAAATGGAAGGGATCCATTTTCTAAAGCGATTATTTTAGTAAGATTCATTTTTTTACCGGAATAACTCTAACTAAACTTTGTATCTTATCATACTCACTAATGTATGCATATTGCTTTGTAATTTTATTTTGAAATTTGTATATGATTGCAATCCTATGAAAGTAATAAAACTTTCTGCATATGGAAAACTAATTTTATCACTACACCAGAGCAAAGAGCTCACTTTGATTTTTAGATAAATAAAAACACAAAAAGGAATAATATTAGTGTGATATCGATTGTATAGAATGTCTTAAACATTGAGTGTCATTTATGATTTAAGGTTTTCATATTTACGATTCGAAGAACTAATGTTGGTTTTGAAGGGCATGTAAATGATCGGTCTAAAATTTATTTGTTTATAGGTAAATCAAATGCAGGATAAAAATTGGACTACAAAAAAAATATTGTTGGCATACGATCAATTAAAAATCTCGATTTGTCCAGTAAAAAGTAAGGGACACGTCCGTAGGTCCGGTAGTTTTGTATATAAATTTAATATAGCATTGGATAGTGGCTGATGGATCAAAGTGGAGCTGTTCTATATTGAAGTGCGGAGTTAAACAACTGAAAAGCTTTTATTACCAAGCCACTTGCAGAACATATTGTCATATATAAAGTAAGAACCATCATGGTTGGGGCTTCCAAGGAAAGACAAAGATCGTCCATATTGCCAAGCGAGCTGACGGCGTTTTTTAATGACGTCACACGGGCAAGCGGAACGAATAACTTTTTGATATGTCTTTTTTCTCGCTTGCAAAATCTATTGCTATAATATAAATATATCTGATGCATCCCAAATAATAATAATAAGATTACGAACGTTACACTATAAATGAAAACCGGAAAAAACTTATTTTACATACCTTGGTGACTACTACATGATATTCACAGTTGTTTGTTAAGATTCCCAAAGCACAGAACAGACGACAGAAGTATGCAGCTAAAACTGATGGAATAGATCCCAACCTCAAATCAATTTTTACGATCCTAACCGTCGATCCATTTTTATAAATCTCGAGCACAAAGTGTCTGAGCAAGATCAAAGTTACACATAATACTTTTTAGATCAATCGGTTTTCTTGTCTATGAATTCAAACCCCGAGTTCAAATTGTTATGTTAAATTAATGTTCAAAGTAACTGGAAAATCTTTTTCCTCCACACGATACTTATGAAATATAAGATGTTTTCTGGTGAGAAAAAAAATAATTGTAGTTTTAAAAACTACCACCTACCATATTAATGATAACAACCTGCCAATATATATTGAAAATATTAACGTACTTTGAGCCAAAGATTCATTAATATAACAAAGTATGCAAAAAAAATATATTTAAATATATGTTGCCGAAAGGCAGCATAAGTAAAATATAGATATTTATAATACTTCTTTATATTCCAATGGATGAAATTCTGTTGAACCAAATAAGCAAAAATAACAATACAAACAGATAACAAAGACTTTTTCACTTCATTTATATATGAAATTTGATTTCTAAGAAAGGTATATAACAAAGCTAATATATTGCAGCATTCTTCCCTAAGCATATGCCTGAATCATCAATCTTTATAGTCATGAAGACTGAATTCAATTTATTAAATACATCACAAGAAAAATGGGTGAACACAATGGAGCACAGGTAGGATAATTTTCCCTTTCATTGCCACTTTATGGACCTTTTCTTAGTGTATGTATACTAAAGTAGTAATAGTACAACCATACTTCACTTTGAAAAAGAATACAAACCTTATTCAAATGTATATAGGCACATTATTTTCATTTTAAAATAATAATGGCACACAAAAAAATGGGGGAGGCTGTTGAAAGCAACTCTATGTATGTACATTTTTAAAGCTTTTCTATAGTTCATTTACCTACTTTAAAAAATAGATATAAAGAAAAATAAATAAATATATATATATATATATATTTGTTTACAACTCATAACGGAAATGTATTTTATAAATAAGGCTTCTTGAAAGATGCTCCTTCAAAGATTTAGTACAAGTATTGTAGACCTGTTCAAATTTAACACTTTTCTTTAAAAACATTCAAATAGATGCTTTTCTGGTTCTCCAAGGCTTAAATAATCGAGAGGAAAATATTTTTAAATTTGGGGCCGCCGGAATGCCTGCCGCATGGGCCATTTAGGGCGGCGCCAATGAAAGTTAAGTTTTATGATGATATAGTAGTCCAAATGAGATTTAAAGAAAAAATTATTATACAAAAGGGGTATGACAAACAAAACATATTTTATTTAAAAATGCAGTTTGTTTTTTTAAATTTCAAGTTTATTTAGTAACCGACTACATATATAGAAACACATGTTTTAAGAGAGCTATGCAAGTACGTCGTATTACATATATTTCAACATTGGAAAGGAAGGAAAATTATTTTTAAAACTAAAATTTTACCTTTTTTCCTAAAATAATTATTAATTTTATAAAAATACGCTATAATATATAGGTATATATGATACCAACCGATATGCGCAGTTTTTATTACTTACTTTTTAGACATATAAACAAAGGAAAACAAAGGAAGGGTTCGGCAAAATTAATTGAGAAAAAACTTGGCAAAAATATGTTTTATTTTGCTTTTCGCCATCACATTTCCAAAATTATAATTGGAGGAGTACGTGATACTCTTTTTGGCAAGATTAAAAGTCAAACAACAATATTTTTAGCTACGTGAAGGATAATTGGAATACTTTGGATAAAAGCAATCCTAATACTTTAGACGAAGTGGAGCAAGAATGGAAGGAATTAAAGGCAAATACAACTGCAATTGAAAAAAAATCCTTGACAAGACCAGTCCTAGAGCTGATTATAGAGAAGTGGTCGACTTGTGTCTTATACTGTTGAGACAAAACTTCCTCGAGACATCCATTGGACCAAATCAGGAGCTTTTCAACAAGCACAATGGATGGCAAGGAATATTTACTCTATGAAGATGTAGATTTTCTCTGAAAAAATGCAGTATTCCAACTTTTAAAGAAAAGTGTTAAATCTGAACAGGTCTAAAGTATTGGTATTATATTTTTATACTCTATTTGGTTCGATAAAATTGCGTCCAACTGGAGTTAAATAAACAATCTAGCGTGTAAATTAGTCTATCGAAGCTGGGAGCTTATTGATGGGCCTGACTAAAAAAATGACTTTCCCCTTTTCGGGAAGACTCGAACCTGGTCCTTCAACATTGATAGTTGAACACGCCTTAACGCACTGAACTATCGCACTCCCTATCTTTTTCTTTCCTATTTGGTTAAATAGAATTGTATCCGTTTGGATATACATAAGCATTATAGCTCATATATATATATATATTTATTTATGGAAAACGAATTTTCCACTAAACACCCATAAAAACAAAAAACACGTCTCAGTACCTCCAAATGATCCTCAGAAAATTTGGTCAAAATCTAACTTCATAACTTTAAAAAATTGACCAAAAACGTTTTGGCGAATAATATAAGCATGGTGATGACGAATTTTACGGGAGTCTACAGACCCACCTAAAACACTCCCTGTGCTCCAAAACTATTCACTGAAAGTAAGGACTACAACTAATTAAGCGTTTGTGGAATTCTCAATTTTCAAATAATTTAAAGAACGTAATTTGTATTTATTTGATGCAACTTTTTTGCCTAACCATACAAGCTTTTTCTCCTTCATACAAACGTTTACCTTTAGTTCACATCAGAATTCTGATACTTTGAATCAACTTGCAAATAAAATTAGTAAACTATAAACAAGAAACTCTGGTTTCAAAGCCCTTATTTAAGTCCACATTGAGAGCTTATCAGACTCAATATGTACAACCCCTTTACTTTTTAATGGTTCATTGAATAACTATTTCTTTGAAATGTCTTAACAAGAAATAAAAATGGTTTCCTTTAAATATATGTGGCCTTTATTGTGATGGTGAATAAATAAATGAAATGAATGGCTGTTTAAGTGGGCAAACGTCCTTTAATAATAAAAAAGGATCCGTTTAGGAAGTGTTTAGGAAAACACATTATTGAACAAAATGAAGTTGAATCGTGAAATAATTGATGTGTGAATATATTACTATTGATAACAGAAGGTTTTGGCCATCTCCGACGTAGACTTTTTAAAAAAACAGTTGAAATATATATGAATACCGAATTTTATACGGTCGAAAAAAAAATACAGGAACCCGGTTGGTGACTTCGTCTTCCCCATCCCGAGGAGGCCCATGAGGTCCACCACTCCAGTAGCGTATCCACTCGGAAGAGAGACGGCTACCTTTGCATGTCATGCAATATCAGTGTGGAATATGAATAAGGCTTTGAGGTCGGCACGACCCTTCACGCTGCCAGGACCGCAGCTAGGGCCATTGGACGCAGCGTGCCCACATAAACCATGCTATATTTTATTTTATTTATTTGTTCTTAGTTTTTTCTTTTAAACATATTTTTACTGTTTTTATTTATATATTTATTTTAGACTAGTTACAAATGTAACTAATATGCCCTATGGCAAAAAAAAAAATACTTGATTACACACGTAAAGTCTAGAATCCTTAAAGTTGTACCACTAAGCACATGAAATGCTGTGATTAAATTGTCTTCATGACATTTAGTGGGATGGTTTTACTATGCAGTGACCACCAGCTAAACCATAAAGACCAAGAGATATGGGCTGGTTAACATGTACCTACTCGGAC
The DNA here is from genome assembly GCA_013387185.1 of Caligus rogercresseyi. Taxonomy (NCBI): domain Eukaryota; kingdom Metazoa; phylum Arthropoda; class Copepoda; order Siphonostomatoida; family Caligidae; genus Caligus; species Caligus rogercresseyi. Next base: position 8,013,021 of record CP045904.1, on the reverse strand, counting down.
TGCAGTCCTCCAAATAGGGACACCTAAATAATTGACAGAACATTGGAGCGTATTATTTTTATAATTCATATATTCATTGATAGATACGCTTTTGTGCCAATTATTAACTAGATTGCCTTTTGCTTATGGTCTGTTAAAATATGAAAGTATAGTGTAGCGTCAAGGCATCTTCCTTACGTCTCCGCACGATTGAAATGTACTGGATGCTACCTATCCATATTTTGTTGTTATTATTATTCTTTTTGGATTATATACATTCTCATTGGATTCCAATTGAACCACCGCAGCCAATTGATCCATGGGTTTGCACGATCACAGTATTACATATTAGGGTTCCAAAACCAGCGCCAATGGGTCCTTGGGTTCGGCCGATCACAACTGCGACTTATACCATTGACGTTGGATTGGAACCCCAATATATCGCCGTTCTGATCGGCCAAATCCATCGGTTAATGGGCTGTGGTGTGTTTGGAATCCAATTTATAATAGCTGTGATCCGCCGAGCCAAGGGCTCATTGGCAGTGGATTTGGAACCCCAATTTATCATAGCTGTGATCGGCCGAACGGCCCATTGGCTGTATGTTTGGAACCCAATATGTTAACACTGTGACCGGCCGAAACCGAAGGCCCATGACCGGTGGGTCTGGAACCCAATATGCCATAACTGTAACCTGCCGAACCCGAGGGCGGTGGGTTTGAAACCCTAATATGTCATAGCTGTGACAGGCAGAACCGATGGCACTTGAGCAGTGGGTTTGAAACCAAATATAGCATAACTGTGACCAGACGAACCCGAGGGCACATGGGCGGCGATGGGTTGGAACCTCAATATGTTATAAATAGGATAGGTGGACTTAAAAAATTCATTGCATACTTCAGTTATCAATCATTCACGGGATTGGAAACCAAATGCTGGAAGGTCTTTTAATGCTATTCGAAGCATGATTCATTTTATAGAATTAATTGCGGGCAATTTTCCTAGCCCCTATATATGTATGTATATATATATATATATCAGGAAATGACCGGGTTGTCAGCTCGGTCCGGGGTCCGGATGTTGTTTGTGTCTAAAACCGGGCCAGGACTTCAATATTTTTGTTCGTCAGTCATTCTGGATGTGACGACGTTTTTTAGAAAATAATATTGACAAAGTATTTAAAAAATATTTTTTAAACAAAAGGCATCACTTTCTTGGATTTTTTTATATTTTAAAACAATAATAAGACCAATTATTTTCTTTAAAAAACGTCATCACTTTCAGAAGACGAAGGATCGAAAATATATTAAAATCCCGGCCTGGTAAAAATTAAGTACGGTCGTTTCCATGTATATACATATATATATAGACATCGGTAAATGATATGGTAAAAAAGCTATCGAATATGCATACATACATAACTCAATAAAAGCATTAAAATATATAAAAATCCCGGCCTGGCTTGAAAAAATTTAAGTACCGGTCGTTTCATGTATATTATATATATATATATATTATATATATATATATATATATATATATATTATATATATAATATATATAATATATATATATATATATATATATATATATATATATATATATATATATATATATATATATACTATATATAATCTCTATAATAAAGTAGAAGTTGTCTGTCTGTCTGTTACAAGTAGGGGCCACATGCCTGGGCCAATCAGCTCAAAATTTGCATGCACGTCGCTTATCATCTGGGGAAGGACATGAGAAAAAAATAAAAGGCCCTTTAAGGCCACACGGGCTAGAAATGGCCTTTTTCATTTTTGACTAATAAAGCGATTTTTTTCATAAATATGTTTTGAAGAACTTTTTTTCTAAGAATTTTCTCGCTGCATGTTGGTATGTATCTTCAAATTGATGAATGTCGAAAATAAAAAGGGAGAAAGATAAATGAATCCAGGTAGACATTTAACCCGAGCAAGGCAGAGTTTCACAGAGAGCGCTCAAAGTTAAACAAACAGGTTTCTTCTCTCTCTTCTTTGTCAGCAAACCAGATCATCTGGGGAAGGACATGAGCTGCTTTGAAAACCGCCTACAAACTCTTGAAATCGGCAAATTGCATGGCCGACTTGCCCGAGCAACGCTGGGCACATTGCTAGTATATATATATCTAATAAATAAAGTAGAAGTTGCTGTCGGTCTGTCTGTTTGTCTGTTACAAGTAGGCGGCCACATGCTGGGCCAATTCAGCTCAAAATTGCTGCACGTCGCTTATCCATCTGGGGAAGGACATGAGAAAAAAATAAAAGGCTTTAAGGCCCACCTGGGCTAGAAATGGCCTTTTTCATTTTTGACTAATTTGACCTAATAAAGCGATTTTTTTCATAACATATGTTTTGAAGAACTTTTTTTTCTAAGAACTTTTCTTTTTCTGCATGTGGTATGTATCTTCAAAATTGGGAATTGTCGAAAATAAAAAGGAGAAAAGAATAAATGAAGCCAGGTAGACATTAACCGAGCAAGGCAGAGTTTCACAGAGAGCGCTCAAAGTTAACAAACAGGGGTTTCTCTCTCTTCCTATTGTCAGCAAACCAGATCATCGGGGAAGGACATGACTGCTTTGAAACCGCCTACAAAACTCTTGAAATCGGCAAATTGCATGTGCCGACCTTGCCGAGCAACGCTGGGCACATTGCTAGTATTATATATATATATATATATATAATATATATATATATATATATATATATATATATATATATATATATATATATATATATATAGGTAGACATCGGTAAATGATATGGTAAAAAGCTATCGAATATGCATACATACATAACTCAATAAAACCATTAAGGCATCAAAAATGGTGAGCATATGTTGCAAAAAATGAAAAATACTGATATGTTTCAATTGGGTTAACCCTCTGTTAATAAATGCAGAGTAAATAATTTGATGCATGCAAATTTGTATATCTTTATATTTGATTTAGTGTAATGCAAAATATCGATTTTATTAGAATATATATTTTAGACTCGGTTGAAAGAGATCATTCGTATCAAGTATCTGTTGTAATTTATTGCAAACTAGGTCGAAACAATATTGGAAAAGTAGATTAATTCCTAAAATACATTAATTTATAAAAGTATTATCATACAATTTACACAAATACATTTATTTTATTTTCAGAGGATGACGTACAAAAGACGGTCAGCCTTTCAGTTGACGGCAACGAGTCAAAGTTGGTATTCATCGATCACTCCAGCACGGATATGTCGGTAAGAACGGTTAAAAAGATGAATATGTAAGATGTGCCCTTTATAAGCATATTGTGCATCATTATAACTAATGAAATCAAAGCCATAAAGTAAGTTTATATCAAAATTAAGGTCACAGTTAAGAGGATTATAATTCTTTACTCTAAGAAGAAATAGTATATAATAGGGAGTGCGATAGCCATGTGCGTTAAGGCGTGTTCAACTCTCAATGTTGGGGTTCGAATCCGAGAGGGGATGGTCATTTTTGGTCCACGTCATTGATGGGATACTAGATTCGAGAGACTAATTTTAATAATATAATCCTTATATATAGCCTGTCGGATACAATTCTATCGAACAATATATATAATCAATATAAATATATATATTATTTGTCAATTTTTTTTTAATTGAGCTTCATTCTTCTTTTTTGTAATTTCATTTTATAAAAGTTCATTTGGAACGTGATAGTCTATAGAATAGAAATGAATATCTCCCCACATATGAACCTAGAATTATTGAGACCCTTCCTTCAAATTAAAGGTGTTCATTGGTAACTATTTCAAGACCTATTTTAAAGAGGTTGTACTCACCTGGAGTATCAATATATAAGGACTTCAACCCCAGTTCTTAATGTATTAAAGTAAATAAATAAATTTTAACAAACTTTCAGAAATAGTATTTTAATTTATAGAGTTTATATAAATTAGGCATAGACTAATATCATTGAAAGGATTAATTTCATATGAACATATATGTATATTTAGACATATGTATAAAAATGATAAAATATAGAATAACTAATATTGGGGCAAAAGAAGGTTTCTACTCATAATAAAAATGTTTATAGTCAATGTTTTAGTCAAATGATAAAATAGAAGGGAATAGAATTTCTTTCATTTTAAATTTGATCAAATTCCACATTCTCTTCACCCTCATTAAAACTGTATCATAAATAACCATATTATATGGTCTTGGCGATCTTACAACATCATTCAACCAATATCGCCAAAATAAAAAGTTGTTCATTATTTTTATGGACAAATCTAAATACTTGTTGGTTGCCAACATAATTACTGTAAGAAAATTCAGATGACTATGCGAACATTGTAAAGGGCGTTAATATTTGTGATGCTTGGTTTGTAATTGTTTTAATACTCTGTCTGTTTTGTAAATATTAAAGTTTTTATCCCAGTTCTACTATTATAGCTAACTTTTGTTTTTTAGATCATAATATCCATGGTTTGTTCATCTTCAATACAAATAAAATACATAAATACAAACTCTTTCGAATAGTTGTACAAACATCAAAAATAAATTAAAATTGTATTTTGTACAGATCTCTTGCTTTCCTAATCAGTGAAATAATTTGACTGACAATTAAACAATTTAAATTCATTTAATGTACAGGCGTGTTCAACTCTCAATGTTGAGGGCGCAGTTTTGTTCAATTTTAGTCCACCTCATTGACAAGGTCCTAAGTTCGATAGACTAATTAACATGATAATATGCTTAAATATATCAAATCGGATACTGCAATTTTATCGAATCATATGGAAAAAAAGATTAAAATTAAGGGAATACGATGTCTCAATGCGTTAAGGCGTGTTCAACAACCAATGTTGAAGGACCAGGTTCGAGTCTTCCCGCGAAGGGGAAAGTCATTTTTTGGTCAGGCCCATCAATAAGCTCCCAGCTTTAATAGACTAATTTACACGCTAGATTGCTTATTTAACTCCAGTTGGACGCAACTCTATCGAACCAAATAGAGTATTAAAAATATAACACCAATACTTATACTAAATCTTTGATTCGTTTTTAATTATGTATGCGTATTATCTGTCTTCTCCATTAACTTGGTATTTAAATTCGTTACATCATTGTTACAGAATTCATTAGGGTACGAATTTTAGGTCTTTAAATGGGAAACTAATTATAACTAGAATGTTTATTTATGTTTTATTGTAAAAAGCACAATTTTCCTATTTTACTATTTATTTAAGTATGTTACTTTTTGTCACTTAGATAAATAAAGGCCTTGCTGATGAGGAAAAAAAAATCTTGAAGGAACATCTTTCAACAAGCCTTATTTATAAAATACATTTCAGTTCTGAGTTGTATATACATATATATATATATATATATTTCTTTATATCTATTTTTAAAGTAGCCCCGTAAATGAACTATAGAGAAGCTATAATAATATAGATACATAGAGTTGCTTTCAAGAGCCTCCCTATTTTTTTAATGCTATTATTATTTTAAAATTAAAATAATGTGCCTACATGGTACATTTGAATAGGGTTTGTATTCTTTTTCAAAGTGAAGTATGGTTGTACTATTACTACGTTAGCATACACAAAGGCCCATAAAGTGGCAATGAAAGGGAAAATTATCATACCTGTGCTCCATTGTGTTCACCCATTTTTCTTGTGATGGATTTAATAAATTGAATTCAGTCTTCGGGACAATAAAGATTGATGATTCAGGCATATGCTTAGGGAAGAATGCTGCAATATATTAGCTTTGTTATATACCTTTCTTAGAAATCAATTTCATATATTAATGAAGTGAAAAAGTCTTTGTTATCTGTTTTCATTTTTATTTTATGACCATTTGGTTCAACAGAATTGCATCCAGTAGAATATAAAGAAGTATTATAAATATCTATATTTTACTTATGCTGCCTTTCGGCAACATATATTTAATATATTTTTTGCATACTTTGTTATATTAATGAATCTTTGGCCCAAAGTACGTTAATATTTTCAATATATATTGGCAGGTTGTTATCATTAATTTGCTAGGTGGTAGTTTTTACAACTACAACTATTTTTTTTTCTCACCAGAAAACATCTTAATGTTCATTAGTATCGGGTGGAGGGGAAAGATTTTACGGTTACTTTGAAATTAATTGAACATAACAATTTGAGCTCCGGGTTTGAATTCATAGACAAGACAACCGATTGATCTAAAAGTATTATCTGTAACTTTGATCTTGCTCAGACACTTTGTGCTCGAGATTATAAAAATTGATCGACGGTTAGGATCGTAAAAATTGATTTGAGGTTGGGATCTATTCCATCAGTTTTAGCTGCATACTTCTGTCGTCTGTTCTGTGCTTTGGGAATCTTAACAAACAACTGTGAATATCATGTAGTAGTCACCAAGGTATATAAAGTACGTTTTTCCGGTTTTCATTCATAGTGTAACGTTCGTAATCTTATTATTATTATTATTTGGGATGCATCTGATATATTTATTTTAGAGCAATAGATTTTGTAAGCGAGAAAAAGACATATCAAAAAGTTATGCGTTCCGCTTGCTCGTGTGACGTCATTAATAAACGCTGTCAGCTCGCTTGGCAATATGGACGATCCTTGTCCCTCAATTCCTTGGAAGCCCCAACCATGATGGTTCTTACTTTATATATGACAATATGTTCTGCAAGTGGCTTGGTAATAAAAGCTTTTCAGTTGTTTAACTCCGCACTTCAATATAGAACAGCTCCACTTTGATCCATCAGCCACTATTAAATGCTATATTAAATTTATATACAAAACTACCAGAACTATGAATGTGTCCCCTACAATACTTTTTACTGAACTGCCCGGATTTTTAATTTATTAATCGCCATCTATATTTATAATAAACAGTTTGAGCCATTCTATTTTTCATATCAAGATTCTTCCTCAAGAATAAAAAAAACTCAAGCTGTTTTGATAACGCAAAAATAATAATTGCAACAGCTTATTAATAACAATAAAAGAGAGAGGTTTGTGATTAATTTTGATACTATAATCAAAGAAATGCCAGAGAGATACAAGAAAGATGTCTCGTTGTTTTCTAATCGACAGCTACTTTTCTCTTTCTATTTCATGTCGGGTATAAAGTAATCCCTTGCCTATGACAATTGTTGAGGCTGTAGAGAAGAGAGTTGTTAAGACATCAAGGCATCTCTTCATTTAATATACTTCACAACGTGCACTAATTGTCATGAAAGAAATAGGATCAACAAATAATTGGTTATTAGACCTTTATTTACATGTGCAAGATATTTTATGTGAGTAGCTTTTTTGGCAAATAAATGGGTTTGTGATGCGTTGACTAAAAAAAAAAATGTTTATTATTTAAAAGCAATACAGCAATTGAGACGGCACAAATATACTTCAAAGGGATCCCTTATTTCATATCAAGTTCTTAACATGTCTCTGATTGACATAATAAAAGAATAAAAGTGAAGGATTACGACTCAATAAATTCTATGCGTCCGAACAATAAAGATATATTGAATGTTAATAATAAAGAAAATACGACAGCTTACCAAAATAAAAATATGAGCGGATCAAAATGTTGTATGAATAACATTGATAAAAATCAATTATTAAGTAAGGCGAATGACTTAACGCTTTATTTTTTGCTTTTTAAAGGACATAGATATTACTAGGAATGGAAATCTGGAGCTTAGCCTTAGTGCTTACAGATTCTATGACTGTTTTTGGCCGTGACAAAGAGAGAGGGGTAAAGAGAGGGATAGAAGGAAAGAGAGAGGGAGAGAGAGAAAGAAAGAGGAGGAAGAGAGGGAGAATCAAAAAGTTTCTCTTTCTCTCCTCTTTCTTCCTTCTATCCCTCTCTTTACCCTTCGCTCTTTTCACGGCCAAAAAACATTCAGTGAATCTGTAAGCGCCAAGGCTAAGCTCCAGATTTCCATTCCGAGATATTACTTATGAAATGTTTTAAAGTGAAGTTAACAGTGAATATATTATGATCGGTTCAAAATGAATAAAGATGAATAAAGTTTCAGTTTTAACATATATATATACTTTATTCTCCCTTTTTAGTACAAAGAAGTTCTCAAATATAGGGTATTCCTGTTTTTTTTAATCAATTAAAAAATACTACAATGTTGAATGATTTCCTTGGAGATGTAACTAAATCGGCCAATAATACGAAATTTCTAGTGTTTCGATCTTCTCATTATAAATGACATCATCTTCACAGCCAGCTTTCTCCACCTTAACAATCCATGCACTTTATTATAACTCAATAAATCTCTGAATGAGGGGTACCAGATGTGTTTAAGCCAAAAATTGAGACCGCCATTTTGTATTAAAATAATACAAAATGCTGCAATTTATCTAACAATTAGGTTATAATATAAATAATTTGCTCTGCATTTTCATTCAATTCATAAACAACACTTCTCGATTAGAAAATTGGCCTGCGATGACGTCGTGACGGTGCTCCCGGATGTTTGTTTGTTTGTCTGCTATCACGTAAAGACTTCAACCCCTAAAAAAACTCGTCGTCATTCCGTAACAAAATACTTAACTTCCAGAACTGATCACATAAAGTTCGAACCGAGCTGAGGGGCTCTCTTAAATCTGTTTCACGTCCTTTCCGCTCACAAACTTTGAGCTGTAGCGTCAATAAATGACTGATATAAATATTCAAAAAAATCGTTGACAAATATTGAAAGAATAAAATTACACAAACACCTTAACTTTGGATAAGGAAGCGTGGCTCGACTCTCAATATTGAGGGCACAGATTCGACTCCCGAGAGAAGAAGGCCAGTATCGAAGAGATGAATAGGATCCTTGTTTCGATGGACTAATTGTAATGCAATAGTGCTCTTTCATATCCCCAAGTATACAATTCCAATTGAGGGGGAAGCCAAGATCGATAAAATAAGGTCTGGGCAATACAAAAACAAATAGGTAATTCTAGCAGTGTAACTACTCAATGACGTCACTGGTGAACGATATATATATATATATTCGTTCTCCGGTGACGTCATTGAGTAATCACACGCTACATGTTTGTTTTTGTATTGCCCAGACCTTATTATACATACCTTGGGGGAAGCTATCATTATATAACACAGACAAAAAACTTTGGATTTTTAGCTGAGACATCACATTATTTATAGTCTTACATATATATGACATAAAGCTGCAAACACACTATATAATAAGTATTATCCATAGGATATATATTCTTGTTTACAAGTAATAAATATAGCAAGGTCAAAAAGAAAGCTTTGGCCAAAGAAGAAGGTTATCAAATTATACTCCGGGCTGAGTAACATGAGAGGAGCTGAATAAATATTATTGTTATTATTATTTTTATTGTTATTTGAAGAACCTACTTACAAAGAAGAAATGAGTGAAGGGAATATAAAAATAAGCAAAAATCTAATGAAGCGTGTCACGTCATACAAAGCAAAAGAAGACATGTAAAGGAGGCATTCTTTTGACCAAAAACATATTAAATTCCATGAATTGCATTTTTAAATCTTGGATTTTGTTTATTTACATGGAGGTATGATTCCTAAGAGGGAATTGAGGTTGGACTATCACCAATGACATCCAAGAAATATATATATATATTATATATCGGACATGCTGACGTTCGCGAAAAAATATCGTTCATTTGTCGTTCGACTTTCATCGTAAATTTAAAATTGAATCATTCATCCTTCATTTGTCGCTTGTCATTTTTTAGAAAATAAATTTTTTCTTGTCATTTTGAAAAAAGCGATGACGTTTTTATTAGAAAGGTAATTTTTCTCATGAAAAAGAAAAGTCTTTGTATTTTTTTGGGCGCCAAAAACGAAGGACGAATGATAGAAATTTTTGTTGTTGTTCGTCAAAATTCTTGTCGTTCCTCGTTTCAAACGAACGACAAATCAACAAGTCTGATATATATATAAATATTATATATATAGAGAGAGAAAGAGAGTTATGTAAAAATAATTAAAAAAATAAAACTCTTTACTATAGATATACGAAAATACTTACATATTAATATATATATTTTAGAGTCTGAGGAGCTAACCCAAACACAATATATTTTATTTATGCATTCACTTCATAGAATAAAATTTGTAACCTTTGATAATAAAAAGTATATTTCTAACTTATATATTATAAGCCTGCAAAAGAATCAAATAAAAACTTATTTTAACGTATTTATTTGATCATACAAGGCTTGTTTAAAGTTAGGGATAAATCTATTCAAAACATTTTCTAAAAAAATCATTTTGGAAAGCCCTTTAAAAAAATGAACAATACTCATGAATATACAGTTGTATCACGTTTATAGAACTTACATCACTAAAGAAATATAAAAATACAATCAAAAAATCTTAGTGAGCATAAAGAGCCAGTTTTCCAATTATAATATATATAGATATATATATATATATATATATATATATATATATATATATATATATATATATATATATATATATATATATATATATATATATATATATAGGTATACATCTTATATTTGCAAAAGGGAAATGTGATATCCGATTGACAATATCAAATGCTGCTTCAAATTATATTTAAAAGTCACCATATAAAAATGTCGCATACATATATTTTGTATATTGTTAATTATTAATCAATACGTATACGAATATTCCGGACTAATTAAAACAAATTTGAAATGTTGATAACTTATTTATTTATCAATATTTTTCAACATTTTTTGTTTAATGAAAGGCACACATATATAGATATTTATTTTTCAATATAGCCCCCATCAGCGGCAACGACCATCTCGAGGCGGTGCCTGAAGCGGCTGCAGGCCTTGGCGACGACGTCCTTCTTCATATTGGCGAACTCCTCCACGATGGTGGCCCTGAGGGAGTCGAGAGTGTTGTGAGCGTGCTTGTTGGTCTTGTTCTTGACCATGCCCCAGAAGAAATAGTCGAGAGAGTTGCAGTCAGGGGAGCTGGGGGGCCACAAGTCCGGGCTCCAGTGGTAGGGGAGGTTCTCCAACAGCCACGCCTGGGTCTCCCTCGACTTGTGGGCGGGAGCCTCTTCTTGTACGAACTGTAGCCCAGGTCCTTGTTGATGTTGATTGGCGATGGTCTGCTTGGAGCAGCCCATCTCGGCGGCCAACTTGGCGTAGGACTTGTTGCCGTCCTCGTTGACCTTCCTCTTCACCTCAGCGACAAACTCGTCGGTCCTGGTGGCCCCCAGGGACCGAGAACGCTTTTTGCGATGAGCATCATTCTTTTTGAAAGAGTTCCAAGCCTTCCACTGGTCGTAGACGGTCAACTTGGGGTAGTTGAAGAACTCTATCACCTCCTTTGGACTCCTCCCGGCACGGAAGGAAGCGAACATCGCATACCTTTTCTCCTCTTCCACGGCTAAATGTTGACTGATTTTCAATCTGTTTTTGTGGCAGATAGATAAGATGTACATATGTGCATTGCAATATCTCAAAAATCAAAGACGACATAACAGATCAAAGTTAGTCCGGATTATACGTGTGCTCCCTGTAGATGTATTGCTGTGTGTTATAAAAGTATATGTATCTATATATATATACATATATATATATAATAGATGGTAGAGAATCACAGATTTTCAACATGATGTTACATATTTATTTTTATAGAGACTCAAGAGTTGAGGACTCGTTTTATCATTCCAATGCTATTTTTAACTTATCATATTCAAGGGGAAGAAATTAAAAAATATTGTGATATTTAAGAGGAGTTAAAAAATAGTATAAAGTTCGATTGGCTTGTATCCATTTTTTGCCTTTATGGTTCGAATGAGTTGCATTGAGAAGATATGAAACAATATTATATTATTAAAATTGCTCAATCGAAGATCTGAATTGATCAATATTCTGGGGAGGCGACCAGGTCAAAGTTGAACACGCCTACGCTCTCACTTTTTTCACTATATGGACCGATTGCATTATTTTGAACATAGATAAACAAAGCGTTGGGTAATCAATCATGGAATCCATGAAGTTTATTATCCAGTGTTTCATACAATAACAGCTAATTAACGATTGTGTTTTATGGAGTATATATTTGCATGAAAAACACTTCATTGCTTCCGTGGTATTTATTACATATAAGCATCACAAATTTATTCATTTATTTATTCGAAAATGATCAACCACTTTCTAAATCTTAATTTGTTTATTCTATTAAATTCGATCAAATGTCAACTCAATCATCTTTAAATCCATTTTTTCGATTACTGTTCCATTTTTAATTGTTTGTTTTTACAATAGCATAGGGATTGAATAGAAGATTTCTGAATCCACAACTTGATGAGTCTATAAGTATTGTAAAAGAACTGTTAGTAAAACCATCCGCACGATGACCATTCGATTCCTTGTGCAAATGAACACAAATAGCGGGAGAGATTGAGCACAATGGAAGCATGATGGACCGTTGAACTCCTCTCTCTCTCTCATTGAAAAGATCCTAGCTTTCATAGATTAATGCCGACGGCGGCTACATTGAGTAATTAGCTCCTCTAACTATGTTCCAGGAAAAATATTCGGTTTTTATTGAATCAAAAACAAAATATAAGTTTAGTTTTAGTTTTTAAAACAAAACCAGCCGATCTTAATAAAAAAATATTTATATTATATAATTATATTTTAGTATTGTTTTTTAGTGTGTATATATATTTTTCAAACTCGTATTTGAATTTAATGGAGTCAAGAATAAGAATTTCAAATATATAATTTTATTTGTTAAAGTAAGAAAACAAGGGATAATAGAAATGAAAGTTAATTACGATAATTACATAAAAAAGAACGCTCTAGCTCACTGGAATGTGAGTGGGTTAGCTTAATAGAAGCATGCCAAACTCTTTAGTTAGAAGGCGCAGGCTCGCCTACCCAGAGGGGAAGGTCTAATGTGATCGACCTCATTGGATAGATCCTAGAGTCGATATACTAATTTTAATATTATTCATATCACCAAGGATACTGCATATTTATCGAATAAAAATAGACACAAAATATTCATCTTGATTAATAGCATCTTTTTATATCTACATGTATATATAATCACACAAATCAAGCTTTAATAAGTTTTTTTTAACCCCCAAAAACAATTGCATCCACTTAAAATATTTGTTATTTATTTTGCTCCTAGGTTGAGAACCAGGTTTTCACCTACGAACCAGATGGCTACATTGTCGTCTATGCCATCGACGAGTCTGAGAGTCTGAAGAGAGCTGAGGGCGTACTCCAGTATTTAAAGTCCGAGGCCATCATCGAACAACATGCAGTCATACTCGTGGCGAATAAAACAGATCTCGTCCGATCCCGAGTTGTTTCTACTAACTGTAAGTGAGAAAATAAATAAACAATCTAAGGGGTCATAGTGTTATGCGTTTTAAGTTTCAGGTAAAGGATATCTAAAATATTATTTATTAATGACAAAGAATCCATGTAACCTTAGAGGGTTTTAGAAAAACAACCTTTAACAAGCAAAAACAATTTCTCATATGATGAGTTCCTTTGTTCTTTGAACAAGTTTTACAAGAGTTACTAGTCTGATATCTTAAACGTATGCTTTTCACATGTCCAATAAAGTATGAATCTTTAAATACATACAAAAAATAATAGGCAGGGCTGATGATTGGTTTATTATTGGACCCGCAATGCGGAAGGCTGTGATTTGACGCCTCTCGAGATGAAAGGATAACGTGTAGCAGCCTCATTGAAAAGAGTTCGATGGACTCATACTAATACCAGTATGCTTAGTTATATCCAGAGCCTTATAAATAGAGTTACGTAGTAAAAACTGTCATTGTAGCAGCTGACTCCTGAACACCTGACCCAAGTCAGGCTCAAAATATTCACAATTTATCGAGGGAGCTATAAATAAACAGTCTTTGTATAAAAACAATATAAACTTTAAAGATCTATATATATATAAAAGAAACCTATGCCTTCTTGTAGTGCCTTGGATTGTACAAATCACTCAGGAGCCGAGGAATTTATCTCTTATTATTTCCCACCATCCCCCGATAAATGAAAGGTTTTATAAACACAGTTTTTGTCATAGATTCCGATTTATTTATCCTAATAATAACTTAGAAACAATAATCATTATTTTCATTTCATGCGTTGTTTTCATAGAGATATAAAGATATAGAGAGCTTATTGAATATGTCAATTTGTCCAGAATACAGCTGAACGATGTTTCTCTATTATTGGAGGCATAGAGATAAAAAGATATAGAGAGCTTATTCCCTTCATCTGTATTTTTGTGTCCAATATAAACAAATTAATATGTACTACGTCATCGTAAGCTGATCATAGAGATAGAATCTATCTTTATGATCAGCTTACGATGACGTAGGTCCAATTACTTTGTTTATTTGAACACACAGAATACAGCTGAACGACGATGTATCTCTGCTATTGAAGGGAATCAGCTCTCTATATCCTTATATCTCTATGGTTGTTTTGAGCCCAAATGCTCTTTCACACGGTGACAACGCTTCCATATATTGTCGTAACTATTCTTATAGTGTTCTGGTTATATCACGGCTGCAAATATATCAAACCAAATAGGTCAAAAAGTAAAATCTTTTTCACAATTTATCCTAAGCATCTTATTTACTTATTATCAATATGTATTTATCCCTCTTTTCAATCCTTAATATCTGCTTTGTGTGTACCCCCTCCCTGCTTTTTAGCGGGAAAGGCCGTGGCCATCAATACGGCTGTAAGTACATCGAAACCTCCCCTGGGATCAACCACAACGTAGACGAGCTCCTCGTGGGAATGCTTACTCAGATTCAACTCCGAGTCAACCAGGGTGCCATGGCCAAAGAAACCAAGCAGAACGGTGGCAGTGGCGGCGGCGGAGGAGGAGCTGGCTTCAAAATCCTAGACCTCATGGAAAAAGTATGGAAGCTACAAAATAATAAATCTAAGTCCTGTGGGAACCTACAAATATTGTAAAACAAAAAAAATATATAATAATATACTACATATTTATTTGCTTTCTAAAAAAATACATATTGTATTATGCACCTCTTCAAAATTAATATTATATCTATTTCCATCATTATTATATTTTTATCAAGTTTATTAATCTTATTTTTTACATTATTATTATCACTACTATAATTATTATTATATTTAATTATTACATTCATTATATTTATGTTTCATTCCTATATACGACTGGAATTCCTATAAATCCATTATTGATATTTGCTCGAGGATTTTGATTCAAACTATATATATATATATATATATATATATATATATATATATATATATATATATATATATATATATATATATATATATATATATATATATATATATATATATATATACATATTCTACTTTTAAGTGGAAGAAGACCTCAACTATTTCACAATGCATGTAAATGAATTTTGAACTAACGCCAAATTGCATGATTTGTATGATTTATTCGCAAGTTTATTAGACATCTTTATTATTATTAAGACATAACCATATTAAATAACAACTGCGCCGTATTAAAAAGTCCCTCGTCTAAAGCTTTTTTTTCGTCATCAAAGATACTTCCTTTCTTTATAAATTTAGTTTCTCTTTTAAAGCGGATTATTTAGTTTATCTAAAGCTTTGTTTTTGATATAATTTTATAAAAATTGCTGGAAGAAGACATTTATAACATGTGAAAGATCATATAACCTTTTTTGGGGGGATTTGATATTTGTACCACTGCATGGGATGATAAAGGCACCAATATGCAATGTCTTTTTAGGTGTGAAGTCCAACTGAATGCTAGGGCAGAGCCATTATAATAATAAATGGAGGGTAAACATTTTTTATACATATCGATAGATCTGTTATATGTTAACCAATTATGATTGCATCGATCTGTACATCAAAATTACTCTATTATATGGTTTTCAAAAAACTTTTTTGCCATTCATAAGAGAATGTAAGAAGTCAATTTCTGTTCATTGGGCGTGCCTTTCCTCTACGAATACAATTAAGAAACGAGAGCACATTTCCTCCTTTCATTTTAGCGTGCGTTTTCGGGCATGCCTTTTCGTTTATGGATACAATTATGAAATGATAGAAAACCCTTCGACCACTTTTTAAATATACAAGCAGAATTGATTTTTTTTCCAGCTAATGAGATGATCAAAAAATTCATCATCTTGTTTTCTCCTTTTCGGTTGATTGGTTGATAGCCTACAACTAGCAGCTGTTCTCACGTTCTTTCTGAGTCAAAAACTAAGATTTTAAAATAACTTAAAACTAAATATTTTTTTGGACGCCACTAAGAAAAGAGTTGATAGAATACTAAAATGGTATAAAGCTGTTTCAATACATTGGAATGCTAATGCTTCTATTTGAGCCTTTAGTTACTTAGCTAATAATTATGCTTGATTTTTTATTACTATTATTATATTTCATATTAAATTCAGCCTTTCTTCTATCTCATAATCCTTTAGTTTTTATACAAGTTACATTTACGGGTATATATTTGTTTGCTGCAGTTCCAATGCAGTGACATTAAGGGCTAATGACTGCAGTTGATAGAAATGTATGTGGCCCAAATTAAAATTTTGCTCAAATAATACTTATTAGTTTAAACTTGATACGAAATTAATTATGTCCCCCTTGATGGATGGTAGATTGAGAAGGAAAAAAACTTTAAATAATAATTTCGATCTGAAATTTGTTTTGTAATATTTATAGTCAAGTAATTCATTACATAGTTGTAGTTTTGTTTATTACCACAAAAGAATTTAAATAAATGGGAGAACGAATAAGGAAAGGCCATAGGTTATGAATAAGTTATAAAATCATCTAAAGAATGTAAAAACTATTAATAAGCGATGATTTGAAACTGGCTCCTGCACAATGGAATCTTACTCTAAAATTACTTTCTGATTTGTATCATAAATACTGTGCAAACGCAGAATGATATCAGAAAGCTTAAGTAAGTCTGTTATGCAGGGTATGTAAAAAACCAAAATTTTTGAAAAAAACGGTTAAAAAACCGGGTTTTACCGTGGGGTTTTTTCGAAGTTCGGGTTTTTCATTACACCATTAATTAGCTAATAGCTAATGGCTGATTAATGGTGTAATGAAAAACCCGAATTTCGAAAAAAACGGGTTTTTTAACCGGGTTTTTTCGGGTTTTTTCAAAAATTTGGGTTTTTACATTCCCCGCTGTTATGAGACACAACATATTATAACCCAAGCATAAGGTAAAATATATATATGTAAGAAACTCAGCACGAGTTTTAATCATATGTTAAATCTGGGCATACCCCTAATAGTTTAATTTTACACCATTTAAGCAAGAGAATAAGCTACAATTCTTTCAACTGCGGCCATGATACACAAGTGTGTCTCTTTAGCTCTTATAGTTCTATAAACATGCCTTCATTCATGCACTTAAACTCTTTGTTAATCCGGAGAGAAATAAATGAGTAACCAATAAGTCAACAAAACCTTTCATTTATGAAGGGAATTTCTATATATTTTTTCTGCTTTTCCACATGATTTATAATAGAAAATGAGAAGCATTATATCACTAAAGATTTAGTTGTCTACATCAATACCTTAATGAGCCGATATATATATATATATATATATATTTGTTATAATATTGATCATTTTTTATTATATATATCATGAAGAATGTAAACCATTACTTTATGCCCGACAGGAAATAGAAAGAGAAAACATAGAGACATATTTATCTCTGGCATTTCTTTGATTACAGTATCTCGCTTTTCCTATTATTAGTAGGCTGTTGGTGTTATTATTATTGCATTATATTAAACAGCTTAAGTTCTTGTATTCTGGAGGAGGAACCCTGATACGGAGCTCCCTCCTGTGTCTGGAGTTACTATTTAGTCCACAGGATTCCTGGACGAGGACCCCTCCTTTTTTAAATTATTAATAACATTTTTAAATAAATAAACCAAAAGCTGTTGTTACTTTTATTATTGCGCTGTATTAAAGTGCTTGAGCCATTCTATTTTTCATATCAGGATTCCTTCTGAAGTCTAGAAAAACTCGAGGTGTTTAATATAATTCAAAAATAATAATAGTAACTTATAAATTATAGAAAAAAGGAAGAGGTTTGTGATTCATTTGATACTATATTAAAGAGATGCCAGAGCGATACAAGAAAGATGTCTCTATGTTTTCTAAAGACAGCTGTTGCTGTCTTTCTATTTCATGTCGGGTATAAAGTAATCCATAGCCTAACTATTTATATACTGAAGCGATACTCCCAACCAATGAAAGGTTTTGTGATTTACGTTTTGATTCCTATGTACTTATCCCAGGAAGGCAATCACTAGGAATGGAAATCTGGAGCTTTGCCTTGTTCCTTACAGATTATATGACTGTTTTTTGGCCGTGAAAAAGAGAGAGGGGTAAAGAGAGGGATAGATAAAAGAGAAAGAGAGAAGTTTCTGTCTCACTTTTTCTTCTTCCCTCTCTTTCCCCCTCTTTCTCTCCCTCTTTCTTTCCTTCTATTCCTCTCTTTACCCCTCGGCCAATACCGCCAAAAACAGTCATAGAATATGTAAGCACCAAGGCTAGGCTCCAGATTTCCATTCCTAGCAATCACACAAGTCCTTCAATGAAGGCATAAGCAAAAATAAAATTAAAATCTACGATAGCTTCTCTTTTTTTATTTAAAAAAATATTTTTTAAATTAAAAAAAGGATCAGAACTCATGAACTTTCTTTATCTACCTCTTCTAGATGCGGGATTGGACTGAGTCCCTGTTCACTTGGATTAGACCAAATTTTAGAGGAACTACAGGAGGAGATGTAGATATCAGCAGCAAGATCAATATTAATTTGTTTTAAGCTTTTTGGATGATCAACACATAAAAAAAGTCTACATATTTTTAATAGTATAATCATAATTTCTTTTGGGTGTTTGAAATATATACAATATAACATTAATATTAAAATGTATTTGTTGCAGGCTACTAAAGTCAGTTTTTTGGCAAGTATATTTTATATAAAACCTTATTAAACATTCCAAACAATGAAGAAATAAAGTTGTTAATTATATAATAACCTTTTTTTATTTTGTATGATTTCTTTGTTTGTTTTTTACCTCCATGTGTTGTTGTTATTGTTCTTACCCCTTATTGGTTGATATTTATCCTTTCGTTTCTACACCATTGGTCCTTCTATCCCTCATCTCTGATAAGTTGAAAGGAAGTATAGTCCTCAGGAGTTATATTAAGCTTTGGGTTTTCACGGCCTGAGATAGAAATAGAAAAAACAGGTGTCGATTAGGTTATCGACAATCTCTGCAGCACTATGGCCAGAAATTTGCGAATATCAAGCTTCCCCATTCACATTTAGTATCATATTACTTAGGGTATTCATAGCAAAAGTTTCCATAAATATTGATAAATAAAAAGAAATTATTAACTGTCTTTGTATTCATTTATATTCCTTTATAATTGCCTGAGTTCGTCTATTCTAGAGGAAGTGCCTTTGTACGGGATTACCCTCATGTTTCCAGAGTTATCTATTCGACAGAATGACTCGTGGACTACGTGAACTCCCTCGTTCGGACGTACAGTTTCTTTTATATACAGGGTGGGCAAACTAATTTCCTTTTTTCCAAAGGCAATAAAACAAGCTGTGTAATTCAGAAAGGTTTTATTTTTGTTTCATAATGAAAGCACATCTTTAAAGTTTTATTTTACATAGTTTTAAAAATCACACCACTTAGATGACATCCTCCAGAATCGATACACTGGACAAACCTATTTTGGTACTTTCCATTACCCTCGCCAGCGTATCGGCGGGTATATTGGTTATTTCCTCTCTGATATTGGCCTTCAAATCTGCCAGGTTTGTTGGGCAGTTGACATAAACTCGGGATTTCAAGTAACCCCACAAAAAAATCACAAGGGGATAAGTCGGAGATTGCAAAATTGAAGTCCTCACAGCCTCGATGTTTTCAGGTGTTCTGACGCGCCTAGCTATACGAATTCTTTGTTGTGTTGTACTCCCGGTTTCTCTGAACGTTTTGACCCATGCAATGATTGACTTCCGGTCCGGAACAGGGCCTCTAGGTGCAACATTAAAATGAGTGCGAAAAGAGCGCTGGGTTGCAATCACAGACTGATGGTTGGAAAAATACGCCTCCACGGCAAAAGCACGCTCCTCTCTGCTCCAACGCATGATAGTGACTGACTGTATTTCCAAGAAAACTTAACGCCTGCCTCTTTGAAATGAGCCCACGCTCACTTCTCCACTACAACTACACACCAAATGCCACAAATTTTAAAAAAGGAAGTTAGTTTGCCCCACCCTGTAGTAGTTTAATACCCACTTCCCATCGCAGGCTCTACAGGCGGGCTTCTCTAGTAACTTTGATTCCTTCAGCATTTTGTAGCCCTAAAGATTTCCTTATGTCGATTTCCATACCCCCAAAGACAGCTGTCTTTTTTTCTTTTTGTATCGTAGGTCGGTATACCCGAATTTCAATGCCAAAGAGCGGCATTGAAAGAGTGGCAAATTTAGTATTTCCTAGTATAAAACTATTCACCCATTGGCAAATCAATTAAATACAGATGTTATATTAAATAGCTATATCAATATGTCTCTCTCTCTCTCTCTATATATATATATATATATATATATATATCATATAGTAAGTCAAGGAATACTAGAAACACCATGGACGTGTGCCTCTTTGCTAAGTAGCTACTCCCCTATCAGTAGTTCTTTATTATTTATTCAAAACGTTGTGTATTTCAAAAAGAATTATTTTTCTCCATATTGATCTTAATTAAGTGTAAATTTACTCAGATTAGTCGAAGTGTATACCGAATATTTTAATAACATACAAATATAAAACATTTATACAGAAAAAGATAATATATACATACATACATTTGTAATAAATAAGTAGAATTTAATTGTCCTACTTACGTATTGATTTCCCGGCGCGCGAAAAAAGTCATCCTTCCATGTAGTTTCTAGATTTCCTTGAGTACGTCTAATTTGTGATCAATTGAAACGGACATGATGTATTTATGTATCTACTGGTATTAAACAAACAAGACGAGTACAAATGGGGATTAACACATTAAATGGGATGTAGAGGATGGATATAGATATTTAAAAAAACATTGGATTAGATAATGATTCAAACCCCAGTTGATCTGAATTAAAAGATGCGCCTGCACGCATTTTGCTTTTCTTCTTTTGTTCTTTGGCTGAGTCTAAAGCTCAGTCAACTTGAATGATCCTAGGTTGGATAGACTAATTATAATGCTATAATGCTATTTATATCCTATCGGATGCAATTGTATCGAACCATATAGGCAAAAAAAAAAAAACTTGAAGGGAGTCCTCTCTAAGGAAATCTTGAGGAAGTTTTTGTTGTTGAGTTCAGATTTTTACTGCGGTAAATAATTAAAAAACTTAATAAAAATACGATGTCTAATAATAAGATGCGAAAAAATCACTTTCACAAAAAAATTATATATTTAAAAAAATGTTATTTCTTGTAACAAAAAAAATCCTGAGTTTTTTCACCCTTATGAAATACGTTCATTAGTTCACCAATCTACTGTAAAAGAATATATTTATGTATTTGGCCCACCCATATATTTTTGGTTGTTGAACATCGAATTGTGAAAATAATAATAAAGAAATTGAACCGTACGATCACAAATAAAGTGTATTAAATTATTTAATCATTTGAGGGAATGGGGCGAAGCAAGTTGAAATGGTTGTAAAAGATCTTTGTTTGAAAAATGAAATTGAATGGCTCAGTTTTGTAGTGGCAAGCCGTGACATAAAAGGTTGTTTTTTAGTTTACTCAGTGGATAACTCTAACTGCATATTTAACTGTATTTTTGATTATATAAGGTCAGACCATAGAGACTCAAAACGTTAACAAGACAATTCAAAAAATACAACGGCTTCATTTTTATCAAAACTTTTCTATTTGGAAAGGTTCAGTGAGTTTACAAAAGTGGGTTAAATACTGACGATCTCTCCATCAATATCAGTTACACCACTCTCGCCGCTGCAAAAAGAGACATCTGGTCATCAGGAACAATCCCGACAAGAAAGTCAATCTCATTTGTACTTTTCCCTGATATATGTCCTGGCCTCTCTACTATAAAAGATGGAGAAAAGACTTTGATATTGAGAGTTTTGTCATGGAGAAGATCCCTGAACATCCTCAGGAGATAAGTATAAAGGATTTTATGGACCCATATGCCGTGTAATCGGTCAAACCCCACAGCCAGATCTGACCCATCGGTGATTGATTCCTGCTTCAGCAGTTGAAGAATCTGCTCCGGAATGATGAGTTTGGGGGCATGAGGACGATGAAAGGGGTGAGTGAAGACGAGCTATTCGACCAAAGTTCCGGGAACGCCGTCACGACGCTATCGCAGAGGGAGGAGATTTATTTTTCTAATTAAAAAGTCTTTTAATTCTTAAACTAGAGGTATGTATACACTCATTTTGCATTATTTTTTTAGGTATATCAAATAAAACTAGAGGCATATATACACTCCGAGAGTGCAAACCTCCGCCGTCACGGGGTCCTTATGAGCCTTCCGAGGCGGATTTTTTCACAACTGGGGCGGCGTAGATGGACGGGGGAGGGTTCCCCTCGACGGAAATTTCGATAGGAAAACGCTCCCGGCACCCATTTCACAGTACAGCGACATCTTTTGGCAGAGTAGGCCAACTTCAAATATTTATTAGTATTTAGCTCATTTTGCATCTTAAATAAGCACTCAGAGATGCCAAAATTAATCACTTGTTCCTTTTGCCATTTCCAACAACTCCACAAAGTTTCATCCGAATCCGTTCCGTACTTTTTGAGTTGTCCTGCCGACAAACAACCAACCAACAAACCAACGCCAGTGAAAACAATATCTCCTTCGGCGGAGGTAATAAATACTGACTTTTAATCGTCAAGTTAATTTTATGGTAATATTGTTTATTTTCTAAATAGAGTCATGGAAAAATGTATGAATTTACCATTGGTTTAATCATAGAGAACATAGAGTGTCGAAGACACATATGGTAGCGTTAAATATCGGTTAAATATTTGTTCGCTCTCTGTTGTTGGAGGGAAAGGCAACGTTAGACATATAGAGAGTGAGACTTTATTTTAACCATGAAATATGGAGTGACGTCACATCCCGCTCCATATCATATATATGATACAAATTATTAGGTCTCACTCTATCTTAGGCTGGGCAAATCTGGCGCTCAAAAAAAGAGCTTTAGACGCCCATCAATCTAGAACGAAAAACTGCTTTATAACAAGAAAAATGATAAAATATGCAAACAAATATGAAATATATCAATCCCAAAAAGGAAAGACGTACGCTACGTCGCTACATGCATAGAAAAGAGAGATAAAATCGCCTGATAAGAATTAATACTAGGTATGAGGAGCACCCGCACGCGTTACGTAAAAACAAATTAGTACCGGTCGACTGTCCCCTTCTTCTCTACATTAGCTCATCAGTGATGCTAAAAAGAGTGAAATATGCGGGGGAAATGTAGAAAATGGCAAAATATACGGAAAAATGTAGAAAATGGCAAAATATGCGGGAAAAATGTAGAAAATGCCAAAATATCAAAACTAAATTGTTGTAAAATATGCTAATCAAACAAAAATATGTGTTTATGTTTTGGCAATGTTTTTTGCTCAGTCTATTTATGATAATTATTAACTGACATTACACTAATATGTGTAAATTATAACTCATTACTCATTGTTCGGTAGGTTCAGGGCCAGTATAGGTCCGATTTACTCGACAAGAGGACTCATTATTTGTCATTATGATTATTAATATATATATACATTTTAATTCAGAATGCTTCATAATGGTTCCGCGCCAGGCGCGCAGGATTCATTTTAAAAGTGAGGGAGGGGAGCAAAAAGGACTTGACATTAATGCTGTACATTAGTGCTGTACATTACATTAGTTCTACATAGCCCTTGAATTCAGATTAAAAATAATGTGATTGATGGGTTTCATATATATATATATTTTTTGATATATGATATATATATTAGGGCTGTCAACGAATATTTGAATTTCGAATTTTAGTTCGAATAGTATCCCAAAAAGCGAATTCGAACGTGAAAATTAATATTCGAATGTTAAAACACACTCCCACAGGACAAGCGACAAATTAATATTTGAATGTGAAAAAAACTCTACAGTAATCGGAAAAAAGCTTTTTTCATGATTATATTGTGCGTTATTGAATTTTAATATTATATAGGCTATATATGATGATTTGA
>CP045904.1:7948736-7988619 GCA_013387185.1 Caligus rogercresseyi | reverse complement strand
GTAAATCGACAAAATCCAGAAACAATTGACCCCTAACCCAGGGGGGGGGGCAGAACTCATGTAGAGGGATATTCCAATAATAATAATCAAAAAAAATGTGACGTCATCCTTAGGACGATTGCCTGTTATACTAATACCTACACCATCTAAATAAATAACAATAATAAATAATATTTGATAATATGGTGGACTAATATCGATGAAGCCACACAACCTCGTTATATTTCATATAAAATATAAGACTTTTATGACTCTGTGTAACTACATTCACTTGATTTTCAGCAAAAAAAATGAAATTGGTTTAATAATATGTTATTTGCATAGATTTTCAATTTCAGGCTGAAACTCAGCCAATTTACAAACATCTGAAAAGTTTGATTATTATATTTTCACTAGTCCATAAAAGTAGTAGTTCTTCTATCAAACAGACAGAAAGATAATGAGAGAAAAGAAAGAGAATATCATAGAGATATAAAGATATAGAGATCTGATTCCCTTCATAGCAGAGAAACAGCGTTCTATTGTTTCTGTGTGTCCACTATAAACAAAGTAATTGATACTACGTCATCGTAAGCTGATCATAGAGATATAAACATAAAAACATGACGTATTTCTTTCCCTCCAATAGTAGAGAAACATCGTTCAGCAATATTCTTGACACAATAAACGTATTTCTCTGACGAGTCCAATAAGCTCTATATATCTTTATATCTCTAGGAGAATATATATATTTTATGCCATAAATCGATAATGTGACGTCATGTGTGACGTTTCAGTTTTTCTTTTCTAATCAGAGGAATCTAAATATTGCGTTTTGCGCATCTTGTATTATATATTATCTATGTACTATTAACAAACATGAAAGAAAGGTGTCTATGTACATGAACAAAAATCTATTAATTCCTGATTACTAATTTGAAAAAAAAAAATAGTATATAGGACACAAATTCGACTCTTTGTGAGAATGAAAGGTCAGAATTGATCAACTTAATTAAAAATAATATCCTAGCCCCCATGGACTATTTTATTATAAACTATAATTCCTAGTCATTCTACCAAAAATGCAAAAATATATGGTTTTATAATTTTTGTAACCTTCGATAGCCGCTATTTGTTAAATGCAAACTGAAGTAAATCAATGGGACCTTATTGGCTACAGAATAAAGCATTAATAATAAGGATCAAAAGTTTATTTCCTTTAAGGCTTTATACTCTTATCAGCTCAATCCTTGCCATAAAGAAGAACTCTTTCTTTGTTTATATGCATCGCCATACTAAGAAAAAAACCTTTTTTTCTGAGATGGTAATCAACTTAATGATAAAAAAGTATGTTTATATCCCTTGTTGCACATAAGCAAAAAAATATGCCGTTAAAGGAGATGAAAAAAGGAAAAAATACATTTATGAGACGGTTGAACAAGTGCGAAGAGTGGTAAATTTCTGATTTAGACTCTATGAGTGATACGAAAATATATTGGGCGTGAAAGCGTTGGCCTTAATTTTAAGGCATTACTTCCAAGAAAATATAACCAAGGGTCTTATAATAAGGTCTGGGCAATACAAAACAAACATGTAATCCTAACAGTATAACTACTCAATGACGTCACTGGAGAACGAATATATATATAAAACGATGGGGAGATGTTTGGTTTGGTTGGGGGGGTTGCAGAATAAAATTTGCCCGAATTTTTACAAGAACTGTTATATTGGTGAAAAAAATCATCGTTTGAAGAAAGCTATGTATATTAATATTTTCTTTATAGTAATTACATACTTTGAATTACATTATATTTATTTGGTTATAATTCAAGGTCCGGTTGCTTTAATAATTTCAATTTTTTTTCTTCAACTTAAATACCCGAATACCTCAACCAATTTGCCCGAATTTGAGAACTCCTACGCCTATGTAGATATATAAAGAGATAAATGTATTTTATATGTATATATATTTGTTCTCCGGTGACGTCACTGAGTAGTCACACTGCTACATGTTGTTTTTGTATTGCCCAGACCTTATTATACAGACCTTGATATAACCTTCAGGCTTACCCATTACACGCCAAGGTTCCCCTTTTGGGAACATACTTTTCAAGTATTCTCCATGTCGTCATATTCAATAAAAACAAAATTGAATGAATTTGTATTATTAATTAAAGCTTAAAAAACAAAATATATTATTTGTAAATAAACAAAAATCGGTTTTAATACTTGTTTAAGGGCTTTGAACAAACCGATTTTTTCAAGTTTTGATTAATCTTTAAATAATAGGAAAAATAGGGGTAAAAACTGATACTATTAAAATTTCATAACTATTTTGATAAGCCAATGTCCTAATATTTATATTGAACAATTTTTAAATAATATTTATATTCTAGTAGACCAAAATCGACTTTTAAAACGATGTTCCCAAAAGGGGAACGTTGGCGCCTATTGGTACTAATTTCTTGTTCTACGTTTTGTGTATAATTCTTTGTTTAATTTCATTTCGGTTACGCACGTTGGTATGTACATTTAAGTATCAACTATAAAAGACAAATTTGTATTATAATTATTTTTCATAATGGAGGATAGAGGTAATTAGTAAGTTTATTATTATTTATAATTATTTTAATTAATTTTATAAGTCAAATGATTAAAAGAATCTAACAAAATATCCCCCGATGATTTCCTCAGTGGTGTTATGGAGGAGATCGAAGACACCAAAAGTAAGGAAATCGAGTTTGTGGTTCTATATCCAACGAATAGTGGGCGGGATATACCTAGTGACGAAGAAATGACGACGAATATCTGCATCAAGACTCCATTCTTGGTGAAGTAACTGAGATATTGACAATTTTATGGCAACTCCCAATTAGATAAATCTAAAATTTTGAAATCTTATCCTTATACAACATGCTTAAAGAAAACGTTTCCAGTGTGGTGGGGTTTACGAAAGACTTAGTGTGGATAATACATGGTCCCATATCTTGGATTACTAGGTGCAAAGCATTATATTTGAGGAAGAAGTCAGTACGATTCGGCTATAAGATTTGGATGATGTGAAGCTCCGATGGATATCCATAGAATTTTGATATTTAATCCGGGAAACACGAAACAAGGAAGACAATTAGAGTGTATATTTCTGAAATGGGTAGGGTACATATTTGCGACCATCTAATACCATCCTATATCTGCTCAAAAATGGTGGTGGAATCTTTTTATTCTTGCACTCAATTTATCAGTTGTGGGAGTAATTAAGTGTTATTCGTTGGCCAACCAACGATAAAATGAGCCATCTACAATTTAAGAAGGACATTGACTCTGATACATCGTCAAAATGATCCACTGACTCTTGTATGACGTACTTCTCAGCCCGCCAAACTTGACTAAGGCTTGACCGAATAAATCATTTTTTTTAATGGGTCATTTATTTAAAAATCATACATAAAACTAGAGGCATATAACACTCAGAGAGTGCAAACCTCCGCCGTCACGGGGTCCTTATGAGCCTTCCGAGGCGGATTTTTCACGACTGGGGCGGCGTAGAGGGACGGGGGAGGGTTCCCCTCGACGGAAATTTCGAGAGGAAGACGCTCCCGGCACCCGATTTCACAGCACAGCGACATCTATTGGCAGAGTAGGTTAACCTGAAATATTTATTAGTATTTAGCTCATTTTGCATCTTAATTCTGCACTCAGAGATGCCAAAATTTAATCACTTGTTTCTTTTGGCATTTCCAACAACTCCACAAAATTTCATCCAAATCCGTTCCGTACTCTTTGAGTTATCTGCTGACAAACAAACCAACAAACAACAAACAACCAACGCCAGTGACAACAATACCCCTTCGGCGGAGGTAATAATATACAATAATAAATAAAAAAAGCAAGAGGGGTTGTGATAAAAAATCATAAATAACATTGTAGTTTAAAATTAACCCTCTGAGGCAAGACCCATCACATCATTAAAACATCATAATCTACATTATATATAGTGGAAGTGAGTACACGAAATACAGGAAGAAAAAATTGTAAATAGTATATAAGCACATCCTTTATTGCACGGATCCCTCGATGATGTCATTTGAAGTCCTCTTATATCTTCTTACAATGAGTCTCAAACGAGAGTAAAAATGACAGGACCACTAAGGAAAAAACAATCATTTTTTTTGTTATAATGTACTCTAGAAAGATGTGTCTTATATCTGAAAAAATACTATAATTCAATATACAAGGTGTATTAAAAGATTTAATAAAGCATTAGTTATTTTTATTACAAAAGTTAAAAGTTCCATTGTCGATGAAAAATGTTGAAAAGGATAAAATAAAGGAAATAAAGAATAATAATAATATGTACAAAATTGGAGTACAAGAAGCGCCAACGTTCCCATTTTGGGAACATACTAAAAACATATCTTAGAATTCAGTCAGCTAAATTTCGTTTGGGGTACATTCAAATAAGGTAAAAGGATGATTATATTTCAAATTTGAAGAAATCGGATAACAATTCACGGTGCCGCGTGTAAAGGGTTAAGAGACGTATGAAAAAAAGAATATGCAGATGGTTGGAGTTCAAAAATAAAGTTGAAGGAAAATGATTTTAATGTAATAACAGTAATAATTATTTTTTAGATAAACTACTAAAAAATATTGGGTACATAATTGACCAATTAAATCATATTTTTATCATGAGTGACATATCTTATTGATAAATTAATTAAGGATGATAATCATCTGCAGAGTTACATTCAAGTAATTATTTAAAGTCCTTATATCTTAATATTTAGTAGCAGATTTTCTTTAGAATATTAAAAGATTAGGAGCGTAAATGATAAAGCCCTATTGGCTCAACATTGACCCAATCGTTTATAAGAACTAAATCAACAGATTAAAATGTAGTATTGAAATAAAAAGAAGGTTTATTTTTCTCTGGTTAAAATAATTTGCTATATTGAAATCGAATATATTATTATTAAATATAATAAACATTAAAAAGATCATGTTCGATATACTATTCTTTAATGTTATAATACTTATTTTATCCAGTTGAATGCAATTCTATCCAATCATAAAGGCACAAAAAAGACCAATGGAGATTTTTCGATGTCTAGGCTTGAGCGACTAATTTTAGTGCCATGATGCTTATTTATATCCAGTTGGATGCAATTCTTTCAAACCATATAAGAACAAAAAATATGTACAACTGAGTTTATTCATATATACCTAAAATATAATTTCAAATGTGATAAGTTTCTTCATCATCAGACACTATAGTTTAAAAACTGATAAAATAATTATGAATGGATTTACTTCATTCACTATTTCTTCGCCCAAAAAACTTTTAGTACATAAAAACATTTACTAAAATTGATAAATATTAAAAAGGAAGTTCATATCTGATAACCCGTCTGGGATAAATAAATCGGGATCAAAAACAAAGCTTAAGTAATCAAAAACCTCACAATTCTTGAGCGTAACATTTTTCACACTATAAAGTTTACTATATTACTTTCATTTTTACCTGCTTTAGAATAAAAAATGACAAATATTATATCAAAAAGGAACTCTTCGTCTGAATAAATATCTGATTGAGTAGAGTAATTCTCTTTATGATAACAAATATTATATATTTCAGACCAGTAAAGAATGCTATATGCTCAAATGAAGATTATTTATAAAGTAAAAATAATTATCCTCATTAAATGAAATTTTAATACATTCTCTATGTTTCTTATAAACCTATCCTAGAAATGATTGTGTAAAGATAAGAAAATGAATAAAGCTTTGAGTTCAAATTTATTCATACTCTATTTTCAAAAATCAAGCGGGTTTATAACAATGGAGTTCAAACAACCGTGGAATGTGATAGAAAAGTTTGGGTCTCTCGGTCCTATACTTGAAGTGGACGGAGATGTGGATTTTTCCATCAGAGGCCTTCAAAATGTAAAGACAGCACAAAAACCCGTGGATATAATTGTGAAAAATGGGTCTGAAGTTCATCTCCCGGAACTAAAGCAAATATTGTCTCATTTTGGCGATATGGTTGGGGAGTTCCAAAGCGTTCCCCATACTGTGGTTCCGGATGAAGAGGATGACAAGGAATTTTCGGAGAAATTTAATCACATTATGTCAGGAAAACTAAAATGCCGAATTAAACTCGGTAAAAAACTACCTATGTTTGTTCCCGTAAGGGGAAAGAAAGTTGAACTGCTATCAACTCGCCAACACTTGCAATGCTACAAATGCTTGCAGTTTGGCCATACTAAAGCGAAGTGCCAAGCCCGACAAAAAATTAGTTACGGGGAGTTTGAAAAGAACTTCCGAATGGTGTTCGGTCTTCCACTCTATACAACTGGTGCAGAAGAGAGACGTGAAACAGAGGAAAATGCTCATCAAGAAGAAGAAGAGTGCTTGGAGTTCGAGGAGAGTGGAGTAGCCGAGTGTGTGACACAAGAGATAAATAAGGAAAAAACCGAAGGAAAAGTCAGCCCTGGAGAGGCAGAAGAAATAGTAACAATTCAGGAAGGGGATAAGGAGTCCACTAAATCATCATGTTCTACCCCCAAAGATGATTATAAAATGGTTCTCAGGAAACGACAAGTGCTGAAACTGCAAAAGAACGGTTCCAGAAAGAACAAAGGTCCAAAGGACAGCCCCGAAGAAAAAATCCAAAAAAT
Source organism: Caligus rogercresseyi (assembly GCA_013387185.1). Taxonomy (NCBI): domain Eukaryota; kingdom Metazoa; phylum Arthropoda; class Copepoda; order Siphonostomatoida; family Caligidae; genus Caligus; species Caligus rogercresseyi. Next base: position 7,981,963 of record CP045904.1, on the reverse strand, counting down.
GAATACTTCACACATGGAAAGCTACCTATCTGAAAACGATGGAGAAGAAGCTTGAAGTCAAATCTAAATTTTAAACTTTCTCGATGTAAGTACCTTTTAGTGTTTTAAAAGTTTTTTTTTTGTAGCCCCTCCCATTTTATTAAATATGAGTCTTAAAATTTTATCAATTAATGTCAATTCAATGGCCAACTATGCGAAACGAAATTTGTTGAGTCAACATTTTTTAAATATGGACCCTGACATTTTAGCAATGTGTGATACGAGAGTTGTTGGTGTTTGTGAGGACACAATGTTTTCATCCATGTATAAATTACTACAGGTGTCTGCGGTTAGAGTAAAGGGAAAACATCCTTCAAGAGGAATTTGGCTAGCTATCAAAAAAAATCTGAAGCCAAAGTTTGTTGCTGCTGATGACGGAGGAAATTACGGCATAGCGGAAATAACTTGGCAAAACAAAACAGTAAAGTTAGTGGCTCTTTATGGCCCAAACAAAGACGATGCTGAATTTTATGAAAACATTGATAAGCGGTTTTTGTCAAATGACGACTCTTCGAATGATGAATGCATTATTTTAGGTGATTTGAATATGGTAATGAACCAAGAGAGAGACACTTTTAACTATAAACAAGAAAATAATAAAAAAGCTTCGAATCAAATGAAAAATATCATAGCAAAGTTGGGTTTCAAAGATGCCGCTTTTAAGTTCAAAATATTGCCAGACCACACGTTTTTTAGAAAGCAAAAAGATAAAGATTTTATAAGTGCTCGATTAGATTATATTTTTGTTTCTGGTGGTTTATATCCTTCACTTAAGGAGTTTAGCACGCTACCAAGTTTTCAATCCGATCACCATCCAATTATAGCAAAGATTTCTCCAATTGAGCATTATCGTAAAAAAGTTTGGAAATTAAATGTGTCTCTTTTAAGCGCGGATAAAACCACGGAATGTAAAGTTGGAGAAATAATTCAGAAAATACTGCTCAGATTAGAAAAAAAAGAAATCAAATCTCCTGCTCACGCCTTAAAGTTGGCCTTAGACTGTGTAAGACGGGAATACATCAAGTTGGGCATTAAATTGAGTAAGTTGAGACAAGAAGAGCTACTAAAATTGAAACAAGTGCGTGGTTTAGATGAAGTAGGGGAGGAAAATCTCAAAAATATAGTAAACTATAATTCGAAGGGATACTTAATTAGAAGTGGACTCAGAAATTTGCCCAAAGAAGATGTAATGCTCGATAGACTGAAGAAATGGGAAGCAAATAGAATGGGCAAAAAACAAGTAAATGCTATTTTTGACAATAAAGAAAACTTAGTTGAGAATAAAATTGAAGTTTCAAAAATTATTTCGGAGCACTTTCATCAGATGTATAGATGTAGAATATGTTTTAAAGACGGTTTAAGCAGTCTAACCAAATGCTTCTTGAAAATGCATAGTCTTCAAGATAATGACTTTTCCCAGTTCCTTAATCCGCAAATTGGATTCAATTTGAACGAATCTGATAAGGGAGTTCTTAATTTGAAGATCTCGGAAGCAGAAATAAAAGAATATATTTTCTCCTACAAGAAAAAAAATAAGGCACCGGGTCCTGACGGGTTCCCCATAGAATTTTATCAAAAATACCATAAATTTATGGTGCCCCTATTATATAAAGTAGTTGAGGAGGGCATTGAAAAAGGATATTTTAATGATCACATTACGAGAGGTAATCTCATCTTGATACCTAAAGATGGTAAAGATCCACGAAATATTGAAAATCTTAGGCCCCTTACCATGCTCAATACGTCGTATAAAATTTACAGTGGCATATTAGCTAAAAGATTGCAGTCTGTTTTGCCATCTTTAATTCACCCATCACAAAAGGGTTTCATTCGTGGCCGATGTATGGAGGATGTCATAAGGGGTATCCAAGATAGTATAGCAACAGTGAAGGAAAAGAAGAAAATGGTTTCCTTAGTAGCCATTGATTTCAAAAAGGCTTTCGACAGTGTCGACCATGGTTGGATAATCGCCTGCTTGCGAGAGAAAGGTTTTGGGGAATATTTTATTCGCATGATCGGTATGTGCCTCGGGGGCTTACTTACGCATTTTGAGGAGAAGTCAAATGTTTTTGCGGTAAACAGAGGTTGCCGTCAAGGAGACCCAATATCCCCATACCTGTTCATTCTGGCTCTTGACCCACTGATAAATGCAATAGATGGTGCTCCAAACATAAAAGGAGTTGAAATAGGAAAGCTAGAACACAAAGTAGAAGCGTTTGCAGATGATCTAAATGTTCTTTATTCTGGTGATCAGGAGGATATGAGTAAGTCCATAAAAGCAACATTGAGGATCTTAAAAGCATTTTCGAACGTTTCAGGTCTGGAAATAAATGTTAATAAGTCTAGAGCCATTTCTAACTGTGCAAAAGCTGTGATTGTCAACGGTTTAAAAAACTATGAGAGTCTTAAGGTGTTGGGATCTTTTGTTTCGTTAGATTCATATGGTCAGATTGAAAACTATAAAAACATCATTAACAAGGTGAACAAAACAGTTGCCAAATATTCAACTATACTAACGACGAACATACCGGCTAGAGTTTTCGTTTGGAATGTGCTGGTGCTCCCCAAGATTACTCACCTGTTGAGAACTACCACTTATTGCAGGAAATTAGTAGAAAAAGTACAAGAAATTGCCTTCAAATTTATTTTTAAGTATGGTAAAAGTAGACTAATCACAATGAAGAGAGTTACCCTCCCAAAGAAGTATGGTGGACTAGGTATGATCGATATAGAGTCGTTTTGGAAGACAATTACATTCTCCTGGTTCAAGAAGATACTTAGACCACGCACAATATGGGCTGAATTATTGAATAGTAAATTAATAGAACAATACGGGTTTTCAATAGATGAAGTGTATGGTAAAGGACCGGATAAGATTATTAATACCCTGCAGAACATGAATATTTTTTGGAAAGAATGTGCTACGATAGGGAAGGAAATTATATTTAAGATTCTTGCTCTTATGAATTGGCAAGAGCCAACTGTAGATAATGGTAGATTAACATGTCTTCAGGGTACGTCACTAAAGAGGAAAATAGACTACATTGGCGAAATTTTAAATGATAACGATTGTTTTACTTTAAGCGAGATTTTAGAGAAGGAAAGAGTCAAACAACAAATTAAACTTACTCGAAGACCTATTGGACCAAGAGACTGTTTTTTTAATTTCATGAGGAATTTTAACAATATGAATCTTAGAGAAGTTTTAATTCAAGAAAATGTTAAATATGTCTTTTTAAACCAAGTTGAAAGAAGAATAGGAAGAATGGATTTTAAATGCACTGTAAAAGATGCATTAAAGTTTTTAAAGAGTAAGCATTTGTCGTTTAAATGGTATTGGCTGAAGTATCGTTTAATTTCAAATACGTTGCCCTTTGGAAGTATTCATGGGCGATCTGAGGATGATCGATTGTGTTTTTTCTGTGAAACTGAGCTCGAAACGTCTTCTCACTTCTTGCTGGATTGTCAGGAGCTGAAAAAAGTTTGGCTCATTGTAATAGAAGAAATTTACTTTAAATTGGGATTACACTTAAAAGTTAAAAATTTTGCTTTCATGTATATAGGTCCTTTTAATGAAGAAATAAATTTAATAGTTACCAAAATTCAAAGTGTTTTATATAAATTGAGAAGCACAAAGACTCCCCTCCCACACTGTTTTGATGCCTATATAAGGAATATTATAAAAGAAATTTTATGATAAATTCCCTCCCCCCCCCCCTAATTCATGTATGTTCGCTGATTGTTTTTATTGAACGGTTGTGATAGTTTGTTAAAAAGTTGATTTCTTGAAATTATAGTTGTATTTTGTGTAAATGTACTATTATTCGTTTTCTTAATAAAGTTATCTCGTTGCGAGAAAAAAAAAAAAAAAAAGTTCAAATTTATTCATGCTCTATTTTCATAATACATGACACTTTCCTGATAAAATATGTAGAAAAGATATCACAACTAAGCAAATAATTTATTATCACAAAATAAAAGCTCTATATAGACTCAAAGTATTATTTTATCATGTATAGAACTGTTAAACTCTTGATATAAATAATAAAATACTGATTCTTTTACAAGGATTTTAATTTAATATTGAAACCCATTGGTTCCCTGTTTGGCTTTCCGAGGTAGAATGGGTAAATAACACGGTTAAGTGTTTGTGTGTTCTAGGGAATGGGCTAAGATCGCAAAATTTGATTCCGCCTTGGACTCAAGACTCGACTTCAATTCGTAGTCTTGGATCCTACCCTCGAACAAACAAACAAATCAACCAATATTTAAACCGAGATAATTATCTTCGTTTATGTTGGTCTTATTCAAAACAAATTAATTTTATAACAATAAAGGATCATAGTTTACATCAGGGGTCGGCAATTACGTTTGGACGCGGGCCAATTTTTTTTAGACATGACATCGCGGGCCATATCTGTTGTCACAGAGATCTGGTGGCCCGATTGAAGAGAAAGCATCACAAATGCACGCACTACATTTCCTAATTCACCAGAGTATCCTGTGCGCCAGACTCCGGGTCGTGCTGACAAGTATCGTGGATAAAATGATGAGAGTCATAGTCCGGGGTGCATCAAGCACACAGCACTGTCTTTTTCGCCAACTTGTTGTTGAGTCAGAGGCTTGCTACGAAGATCAGCTACTTCACAATGACGTGCGCCGGTTAAGTAAAGGAAAGGCACTGGAGTGCGTCTGTGCGCTACTAGGTCAAGGTAAAATCTTCCTGCGAATGAGCAAGATGCGTGCTTCAAACGACCACCTGGCCTGTGGAAATTAATTGCCCCTTTTTGACGACCATAAATCAGTAGATTTGGAGTTATAGCTGTTGACGCAGTAGGATCTTGATTTATTGTTCTAAAGGTCTATCATTGATAATACTGGTAAGCTCTATGACTAACGTCTCTATTTGTCGGATGGTTAGTTATTTCTTTGTACGGCTATTCTGATAATGCTTCTAACTCTAAAAAGCAAACGAACACTTACAAGATCTTTTCGCAAACGTCAAATTCGACAAGATAAAAGAGCATAAATATAACTGAGACTCAACTATGAATGGGAGTACTCAAGCCTAAAGCACCTGGACGAACGGGGTAACAGAAAGGATGGTGGGCATATTAAAAAAACAATTCAGAATAGCCGCACAAAGAAATAAATAACCATCCGAGACCCTGCCACAAAGAAAAGTTCGAAGAGGATGAAGTTATTCCTGGGAAAGCAGCTACCAAGTCCGTGGAACCAGTTCCAATTGATTCAGATGAAACATCAGATAGAGATGCTCTCATTATGAATTAAGGAAGAAAAGACGACGAAGAGGAAGTTATAAAAAATTACTAAAAGACGATCAATGAGCATCTCAAGCATGCATGGAAATAAATAAAGAAAAATGAAAAAGAACATAGTAAAACTGTCGTGGGGGTTTGATAGCCTTACAAACTATCTTTCCATACCAAACCCGGGTTACAAGTACTGGAAAAATATAAATGAGAAGGGAATAACTTAGACACCTTGGCAAGAATAAAATTATTCACTTAAAAAAGCACCAAGGCATAGTTTGCCAATAGCGATAACAAAGTATTGTCTCTGAGAAGTCACACTTCACTCAAGTAGTGAGGCTTCCTGGGAGGATTTCCAGCCTTACAACCTGGAGATCCGTCAATTCCAGTTGAAATTGAGTAGGGCATGTGGGATCGCCAGAGGCAGAAAATGACTTGCTCTTTCAGATCAGCCATTTTCTGGGGGGGGGGGGGGGGGGTATGTGGAAATCTGGCTCCCTAACATATCTAACATGCTGAAAATCATTAATAAGATAGAAGCATGCATTGTTTTTCTCCCTCTCAAAAATGAGAGGGAGTTTTTTCGGGTACGGTTACTTCGATCTCCTACCTGAGCTAGAAACAAAGAGAAACCACACTTCAACACGGCCATCGTGCTAACATTCCTCACAAACCTCTCTATTATTGTACTTATTATAGAAGGATCTGGATCCGCGAGTCCCGTTGAACATATTCATGAGCCGAGTCAGTGCTAGGAGCGACCACATTGATGAAGGAGCTCCCAAACGTCTCGCTCCTCCTCCGATCATTGAGGAGGAGCATGAGACGAGACGGGCAATATAATGACTGTAATCATGCCAACCGTCTACTCCCTTCGAGAAATTTGATCCCAAGCAATGATGAATCAATGTAAACAATAACATAATAAGAACAAGGCAGGAGCACTCTGGATGACGAATACTTTTTTTCCTTCTTCTTCTATAATAAGTACAATAATAGAGAGTTTGTGAGGAATGTTAGTACGATGGCCGTGTTGAAAGGTGGTTTCTCTTTGTTTCTAGCTCAGGTAGGAGATCGAAGTAACCGTACCCGTTTTTCTATCTCTTGTGAATAGCACAATAAGACTTCCTTATTCTTTTCCCCTCCTACACAGGGAGGGTTTTTATTATTATTATATGATTCAGGTGTGTTTTTGGAAGAATATCGTGAGCGTGCTTTTCTACCAATCTTATGGATCAACAGCGCTCATCTATAGAAGACTCTTCTATGCTCATCTTATATTTTGTGTATAAACAGGAGGTTTCTTTCTTTCTAACATTCACATTCATATCTCTTTCACTTTCATCGTTTGTTGGAAATACACCTTTTTCACACCCTACATATCAGTACGTATTTATTTCACTTTGCTAAACCAAAGTAGATACTTTAAGCTGGTATTTATAATATCCTTTCTCTCCAAAGATATTTCATTATAAATTATACAGTCCACTTAAGTTCATCATCCTTGGGTAATTTTGGGTAATCACAGTTTTTACATGGCCTTCCTAGAAGGTGAAATGCCCATTTCAATTAACGCGTTTATTAACCGATGTTTTTGGCCATCTAGATCGGCAGAACCTGCAACTACAAGGAGAGGGAAAAACCATTGTGGACATGATGAAAAGATGGATTCGTTTAAAAGAAGCTCGGGTTGTTCCAGTCTGATCTAGCAAGTGGAAGGCTTTTGCACTTTGCAACATAAAAATCACAGGGAGGGGGCGAGTGACAGGAATTATGACTGTATTCCTCAATAAATGTTTCGAAATTGATAGGATTGCTGAATGCCTTTTTTCATAAAAAGAATATTTTTAACATCAATTAATGTAGTTTCTTGGGCCAGACAAAATAAATGGAGGGCCAAAATGGCTCGCGGGCCCCTATTTGCCGACCCTGTTTTACATAGAAAAATTTCCATTTGCCATTTAGGTGTCCCCCTAAATGATTTAACAAATTATTATTGATAACTTCATTACAGATATGATGTACAGTCAACTTCGCCTAAGTCGAAATCGCATATGTCGAAAAGTTGCCTAACTCGAATATAGTCAAAGTCCCAATTTTTCTCCATTGACATGTGCGTAATAAAAATCGTACAAGTCGATTTTTTGTTAGTCGATATTTCGCCTAAGTCGAAACAGATATTTTGACAGTAACACATACATAAACAAGAAAATAACTTCGCATAAGTCGAAGAGGGCGCTCACTTTCCAAAACACAGCCCGCATGCACTGCGCCTGCCGTTCACACTGTGTATTACAAGGAAGCAGGCACTGATGGTTGAAGTGGAGAAAAATATTGAATGATATAAAATTTGAGAATATAAAAGATATGTTCCTTCCTCCAAGCGAGGTAAAATAAAAAAAGAAAGAAATTGTGTCCTCGCCCAGCTGCTGCCTTGCCGATGATTTGCGACTGCTGTGAGCGAGTGCCCACACACATGCCTACTGTATATCGAATTTTCTTCGACTTAACAATCAAAATTTGTAACTCTAATTTCGCCTAAGTCGATTGTTTTTGCACAGTCCCGAGAGATCGACTTAGGCGAAGTTGACTGTATTTGAATATATCAATGTAATATTTATGTGATTATATGTTTGCTTTAATAGATAATACCAATATGAAATACTTATTTGGATAAGCTGTGTTGACAATTACGACTACATACGTTTAGAACAACATAAGCAATAAAAATAAAATTTGTTTAATAATAATAAAAAATTCTATATAATTTAATTTAAAAATAATGAAAAAATATTGAATTTTACTAATCCTTATTATTATTATTTATTGTCGTGCATTCAGTTTTTATTTGACGTTAGAAATGTAAATTGTTTTAATCTTTTATGAAGTTTTAATTTAGATTACAATGTCTATTTATGTATTTTTGTACACAATAACTTCATGTTAATAAAGATTTGATGAATAAAAAAGGAAATAAACAATTATTTTTGTTGCTTTGTTATACAGAATATATATAAATAACTTCCGCTCACAAATTTACCATGCTAATTATGGATCCTCGTTAAGGGAGGGGGGGGGGAGATTTGTTGAAGAAGGAGCCATTAGGATAAAGTAATAATAAAAACAAACATGTGGGGCTTTCACAACGAGAAACATTAACATAGAGAAAGTCTGATTTTGAGACATATTTCTTTGTTTCAATGTATGATTTGGTGGCATATGTATTGAGTAATTCGTTGTAATGAACATATAATCTTATTAGATGATTATGATCCATGGTTCTTACGATATGCTAAAATTGCCCCCCCCCCCCCCCCGGATGATTTATGAGTATTATTATTGAGACTTTATTACATATGTGATTCATTTGTAAGTAAATAAGTTAATTTATTATCGATGTAATTAAGTGATAGTATGAAATATAGTTGTACTGGCTACAAAAAAAAAGAAAAAGAGATTGTTAAGAGGAACTATGAATAGTATTTACAAATTATATATTAATGAAAATTGAGGATTTCTTATAATTATAAATAAAAAATGATTCCCCTCATATTTCGAAAGCAAAAATATTGTGTTTTTTCGCGCCTTTATTTGTTTTTATTCCCCTAAATCATCAAATGTTCATTTGTATACAAATGGGACCCTTTTTCTCGTACGTGATTGCTTGATATAAATATAGGGGGATTAATAAGCAGTTGGCACTATGAAAAAAAAATATGGGGGCTTTTAAGGTGCGAACACTAGGAATTTAGGGATATCAATATATATCGTCATTAAAATCCAAATTGCCTTGTCTAATGTACGACTATGTACCTTAATGAAGCCGGTGAATGGGTTCCACTTAAATCGACTATTAATATTGATTGAATAGGGCAACTGCTATTACTCCGAGAAATAAGGAATGTTCATTTCGTTTCATCATATCTGCCTATTAATGGATTTTCCCTCTGACTATAAGTCATGAAAAAGGAAAACATTGTTACCAACTGAAAAATGATCGCTTGCCGCCTATTCTGTCTTCTTTGTTACGGTCTTAGGAAGAGGCAGAAAAATATATATTAAAAAAGAGAGAGGTTTGTAATTAATTACCTCCGCCGAAGGAGGTATGTTTTCACTGGCGTTGGTTTGTCAGCAGGATAACTCAAAAAGTACGAAACGGATTTGGATGAAACTTTGTCACGTTGTTGGAAATGCCAAAAGTAACAAGTGATTAAATTTTGGCATCTCTGAGTGCAGAATTAAGATGCAAAATGAGCTAAATACTAATAAATATTTCAAGTTAGCCTACTCTGCCAATAGATGTCGCTGTGCTGTAAAATCGGGTGCCGGGAGCGTCTTCCTCTCGGAATTTCCGTCTAGGGGAACCCTCCCCCGTCCTCTACGTCTCCCCAGTCGTGAAAATCCGCCTCGGAAGGCTCATGACGGCGGAGGTTGCACTCTCTGAGTGTATATATGCCTCTAGTTTGATACTAAAATTAAAGAGATGCCAGAGAAATACAAGAAGAATGTCTTTATGTTTTCTAATCGACAGTTGTTTTTCTCTTTCTATGTCAGGTCGTATAAAGTCATCCGGAGACAAGTATTTTTTTTATTTAATCAATATACCAAAACATTTAAGGAAATTGGTATTCATATTTGATCTTTCGATAATATGCTTTTACATTATACTGTATAGGTATCATTCAGTTGTATGCTGAATATTTATATTTCAATGTCTAATTTTAGCAGCATATATTTGTTTTCATATCTTTTTAATTAAAATACCTTTTTCATTCATTGTTTTTATACTGGAAAGTAAACTCTGCAATGAATATATATTTGTTTTAATATCCTTAGTGTTTAATTTTAATTGCACGTATTCATATTTTATGTTTGGTTATTAAAGTTTTCTTAAATATTTGAAAGTAAATAAATAAAAATCATAACATCTCATCATATATTATGTGTATTTATAGCTTAGGAAACCTTAAAAACTATCGGTGATTATGGTTACGTACATTAATTGATTTTGTATATATAATCAATTAATTTAAAGAGAACGCTTAGATGTATTTGTGAGAATTGAATAACAATAATTATGCTAGTTAATTAAACTTTGTTTGTTTGAAGGTCGGATCCAAGAGACCAAATAAATCTTTGATCTAAGTGGAATCGAATTTTAAAATCTTAGCTATATCCTAGAACACCTAAGCACTTAAATCATGTTGCTTAGTCATTCTACCTATAGAAGCCAAAAGTGGTCACCAATGTGTCATGATAATGGCTGCCATTGGCTCATTTTTCCAACTTATGTTTTAAACAGATGTACAAAAGATATAAGAAAATAGTTGAAAAATGATTTGTTTATCTACACGTCCAAAATCTATTTTTATGAGAATCTTGCTGAAAAAAGTAAGACACCTACTTTAGAACCCAGCTCTAATCCAATTAATTAAGTTCTTTCTTTATTGCCCTCAGATATATATTGGAAATCAAGGTATGCCCTATTGCCAATCGAGCTGACTGTTTGCTTGCTGGACTAACGTCCATAAAAAACACTGACAATCAAGAATAATAACATTTTCCGTATTCTTTTAATGAAGTCAAAAAGATGAAATAAAATTTAAAAAGTTCCACAATTCATAAAAATACGAAATACACATACCTTTTTATTTTATATTCTTCGATTACCCCCAAGTGTGTTTGCACATATAAACTAAACAGTTAATATATGGAATTCAAATTGATATCATATATTATTATTATGTGTAACTACACTTACGTGGGAAATAATACTTACCGATTGAAAATAACTTTATGCCTCTAATCCATGATTTAAGCCAAACAGAATATTAACTTGCCTCTACATTTAGACACAACTTTTATGTTTATTTGATAAACCAAAATTAAATAAATTTATATTCATTCCATTTTCCGTTCGTAAGAACTATCAAAATTATTTTTGTAATGAATGATTTTATATTCTGTCTTATTTTATGATAAAACAATCAATAATTGTATTGGCTTATAAAATAAACTTGTTGATCTATGTTCTTTACTTTTCATGTCATGAAGAGTGCTCTTTTGATACCTGTATAAAAAAGCTTTATTGATCCATTATATAGTGAAATATTAAAGAAATCACTGGTTTTAATTATTCCAACTTATACCATATTTTCGTAAACACATGTCGTACTTTTATATACTTAGCAATATGTCACTTTCATCATTTAATATATATTTATTAAGAAGAGGATATTCATCCTCAATCTATTGTTCTATGGATCATTACCGTATATTGACTGCCAAAACAAAAATTTTTATTTTTTCACAGAACATAATAACTAAAATAAGGCATCAAATTAAATATCAGACCTTCATAATTCCTTTCAATTTTAAAGAGCTTTACTAAGTAATCAAGGACACAATAGAATGCTTCTTCACACAATAGACTTTGTTCTGCTATATGTATTAATTTTTAAGAGCGCTCATAAACGCTAAATACTATACTGTATAAAACCCCATTCATTTTTTTCGTAATTAATTAAGTTAACCACAACAGTTTATCAAATATATAGTTATATAAAACCAAAAAAAAGTTTTTTTGCTTTATTAAGAATTTAAAAAGGAGTTACTGAAGCGAACATTTGAATTTGAAAATATTTTTTAAGTTTATTAGTAAAGGTTTTAAGTTAATTCTCTTACTAAATAAGTAATTGTTATGGAATATGCCAAAAATAAAGCAATATATTTTTTTTGAAAGTATTAATGTTTTCACAATATAATTGGATTTATATTTAATTGAGATAGAGTTTGATTTCATAATAATGGAATTTTATGGAAATGTTTTCATGATATTATTTTTGACAGGTTTCCCAAGCTTAATCATTTAGAATACTTTTCTAAATATCATTACGTAATAAAATTCACAATTAATTCATTTAAACATATATCATACTATTAAAATAAAAATACTTTAAGCGAAATATTAATTTTCGAACAAAAAGATTTCATACATGAAATTGGTGTACTATGAGTAAAACAAGATGATATTTTTATATTTCAAATACTTATTATTGTAGAGAACTATAAATATTAATCATGCTTGGTATTTAATAGGAAGTGTAGAAAATAATAAATTGAAGGAAGTCTATTTGCAACGGAAATTAATACACCTAGTGTATCACTGAACCTCTCTTTCCTCCGATAAATTTCAATTACTTTAATCGGGATAAATACCTTGGAATGAATATCATTTTATATCAACAAAACGTTTTATTTATGGGGGTAATGTTAAAAAAAATAAGCAGTCTACCTGGAAGGCTATTAAAAATAAATAGATGTTATAAAAATCATAAAACAAAAAGTAATAAGTTCCTAATACTCATTTTTAACTATTTTAAGCAATAACCAATGGTCAGGTATGATGTAATACCTATCAAAGTAGAAACATGAAGTAAAGATTTGATCTTCATATTAACCACTACTCGGTTCTTTCAATAAGAATTTTGAATTTACTTGTTAAAACATGAGAATATATATAATAATATATATATATAAACAATGTTACATGTGCTCCTGTGAATAATAATGATATTGGTCTATGGATTCTAGTAAATGGAACTAATATCAACTCCTGTCAGATCAATTCATTAATCGGGGTCTTAGGAATAGTCTGCTGCCGAGATGGCATTCATGAAAGAAACTTGTCCATGAAGTAAAATGGTTGAGCGCTTTGTTCCATCAAAGATATCAAAGCCATAAATAATGCACTTCTTGGTGTATAATCACTGGTGGCGAAAAGGTTAGCGGATTACCAGACTCTTCACCATTCAAATTGAAGGCAATCTTCCTGGCAGCTGCGGGGAGATACGGCTCCCTGGATATTAGGATCCCACCTCCGAAGGGTAATTCATAGGCTTATGGAGCCCAAGAAATTCGGTATTTTCCCTCTTCAATGACATCATCCAAGGACTTTAAAAAAATTTCAAGGATTTTAAATAATTATGTTCTTAATTCGTTTATTGTAATTTTATATAATGTTTTATCGGTTTTACTTATAGTCATATATTCATATATTCAGTATCCATGTTAAAAAGATACGCTTTGCTGACTCAGTTACTCCAGAATTCCATTAGTTTAATGCTGAAGGATTTTTTTCATGAAAAAAGCCCTCCTGCCTTTTTCGCTCTTCACATCTGATAAAAGATTAATTCGATACAAAAGAAAACGAAGAATAAGAGGGGGAACAAAAATCCCAACTCCTATTGTCTTTATTTGTGGTGATAAAAGTAATGACTAAACCGATTCCTACTGATGAAAGCGTATGCCTTTTTCCCTTCTTACTTCTAGGTATACTTAAGAATGAAAAGATCAATTAGGAAGAAAAACTATTTTCTGTTCTTTTTGCTTTTATATGAGAGTAAATAAGGTAAAAGTATAATGAAATTACATTATATTAATGACTTTCCGAGAAGCAGCAAAGGATTCAAAACACACCTAAATATCTCAAAGTCTAAATCAAACGTAGCAAAGAATTAGCAAAGAGCGTTTGGCAAATAATATAAACATATTGCTATAATGCTTATTTATATCCAGTCAGATATTGCAATTCTGTCGAACCAGTTAGGTAAAAAAGGGAACGCGATAGCCGTGCGTGTTAAGGCGTGTTCAACTCTCAATGTTGGGGAGCGCAGGTTCGAAACTCCCGAGAGGGGATGGTCATATTTAGTCTATCTCATTGATAAGATCCTAGATTCGAGTGACTCATTTTAATGCTCTAATGCTTATTATATCCTGTCGGATATTGCAATTCTTTCGAACCATAAAGGCTCAAATAATAATAATAAACATAGCGATAATGAACCATATATAAACGCTCCCTGAGACTGAAATTTTTCTTTTAAAATTTCGTCCATATCTCTTGAATGCTTGGGGGAGCCAAGGATAGCATTAAACGAACATAATTTTTATTTTATTAGTATAAGTATCATGAAAAATATATGAGAAAGTCAATCAGACTGTTTCTTTTTCTATACATTCTCCATAAAATGTGTCCAAGACAACTTGCCTTGCATTGATCGTCAAATAAATTTTGTATTTGCAATATTTCCACAAATAATATTTTTCAACTTTGGCAGTTAATTGAAGTTCTATTCGTTTCTTGCTGTATTGATTTCCAATAAAGGGTTCAGGTAAATACAAAGTATTCGTATACCCCTCATATTGGCAAAGAGATAAAGGAGCTTTCCAGAAATATACACTAATTAAACGAAGCAAGTCTTCTACAAATGATACTATAAGTACAAAAAAGTCACTTTAAAAAAATTGACAGAAAAATTATGATAAATATATAATATTTTTCTGTCAAAATAAAAAAGTATATGAAGATTACAAAATAATAATTCTGTTCTTCAGATATGGTTAGGGGCAAAGATAATAGATAATACAAGATGCGCAAAACGCAATGTTTAGATTCCTCTGATTAGAAAAGAAAAACTGAAACGTCACACATGACATCACATTATCGATTTGTTACGATATATGTCATAAAAATATCTATATTTCTTTTTTTTCCTCATTATCTTTCTGTCTGTTTGATAGAAAGGACTACTACTACTTTTATGGACTAGTGAAAAATATAAATAATCAAACCTTTTCAGACATCAATAAATTGACTAAGTTTCGGCCTGTAAACTGAAAATCTAATGCAAATAACATATTATTAAACAATTCATTTTTTTTGCTGAAAATCATGTGAATGTAGTCAGAGTCATAAAAATCTTATTTTTAAATGAAATTACATACGAAGTTGTGTGGCTTCATCGATATTAGTCCACCATATTATTAAATATTATTTATTATTGTTATTTTTTTTTTTAATTTTTCCCCCAGGAGTATATGCGGTTAAGCTTCTCATGGGGTAACGGAAACTGCAATTTAATGCAGCAACCGTTAGGCATATACCCTAAAGGTGAGGTATATTTCATTATATACAAACGGTGAACAAACAACAATAAACAATCTAATATAACATACAAAAATACATACTAAAAACGTTTAAAAGCACATATACTTGTTTCAAATAAAATTACAACTGTTGTTTAAAAAGTCATTGAAGAATTTGGTCATCGAAGAAGACATCCACGAACTGGCGCGTGTTGATGAGAGCCCTGATGAAGTGGGAAACATCACCTTACTCCAACGATAGTCCCCACGATCCTCGGTAAGGTTCCTCCTTACACCAGCAAGGGCATCACAGCTGTTGACAAAGTGAATGGGAGACTCTCGTTCCTCTCCACAAAGCCTACAAGAGTCCTCATCCGCCAATCCCATTTCCTTGAGATGTTTTTTCATACGAATATGGCCAGACACAAAACTTACAATATTATGAATTGAAATTCTCGTGTGAGTGTGCAACTTCCATCTTTGTTTCAGATCAGGAAAGAAGAATTTTGTTTGGCGGCAACTTTGTTCACCATGCCATTCTTTCAGCCATAACGATCGAGTCTTGTTTTCGATTTCTCTTATTATTGTTATTTGAGGGACTTCGACGCTAGATGGAGATATAATACTACATCCCATCTTAGCTAAGGCATCCACAAATTCATTGCCAGTGTTGTCGTCATGGCCCTTAATCCATTTCATATATATAGTCCTCTTCGACCTGCTCATTTCATCCAATATTGCATTTTGTTGTTTTGTAAATAAGCCTCTTCTCTTTGATAAAGATTCAATGGTAGCCATACTGTCCACATGGAATGTCACTGGGGAGTCGTGGTATTTTTCCATCACATTCAAAGCTCCTACTGCCTGTAGAATTCCTTCCAACTCTGCTTGAAATACCGTGTTGTACCAGTTAAGATTTCCGCATCCTTCTTGAATGGACTGCTCTCCAAAGGTAATGCACCAGCCAAAACCAACTCCATCGCTCATCTTCGACCCATCCATAAAAATATTCAGGCATTTGGGATCCCCAATTAACTTCTTGGTAATTTCAAATGGAGGCATGGAATATGATTTGTGGACATTTTTTCCAATGCAGTACCATATTTTTTCAGTAGAACGTCTAATTCTTTTTGGATGATACTTCCTCCACCTTTTGATCGAGAATGAGTCAGCCATTTTATCGGTACATTATGCATTACTCTTAACCTTGACCTTAGTGCCCACCATTTTATGCTTATGTGTAGTGGTTCTATATTGAACATAACTTCCATGGCTTTCGTGGAGTGGATCTCATGGCTCTGCACATTAATAGACATGCCAGCCTATTAATTCGCCTTAATTTAACATGGTATTTTTTCAGATTCATACTCCTAGGCGCCCAAATGCTTGCCCCGTAACAAATGATTGGTTCCAAGCAGGCCTTCCTAATCCATTGCGTATAAAAAGGCCGCAACCCCCAATTACTTCCGATCAAATTCCGCACAGAAAATAGAAGTCCTTTGGCTTTTTTGACAATATAATCGATATGGGCTCCCCATTGAAGTTTTCGATCAATTATGACCCCAAGATACTTATACTGATAAACCCATTCAATACGTGTATCGTTGATTTTAATCATGGGAAGGTCCACTTTGCATGCCCAAGTGCATAACATTCCTTTGGTTTTTGATGCACTAAACTTTAGCCCAATTTTGGACACACTGGTGTTCACTTCATCCACTCTCGTTGAATGATATCTGCCATCGAAGTCAGGTCAATGCCTGTGATAATTACGGCTATATCATCAGCAAAACCTATAGTGAGTAACGGTCCTGGTTTGGGGGCTATTATATGTTGAATTGCACAATTCCATACAAATGGGGGAAGAATTCCTCCCTGCGGACAGCCCTTGGTGGGAGTGAAATATATATTTTCCCCTTGCTGTGTATAGACTATTTTTCGACTCTGTAGGAAGTGTCTATACCAATGAACTGAGCACGAATCTACTCCATTTTTCTTCAAGTATTCTTCAATTACATCGGACGGAAGATTGTCAAACGCCCCTTCAATGTCGAAAAACACGATAATAGCATGTTTTTTTGTGAGGACGGCACTTTCAGCTCTGTCTACCAGCTTTGCAATAGCTGTATCAGCACATTTCCCAATCTGGAACCCAAACTGGTTTTCCATGGAAACTTTTAGCTCTAAAGATTCTATATGCCAGTAAACTACTCTTTCTAGTCCTTTTACTAAAGTGTTTGCGAGTGTATTGGACGGTATGATTTAGGGTTTATGTAGTCGTCTTTATTGGTTTCGGTAAAAACAGTACTCTTGCTTCACTCCATATCCTTGGAACGTAAGAAAACCTTAGAGATAATATATATATAAAAGCTATTCGTTCATAGTACTCCCATTGATAAATTTTTTTAAATAATTGGAGCCAATAATTGTTATTTATTTAGATGTAGGTATTAGATATACAGGCAAATCGTCTAAGTGACGTCACATTATTATTATTGCAAATATCCCTCTTGTTTACATGATTTCTGCCCCCCCCCCCTGGGTTAGGGGTCTTGTTTTCTGGATTTTGTCGATTTACGCGTGCTAAAAACATATAATTTTAATTGTCATCCAAAATTTAAGCCAATTCGTAATCTTAAAAATAATCTATCTTCCGACAAAAACATATTTGCTTTCTCCAATCATTTGATTCACGAATATTATACATAACTCTAAAATATCAATGTTTTTTATATTGTCATTGTACAACAAAAGAGTTGATTTTCGATTCCCTTCCCCCTTTCAGTTTGTATCTACTTTGATAATTGAATAAAAAACTAATGCAAATATATGTTTGTACTTTAACCCCCAAAATAGAATCCTAACTTTTTAGCCCGATATATATATATCTATATGATATGAAAAAACTTTTTGTCAATAAGTAAAGACAAATTATTGTCTGATAAGTTTGACTCCCGTTCTTTTGTCTTAAAGAAAAGTTTTTTCTTATAATGTACAACAAACTCTACGATAACTTTGTTGTATTCGCCTCCGAAACTTGTGAATATATATAAACAAATAATAATATATCTACACTACACTGGTAGTAGTAGTAGTCCCTCTGCCAGAAGAAAACTCTTAAGAATATTTTTATAGATGCTTAGATACACACAGGGCATATTTTACTACATACATTTATTCCATGTATGCAATATGCCTCTTTAATCGATGAAACAGCAGCATTCATGATCTTTTTTAGTATATAAGCTTTCGTTAACCGCCTGAAACATTCAATAAACTGTATCCCATTGGCTTTGAAAGAATATAAAGTGTTATCTAAGAATCAGTTTAGTAATCAAAATACTATATATATATACAGTCGGCCCTCGCTACTTTGCCCCTCGACATCTCGCAGTTCTTTTACTACGCAACGACGGCTAGGCTCCCGTTTTTTCACGGCAAAATGTCCCCATATGAACTCAATGGCAGAATTTGGCAGAATACGACAACATGGCAAAATGGCGGGTAGGTTTAAACGCCGGGTGATGTCAAATCTCTCTAAATTTCAATATATATCAACATCGCGACCCTCATATATATCGCGGTGTTCGTGTAGTGGATCCGGGCCGTCGCGACTTTTGCGAGGGATGACTGTATATATATATATATATCATTTTATATATATTTTTAAAACTTGTATAACGTTCATTTTTTTCTTCTATTCATCTGCTTTATGTATGTTTGTTAATGTATAATTCTGATGTATGATCTATAAGCGATGTGTTGCTCTGATTCATAATTCGTATTGAAGGGACATTTGAAGGGAATGAATTGTAAAAAAAATCATAAAACAAAATCATTGGTAGAAAGCACGAAAAAAATATTATTTACCTGATCAGCAAAGGCTGAGGGCCTTCGCTTTTGGCGGTCGTACTTGAAGACTTCCTGATTAAGATTGCTCTCCCAAGGAGAAAGCTCGGCTCAGGTGAAGAGTCCTCAAACATGTCTCCACCGTTCATGACCTTCGACTTCCGATATTTCTTCGTCTGCAATAATAAATAATTTTAAATAGAATTATAAATAAAACGTGTTAATTTATGGTTTACATTTTTTCTTATTTAAAAAAAAACATTTCTATCGATAGAAAATATGGTGTTGCAAAAATAGTAACGTTATCCTTGTTATTTGTACCGTTTTATTGAGGTAAATGGGAATATATTAATACAATGGATGTTCCATGTGATAATTTTTTATCAATCAAACAAATCAAGATTATATTTGTTTCAACAAAATACTTACATATGATTTATTTTGGTGCTTCACTATTCATTAGCTCTAAACATTACATACGATGAATATATGACTTGATATTGTCTTTAATGTCTTATTAGTTGGTTAATTGAAACACTAGAATGAAAGAGCGAAAAAGTTCGACTTTGGGGGCGCAGATTCGAATCCCGAGAGGAATGACCATTTTTGGTCTACCTCATTGATAAGATCCTAGGTTCGAGGGACCAATTTTAATGCTATAATGTTAATTTTTTCCTGTCGGATGCAATTCTATCGAACCAATTCGGCAAAAAAAAAGAGCGTAATACTTTTTTTGCCCTTTATCAAAAGTAACATGTATATTGACCATTTCAATGGTCTGTCATTTTGTATGAAAGAACCGTCTGTAGTTCTTGATATAATGCCAATAATACGACTTCATTTTTTGCTCAAAATATATAAATATTACTTAACACTGTCATTTTCAAGAAAATCAATGGCTCCTTTTGTATTCATTAAAGAATAAGAGCAATTTGTTGAGTTTAAAAAAATTACAAAAAAATGATCTTTTTATATGAGAATATACAATTACCACTTGGTAACTGCTGTACTGTTAGCTGGATAGAAGGATAAAGAAAAAAAAAAGGAGAGAAATGAGGCAAAATACTCTCTCCCTTCTTTTTTGTCTTTCTATCCAGCTAACAGTAACAGCAGTTACCAAGTGGTAATTGTATATTCTCAAATAAAAGATCAATTTTTGGGGAGAGGACGTGCAAAAATGTATTTGCTTATATCTCTTAAAGTATAGTGATTTTTAGAACACCAAACATATCAAATGAAAGCTTGGTAAACCAGCTTTAATATTTTGTATACTAAATCATGTCAATTTAATAAGTAGAGAGTTATATGCACATTAAAAAACATATCTCGCGTACAAAATGACGCATATAATGGATTATAAATGCGTCAGAGACAAAGTAAAATTTTGAGAGGATACCTTGACGCAAATCTAAGAAACACATTATTATTTTTTTTTTTCATAATCGATTTCTTATAGGTCAATACAGGCTCTGAATCATATGATGTAAACTCAGATTGTACTGAATTCTGAATTGATAGAATGCAACCAAGGTCATTTTTGGATTTATCATCCAAAGGTTACTAAACTTAAAAGTACTATTTTACTCTGAAGCGAACAAGTCATCTTCTACAGGCGAGTGAAGTTATTGATACAAAAAATATGAAATATGCTAACATTACACACTCCAATATTTCTTTGTTTTTACTGAAAACTTTGTTTTATTAAAAACATCAAACATATGTCTGGTAGTAAATTAGATTTCCTTAAATTATAATTATTATTGAAGTCCGTAACGTCCACCATTTTGAAGAAATTTGCGAAAAACTATATTTTTACTAAATTTTTAAAACTTTGACCTCGTTGTGCGACCTCGTAATGTTGACCGATTTTGTTCAAACTTTGTATGTCGTCTTCTTTTCATCCCCAAGAAACCGAAATTCCACAATGTTGCTAACATTTCAAACATTTGAAAAATAAGAACAGCCCTAATATACATATATATTATTACCTCCGCCGAAGGAGGTATTTGTTACCTCCGCCGAAGGAGGTATTTTTTCAATGTGTTGGTTTGTGGTTGTCAGCAGGATAACTCAAAAAGTACAAAAGATTCGGATGAAATTTTGTGGGTTGTTGAAAATGCCAAAAGGAACAAGTGATTATTTTGGATTTCTGAGTGCAGAATTAAGATGCAAATGAGCTAAATATTACTAAATTTCAAGTTAGCCTACTCTGTCAATAGATGTCGCTGTGCTGTGAAATCGGGTGCCGGAGCGTCTTCCTCTCGGAATTTCCGTCGAGGGGAACCCTCCCCCGTCCCTCTACGCCTCCCCAGTCGTGAAAAATTCGCCTC
The DNA here is from genome assembly GCA_013387185.1 of Caligus rogercresseyi. NCBI lineage: Eukaryota > Metazoa > Arthropoda > Copepoda > Siphonostomatoida > Caligidae > Caligus > Caligus rogercresseyi. The sequence continues at coordinate 7,960,545 of CP045904.1, read as the reverse complement.
GGAAGGCTCATAAGGACCCCGTGACGGCGGAGGTTGCACTCTCTGAGTGTATTATGCCTCTAGTTTTCACTGGCGTTGGTTTGTTTGTGTTGGTTTTTGTTGGTTGTCAGCAGGATAACTCAAAAAGTACCGAGCGGATTCGGATGAAACTTTGTGGAGTTGTTAGAAGTGCCAAAAGTAACAAGTGATTAAATTTGGCATCTCTGAGTGCAGAATTAAGATGCAAAATGAGCTAATACTAATAAATATTTCAAGTTTCCTACTCTGCCAATAGATGTCGCTGTGCTGTGAAATCGGGTGCCGGGAGCGTCTTCCTCTCGGAATTTCCGTCGAGGGGAACCCTCCCCCGTCCCCTCTACGCCGCCCCAGTCGTGAAAAATCTGCCTCGGAAGGCTCATAAGGACCCGTGACGGCGGAGGTTTGCACTCTCTGAGTGTATATATGCCTCTAGTTAATATATATATATATTTTTTTAAAAGTTATTGCAAATATTGCATCTTTTTTATTTTGTGCACATTATAAAATATATTTTGCTTTAAAATTAATTATTAAAGGCTTTCTCTAAAACACCTGTGCATATTATTATATAAATTTCGAGTTATGTACAAACTCGTGAAACCACTTGCTTCAGCAAATGAATAACTATAGTCGTTATTGTGTTAAATAAAACTTTATATGGCTTGTGTGAGAAGCTATATTATATAAAGTAATGATCAGAGTCAATAAAAGAATACATATGATCAAAAGACAATTTGAATTCATAATGTTTCTCAAGTTAAAGCTTGTTACATTCAAATTTCATGGATTTATACATGAATAGCGAAATATTTTATTACTTATTTCTAGATCACCTACAAATTGAATGCAATCATTAAACATTGCTTTCGATAAGGTCTTCAGTGGAGACCTATTTTAGATCAATATAAATGAAATAATAATTACAAGTGGTAAAGTTCATTTTGTATCAAAAAGAATACTCCTAAATATAGAAAGGAAATACATACGAAGTATGAGCAGTATTTTACTAAAGAAGCCTTTACAACTGGCCTATATAAGCTATTCTAGAGTAAAAATGTATTTTTAACTTGTTTTTAAAATGAAAAATGGTATATTTATGTAAAAATGTATATTTTTAAACGTATTCCCAAGTCAAAAGTCAAAAGAAATGGGCTTTAGATATAATATAGGCCTCTGCGACATTTAAGTAGGCATAAAGTTACTCTTTTTCTTATTTTTCTAATGAGATACGCAGTCAGGAGTATGTCTCCTTTATTCTCAAGGGATTTTTTTCCTGAAGAAGGGATTCAAGCATATCAGGGTGCCTGAGGTTTTTTAAAATAAATTAATCATATATATATATATATATATATATATATATATATAATATATATATATATATATATATATATATCTATATAATATATATATATATATATATATATATATAATATTATATATATTATATACATATATATATATATATGCGTGTGTATAAAATTTTACATTCCATTTTGTAAAGAATTTATCCTTAATTTAAGAATAATAAATGTCTGGTGTGCTTACAAATCCCAGGTGTATCTTCTCTACTAGTTTGCATATTGAAATAATTTTACATGTATTATATAGAAAATTGTAACAAAACATGTGTAAGAGTATTGTAAATATATTTAGATTTCAGTTTGTATTTTAATGTAGATTAATATATTTCATGGAGAATTTCATCAGCTCTAGATATGTATATATATAAAATAAATAAATATAACTAAATAAATATATATATATATATATATATATATTAATATACGTGAAAATACAAACTGAAATCTTAATACTTGGGACAGAATCACAGCCTGGATACATACATTGTCCCAAAAGTAATTCATCTTTTGCACGTCGTCACGCTATGGAAATATTATCGGTTGAGGACGCGTTTTTGAGATTAGGAAAGAAAAGGAATATATCCTATAGGAGAGTTCATAATCCCTTAAGCTAAGGTGGTCTCGGAGTTATCGATTTTATATTTTTTTGTGGAAGTCATTGAATTTTTATTGGGTGAGGAAATTGTGGAAGATCGATGAATTTTGGAAACTCCACCTGCATGAATTTATCAGATGTCGAAATATACAGCTCCATCTTTCTCCTTATCGCGGTCTAAGCAACATTTAAATTCATTGTGCTTTACTCCATACGGATTAAAAACTTTTGTGTAGGTACTACAGATATCGTAAAAAGATTCGAATTATATCTGTAGTGGGAGATGCCAACGAGGGGCTGCTTGAAAGATTTAAAATTGCAACACGTAACGCAGATATCGCCGCTGACGTAACAATGGGCAATTGTTTAATTATTAAGCTGGCTGAGAAATTTTTACTCTGCTAGATTCGGCAATGTATACTTCATTGACCTTTTGCCTTTTCGAATGAAAGTATACTACATGACAACATCGTTTCTTAGAAAATGCATGCATTCTTCTACTTTAACTCCATTTATTGCATATTTACAGCGACGAAAATATTAATGTGCCTCCTCAAAAAAGCATAAATAGTACTAGAAACAATTTTTTAACATCTAGCGATGTTAAGCGATGGTTTAAGTACAAAATTTTGACGGGAACTCTAGAGGTTTCATCCAAATATTTTAAAGACGCTTGCGAAATGTGCGTATTCTGCCATCGTTCAAAGGAAACGACGGATCATATTTTTTGGGAATGTCCAGAATTAAGCAGGATCTATAACGAAGTTATCAAAATTGTAGAAATCGATTTCAAAAAACATTTTGGAAAAAAGACTTCCTTACAACGTCCTCGAACGATAAAATTGATGCCATCATCGTAAAAGCACATGCTATATATAAACTAAGAACCGAACAAGACAATAATCTTGAAGGGATTTTACCTATCATAAAATTATATACACGTGTAATACCGGGTGCGGAAGCATAACTTCCTTTTTTAAAATAGGTTGCAATCAGTCTGAAGAAGTAATAGCGGGGTGGGCGTGTTTTTATTTGATAGGGCCGGTCAGGAAGTTTTCTTGGAAATACAGTCAGTCACCATCATGCGTTGGAGCAGTGAGGAGCGCGCGTTTGCCGTCGAAGCTTACTTTTCGATTCGTCAGTCTGTTGTTGCAACCCAGCGCGCCTTTCAAAATCGTTTCAATGTAGCTCCGAGAGGCCCTGTTACGGACCGAAATAAATTGTTACGTGGGTCACTACGTTCAGAAAGGGAGTACGACATGACGAAGAACTGGAGTACCTCGGCCCATCAGATCACCTGTGAACATTGAGGCAGTAAGAGCTTCAGTCTTGCAATCTCCACGGCGTTCTGCACGCAAACATGCCTCTGCCCTTGGACTTTCTGATCGTTCAGATAGGCGAATACTTCACGATGACCTTCTTACCATCCTTACAAGATTGCTATTGTGCAGGAACTCTCAGTATGTGATTTCACTTCACGAAGGAATGCATGTGAGGCACTTTTCGAAAATATTCCTAAAGACGCTATTGTTTATTTTAGTGATGAAGCACATTTTCATTTGACTGGATACCCGAGAAGCCTACCATACTTGAAGGCCAAGATCAGAGAAGAAATTGCCAATATACCCGCTGATACGCTGTTGAGGGTCATGGCAAACACCCGAAATCGGTATATACAGTGTATAGACAATGTGGGACGTCACCTATCTGATTTGATTTTCAAAACTATGTGAAACAAAACTTTAAATATGTACAAAAATCATGAAACAAAATTAAAACCATTCTGATTCATACATCTTGTTTTATTGCCTTCTGAAAAAAGGAAGTTATGTTGCCGCACCCTGTATTAAAAACACGAACACCACCACTTGATGGACTTAAAAAATGATTTAGACTTTTAATACATGTATTTGCCCCTATTATTTTTTTACTGTGTTTTTCAAATTTGAATAATATTTCTTATTGTACAAATCAATCAATTATTATATTTCACGTTTGTTCGCTATTGTAAAATTTACAAAAATGCCACCCTTGTTTGCTTCTATAATGAACTTTGTCAAAATTATGGCCTGTATTGATTTATTGTTAACGCTGTCAATAAAGACATGCTTTTTTGGCCGAAAACGAGGAGGACTTCTCTAAGAAGAGCTCGTACAGCACGATGAAAGCTCCGGAATACTCAACACGTGGTCACCTCCGGGTCCACCTCACGCTCAAGAACTGCTCCGACGTTTCTATCTTTTCATCATCAACGAACAGGTTCCCTGCACCGCCCTCCCATCTGACATGGTATAGGTACAGCAGTAATTTCGACGCCTCGTCATACAAAGCTCAACGTTTATCATTGAATCATGAAATATTCATATTTAAGAAATGTCATTTTGTGTGCCTGTAATTGTATTTGTTTTATCTGTGTTTTGTCCCTATGCCTCGGCATTATGGAAATGAAAAGTATAAATAAAGCTTGCCATTTGACCGACCCCCCCCCCCCCTGAAATCTCAATAAAAAAATTTACATACATAAACATAATTTCAAAAAAACTACTGAAGAAATGATTTTTCATATTTATCATATAATAATAATAATAAAATTATTATATTGAGGTCTTAGACGGCTTTAAGATAAGCAATTATTTTAGATTATTTTATTCGTTTAAAGAAGTCTTGGCTCTATCATCTGTAAAAGTATGAAAGCATATACTAGAACTATAATCAGTCTTCAATACCTAGTTTCTTTTCTTAAAGATATATGATCAATACATTTACAATATCTGTAATCCATTTGTAAAGAATATGTAAATATTTGTTAACATACCATTGAAAACCAGGGAATGTTTTTCTTATCTTAAGGTTCGAATCTTGGATTCAACACGCAAACATGATATGTTTAATATGAAGCACATGATTAATGACTACATATTTTCATGAGCCAGCTAAGAAAACACTGGTTCTCAAGGAAATCCAATCAATCACATATTAAGAGTCTTTGGAGATCACATCACAACGAAATCAAAATAATAATTAGTTTTTAGATTAACATTAATTTAGAAGTACTTTTAATATATATATATATATTATATATATATATATATATATATATATATATATATATTGTGTGTGAGTGTAGCAGAGTCCTTCTCTCTGCTCTTATAAGTACTTCCATTTTAAGCGTCTCTTTTAAGTACTCAGGGGAATACCAATGTGAACGTAGGGATCACCATTGTGACTGTCGGGGTCACCAATGTAACCGAGGCTCCAGGAGTAAGCAGAGGACGGATCACGTCGGGTTCACCAATGTAACCAAAGGTATTAAAGGACTAACACCTTCGGTTATCTAGTCTAAACTTATATGTATTTCGTAGAGGTATTTCTTTCTATACCTCTTTTTATAGATATAAATATTCTTTCACAAGTTTTTATTAAATATAAAACGGATAATGGAGGTACATATAGGAGTAGAGAGAAGGATTCTGCTATATATATATATATATATATATGTTGCGGGCAATTGGAAAATCAGGCATTATTCATAATGCCCGACTCTGCAGGCAATATGAAAATAATTATAATTCATTTTTTACGAGCTCATGCTTCATTTTTGAAATTTGTGTGTATAACCATGAATAATATCAACGTAATTCTGGGTTAAAATATAATTATGAGCCCTTCAGAAGGTAATTATAGGTGTATTTTGTTGGAAAAAAAATTCCGTCCGATAATATGTAGCGTCCGATAATTAAAGCCATTTTATTCTGGGTTGATATTGATCTTTCACTGTCTGTTTGTGCTTTTGTTCTTGTCTTTGTGCTGAGTCTTAAAAGTTGATGGAAAATAATAATTATATATTTTGCCCGGGCAGTGTGAATAAGGTCCTAATATCGGTCAATTGAATGAATAATAATAATTGATGTTCTACCAGCCTAATGTACTTTATTTTCTATTTGAAACATAAAAATTAATAAAATCAAAAACTCAAATGCAGTTTTGAGTCTTCTTTAAGTTAATTATATGTTTTTTTTGCTGAAAAAAGTCAGTTGTTCATTAATATGCGATGCACGGTAATTGATACCATTATAATTATGTATCTCTGTTGATCTTTCACTGTTTGTTTATGTTCGTTTGAAGCTGAATCCTGAGCGTTGAGGAGTTTAGTTTATCGCGGAGGTGCTACTTTTTTTGAGTTTAAGTATGTATCACCGCTGTCAACACCCCTTCTTCAATATCCATAACGTTTTTACCCTTTTTAGTCTTCTTACAATCTATTCTACTGTTCTTATGTAACTTTTAGTATATCTATGTAACAATTCATTTCACCCTTTTACCTCATAATGAATTATAATTATATAACATAGGGCATATTTTGTATATTATTAAATTTTCAATAAATCATTTAAAAAAGTCTATTGGTAAGGTATTTAAATAAAATAACTTTATAGACTTGTACAATACTGCATAAATTGTGGTACTACTTTTCTATAGAAGAAATGCTTAAGGACCGTAATGGTTTGCAATTGAGTTTGTCTACGATCAACTGCATCTATTTTATCAGACGGAAATGGACAGGGCTTTTTTAAATGCGATTGCACACAGTCGACCCTTTGTAGTACAAACAGATGTATTAGCAAAAAACCGGGCTGCTTTGCAATAGTAAATGCCACAATAGTAATACGTGATAATTTATTGATAATTATTTTGTATTAAAATTCAGTTAAATAAATAATGAAACAGAGATCGGATTGTTGAGCTTTAATGGTTGTAATATATTTCAATTTATTTGTAATGAAAAAAATCATTTCGGAGAATGGAAATAGTGGTAAAAGAGTCCAAAAATGCTCAAAAGAACACCGGATCCGGAAGTTAACGGATCCTCCAAAAAACACAACATATCAGTCCGTCCAGGGAAGTCGGATGATGCTCCAACGATGATGTCCCTAGGTCCCACAGAAGACGGCAGACGTGTTGTTCCCAACGAATTGAGATCCAAAGGAAGGATCCGACGGCCAAAAGATCCCGGAGTAAAGGAAGGTGTCCCTATGAATTGAAGTCCAAGGGCCGATATCTCTACCGAAAGGGGTCCGGAGAGTGATAGAGGATGTCCAGACTGCCCGGGCAATATGAATAATTATTATTTTCCATCAACTTTTAAGACTCAGCACAAAGACAAGAACAAAATCACAAACAGACAGTGAAAGATCATATCAACACAGAATAAAAATGGCTTTAATTATCGGACGCTGTATATTATCGGACGGTAATTTTTTTTCCAACAAAATACACCAATAATTACCTTTTGAAGGGCTCATAATTATATTTTACCCAGAATTACGTTGATATTATTCATGTTTATACACACAAATTTCAAACATTAAGCAAGAGCTCGTAAAAATGAATTATAATTATTTTTCATATTGCCCGCAGAGTCGGGCATTATGAATAATGCCCGCTTAGTAGGGCATTATGCATAATGCCCGATTTTCCAAATTGCCCGCAACATATATATATATATATGCCTTTTTGGTTAATTTATAATGTTAATAAAGCTACGGAATGAATAATAATGTCAATGTGTAGCGGTACACTTTATAAGAATCAGATTTCTTTATAATGAATACATTTTTCGATTATATTCCTGAATGATGATTTTATCCATTTTGATTTCTCGAAAATAAATTGCAGCTCCTCCAATTTGTAGTGATTTCTCCCCTCAGAATCTGCTGAATTTACATCCTTTAACGAATATTGATTGTACACAACTATTGACTGACTAACGATACCGGGGGTTGATTTTAATTACTGAATCCACGCTCTGTCTATTGTAAATATTGTCCTCAACATTGAAAGTGGATTTCATATTTTTTTATAGATACATTTTATTATTATTTTTTTAGAAAGTCATTTTGAATTAAAATGCTCTCTTTGAGAATCCCAATGTCAACAGCCAAGATGGACCCCAGCAGCTGCAGTAATTAAATATGTTCCACGCCTCTCGCCTATCTACGCCAAATCTCTCCAGTTTATTGTAAAAATAAAAGAAATTCAAGACTTCAAAGACAATTTAGATTTGTCTAATATATGTTTATTTATTTCTGTAGATTGATTGTAGTTGTTGTTTTTTATGATTATCTTTTTTTTTAGATGAATAATATGATTTTGAAGTTTTAGGTCTTAAAAGGAAACTAATTTTAAACTATAATGTTTATTTATGTTTTTATGAAACACAATTTACCTTTTATTTTTTCTTTTTATATATTACATATAGTGTACTTTTTTATTCTATTTGTATATATAATTTGTTTAAAAAAAGACCTTGATGATGAGAAAAAAAATGCTCTCTTTGGTTTTGAACATAAATGTCAACAATATTTCTTTATTTATTTATTCGTTTTCTATCGGTTATCTATTTATATCTATGAGTGCTTTATCTTTTAGGGTAATGAATTATATTTTAGCTGTTTTGAAAAAAAAGAAGATGTTTTTAGTTAAATAAATATTGTTAAGATTATTTTAGACAAATTAACAAATTGTTCGTATTATTGACATTATTAATTTATATATAAACGAAGAAAGAGATAAATAGTTCAGGTCTGTTAGATAAAGTTATCTACAATTGGATTAGTAGACTTTTCCTAAGTTTCTTTCAACATAATGATACTTATGTATTTTTGAGTACCAAATGTAATTGTTCACCACAAACATATCAAACTAGGATCCCGATTCTTATATGCAAGAGACAAAGACTTACATAATTTGTATTATGTACATTGTACATTCTCCTTGTGAGACGAATCTCATCAATAAATTAGTGGGTTTGATCGACTAATTGTATGGTTATAAAACTCATTTTATCTTATATGTAGAATACAGTTCATCCGTACCATAAAGACATTTAAATAACTCAAAAATGGTTTGTTTATAGTTATTTATTATTATTATTTTTTTTTTGCCTATATGGTTCGATAGAATTGCATCCGACCGGATATAAATAAGCATTATAGCGTTTAAAGTTAGTCTATCGAACCTAGGATCTTATCAATGAGGTAGATCAAAAATGACCATCCCCTCTTGGGATTCGAACCTGCGCCCCCAACATTGAGAGTTGAACACGCCTTAGCACGCACGGCTATCGAGCTCCCCTTTTGTTTATAGTTAATTACTTGATTGTTTGTTAAAACGTCTTTAAGGCTTAAAAACGTAATTTCTGGCCAGATGCAAATTTTCTTGACTACACTTTTTGGACCTGTAGTGATGCCCTCAAGGCCTCGATCAATGAGCACTGAGACTCTATGTCTGAGGATTACATTTGCAACTCTTGCAGGACCTTTCGACATTGCCTTGAGGCCATCATCGGAACCATAAGTTACATTGATGGTAAGTGTAGAAAATTTTACTTTCTATAATATGTTTAAGTTTTATTGTTTCATTCCCTTTGGTTCTCGAAATACATCCTAATAACTAATAAGTTCTAAAAATATAAAAATTTCTACGTTACACCCTGTATAAAAAATATTAAATTTTTCTTGTAACATAAGCAATAACTTTTAGTTTAACTACGCCTTTGAATAAATAGGAATTGAATATAATTCATCGTGAAAATATGCGGGAAATATTATGAAGCATTATCCCTCAAAACATTACAAGAAATTTCAACGCCGACTATTACGAATACATAAAAAGTATTTAAAGAAGTAATATTCTTAAGTAGATTATTTAATACAAAATGTTTTGTTGTTCTGAAATTAAAATCAGATTTTCTTAAATAAAATTAGAAAGAATATTTATATGATTCTGTTGTTTGTGTAATGTTTGTTTGTTCATGTTTCTTTAAAATATTGTTTTGATACATTGTTAGGAATTTTGTCAGACTTTTGTTAAGAGTATTCATTTTAATCTATAATGTTTAATATATATATTGTTACCTCCGCCGAAGGAGGTATTGTTTTCACTGGCGTTGGTTTATTGGTTTGTTAGTTTGTTGTTGGTTTGTTTGTCAGCAGGATAACTCAAAAAGTACGGAACGGATTCAGATGAAACTTTGTGGAGTTGTTGAAAATGCCAAAGAAACAAGTGATTAAATTTTGGCATCTCTGAGTGCAGAATTAATATGCAAAATAAGCTAAATACTAATAAATATTTCAAGTTAGCCTACTCTGCCAATAGATGTCTCTGTGCTGTAAAATCGGGTGCTGGGAGCGTCTTCTTCTCGGAATTTTCGTCGAGGGAAACCCTCCCCGTCCCTCTACGCCGCCCCAGTCGTGAAAATCCGCCTCGGAAGGCTCATAAGGACCCCGTGACGGCGGAGGATTGCACTCTGGTTTTATATTACTACTCTAATAAATAAAGTTAAAAGTATTTAACAAGAGATACGCTTTTTTAAATAGAAGGAAAATGATACACGCCATAGTAATTACCATTATTAAGATATTCTTTTGCTTGACTCATTAATTAATCTCGATATAACCAAATAACTTAAGTATGTATTTGGTTTCTATATATTTAATAACACTCAATCGACTTCTTAATACATTTTTTGTTGTTGTGTACAAACAAGTAAGCAGTTCTAAACGCATATCAAGATATTTATTTTGTGCTTTCTTATATGTGTAGCCAAATACTTCCATCTTTTAATACGTATCTTTATAAGCTTCTTAAAGATACAACTTGACAAAGATTTTTTTTTTTGCCTATATGACTCGATAGAATTGCATCCGATAGAATATAAATAAGAACTAGAGGCATGCATACACTCAGAGAGTGTAAACCTCCGCCGTCACGGGTCCTTATGAGCTTCCGAGGCGGATTTTTCACGACTGGGGCGGCGTAGAGGGACGGGGGGGGTTCCCCTCGACGGAAATTTCGAAAGGAAGACGCTCTTGGCACCCAATTTCACAGCACAGCGACATCTATTGGCTGAGTAGGCTAACTTGAAATATTATTAACTAATTATAAACTAGAATGTTTATTTATGTTTCATTGTAAAAAGCACAATTTTCCTATTTTACTATTTTGTTAAGTATGTTACTTTTTGTCACTTAGATAAATAAAGGCCTTGCTGATGAGGAAAAAATATATTTATTAGTATTTAGCTCATTTGGCATCTTAAAGAAGCACCCAGAGATGCCAAAATTTAATCACTTGTTCCTTGGACATTTCCAACAGCTCCACAAAGTTCATCCGAATCCGTTCGGTACTTTTTTGAGTTATCCTGCTGACAACAAACCAACCAAAACCAACGCCAGTGAAACAATACCTCCTTCGGCGCGGGTAAATAGCATTAAAATAGTCCATTGAACCTAGAATCTTATCAATTAGGTAAACCACAAATGATCATCCCCTCTCGGGATTCGAACCTGCGCCCTCAACATTGAGAGTTGAACACGCCATAACACGCATGGCTATCGTGCTTTCTTAATATGTGTCGCCCAAATACATTTAATTTTTTAATATGTATCTTTATAAGCTTTCTAAAGATTGACAAAGAATTTGATGCCAATCTCAGTATAGCGCCATGATATTAGATTGTTGCGTTCAACGTTTTATTATTAATCATGGTATCATACCAATGGGAAAAATATTATCATTACTATTTAATGAAGAAACTCATATTCTTTTAGCATTATCCGTCCAAAAATTCTCAGCGTCTTAGAAGAGGATGGAAAGGAAAGTAAGAAAGAATGAAAAGGAAAAGAGGCCCATTTGTTATGGTGGGTATAAGAAAAAAACCACCCATGTGAGTCAAGGCATCCCATGTCCCAAAATTACAAATATATTCAGGGTCTTTCTCAATTGTACACATATATAAAACACATGTATATGTCTGCCTTAATGAAGGGATACA
>CP045904.1:7926783-7948636 GCA_013387185.1 Caligus rogercresseyi | reverse complement strand
TTACACCTCAACAGATGCAAAAATAATATATGATAATATTCATATTACCAACGGTTCTTTATTAATCATTTCATTTTCTTTTTTTGACCAATCATGTTTGAGAAAAGTCTCTGTCTTTTATCCTTTGTCATATTTTATTAGCAAAAAAACTCATTTTCATTCTAACTGAGATGTCACATGCAATCAGGTGTCTCTTTTTTAGTGTCTTCCTGAGGACGCTTTCAAAGAAGAGTCTGGAGCGCCCTTATAGCATATATTAATGCGTATGAAGTTTCCTCCACTCAGGGTGTGCTTCAAAATCCCTTCCTCCCCCTCTCTGTTGTTTTATTATATTTTGTGAAAGCGTACTTCTTCGTCTTTTTTGAGGGGGGAAGGAAAAAAATAAAAGAACAAATAAGAGTCTTCAAAGATATATAGGAATGAAGTTCTAACCTCAGTGTCTTCTTGAATCCCCAGATATAGGGGCCGCTCTTTGTTCTCTTTGTAGAAGTGTGTAGTGCTCATAAATGGATTTGAACAAAGACCAAGGTAGGAATTATGCTTATTTATAAGGAAATCCCACTATTATATATAAATATTAATTTTTTTGCCTTTATGGTTCGATGGAATTGCGTCCAACTGGATATATAATAAGTATTATTGCATTAAAATTAGTCTATCGAGCATAGGATCTTATCAATTAGGTATACCAAAATGACCATCCCCTCTCGGGATTCGAACCTGCGACCCCAACATTGAGAGTTGAACACGCCTTAACGCTCACGGCTATCGCACTCCGTTTTACTTTTTAATTAACTCTACTTTTTCTATTTAAAAATACTTTCAAATCTCATATTTATTTTCATGATTTTAAATACCATTAATTTATTTTTATAGTACCTAATGTAATAAACTATTAATAAATTAGTTGAAAAGATAAGTTTGTTTAAAATGTATAAACTCCATTGTTAAAGTATTGATAATAGTTGTTTTTTATAATTTAAAATACGTATCCTTTTAAACACTTTATTTCAAGAAAAGATATTACTTAACCCTACATTACTTTATTTAAAAAATACTTAAATCTCATATTTATTATGATGATTTAAATTACCATGAAATACTTTCATAATACTTAAAGTCTTACATTTTTAATTACAATGATAATCTTAAAAACACTTAATAAAAAGAAACTATTAATAAAATATATTTAAATTACTTAGTTTAAAACTGTAGAGCACTTCATTAGAAAAGTACTTATACTTGTCCATATAAAGAATATATAAAATACTTACCCTTTTAAACATTTCAATTTTAATACTTCATTTCTACATTTAAATAAATATATGCATCTTGAAAACATTTTGTTTTTAGAATATTTCATATTCATAATGATATATTTTATTTTTATAAGGAGAATAATTTATTCTATTACCAAGAAACTTAGTTTTTATCATTTAACCCACAAATTTATATCATTGAAATATTTCATTTTATCATTTTTTTTCGGTATAAAATATTTTACAGTACTTTTTGTCTTAATTATACAAACTATTATAAAGAATTAAAAGGTCTTTTCATTTCAATAAAAATTAAGGTAGGAACTTCTATATATAATTTTATTTGTAAAATATAAAACTCTTAATCATACTTAATCACAAAGTACTTTCTATTTTGAATGACTATAAAAACTACTAAATTCAATTTGCTATTTTATAAGATATTTATCAAGCAACACAATAAAAAGTTTGAATACTCTCATGCCGGTTACAATATCTGCTTACTTATTTTATTGTTAAGCTATTCCACAGTTACCTGAGGGAATATATGAATAATAAATATGATGAGGAACCCTGCGAAATAAGGAGTCGAGACGGGGACTTAAACTATACTTTGATTTATTCACAATAAAAACACATAATAAGAGATTTTGAAGGGGGGCTTCTTCAGAGACAACTGACTAATAAAAATATCTTAAAGCACAGTACAAGACGGCTATACAAACAAGGAGATCCCGTCAATTGTCATCTTCTCAAAAGGTTATTTTGTTTCCCGAATTCATTTTGATGTTAGCAATTACAATATAAAGGTTTTTAGATTCATATTTAAACACAGAAGTATATTCATAATAGTCATAAATATCAAATATTCATCCTATTGAATGCTAAAGAAATCAAGTGTTTTGTGGGCTAATAGATATTTTTTTTGGGGCTAATTGATTTCGAACAACTTTATAAACCAATTAAATATATATTTTTACATATTAATGATAAATATCCTCAAATAATTTATTTTACCATTATAATATATATATTTTTTTTTACAATTTATTCACTCAATCATACAAAGCAAACTATAATAAGTTGAAACGAAACTCGATATAAAATCTATATCAAAAATATAAAACACAGAAAACAGTATACATAAAAATAAAACAAAGGGTTAACTATTGATTATCAATATAATTTTATAAAAAGTGTGCAGTCCTCACAATGACATCTATGATGTCTCCAAAACATACAGGTGGAGTAACTTTCCCGATCTTAACTTATATAAAAATATGGTGCTTTAGTGGTAATAAATTAATAGTGTCTTGGTGATGTCCTGTATGAAAATAGGCAAATTCCACTCTACATAATTTATATATATTTTTACATATTATTGATAAATATTGCTCCAAATAATTTATTTTACCATTTTAATAGTTTTTATTTTTGTTATCACCACATAGATAAATTTTATATCATATTATTTGTATTTTTAAATGCCTATAATATAGATGTACTCTTTTTGGCGTTTCCAATTGTTAAAAGAATTACATTCTGTACATAAATAAAAAATATGTATATCATAAAATTTGTCATTTTAATTATTAACACAAAACTAGTATCTCCTTTCTAAAGGTAAAAGTGGACTGATTGATATGAAGAATGTGATATGAAGTTCACAGTTTCGCTACACATTAAAATCAAATACTAAAAATTAAAATATATGCTTTAGATAAATAATATATTTTTTATGGTTTTTATTTCTGGTATTTTCATTTGAAATACACTAATTATATAATGCTCTTTAATTCATGTTAAAATTGAGTATTAAAGGAAACATTTCTTTTGAAAAGTTAAATTTTTTTACTTCATGTGACTTCAGGTTTAAATTGAGACTTACTAAGGCAACAAATGAACGCTATTTTTATCCAAGATATTTTCAAATTATTCTTCTGTTAATATTTTGTATTATATATCCATTTTGGCATATTTATACATAATTTATTGAACCTCGGACCTTAATCAATGTTTTTCAAAATTTCCCTTTTCCCTCTCGGGAGTCAAATATCGCCCTCAAGAGTTGAACAAGCCCTTACGCACTACACCTATTGCACTGCTTTGCCTTCTTGATGGATACATTTTATGGATTATTTGAATTTTATGGGGCTTATAAAATGTTGTATTGAAATATTTTCATATATGTTTATACTTATTAAAAAATAAACAAATGTCCGACACTCAGATATCAGCTATGAAATGCATCATACACTTATTATATTCGACTATGAAACGTTTTATTTTTTTGTGTTATAGTTACACTTTTTGCACAATTAAATTATACCTATAACAAACCATAAATCAAAGTAACACAAACATTAAAAAAAGACGACGTCATCTCAGCTAAAGCAATTATACTACTAAAGATTTTAAAATATTTTAGGTAAATAATACAACAACAAACTCATTTTATTGCAATATTTTTTCCCATTTTGTATATATGTTTATGCTTAAGAGACAAAAGAGTCGTAAAAGCATAAATATATATATCGAAAAACAGGCAAATGGACAATACATACGAATGAAAACAAATATAACTGTGTATCAATGGGCCATTTAAAAGTTTTTAGTACCTTTTTCTGTATTTCTACTACATTTTAAGTACATTTACTTTTAAAAATAACATTATCATTCGCCGATAAGGCACACTTATTTGTTTCATTTCTCATGGATAAAAAGGATTATGTACTATCCCGACTATTTGCAACGCTGAGAATGATGACAATCACACATTATAATATATAAAGGAGGGTGTATTCCTGGCTCTTACATGGGAAGACTCTAGATTAGTATAACCTATTGGTTGAAAAGTAAAAAGGAACACTGGAGCATAAGCATAAAAAAAGTAATCCCAGCTTGTTAATAAATAAACTGAAGTATTTTCTAAGGTATGACCACTATCATAGCTGGAAACTTCACTGAGAAGAACTCTATACCATCTTGATAACGTCAGTAATGCAGTTAAAAGGCTGCCATGGAAGGCGACTGAGGTAAATAATGAAATATCATCTATATGTAATAGAAAATTGGGGAATAGAAGAAGGGAAATCCTATAAGAAATACCATGTGACGTCATAAGGACTTTGTTTATTCATTATAATCAATGTTGCTCGAAAATTACTTTGAAAGTAGTATAACTACTTTTTTTGCGTAGTAATATTTTTAAATATTAGTTATTACTTCTCACAAGTATATATTATTTTATATAAGATATTACTTTTTTGAGCATTCCGAAACAATAGTAAGTAAAGCAATTCAAACAGGCTGTAAAAATTATCACTGAACATAGTTTGCATTTTATGTCCACTGGGGTGACGTCACCACATACATTCACAGTTCGTTAATTTTCATCAAAAATGCCTGTCGAATTTTTTTTTCACGAAAGTAATATGTAACTACGATATTACATATTAGTTATTACTTGAAAGTAATATCTAATATGTTTGTTCTCTTGTTAGTCGCAGTAATATAACTAATAAATATTTACTCGCACTTGCGTTAGGGACAACACTGATTATAACAAATTATTATCCTTATTTCATAATCATCCAAACTTGTTTTTTCCCTTATTTACTCCCATATGGGCTTGATATTTAGATCTATACTGTTGATGAGATAATGATAGCTCTTTTTTTCAATTATGAGTCCAAAGTTATAAAATACATACATATTAAAGGTATGCACTAAAACCCAGGAAATGTTAAAAATATTGGATGGCTAAACATATTTAAAAAATATATTGTTTTTTGCACATTGATTATAAGAATAACAAAACGAGAATGACGACAAAAATTAATATTTGGGTAAATCACGAACTGAATCTGGATATTAAATATTAGAAATAAAGAATTGAAAGTACAACTTTAATAAATGTCTTGGGTTAAATTGGCGTTCGCTTCTACTTCGGACCTCCGTCGTTATTCTGTTCCTCCTGGAGGTAAAGTTTCTGATCTAAAAGAAATTCAATCCAAAATGAGAGTTTTGATAATGATTTTTTTAAATTTGTTTATCAGCTGCTGACTTCAGCATTGCTCTTCCATTTTATATTTCAGTCCATTAGTCGGTGGACATTAAACACATATCCCCACACTAATATACTAAGACAGATTAGCGGACTGTGTTGGCGCTTTGACGAGATTCTAAAATGCTGGTAGCTTTTCTGTTAATATAAATATTCAATCTAAATTAGCTCATATTTATATTATTTCGATTTATTTCAGTTATACTTCATTTTTATTATGAAAGACTATAACAAAGAAATGTGTATATCTGTGAAAATATTCCTTAATGCTCGTCATATATCATTTCTTTCAAACATATTTATTGCCCATAAATATTGTATGAGGAAGGTTTTTAATTATGTTGCCGTTCTATGGGCCCCTGCGTAGAAGTGTTCTATATAAATAGAAATGCATATTTTTTTGTTGAAAAGTAATTAATTTTATCAAAATGATGTATGGAATAATATAATCTATCTATAACGGATATATTTAGGAGAGAAAATGCATATCTCAAATAAAAAAGTGGGTTACATTGAAAAGTAGACTCAATCAGTATTTCCATTTATTTGACGCAGCAGGACTTAATTTTTTATAAATAAAATAGGAGGAATGATATATATATATATATATATATATATATATATATATATATATATATATAATATATATATATATATATATATAATATATTATTGTATAATATATATGGTATATAAATATATATATATGTATATATATATATCTATGTGTGCGTGTGTGTTTGATATCATATAGTATTGATGACGTTTTATTTTCATTTTTATCGTATAAACAAATGGATATATATATACAGGGTGATCACTAGAATTGAGATTCTCACTTTGGTAACTCCCACGTTTCCCCAAATTTAATATTCCCACCATTTTTTATTTTGCTGACATATCAGCTACAACTTTCATAAAAATAAGTTGTGTAGATAGCCTGCTTCCCAATAGAAAATTGCTTCGGAACAGGATAGATGTGACTTGATTTTGGCCTCATTTCGTAATGGAAAATCTACGTTGAAATTATGAAGATTTTAAAGGCCACAGTGAGCGGAGCAACGGTCTACAGGACCACAAAAGCTGTTAAGGAGTTAGGCAAGGTTTCAAGGAAGTTCAGCTCCGGAAAAAAATTGTGAGGACACTGCCTGGGAAGAAGAGGATCAGGGAGAAACTCAGAACAAATCTAACTTGATCCATGAGACAGATGCCTAAAGAGGAGAACATGAGCACCACTAGCATTTGGAGATTGATCAGGAAAGACCTGAGGATGCTCGCTTATAGAAGAAGCCACCTCAGATTCTGTTCCAGGCCATAATGAACAAGCCTCTTATCCGTGGGAGGAAAATTATTCAACAACTCTCCAAAGACAGGTCGCCATCAGTTCTCTGGATGATGAGAAAATTTTCACGGTTCAGGCCACCCACAACAGTCAAAATGACCGGATTTTGACGAGGAAGAAGGAGGACATCCCCGTGGAGCTGAGGACAGCCTTCAGAAGGTAGAAGCCATCCTACATCATGGTCTGGGCGGGCGTGACGTCGGACGGAAGAGGGCCCCTTTGATCTCCGTCGAGGAAGGGGTGAAGGTCGACCAAGCGGTTTATTTTTACCTTCTTTCAGAGGAGGTAGTCCCATGGGTACAAAGAGAGTATTTTGTTGCCTCCACCGTTAGGAGTTTCAAAGCTGTACTGGAGGCCAAAGGAGGATACGTGAAAATTCATAAAATATATATTGTTTATTACATATTATACTAATACTGGTATTGAAGCAATATTTATGACAAATTTAATACAAAGATTATACATCGTAATACGTGTGTCTCAATTGTAGTGAATCACCCTGTATATATCCATAAATAATATAGCTATATTATATATATAGTTTTCTCAAAGTATATATATATATGCATATACGTCTATGTGCAGAATACGTAACACTTGAAAATTGCAATTATTGCTCTTGAAACAACTAAACTACTTTTGACGATAAGCATTTGTATTCCCCGTAATATTAGCTTTTCATTGATATATCGACAGAGATATGGTTAATGAAGAAGTTGAAGGGTTCACAGGAATTTTTTGTAAAAAAATAGAAAAAAATGTATTGAAAAATGAGAATACTATTAAAGAACATTTTTAAGAAAGGGTTCCTTATTACAATATATATAAATATTATATATTTAAAAAAAAAATATATATATACTATTGTATCGGTTCCAAATACTAAAATATGTATTCGTTGATAAGTAATAATCATTCTGCGGTAATAAGAAGCTTAAATGCATGTGTACTAAGCAAAAATGTTTTCAAACTCTCCCTAAACATACAAACAGTCTTACTTTTTTTATTCTGAAGGCGACACTTCATAATATATAAAAGTTTTTAATGTCTCAAAGTCTATAAAGTTTGTAATATTGTCCTACTTAAAAATGTAAAGTTGCATTTTTATTTAAAAAAAGTTTATGCATTAAAAAGTGCAGGTTTTTAAAAGCATTTCATTAGTAAATATATGAAAACAAGAATACTGTACGTTTTATTGACCAATGAAAGAAAGTTTTATGCTTGTGGTATCGAATGTATGTTCCTATTACTCAAAGCATGAAATAATTTTTTACACACTTTTTTGATATGGTGGTTCAGTTTCATGTAATATTAATATTGGGTCCATACTTTCAAACATTCAATCCCCCTCAATATATTCGTATTACTTTATTGATAAATGTGTCCTTATCACGCATCTGGGTATTTTAGAATGCCCATTCTGTAATCGAACATTCTTTCGATATTGTATACGAAATTTTGTTTTAATGGTCGGTCCATTATTTCATTAATGTCGCCATTGTAAAAAGAAAAAGAGTTAGAAAAATAAAAATGGAAGTAACTTTTAAATTAACTTGACTATTTAAAATTCTTAATGTGATTCATTTAGAGGAAATTTTGTGGAAAGGAAGTAAAATAATGATTATTTTAAGAGTACGCAATGTAAGGTACGTTTAATGATGCGTTATGTTAATATAGGTATAAGCGCAAAACGGTCAGTTCATTAGTTTATGAAAATAATGTGTTTTATTTATTTACCTTTTCCCAGTTGGAATTTAAGCTAGAAACTAACAACATTATTGTTTTAAAGAATCATGAAATGGATGGATACAATACTATTTATATTTGTCATGAATTTTATCCTCTATCGATTTTTTTCGATAATGCATTCTCCTCTCTTCTGAGGCAACAGTTTATTTATATTTTTCGAGTTTGTTTTTTCACTTTTAACCAAATGATCAAACCGAGTTGCACGGCTTCCAATATTGACTAATGATTGCCAAAGGTTTCAATATGTTATTTTATTTCTATATTGTTTATAGAAAAATATAATGATATTACATTTCTGCAACAAACTTCCTTTAGAAGAAAAACATCAATGAGCATAAAGTTATATATATATATAAGTTATATTGTTGCGTGGATATTTTCCAATTGGTTAAACATAAATCTTACAAATTTCATCGACAAAGTCTACAGTATTTTTATATTAAAACTTTCATAGATGTGCTTCGTGTGCCT
This sequence comes from Caligus rogercresseyi, assembly GCA_013387185.1. Lineage (NCBI taxonomy): Eukaryota > Metazoa > Arthropoda > Copepoda > Siphonostomatoida > Caligidae > Caligus > Caligus rogercresseyi. The sequence goes on along the minus strand of CP045904.1, from coordinate 7,939,749 downwards.
CATTTTATGACTTGCACCACAAAACTACATGTACATCAATAATAGAAATTTGGATTTTAGAAAAGAGAATAAATTAAGTATAACTTGAACTCATCCTGACACTTGGCCTACGATGACCACCTTTGCAATATGCTCATATTTATAATTATAAATTGCATAACAGAGACATCATTTGAAGGGACAAAGTTGATTTCTCTGCACACATCACCGAACGGATACCACCTCCAAAACACACATATAATTTTTGTCATTCAAACAATCTCTTGATTATTAAGCACTTTTAGTCTCCTTCCCACGATATTCAATTCCAGTTTATGGGTAATAATATTTTAAAGCTACCTTTATGTTTGATCAGCTTTTTTCTTCGCTTTCTAGGAGTGTAATTTATTTACTTATTTAGTAAAGGTTCCATAAACTGCTATTTGATAACAAAGAGCAGGTCTTAACGTTTATATAAGATCACCTAGTAAACTTGTATACATTAGAGCTTTAAAAAATGTCGTGTGAAGTGGAAGTTAAAGATTGGATTGATTCCGCAGTTGAAACACATCTGCTCGTTTATAATTGTCTTTTAAGTATCACAGTAGCCACAAGATCTACTATAAGGACAGCAATGGAGTTACTATGTGGTCTGATTCCCCTGCATTTATATGTTATGCTAAGTGCCTGTTTAACTGCGTTTATCATCATTCGTGCTCACACGACCACGTTTGAATTCAGCAAACCATCGACATATGGTTGCTTTCGATGGAGCAGAGTCCGGATAACATTCTTCAAGCCAAGTTTTAGTTTCGACGGTATTTTTTCCCATCAAAAAATAATGTTTTATTAACACACGAAATTCATCTTTTTCCATTTTTTTCACAATAACAAAAGTAGCTTCACTTAAAACGCAATATCTCACAAACTAGTTGTCAGAGAGCTGTTATATTTATGCATGTATGTTTGGAGGTTGGTACTAGCTGACAATCAAATGAAAACAAATCCACTGGCGCCATCTATGTTTTAGTCTCGGGAATTATCAGCCGACCTTATAGAATATATACGAAAGTTAGACAACCCACTCAAATGGTTCGATCACTCAAATCAACGACGTCTAAAATTCCTTGACACTTGGAAATTATAAAATACAAACAACAAATTATGGTACACGGCGTGGTCACATAGTTCAGGGTGGCAAAGGCATGGACCACGAATGAATATACTTAATTCGTCATACAGACGGTTCCAGAATAAATGATAGTACAGGCGCTGGTTGGATCCTAAAATGTCATGACAATGTAATAGATCAACGCTCACATATGCTTGATAATACAAATACTATATATCAAGCACAAGTAAAAACCATTATAAATTTGGTAAGCAATCTACTATCTAGGCAATAGTAGGTAAAATTTTGCTTATACTTTCTTATATTCTAACTGCTATTGACAGCGTTAAACCTTGGGCTGCAAAAATACTTAGAGACGAAATTAGAAATAGTAAAAGTGCCCTTCTGAACTCTATTTGTGACATCACAATTGGTTGGATCAAAGGTCACAATAATAACACGGGAAATGAGTTTGCTGGCTACCTAGCTAAGGAAGAGATAGTAAGAGGTAGTTCTACTTTTCTGACCTCTATTTGTCAGGAAAAAAGGGCCCTTTTATGTAAATATCAATTATTTGATAATAAAGCTACTTGATCTTAGGTAGACCTCTACCGGCTGATACCAGAATAAGTTCTGGAATAAGTTCTATATGGCTCTTCCAAGAGGAAAACAAACAAACAAAATAATTGTATGTTTCGAAAAAATATATTCATATGACAAAAAATATATATTTTGATAAAATATATTTTTGATTCACCGGATTTGAACGGCATGAATTGGCAAAATCTATACAATTGGCCATTTTATATAGATAAAATATTCATAATCTGGGCTTTATTCCATGCTTGAAAAAATTATTGTTTTTAGGTAACTCAAACCCTTCCCTGTTTAGAAGTATGCAAATCAACCATACATGCGTTATGATAGATAAGCAATCATATATCATTGCCATTATATCTCAAGACAAGGGTAAACATAGAAAATATACTAATTTTTGCCTAAATCCAACGCAAGGTTTTTATGTATAAAAAATATTTTTGAATTCTTTTCAATTACATATATTAGTAAATATTAAGAAATATCCTTCCGTATCCAGTCGTAATCAATTGATTCTAATGCATTAAGAAATAACTCTTTCTTCACTATAAATATGGTTTTAATTATCAAAGTTTATCTATTGTGAAATAGTTCTCTCATTCATTTAATTAATTAGTTATCTTTTAATCCTTTTGCAATTCATAGTTATATATTAATACAAACGAACTAAAATAACTCTTTATTCTCTGTAAATATCAGTCAAAGTTTACTTTTGTCATAAGCGTATGGAGGCAAGCTCTAAACTATTTCATAATTAACAATTTTCTAATGTGTGCCATTTCTTAATGATTAATACACTATTTGCAACGATTAAAAAAATACAATAAGATACAAATTGGCAGATTCTTTTCTAACAAATATCATTAATTGTTCAGGTAATCCATTACAACTTGAAAAATATCTTTTAGTCTAGCTTGAGAAGTACCTAAATATTTTTATAATGTTTTCTTTATTTTTGCATGCATCTGTTTATGTTCTTTTAAAAAATAATAAAATTAATTACATCAAAAATGAAACCTCTTGATAAACGCCAAAAAATTTAATGAATACATTTTCTTCTTAGGGAGGAACTAGAAGTTATGTCAGATGCGTATCCGGAACGGTTTGAAATTATTTACTACTATTAGCGAGTACTAAACAAGAGTTCAGCTAAGCAGAAAAAAATGATTTTCAGTTATTTCTCCAGTACTGCAAATAATTAAAGTTCACTTACTCCTGAATAAAACCATTCATCTTAACTTCATACGATATTTTCTATACCATTTGTTATGAATTCTACCATTGCGAGGCTGGGACACATTTGATCATGCTTCTTTTATTGTCAAGAATACCTCTGTTTAAATGTCCACTCCATGGGATCTTATATATGTCGAATTAACACCTTTTGATGACGTCATATAAATATACAGGAAAAAGAAAGTGAGAGACAAAATGATCTTTTCATTGATTTGAAAAATAACACAGTTTAATAACCAGGTTCTCCCTTTTGAACATCTGAATATAGCTATTAGTCTCCTTATTTGATGACGTCATTTACGCGGATAAAAAAGCAAAATGGCTGTCTTACTTTGGTGTGTCATTAATTACCTATATTCTTATTAATATGTATATGTTGTCTGATGGCATCGAGGACTAAGAAAATTAATCATTCTTCTCTTATTTAAAAAATAGAAGTGCTATATATATATATATATATATATATATATATATATATATATATATATATATATATGTTAGAGCACTTCTAACTCTAGAGAGGGGGAGATAAGGATAAAATGTACCAGCATTTGATCTGAGGCGACCTTAATTAACTGCAGTCTACATAATTAATATTCTTGTCTAATAAAACTGACATCAAAGATTAATAAGAGAGGTTTAATGATGACGGTATTGTTACGGGTATATGAAAATATATTTTTATTATATAGGGGACTATGATATCCTAAGCTCCTTTTTGACTTCCTTCCTTCTTAATGAAATACCGACGGGTCATTATATATATATAAACCTCTCCTCACATGCGTTTGGCATACGTACAACAATATATGTAGATAAATATATGTATTTCTAATTAGGCTTTCTCCTACTAGTCTTAATGAATACTGTGACCCTCAAGATTAAAAGGAAACTCACTAGAAGAGGTTCCTAAGAACACTCCTCTATGAAAGCAGCAAAAAGACCCACATTTATATATTTTATTTTGGCTCCCTTTTATGACAGTTATCTTTGTTTGTGTGTTTGATGAAATCCTCAATTCTACATTTAATTACAAAGTTGGAAGAGTGCCAAGACACTGAATGAATTCACACTAACCCCCATCATAAATTTATGTATATATAAAGTGAATATAGAAAGGGAACTCGGACACAATATTTGCTATCATACGAAATTTTAAAAAAATGAACAGTTGATATATTAAGGACGGTTTTATTATATATACCATAGGTGGTTGTGTATAGATAAACAGTATGAAGATAACGGCCTTCAAATAAGTATAACTATGCATTGTCGAAGAAAATTGGGGATTTGTCGGTCCAGTAGCCATATGTAAAAAGTCTTTATTTTAGAATAATTCTCATTTATATATATATATATATATTCTAAAATTAACAAAAAACAATTTCACTCCGCTTAACGTTTAAAAACTAATAAAATATCCAAGATGCAATTAAACAATTAATGCCATAATGTTAATCAGTGTCCTCAGAGATATAACTAAATTCAACCACCAATTAATTGCTATGTCCTCTGTAGGTAACTGTCTCTTATCTAGGAAAAACTGAAAAAATTATCCCGAGATTGAAGAGAAATTAAGTAAAGGACTTATTTTTCAAAATAATTATTTCAAAATAATTTTCAAAGTTTATTTTTTATCAAGTTTTCCTGGGGGCGTATAAGTTTGTTAGTCGACTACTTTTTAATTATGTTTGTGTTGCTCAATGATAAAAAAACTCTTAAATATATAAAAATATCTCAAAGTCCTTTGGAGGGCAATAGCTCATTGTAGAAAGGCGTGTTCAACTCTCAATATTAAAGGCCCGAGACCACCTTTCGAGAGAAGAATGTCGTTTTTAATCAACCTCATTGAAAGGATCCTAATGACTAATTATAACGCAGACATTCTTGTTCAGTTCTATTCGTACACTACAATTCTATCTATACAAATAGGCAACAACAGACAAATAGGTAACAACAGACAAATAGGTGTAGAGATATATTCTTAAAAAATAAATTATTCTTGATATCTGCTTTTTAGGTATTATATAATTGTGGTAATTGAAATTCTATAATAATCCCATCAAAAATGATTGCATTCCTTTGAAATCTGATAAGAGATGCATGAATTTGATAATATGTACATATTGAATTCTTTTTGAAGAGAAAGTTGAATCAAGTAAAATCATTGTGTAAGATTTGTAATCGAATTTTCTGTGAAAATACATACTTTTAAAAGTATTTGTAATGACTTTACTCCAAAATACTGTATCTTACCATATATTTGTCTTAAAACAATACATGCAAAACGATTATACAAATTTAAGTGTATGAATTAGGTATAGTTACAGAATTAATGGTAATATTTAAACGTTTTTCGAGATTGCTCATCACATGATATGGCTTGCATGAAGCTCACAAATATACAAATAACATAAAGTTCATTACTTTTCACATTCATATGACAGGATCTTTAAGAAAAATTGCATATTAATTTTTAAAAATCAAATACGAAAAAACATGGTGATTTTGTCATATTTTGCGATATATATTGTTATGTACAATGTAGACATTTCAAGTTGTCGTTTGTGTGCTATGGCCAAGCAAGTAAGTTATGAATATTTTATAAATTGTGTAGAGTAGTGTTCAGTTCTAGCGTGATTATGAAAATATTATATCATTGCTTCATAATATTCATTGATACAATTTATTTGACAAAAAAAGACCTTATATGTTTACAAATCTGATGGTCAACCAAATAAGAGGTCACATTTTATTATTATTATTATATATATACATTCATACTATATCTATGTATATATATATATATATTAATATATATACACACACACACATATATTATATATATATATATATATATATATATATATTATATTATTATATATATATTTATTTATTTATATTATATATAATATATTTATATATATATATATAAACAGAGAATTTGCTCGTAATTATTGTCTGCATAGCAAATGATCCAATGAAATAGTAATTGAAAGGGCAATCCACATTGCTAAGTTAACCAAATATTGTGAATGATAAGATTGAAGGAAGGTTTGAAATACAATTTGATACAAATTAACCCTTTAAATAAATCCATGGGTATAACAATATGGTATTAACATGTTTTGTCACTACAATTTTTTTATTCCACATCTCTAAAAACACATACAAAAAATATATAATATGCATTTAAAATTAAGGTAAATACGTAAAAAATACACAAATAAACATATAAATTTAATTTTTTTACCTCAAAAGAGAATGCTATAATTTAAATTATTGATAATTAAACAGGCCATTACACTACAATGATATTATATACATAATACAAAAGACATCAAATTAAAATCACTGATAATAATATAGTTCATTATAACACAGTAAAGTTATATAACATAGACGGCAACTAATTAAAATCATTATATCTTTTTAAAATTATTCTAATAAATTTTCGATGACTCAGCCCTACCGATAGGAAGTGTTTAATTCTTCCGACGCCCTGGTCCACGAATTGTGGAAAAGGGTAGGTATCTTGAGGTCTAAGGCAGCGTACCTTGCCGCAGCCGATAGAAGAATTGCCTTCAACCCCCAGGGATGAAGAGGTTCATTGGCTGTAATCCTTTTTTTTGGTCACTACAAATTTAATCGATCCGTGACACAATATTATTCTGCCCCCCTCTCATGCCACCATGTTTACACAGGAGAAGGAGAAAAAGTCACCCTTGGTGTTTACACACATTCTTCAATGATCCATTAGGGCTTTTGTTTTGAGTAGATTGTTGCTTATTGCTTAAGTCAGTGAAAGCCTTGGCTTTCTTTACCGTATAAATTAGGGAAACGATGAGGGATTATATGATAGTAATAATTATATGCAAGGGGCATTCTTCTAAAAAGTTTTTCACATTCAGGTTGTTCCAAGGAGTATTTTGAATTTTTATATGAAAGACGATATTCTGAAATTTATATATCAACCTTGTTTTGTTCGTCCTTTATTTGAACTTTATGAATCAAAGACAGAATAAAATATATGGTAAACTAGAGGCATATATACACTCAGAGAGTGCAAACCTCCGCCGTCACGGGGTCCTTATGAGCCTTCCAAGGCGGATTTTTCACGACTGGGGCGGCGTAGAGGTACTGGGGAGGGTTCCCCTCGACGGAAATTCTGACAGGAAGACGCTCCCGGTACCCGATTTTACAGTACAGCGACATCTATTGGCAGAGTAGGCTAACTGAAATATTTATTATTATTTAGCTCGTTATGCATCTTAATTCTGCACTCAGAGATGCCAAATTTAATAACTTATTCCTTTTGGCATTTTCAACAACTCCACAAAGTTTCATCCAAATCCGTTTCGTACTTTTTGAGTTATCCTGCTGACAAACAAACCAACCAACCAAAAACTAACAAACCAACGCCAGTGAAAACAATACTTCCTTCGGCGGAGGTAATAATAAAAACACTGGACCGGGTCCAAGGGAAGCAAAAGAAGTGTTTGAAAGACTAACCACAACAGTTTGCATCTTGTCCTTGTTTTTGGTTCTTTGGTTTCTATTTTTTTTTTTTTACCGTTTATAAATGTCTTAATGTTTCTTTTTTTTTTCGCTTCACTATTTTTATACTGTTTTGATATCTGTAATTGTAAACTATGAGCATGCTTAAGTATATTTTCTAGTTGAACCGTTAAATTTGTAATAGTATAAAATAAATTATATCACAATTTTTTTAAGATAAAAGTAGAGAAATATTGTTATTCCTCTTCAAAAATTCGACTATTAAATAATGATTGATAAAGTTGCAAAAATAATATTTTCCTTTTCGATCAAAGAAAACATATTTGGCTGTGAAGGCGTTGGAGGATTTTATGTGCGTTTTTTTGTTAAATATGAACAAACCATATGGTCGGTTGTATTTTGTTTTTTTTGTAAATAAAGATATATTACGATTGACACTTCACGTTTTATAGCACCCCATCTAATAACTACAGCAATTAGCCAGACTATACTTAGGTATAGACAAAAGGTTACTCGTCAATAAACGTAATTTGTTCATTTGATAAACTTGTTTTTTTTTAGGTCCGATAGTCAGACTGTTATTTATTTCCAGATATGAGCTAACAAAATAACCATTCCTTGAGTATGATGAGCTTCTTTATTCAATTAATATGCATACATTGAAGAGGAGGAGTCCGTTTAAAGGAATCGTAAATGATTTGGATATAGGCACATGAAGAAGAGGTAATGATTGTTTTTAAGGAATTTCTCCTCTATGAGTTGATGTTCAGTGTTCAACAAGCGAGAGTGAAGTGTTACTTTATTGCAGAGTGCCAACTGATTTCTTATTATTCCCTCCTCTTTCTATCAATCAATTACATTTCAAAAAGCGCCACTTTTTCTATATCTATAACCAGGAAACGACCGGGACACTTTTTTCGGCCGCCACCCAGGCCGAGCCGGGTCTTAATTTTTTCAAGCCGGGCCAAGCCAAAACCGGGCGTGACTTTAATATATTTTCGTTCCTTCGTCCTTCTGGAAGTGACGACGTTTGTTTTAGAGAAGAATTTTCCTAAAATTAAAAAAACATTTTCTAAAAAAATGAAGTTTTTTTAAAAGAATTTTTAAAAATGTTTTTGAAATTTTTAAAATTATTTTCTACAAAAATAAAAGTCCCGGCCCGGTGATTTTTAGACAGCGGGCACGGGACCCGAGCCGGGTACTTGGTCGTTTCCTGTCTATAACTGTACTATAATAAATATTTATATTTTTTTGTAATTTTTCTTTAATTAATATTTAATTAATATTATTGTATAATAAGTTTTTTGTATAAAAGCTATATGTTTTTTATTAGTAGCCATGAAGGCTAGGGCTATATTAGCTCCGTAATAAATCATACAACAACAACTATATAAATTGAGTGTTTCTGTTCGATAACACATAAATATTAAAGTTATATTACCAATTATTCCAGAAAGAGAGATACAAAATAAAACAGTCTGAAGGGTCAGAAAACCATTAAAGGGGATATAAAAATCAGATTTTTTCGTTATTAGTTCTTGCGTCTGTTGGTCTATATAAAACGTTCAGTATTTCTTTCTTTCTTTATTAATATATATCTATTCATATTTCCCTCACCCTCATAATTATGAAATATAATATCAGGGGAAAAATAGAAAAAACCTATCAACAAAAAAAATATTGCAAATGTATCATTAAAACGTATTGTAATTTGAAAAATACAAAAAAAGCAAGAATGCCTGAGTAAATTTTAAAAGCAAAACCTCTTTAAGGCACAATATAATTTGTTAAACAATAAATAAACCAAAGAAGTTATAGAAACGACTAAATTTTCGCCTCAACTTCTTTAGATGAGTAAAAGTGTGATGCCAATAAAAAAGACGTAGCTGATAAAGTTGTTTGCTTAAATAAATTATATAATTAAACGTTCAAAACATCTAAATAATATTTGTACAATATCAAATGCATATTTTTTTTTTGGATATAAAACTCTTTCATTAGTTATCTAAAAAGTGGTAAATAAAATACATAACATATAACAAAAAAATAAATAAAATATTGAGACAGGTGGGGTAATGAAAATACATAAAATGCATTTATTAATTTTCTACAATTTATATATTATACCATTACAGTATGAACTGGTCTTATATTTTATGTATTATTTAATAACTAATAAGAAATTATTTATCTAATATTTAAAAAAACCATTGTTCTTTATTCAAATATTTTGGTAGCGCAACCAGTAGTGCCATTCGTGTACCTAAAAACTATACAGTTTGAATTTAACATTAAGTTAATGCATCAGTTGGTCTTACGCATTATTTGTATAATACTCCTAACCCATCCTATACTTTACATTATGAACTTTAAAAAGTATATTTATCCAAAATAATCTTAACTTTTTATTTACTTAGGAATCCGTTGACACAAATCGACTCTAATTCGTAATCAGAAGCTCTGAAAAGAATAAATAAAGTAAGACTTTCAGACATTTCTAACCAAAAAATAAATAAATTTTCCACTTGTTGGTTGTATTATTATATAATTCTTCACACCATCATAACATTCTAAGAATGTTTGTATCTTAAGATAAAAGACTTTCTTAAGGAATGTAGAGTGTGGATTAGCAGTAAAAAGGGGACGAAGGAAAAAATGAGATAATCCCTTTTTTATTTGTGCCTTCCTTTGTTGGAAAAAATATATATTTGGGGGAAATAAACTATGTACAGCAAAATACCCAAAAGCTTGAGGGACAATTTCTTAGAATTTTAAAAGTACTTTTCTTCCGTTAGCATATTGCAGGAAACGACCGGGACACCTTTTTTCGCCGGGACCCGGACCGGGCCAAAACTGGGCCGGGATATAATATATATTTTCGTTCCTTCGACAGTCTGAAGTGAGGAATCTCTAAAAAAAGTGACGACGTTTTTTAGAAAAGAATCTCAAAAAAATGTGACGACGTTTTTTTTAGAAATAATCTCAAAAAAGTGATGAAGTTTTTTTAGAAAAAAATCTCCAAAAAAGTGATGACGTTTCGTATTTCTCAAATTCCTTTCTAAAAAAACCGTCCTCACTTTTTTATGGTGATTCTTTTCTATGTATATAAATTTATGAATGACAAACGAAAGAAAATATTGATGCCTCGGCCCGGTGTCTAACAAAACCGGACACCGGGCCTGGCATATTGGCTTTCGTACGTTTATTTGAAATATTTGAAAGCAGATCTTAGTAAAGTAATTATAAATCTATGGCTTATAAAGTTATTATCTAGCTTGGTATTTGTTTGTACTGAAAAACATATTAGTTAACTATGCAATTATTATTTTCAACAAAGTCTATTTTTAAGGTTTACTTTACACAATAATTAACTAAAAATTGGGGTGGAAAGCTGTGTTTAAATTAAATAATATTAATATTTTAGTTCAAGAACTTTCCCCTTTTGGATCTCAAAATCAATTGATCTTAGAGTAATATGAATTGTTTAATTAAGATACTATTATTTTAATTCAGTCCTCAAATAAAAACACATAGTCGTAAGCTTGTTGGTATCATCACCGACTAATATATAATTGGATACTCGACTGAAAAGAAGCACTCACTGTTCTTACAGAAATCTTTGATGACGATGAGCAACTTAAAGCGGCGGCTATACTTTAGTTTATTAGTCTTGGTAATAGAATAAAGGAAATCCTGAAGTGTAGAGTTAATTGTTAATTGTAAACGACTTCATTTATTGATATTTTTCTCATTCTTAAGATTTAATACTCATAGTTAGGCTGTTCAAAAGATATCATAATTCCTTTATTTTTCGTCAAAAATTCTACCTAAAATGGCGTCCATTAGTTGCTTAGTCGAGTATTTTTCTGTCCATCTCTGATTGTTTTATTGTGTATCCAATTATTAGAGAGGTCGGCTTAAAAATATATAATCAAAATAAATACAAAATAACAGATAATAAAATATTACAAAACCACTTATTACTAAATGGAATCACTTGAGATAAAATTAACTTATACAATAAAATAAAAAAAATAAAGGGAGTGCGATAGCCGTGCGTGTTAAGACGTGTCCAACTTTCAATGTTGGGGGCGCAGATTCGAATCCTGAAGGGGATGGTCATTTTTGGTATATCGGATGCAGTTTTATCGAACCATATAGGCAAACTGTATAAAATTTTGTAGTTAACCGAATAAAAAAAATTAACCTAAAAAAAATAATACCAAAAGGGCAAATAAAATAATCAAATGTCTACAGGAAGCAACTATCAATTTTGCGTTATTTAGCTTTAGTCGAGGACCCTCGCAAGACGTAAGAAGATCAAGGAAGATATCGCACTAAGTCTGTCCATAGTTGCAAGCAGGATTGTATCATTCGAACTTTTTGGAGATAGTGTATCTTGATGCAGTAGATACTCTTTGTAATTTTCGTTTATTCAGTGCCTTAAAACAAGAGCTCAGCAATTGTGCTTGCAGATCTTAAAAGCTCCAGCAAAGACCTCAGTTTCTTCTTTTACATGTTATCCAGCGAGGAATGCCGAAAGTCCTGTGAATTTTCAGGTCCTTGCTCTGAAAGCCAATTATGTGGGCTTCAATTAACTCTATGATTATTTTAAAAGTGGTCACAATTTTCGTGAGAAATATTTAGATACGCAGTTTTTTTGTGCATAGTTTGATGAACTGTTTCGAAACTGCAACGGCTTATTATATTATTATATATATTTATATATCAGACTTGTTGACGTTCGCAAAAAATTGTCGTTCATCGTTAATTTTAAATTGAATCGTTCGTCGTTCATCGTTCGTTTGTCGTTTCTCCATTCTAAAAAAGTGATGACTTTTTTTTTTTAGAAAAAAATTCTAAAAAAATTATGACTTTTTGTTTAATGGAAATTTGTCTCATAATAAAAAATCTTTTTTTTGGCACCGAAAACGAACGACGAACGATATGGAATTTTCCTCATCGTTCGTCCAAAACTTTGTTGTTCGTCGTTCGCAAACGACAACAGATGAACGATAAATCACCATCTGATAATATATTGTTATATATATATATAATAATTTATTCATCCATTTTGGCAAGATGAAATGAGTTTTTCTTAATTCATAAATGTCAAAGAGTTAGTTATTGCTCTTTTTATTTTGTCCATGACAATTTTTTTTGTCATTAACAAATGCAGCTCAAGGTTTTCGATATTTAGATTATGAATGTAGTTTGTTCCTCATTTGTTATCACACTCAGGTAATTACAAGCTTTCTTACCTAATATAAAATAATGGTTTTAATAATTAAATAGAAATAAATTAGTCGTTCATCAACGGCAATGAAATTAGCCTTGTATTCACAATTTCTTAGGCAATCAACACAAAAACTTTAGCTTCGATTGAAATAATCATGAAATTTAGTTATTATTGCTATATTTCTAAATAGCACGACACTAAAACGACCCTGATTTTGGGCGATTTTTAAATATACTAGATATACTGTCCTTTTTCTATTTTAGAATATGATTTTGTTTTAATTATT
>CP045904.1:7882063-7926683 GCA_013387185.1 Caligus rogercresseyi | reverse complement strand
ATTAAACAATTCTATCATTGTGTCCTCTCTATAGACTCTAGATACTATCGGTTTTATTTACCCTTAATACAGCTGTAAAAATTAACATATTCATAACAATTTATAAACTAGTCAAATAAATACGTCAATGGTTTAGTCCTTTCAAAAAAATATGTCCTTTGCTGAGGAACATTGTTTCAACCTACAATCCTTATTAAAAAATGATCAGAGATGTAAAAAACACCAGTGAAATAGTCTTGATAATGAAATGCTAATTGGCAAAACAAGGAGAAAATGTGCAAGAGAAACATATGTATTATAGGAACACCGATCACCTATCTTTTTTTTTTGGCATCAATTACGCTGTTTGAATAGTTGTTAAACGGTTGCTTTTAGCCGTCCTCTTTTACATGAAAAATCATTTATTATATACTTCTGATGTAATAGTATATATGCCATAGTCCCGGATCCATCCAGCCAGTTCCGCTTCTTCCTAAATCTCCACGATCTTGAGTCCAAATCAGAGCTCCTTAAGCTCTGGCAAGGTCATGGGGGAGCACGCGGGACTCTTTACATAAATATAGGCTTCTCTCCATTCATAAATACATATTTTGAGGATGAGTCTGTCCTTTTAAATCACTCTACCCCTACTAACCCCTGTTGGAATACTGATATATCGCATACATGTTAATGAACTTCACTCATGGAAATACGTTGGAGGAAGTAATCATAGCTATAAATATATTTACATTAATGAGTATCGTCAAAAATAAACGTTTATGCCCTCACACAAGTTTAGCAGCATTCTTTTACGATGGCCATAGGAGTCTTAATGGCGCTGTTACTTTTGAAAAATGTTTTGCGTTTAGAACTTTACGTTCTTTTTTGTCGAAACAAATGACAAAGCCCTTTTTTCATATCAATTAAAGGAATTTATAGGGAACTATCTTACTTTCGTACATTTTTTAATGGTCATAAAAGCGTTTATGAAAAATATGTTCTATCATAAAAGGATAAAAAATAACTCTACAATTTACAGATAATATGACAGCATAAAGTGAAGACTTTTTTGACACGTTATATATAAAAATATTATATTTCAAATTTATTTTTCTTATTATTTTCTACCAAATCATTTTTTCTACGTTTGTTTTATTTTTCAAGAGGCAACTCTTTCGGGGATAAGTATTTTATAGCTTATGCCTGTGTTCCGACACAGCCCACTAATGTACAAATGTATCTATACTCCTTCTTTGGCAAGGCTAACTGTTATTAGATACCTTCAAAGTATGTAGTATCAAGTGAAGCTAGAAAATACCTCTTTACATACAAATGCATATGCTTTAAAAGTACCATTTACCATAAAGTGTAGAAAATACAAATAGAACTTGGCTATACATATATCGAATTCACGACTTATTTTAACTCTATTAAAAAGGACTTCAGCATGAAAAAGAAATAGTTATTTTCTCTCCTTTGCCTTCATTCTTCAAAATATTGATTCATTATTATTAAATAATTAAGAATCGAAACTAATCTCTTTAATATAAGTTGTTTTATTTCCATCTGATTATATCTGTTGAAGTAAATATCTGCCAAATGAAAAGTTAGAATTATATTTTAATAATAAAATTTATTCATATTATTCATTATATATTAGGTTTTTATGGGTTTTTTTTACTTTGTCAATAAAAATAAATGAACTCTTTAATAAAGAAGAACCTAAATACAAAGGTTTTTTCCTCAAGGGATCATGATATCCTGGAACGGATAGAATTACATTGTAGAGGAAGCCCTCTGGCAAAAAGTCCTTCTGAGTTATTATAAAACTCTGAGATAAGCTTCCGGGATGTCACAGACAGGGACAAATTATTGATGAATTTATTATAAACATTATAAATCATATCTTTTTCACAGTTAATATAGATTATTAAGAAATAAATCTATGATTAAAATTCACATAAATTAATAATACATAATATCATGCGTTAATAATTTCCATTTTGTGTACTTTTTTAAGGTTGCGATTTAAAGCGATAGAAAAGCTGAAAAATTTGTTCAGATTAACGTATGTTAATCTTTCCTTATGTCACAACAAAACATTCCTATTAGTTACTTTAACACGCACTTCTCGTGTTATTTTATGAGGAAGTATGCTTCTTTCAAAAAAATAAAAATACCAAGAACCAAATATCTTCTTTCTTAGAACTTTAATGATACAAAATGAACGACAATAAAAATAATTGAACAAATATGCTTTCATCTAAAGCATCTTATTTAATATTTGAGTTTAAGAAACAACAATAATAAAAGACATATATATTACAAACTTTTCTTTATTATAGCATTTATAGCTTTTTTAATTGAGGAAGATCAAATTCACAGACTTTTTTATTTATAATCCTCTACTGATGATCCTATGAAACTTATTAAAGCGATGTTTCTGAGCACATAGTTATAAAAACTAAGTCTTCACTCATTCATTTTCCCCTTCTCATGATCAAATCAAATTTGTTCAACTCATACCCTAAAGTTCTAAGTTCACATATGTAAATATCAATTTATAAAATAAATCTTTAAGAAATATATTCATTTTTTAACCTATATTTATGTAAAAATCTAAGAGTTATAAATATTCAAACCTAATAAGTTAAAAGTAGGTTTTTCAAAGATCAAAGAAACGATAACCTTGGGCTCAGTTCTTCGTCAAAGATTCATACTTTTTATATCATAACGTTACTGTTTTGCAAAGTAAATGCTGTTATATGAAAACGTGAGTATGTTATGAGATAATAATAAATGGGATTTGAATAGGGAAGTTAAAACTTCATGTTGATAGGTTTCGAGAACGATGCCAATTTCGCTATTCTTTCTCTGACAGATGTTCTCAAAAATAATTGTAGTTTCATCATGGAGCCGTAGAGAATCGAGCAATATTTATTCCTTATTAAAGTTTATAACAAAGGGATAATCTTTGATCCAAACTTTAAGGGCGTTAACGGCAATCTCTGGTCAATGGAATCGACCTGCAATATCAACAATTCGCCTTGTTCGTCTTTTAACGCGCCCTTCTCAATCATTGTGTATCTGTGACATTGTTTCGGTTAATTTTGCGAAATATTTTGGTCTTCAACCAAATGAGATCACTTGAAAAAATAATAGAAGCCATTTTACTACTTCAAACATCGATAATTCGAAAAATGGGGTTCCAAGAAAATTCGAAATTTATCCTGATTTTAATCGCAAAACTTTTTTTTTAGCCATGAGGCCTTTTTGGTGGCTCAATAGATTTGTATATATACAAAATATGCGCTATTGTGCCGGCAAAACCTCACATTTGATGCATGAGGTGCCATTATATCCCGAAAAAAATAACTGTTGGAGTGGATTGAATGCTGGCAATGTCATTGGGGCCCTAATTTTTTTCGTCGACGATGACAAGCGTCACCTTACTGTAAATGAAAACTGTTACTGGCGTCATGATAATCGATTGTTTTTATTATCTGAATAGGAAGTTATGACTTGGACGATATTTGGTTTTAACAAGACGTTCACACATAGCAAATCTTAAAATCGATTTATTGAAGAATAGTTATGGTGAGCATGTTAGTTCCAGAAATGGATCCCTCAATTGGCCGCCTCGCTCGTGCGATTTAATGCCTTTAAACTATTTTATTTTTCGGTCACGAAAAAGGTATCTTTGGTCGTCGTAAGAAGAGCTCACAACAAATATATAACACAAAGTTGTTACAGTTACAGTCAGTAACTGCGGTTGCTGAGTATTACATTCATTTTCGTCATCAAAGTGTATAAATGATATCTCCTATAGGCAATAATGAAGCTTCCAGTAAAAGTCGAATGCATTTATGTCACCTTTATTATAGACGACCCACACACGGTCAAACAATTGTCTCGTGGTCTCATCTCTACTTATAAAGGAACTCGGAATTTAATATACGTTTTTAATACAAGAAAGGAAACATATTATTATTTCTTTGTTTTCTGTTCCTAAACATGACAACACCATAGGTACACGCCAAGAGGGAGTCCTAATAAGAAGCAAGAAAAAGGTCATTGAAACAATGGAGACGATGTTTAATTATCCATAAACTAATGCCCGTCTTCTTCTTATGATAAGTTATTCAATGTCTTAGGGACACTTTCAGAAAATGTTAAATCGAGATATATGATATCATAAACCTAGAACTTCCTTCACTTCCTTCATGTGAAGCAGCTATAAAAATTAAATAAATGCATTTTTTTTATAAGTAAACAGAATCCCCAAAAGTTTTTTTTTGGGTTCTTATTTATTTTTCATTCACGATTTAATATATTTTTTAACTGCCAATTACTATTTCTTTACGATTTAGTATGATTTCGTTAGATGTACTGTTTTGCCTTATTCGACAGTATTATACCTATGGATATGAATAACATTTCTTTTCTTGGCCAACTGGCTTTCATTTATTTCTTAAATTATATGACATACAAATTACATATTTTAAAAACATACTCGAAATAACATTTGGGTCAAACCCTATTTCTTGTGACATGTAAACCTTTAAAACCATTAAGTTGAAGCTTAACAATTGATAAGATACCTGAAATATCTTGCATGATGCATTTATCCTAATATATACCAAAAAGTCGTTAAGATAAAATAAATGTCAAAAATCGAACCTGCCTCTTCAACGTTGAGATACGCACTCAGCAATCGTAATCCTTCTATTTTAAAGTATATAATAGTAGTAAAAATAGTTAATACTGTTTTTTTTAGATAACTTTATTAAATTTATTTTATCTTAACGATTTTTTTGTTTTGAGGACTATGTTTGCATCGTGTGTCTATATAAAGATAGCTTGATATATAAGTAACTAGAGGAATCAGAGAGTGCAAACCTCCGCCGATCCCCATCAAATGAATCACTTGGTCTTTTTATCATTTGCCAATAGATGTCGCTGTGCTGTGCACTCCTCTTTGAGAGCACAGCACAGCGACATCTATTGCAGAGTAGGCTAACTTGAAATATTTATTAGTATTTAGCTCATTTGCATCTTAAAGAAGCACTCAGAGATGCCAAAATTTAATCACTTGTTTTTTTTGGGCGTTTCCAACAACTCCACAAGTTTCATCCGAATCTGTTAAGAACTTTTTGAGTTATCCTGCTGACAAACAACAACCAAAACCAACCAACCAACAAACAAACGCCAGTGAAAACAATACCTCCTTCGGCGGAGGTAATAACACAATAGCTTTATAAATATATATATATATATACTATATAATTAACCGTTTAGAGGATATTTTTCAATACAAATCTATATTATAAAACATTTAAATATTGTAATGCGGATAACTTATTTCCCCTAAAGGCTAAATTAATGATAACAATAAATATTTATTCAACAAATTTTGATTTAAAGAGCACGATCGCACATCGATGATGATTATTATTCGATAAAAGGATTTCGAGAGTCAATGAGAGCTAAGTATAAAAAAAATTGCATTATTTTTAGTTGCAAAAAATGGACACTTCTTATATATATAAATATATATTTATATATTAGGGTGATTCTTATTTCACGTTTTTGGATTTGAGAGTTGGGCTCCCCCTAGGATTTTACTTTAGTGCATAGAAATCATCTTTTGAAAGTTTGAACGAAATCGAATAATGGGAAGTACCCGCTCAACGGGCCAAAAGTGATTTATTTAACTTATGTAGTAAATTTTTTTGGCATTCGATCGCCTCTAATGTCCTTAATTCAATCTATTTTCAAACAATTTGCTGCAAAGTGTAAATTGCAAGGATTTTAAATCAGTTTTTATTTTTTATGTACATTCCAAATTCAACGAGAAATTTAAGTTTTGAAATCTCATTTTTAACGAAAATACCCCAAAATGAACATTTTGAAACTTTATTATCTCGTTTGATTTTGGATGCACATAAAAAATAAAAAAATGATTTGGAATCCTTGCAATCATACCTACATTTTGCGGCAAATTGTTTAACAATAACATTGAAATTAAGGACATTAGAGGCGATTGAATGGCGAAAAAAAATACTACATAAGTTAAATAAATAACTTTTGGGTCCATTGAGCGGATACTTCAAATTATTTGATTTCGTTCAAACTTTCACAAGATGACCTCTATGCACTAAAGTAAAATCCTAGGGGAGCCCGACTCTCAAATCCGAAAAACGTGAAATAAGAATCACCCTATATATATATATATATATATATATATATATATAGGATATGTCAACGATATTCGTTATTCGAATTCGAATATTATCCCAAAAAGCGAATTCGAACGTCAAAATTAATTTTCGAATGTTAAAAAACACTTTTACTTTTCTTAAAAAAACCACGTCGTTACTTTTTTTAGAAATTATTTTCTAAAAAAAAAACGTCGTCACTTTTTTGGATATTATTTTCTAAGAAAAAAAACGTCGTCACTTTCTTTGGAAATATTTTCTACAAAAAAATTCGAATAAGTTCGAATTCGTGATTTTTTTTTCTAACGAATATTCGAATGTCAATTTTTGATCAATTTTGACAGCCCTAATATATATATATATATATATATATATCGGAGATTATAATTAATCAAATATTTCAATCAATCAAAAAAATATAATTGGTTAAAAATATGATTAACAATCTCATTTTAAGAAAACAAAAAAAAACCACTAAAAGTGTTTGTTGAAGAGTAGCATCACAGAGTACGAATGGAGGGTCGAGCCCTTAATCCAAGTCGGGATCGAATGAACTAAATCTTAGCCCAGGAAATTATATATCTTTAGTCAGATACTTAATAAGCAAAAGTATTTGATGGTATAAGACATTTTGATTGGTAAGAGTATCATGATACACATCAACATAGTTTTTTTGAAATTATTGATTCATTTATATCAACTTTGCTTAAAATAATGGTTTTTTTAAATATTCTAAGTAAAACTCTTATATTATCGAACAACATAAACCCTAAGCAAAATGTGTGTCAATTCTCGAAAGAAGAGTAAAATAGGATTAAATGAGTTTATCCTGATACTCTTGAATACATATGATTGAAATGAGAATGATAGCAATACATGTCTAATTATAATTGGATGTGTAGATATATGGAAGATGAATACACAGAAATGAGTATACATAGGCAAAATAGAAAGACATAGATAATAAAGAATAAATGCATTTTGGTTTCTGATCAGTTATTCATGGAAATGAATATGGAAATAAAATCGAGAAACAAATGCCCAAAATAATTTTCTTTTCTACGTGTGCAATTCAAATTACTTCTTTAAATGTCCTGTACTCAGAGTGATGTTGCATTTTTACTTCAGATTTGATACAACAACATAAAGAATCATGTAGTAATAATAATAATACTCAACTATTGTTCTACAGGAAATACACTATGCAATAACACTGTATATACGTACAAGCAGATTGTAACTAAAAGATGATTGTCCAATATCAAAGGGGAGTGATGTAACATGATTTTTTTACATTATTACATCATCCTATTATCTATGCTTTATTTATGTGGCTTTAAATTTGAAAGCATTTAACAAATTATTTTATATTTTGTGTTTAATAATTATCATTCCATCTATAGTTAATTAAACAAAGATTTTAAACATCAGAAACACGGTCATTATATCTCTGTCATTGTATGTTTGAATTATGAGTTGATTTCAGCGATATTAATAATTTACATGTGGACCAAGAAATATTCAATAGCCCTTTGATAATGAGATGCACAAATCATTTTTTATAAAGCCTCTAAACATTCTTAAAGCTTTTTAAGGCATTGCAGTTGTCATAAACTTTGAATAAAACACTCCATACCCATTAATATTTACAATCTACATGACATTTATTAATAAATAACTTTATGATATTATCGCATGGACAATAACCTTAAAACTGATTACTACTTTAGTATTGCATACTTATTTTATGGCATATTTTTGTTTCCGTTTTGTATGTCTAAAAGTACTTTGCTAATATATTAATGCCTTTTATATATATATGTAAATATATATATGACTATAACAATCAAATTACCTTTTAAAATATGAATTGGATTTTTTTTTGTTTTGAAGGAAAAACACAGTTATTTAGATTATGTTTATTTTTATACTACTACAACCAAATAAAACATAAGTAAGTAGTTATATGCTTTCATCAACTGTACTTCTCAGAAATGAGAAAAAAGTAAACATTGTTTGCTTGTTCTGATTGCTACTCGCAGAGGAATACTTCTATTGTGAAGGAAAGTTTGATATTGATCGATTGATCACCCTCTGAATTGTACTTATTCACACGTGAGCCCAGGTTTTGTGTTTATCCATCATATATCGTTAAATAGGCAGACACAAACACTCACTGCGACGCTAAATGACTACCATTGATTATTAATATTACTTTTTCATGATCTGAGCAAAGTTAATCAAAATTGATGTCTCTGGAGAAACATTAATGTTATATTTTTATTTATTTGGCAGTCCATAAAAAATATACAAACTCAAAAAAGAGCAAATGTATGTATATAATATGTTGATGCATACAAAACATAATCAATAGAATTAAAAGAATTTGGGTATTATGATGGCAGCTTGTATGGGTGAGAAGCACTGTGAAAACCATTCTTACACAGCTGGAGAAGACTTATTATAGTCTAACAAAAGACACTCCAAAAACCTGTAGGAATAGCTCCAACGTCTGTCCTGAATGTAACCCTTGGGACTTTTACATATGGGACGTTGTTGAAAGGCTCACCAACAGGTCAGCATGGATCTTCAGCGTTTCAATACATTATAAAATATCTACAAGTCGTATTCTCCTCTATCTGCAGCTTGCATATATGCAAATACATTCATGCATTGGTCATGGAATCCCATGGAATCAAAAGTTTTAAATGTATGTAAGAAACTGTTGCACTAATGTTGCTTCTTCATAAAGATATGGAATAGCCACCCATATATATATTTATAAATCATACAAATAGTTTTGCAACTATATGACAAGAGGTACCTATACATATGCATTTGATAAAAGTGGACACCTCATTGAACTTTATTGAAATTACTCATTCCAGGGAAAATTAAGGTAAATGTATATATATATACATATATATATATATATACTTATTTATCGTTTCATTGTGTGGCTATCCTTTTTTTTTGCCTATTTGGTTCGATAGAATTGCATCCGACTGGATATAAATAAGCATTATTAAAGCATTAAAATTAGTCACTCGAACCTAGTATCTTATCAATGAGGTAGACCAAAAATGACCGTCCCCTTTCAGGATTCGAACCTGCGCCCCCAACATTGAGAGTTTGAACACGCCTTAACGCACATGGCTATCGC
Organism: Caligus rogercresseyi; assembly: GCA_013387185.1. NCBI lineage: Eukaryota > Metazoa > Arthropoda > Copepoda > Siphonostomatoida > Caligidae > Caligus > Caligus rogercresseyi. The sequence goes on along the minus strand of CP045904.1, from coordinate 7,917,323 downwards.
ACTCCCATTATTATTATCCTTTTTATGATTAGACTTTTTAAATGAAATGCGATAGCATCAAATGAATAAGACCTAAACTCATAAGAGCATCCGAATGAACAAATATTATTATAATATCATTATAATATCGGATATGATTTATTATTTATCTCAGAGGAAAAGATAAGTCATAAAAAGCCTTCAGCCTGTATAATGGATGCCTATATTTGATTTGTAACATGAACTTTGTGTATACAAAAAATAATAATAACTATAAAAGATTCCTTCTTATTATAACCTTTACACAACATTGATGAATAAAGGTTGTGTAAGTATTTAAAAAAACTTATTGTGTCAAATAGTTATTTTCACTCTAAATTGAATGCCAGTGATAGCATCAACTTTTTTTTTTTTTTTTTTGGGGGGGGGGGGGGGTAGTTATGCTCCTTAATAAAAACCTCACACAAACTCCATCTGTTAATCCGTAATGTCACTAATTGTGTATTCATTATTGTTATAGAAGTAAAAAAAAGAAAAACGATTAATGTTTTGATCTATACTTCATGTTATTGGTTTGTTTGTTTGTTTATCTCCTAGGTAAGCCCCACCCAACCGGAACTTAATCCGGTATCAGCCGGTGAAAGTTTACTTAGGGACCTAAGATCTTTATTATTGAATAATTTGAATTTACAAAAATATCAAATATTTCAAGCATTGAGTTTCCATTGGTGTCTTCTTAGCTTTGGACTCCTCGGCGAGCATGTTATTGGTATTACTTATTTTATTAGCTTAAGGCGTTAATGTACTTGTAGACTTGTATATTTATTTGTAGACAGTCTGTGTGAGTTCGCACTGTTTTAAAAATAGTCTTTTGTTAAGATAAAATATTGAATAATAGCTTTCTATACATATTGTATTTATTTTTAGCTCCTAATCAGACGCATAAAAAGTGTTGTGTTTTTTTCACTATTGTTTACATGTTCTGTAGTCAAGGAATTTGAATGGTGATCGCAAAAAAAGAGTATTTTTAACTGATATCTGCCAAAAAGAAGCATGTATGAGATTTTTAGAGATTCTTAATAACACCCAGGATTTATAAAATAATAATAAATATATCGACTATTTAATTTAAGGAGTCGGTCTTAATTGAGCATATGAAGAAGAATATACATAATAAATATAAACTAGAAGCACTCAGAGAGTGCAAACCTCCGCGATCCCCACCAAATGAATCACTTGGTCTTTTTGTCATTTCCAACCCTCTACGCACAGGTGCATGGAAAGAAAAAGAAACTGACGTCATCAAAGAGGAGAATACAGCACAGCGACATCTATTGGCAGAGTAGGCTAACTTGAAATATTTATTAGTATTTAGCTCATTTTGCATCTTAAAGAAGCACTCAGAGATGCCAAAATTTAATTACTTGTTCCTTTTGGCATTTTTAACAACTCCACAAAGTTTCATCCGAATCCGTTTCCGCATTTTTTGAATTATCCTGCTGACAAACAAACAAACCAACCAACAAACCAACGCCAGTGAAAACAATACCTCCTTCGGGGGAGGTAAAAAGGAATAGCTTTGCGCAGTGGCGATACAGATACCAATGATCGATTAGAGAGGTGCTGTTATTGCTAGTTGAAAACTATAACTCAAAACTTCTGAGGAAGATTTTCTGGCGTTCACAAGAAATGCCAAATGTGACGCTATCATAACAAAAGTCCAAAATATACTATACAAAATGCGAACAGTTAAAAACGAAGATCTTTCTTTTATCATTCCACTTGCTTCTTTATATTCAAATTTTTGATTACGGATATGAGTTTTTATTGAAATGCCTTTATTAATTTGATTGTTTCTAAATTATTTGAATGTTTTCTTATATTTGTTTAGTTTAATAATTGTTATTTATTGATCATTTATTCACTGCGTATCTGTACAAAGCTTTTTGTATATCTTTGGTTTAATTTGCTGAAATATTTGCCCACTGGACCAAGAGAAAAAAAAATAATATATATATATAAGGAATAGCTGGCGTCGGAGAAAGAGCTGCTAGCCAATAGAGGATTATCTTCATATTAAGCAAATAAAAATAAGTTTAAGAGTGAATTGAAGTATTTGAAAGGAATTAGAAAAAATTGCAAGGGACTGATTTTTTTATTTTACGTATTTCAACATAAAGAAGAAGGATTTAAATAAATTTGTAGGTCCAAGTACTTTATATTTGAATCGTATGAATTATTTAACAAAATATTCGCCTATAGTCCTATTGCTTTTGCCATACAGTTTCACATAATGGTACTTCAATAATATTTAAAAAACAATATGAGTAGAGCCCTCGCAGGCATTAGTGCCCAATGAGAAGCAAAAAAAACTCCTCTTATTGCTCAATAAATACGATCTCATTCATGCAAGGCTGTTACATAATATATGATGTATTTTTACAAAGCACAAAGAAAAAAAATATTTTACAAATACGTTGTTTCATTACCTTAGATTTTTTCGTTTTTCCAAATGATCAACGAGGGTTCAAAAACAAATTTAGTATTTTATAAAAAAAAATTGGGAGAGGAACACACCCAAAAAGCTAGAGTTGCTACGAGGATTTCTCTTTCTATTATTCACAGACTTCTGTAGAAAAAATATTTGTTATGAACATGTTGTTTTTGTGTTTTGAAAGTAGCTTGTCAAAACAACAAACAATTGAATGGACAAATACGCATTTACACAAAATGTTCTATGTTTTCTTTGTTCTTTCCTAGGGGCAGTTTTTCTTTAAAAGAACCTTACAGTTAATCAAGATTTAAATATTAATTAATTATTTGGATACATTTTATATATTTACGTATATTTTTTATTCATATGATATTATGTATAGAACACTTAATAAGAATTCAAAGTATGAATCAGAATATTTTTTTTGTGAAAACAATGATATAAATAAATGGACATTTTTTGGTTACTCTGAGGTATCATAAAAACATGGTTTAAGGGGTTGGTGCGTTATAGAGGACGATCTAATAGATTTAATGTGATGAAAGATTTGGTTCAAATGCTCTATCTCAATTCGAACTCATATCTAATCTTTAAAGAAACAAAGCATAGGAAATATATTTTTTTTTTACTTTTTAAGATCATTGCTAATGTATATTTTAAGATATTTATCATGTAAATCGTGATGCAATTACGAAGCAATTAATATTAAGATATGGGGCAACAATAATTGGACAATTATTAATATGAAAGAAGATATTTAAACAACGATTATATATGCTAATTTATATTTCTTCTCATTCAAATATATATTTCAACTAAAGGACCTTACGTGTACTGAAGTTATTTGTCAACCAATAGACCAAAAAGAATAATAAATTAAACGAGTGGATTACATATCCAGTATCTACTACGCAATTTTTCGAATATTTTCCCCCTTCAAAGGAATAGAGAGTGCGATTGAATTTATATTTATGAGAGAAAAATATTTTTTTTACTCATTGTATATGTCTTTTGTACAATATAGCTAACTCATACTTGATTCAGATACTACCCTCAATCTTGCTATTCAAAGCCTATAAAGTGAGTATGGCCCACACTTCTTCTACATTTCTTGTCCTTTAGATATTTGAATAATAAAAGACAAATACTTGTATAGCAATATGTATATATATTTGGTTAAATATCAGTAAATAATCTGAGACATGAGGCATAATGATAATACTATTATTATTTGAATGTAGAAAAATCTTAGTGACGTTGTGTGTCAAAAAAAATATATATATCAAAATATTGATGCCAGGAAATCGGAATTCTATTCATCTAACCATTTCCAAAAAAACAAAAAGTAAATGAACATTTGAAATTATTGCAAAAAAACATTTTAATTCATTCATAATTTTGCACAACATCAGCAGGCGAATCAAGATATTTTTTTATAGGATAAGTATAAATATCTAAAATATAAATATTTAATTTGATTGGACCCATTACATATTTAAAATCATTAGATTATATCACATTGGTAGTTAATATAATTAAGCTTTAAGCATCAATTCTTCATGTCGTCTGTGGGACCTCCGTTAAAATTTCAGTGTAGGTGATCTAGTGGGCCATATTTCCGTTGTTGGGCAAAGTGAATCTTAGGAAATTGAAGATGGTCAACTTGGTCTGGCATTCATAGCGACGTTCAAAAATGTTGGTGAGACAGGTGAACAGGGCTAGTCATTTTTTACGCCAATAGACCGAACGATTAAGCAACGATGTATATATATATATATATATATATATATATATAATATAATAAATATCGATATTATATATACCTCGATATCCTTAATTTCAATGCTATTTTCAAAACAATTTCCACAAAATAAGGTATTATGCTATTATTCCAATCATTTAGGTATATAAAATATATATATATATTATATATATATATATTATATATATATATATATATATATATATAGATATATATATATATATATATATATATATATATGTATATTATAATAATTATAATAATATATAGTCACACAGCAATGATCATTACCAACACTTTTAAAATCATTCCCAAGGATTTGATAAGGAACATCCTCAGTACAAGGTTCTTATTGTGTCAACCCTTGATGATTATTTCGATTATTACCTGCCCCACCTTCTCCCTCTATGCCTTGTGTACACATACATAAATACATTCTAGAGACTTTTACTCCTCTGTGACTTCAAGGCTGGTCTTTGTGTACACTATACCTAGGCGCTTTTAGCCTTAGACGGAGCTCATTATTTGTAATCCGTAATCCCCCTAACACATTATTCGTATCTTTAACTTTATATGAATATAGTTATATCGATGGATGTATAATTAAACGTTATACTTAATATAATAATAAATTTTAGTTATTTTGATATTTAAACGCGCAGATTTGTCAGTATGAGTATTAGTTATGGAGTTTATTAAAAATTATTTAATTAATAATTTGTTTAAGCTTTGCTTTAATATCATAAAACAAAGGAACTGAGCCTGAGAGTAAAGAAGGAGTGTCTAAAGGATCCGCATGGGACGCTACCAAGTAAAGCCTTAACAAAATAAATTATTACTGCACATACAATATATAGGTTCGATTAAATTAACAATTTTTAGCTTTGAATTTAAAATACTCGTGTTGGACAATTATACAAAATTAATCTTTATAAATGTCAATTTATAATTTTATATGTAATGGCAATATATTAGCATTCACATGAATCCGCTGAAAAGCAATTTTCCATATTTTTATTAGTATAAATTGAAAGATGATAGTTTTAACTTTAACATTTTGATTTGCAAAAAATATATGTAGCATAATGCAATATCAGTCATTTTTAAATCTTCTATTAAATTATATTCATACTTTTCTTTTATGTTACGTAAATGATCCTCCAATTACAATTGAGATAAGAAACTACACCCCTCGAAAATTATTCATTAAACGTTTATTTGCTCTTTATACGAACCAAGATATCTTGATTAACTTTTGACAGTAGAAAAAAAAAATAAGGCACGGCACCAGACATGGACATAAACTCTAGCTTCAGTTACAACTCTTGCTTAGATGAATGCAAAATACTATTTCCCAAACTCAATCTAACGATATATATTGAGGAGAAATTCTTTATAGTAACTCCCAATTTCATGGAAAGGCTATAGAGCCCTTCGAGAGATTAATGTTCACTCTATTGGAGCAGCCAATTACAACAATACACGATATATTTTAATATATGGAGTAAAAACGTTCCAAATGTGAATATACGTTAATTAATAAATTATTATTTAGAAAAGTGGTTGGTTTATTTTATATGGTTTTTTAAGAAAGATAGCCTAGCGGTCTGATGCAGCTCGCACATCCCCCTTAAAAATCTTATAAATATTAAGTTCGCCCTTCTTTGCTTGTTTATGTATTTTTTGTTAAAATGTAAAAGTAGTTCAGCTTCACTGTCAAAGTATAGGTAATATTTTTCATTATTTTAGACAAATTTCGTATGAAATATGTTTTTAAAGCTTTGATTAGTATTTTAGAAATATTTGCATGTCTTCATTGTTTTTGATTTAACTGCTGGAAATAAAATTGGCAAAAAGGCTGAACGTAGGTATATCTGCGCTTTGACCATTGCGACAATAAAAATAGGGTGTGATAAATTGGTTATATTAAAAATATAAACACGTGTATATTAAGTAATGATAGTCTCTTCAACGACGATGTGCAAACTCTTTTCATCATGAACTTGTTTTACTCTTGATCCTTTTTTCTGTTCTGTCCATTTAATATATGCTGAATATACATACGAGGCTCTAATATCCCTCTACATCCACCAATTATTACATTTGTAAATATATAACAATCATTGCTTTACACCCAGATAAACCCTACCACACCAGAACTTAATCTGCTATCAGCCAGAAAACATCTACCTAAGAGCAATTAGCTTTATAAATAAATAATTGATATTTTCTTATAAGGTTATATATATTTCTTTCATGGCAAAGGTCTTTATTCTATTCATATAATACAATAATATAAAATAAAAATAGATATAAAAGGGGAGAGATTTGTGTTTGGTAAAAACATAAATAAACATTATAGTTTAAAATTAATATACCCCGTAAGACCTTAAAATTATATTGACATTTAAATCTAAAAACGTAGTAAAAGAAGAACAAAATAAATAATTTTCTAATTGTAAAAACTAAGATTCTTTTTAAATTTCTTACAATTTTTTATAATTATTCTAATGGCTTTGGCGTAGTGCTGAGAAGTTGACGGGAAGTATTTGACGAGTACGGACGTGTTATCCCAAGATCCTCCACCGAGAGTCGGAATCTTTAGAGCAAAAGCCGTGTACCGAGCTGCCGCTGATATTAGGATTGCTCGGAGCTTGCTGCTTTCGATGATCTCTTCTCCAGTTAGCTTCAGGGATATATAAGCTTTGCAATTACCTATTGCAGCCCTGATTGCTCTTTCTTCGTTGGTCAAGTTTGACCTCAACGGAAGACCGAATAAGATGTATGCTCCCAAAAATTCCAACTCGAAGTCCACAATGTTCAATGCATTTAAAAGTACGAATTCTTTTAGGATTTTCAAAGCAGGACAGTCGTAAAACGCGTGCTTAATATCGTTGTATAGTCGTCCACAATCTTTGCAATGGTTTCTAAAACTGATTAAGTTTGCAGATATTTGCAGTTGAGAAGTAAACTTCTTGCCATCATTTATCCCTCTCAAGGAATGTAAGATTCTCTTCTCCCACACTTTAGGGAGATCAAAAAATTCATTGATTTTTGGGTAGCATTCAAAGCATCGTTTGAGACTTTGTCTTTTTGAGAAATTTTACACACCAAGGAGCCAGGGGAATATGGTAAATATATTTGTATATATATATATATGTTTATATATAAATAACTATTATATAAGTAGTTTTGAAACAATATTTTCCTGGCATCGCTGTAACTTAACTTACCAACGTTACATATTGGCTTAAAGCCAATATATTGTCGTGAAGTTCTGTTATGATAATATTTATTAATATTGATATAGGGTATTTTTATTCACAGTTAATGGAATATATACAATAACCAAAGTATAATGTATATAATAAGATTCTAATGCGTAAAAATACTTTATTAAACATTATAGTTTAAATTGATATAGTTTTTCATACTGATTGAAAGTATAAGTTCTTCATTATACCCTTGACAAGGAAAGCTCACTTTCATATCAAATATCCTCAGATTTAAATTTGCAAAAAGTAAATGTTCAAATAATGATGTTCCCTTCCAAAAAAATATTTGATCCACTTTAGGTTCAGAAAATGAACCGGCACGTTAAAATAAAGACGAAATTCATGTATATTTTTGTTTAAGGTTAAGATACAATTAATACATCAAAATTATTAGGAAAAATTATCTTTTCAGGTTCGAATCCCGAGAGGGATGGTCATTTTTGGTCTACCTCATTGATAAGATCCTAGGTTCGATAGACTAATTATAATGCTATAACGCTTATTCATATCCAATCGGAAGCAATTCTATCGAACCATATAGGCAAAAAAAAAAAAATTATCTTACAAACAATTTACATTGTCAATTTTAAAAAAGTGTGGAAAGTCGTCATCATGGAAAGGAGCAGCAGGATTCTACTGTCGTTATTATAGGGTCAAGAGTTCATATTGTGGCCCCTAATGATGTTTTCTATATAAATATAAACTATATAAGGACTCATCGACAAGGAAAAGTAGTCTTACGTAAAGTTAGCAACATATTATTGATAAAATGACGTTGTTACCTCCTTACGTATGCTTTATTTAAATGAAATTACAAAAAAAATATTGATGCCAAAAATATACATAAAATAGAGGGCATTTCGACTCTTTTAAGCTATATTACGCCATAAAATAATTGAGTAACTTTTCTCTCGATTCTCTAATTCGAATAACTTAAAAGCGGATACTTATAATCTCTATAATTTTAAAAGTAAACTACAATGTTTATTTATATTTCTTTTACGCAATTCTACGTACTATTTTTATTTGTATTTTATGTATATTCTATGTAATACAATTTTAAACAAAGACCTTATGAATAAAAAAATAAAAAAAGGAAGATATTAATAAGTGACAAATTTTTATTTTATTTTTCTTATTTTAGAAATTGAAAACTGGCAAATCACTTTTAATTAACTTAACAATTACTGTCTTTGATTTCTAACTCAATTCTCCTCAAATTAATATCTCTCTCTGTATATATATATATATATATATATATATATATATATATATATATATATATATATATATATATATATATATATATATATAATATATATATATATAATATATATATATATATAACAGAGGTTAGCGATAATCTGGAATCGGAAAAAGTGGAATATTTTTTTGAATATTTTATTTTCAATGCCTGTTTTGAGAGGCACTTGAAGACATCTTGTCTACTCAATATGGCCTCCAGACGACCCCTGAAGATCCTCATGGACCTGCTGACTTCCTTCTTGTCCAACTTGGCTATGGTGGGGGTGATGGCTGATCTCAGGGAGTCCAGGTTCCTGTGGCAGGTCTTGCAGGCCTCCTCCTTTGTCTTCCCCCACAGTTAGTAGTCAAAGGAGTTAAGGTCAGGGCTGTTGGGGGGCTACTCCTGGCTCTTCCAGAATTGTGGCACAGACCCCAACAGCCATGCCTGAACCCTCTTGGCCTTGTGACCTGGAGCTGAATCCTGTATAATATATATATATTTGTATATATATATATATATATATATATATATATATATATATATATATATATATATATATATATATATATATATGTGATAAGAATGAAACCTCTTTAGAGTCACAGTACATTTATTATTATTTATATCAACATTTCTAAATATATTATAAAAAGTGGTAAAAGAGGAAGTTAGAAAACAGTTATGTACTTCTCTTTCAAAGCCGGAATGTGCAATTACTTGTCGGGTAGGGTTGTATTTGATCAAGTATTATGGAAGTGTTACAAGTTTCGAATTTTTTGCCTAGATTCCTTGTTGAAAATCATTATTTAAGATTTTTTTTGCTATTGTATCAAAGAGGTATGTGTAGAGGTATTTAGCTTCAGAAGCACTTTGTATATATTCAAATGCATTCCCTTTTCGGATGTAAATAAATAAATATATTACACGTCAGGCAACACAGCCAACTAAACACCCATGTTAAGTATTATAAAAAGTTTATTTAATTTCCTGCTTACTACGTCTTGTATGTGCAAACTAAAAAAAATTAATTAGGAATAATTTGCATGAAACATAGGTGTCTAAAGACGTGTATAATATCTGGCCTAAATTTAGAGAAAATACAATTAAGGTCCGATCCTAATGAAGGCTACAATAATAAAAATAACTTATTATTTTGTTACGATATATAAATAGATTTAAAAAATATGACACCCCATTAAATGCCTTAAGAATTTAATCTTTAATATAATATATACATAGGTATAAGTGAATTATTTTTTCAGCTTGAAAACTATTTGTTCGGGAAGTTAAGCAATAAACAAATAATACATTTTTTAGAGATCAATGGCTAACAATTAAATAATAATTAATTTGAATACTTGTAATTTTTGGTATATACATTGTTCTACATTAAAACATAATTTGTTTGAGAAATAACTTTTGTGTTGTTGCCTTTAAGGCTGACGTAGGTCTTTCTTTCATGGCTGCTTATATTGAATCACGCTGTATTTAAAAAAACAATAACGAATGCCTATATAGAAAGTCATTATCTGAAAAGGGATAAAATATTATATAAATGAAAAATTACAATATAAGAATAATTTATAAGATAATGATTTGAAATTCTAATATACAGTCATAATCGTCGGAGGACTTTGGAATTTCGGGAGGCGAACTCAATTACCATCTGCACTGGGGGATAGCTAAAGATATATTTTGCAGGACTCAACTTATATTTTGATTATAACTCACATGCAACTTATACATATGCATAAACATCAACAAAGAGAGAGTGAGGAGTGACTTCACAATCATAAAATAAAAGAGCCTCTAATGATCAGAGTCGAGAATCCGTGTATTCAATCTTTGGTACACTAAGTTTTTGTTATTTATTTTAATACATATTTCAATAAAAAAAGTACTTATTATAAATATTTTGTATTCTTATTTAGTTCTTTTCATTATTTAATACCAAAAAAATACAATATTTTATATTGCATCATATACTTACAAAGCTTATCTAATATCAAAGGTCACAAATAAAAAGTGTGAACTTTTTCATGTAATAAATATATTGGTACAAATAAATTAATATATTAATAGATCTTTTGGCACGGAATATATAAAAATATAGAAGAAATATACTCTCGGCTTCCGCTTACAAATATATATATAGGTATATACATATATATATAGCTCCCAAGCGGTGCAAAGTATTTGTTTGTAACTATCTCCTTACAAAAATAGAATGAGCAACTCACCAAAAAGCTTCTTATAGGAGAGGGAAAAAATATATATATATATAAGGAATCAATAATGGATGCAATTAAGCTGCCTTAATTTGTTTATTGATTCTTTAGCATCAATAAAGACTCGATTTATTTTTATATTTACATATAAAATCCCAATGTATTTTTAATGAATTATTCCTTAAAGTAAATTTGTTAGTTCTTTATGGTTAACAATTTCATTCATCTAAGTGAATGTATTTCTCAAACCTCGAGCTAAGATATATAGATATATACTTTGTCCATTGAAAACGCTGCCTTTCAAAGCAACTAAGTGCCGATATGGGTTCGATTGAGTTCCATCTGTGAGGAAAGGAATTAGCATACTAGCGTGTAAATTAGTCTATCGATGTAGGATCGATTCAAAGTTGACCTTTCCTTCTGTAAAATCGAGACCTGCGCCCTCAACATTGCGATAACTGAGCCATAATATCATCAGATGTTGGTTAATACAATGTAATTATTTTACCAGTGAATTCTGGTCAACATATATTGAATAAGTACCCAGTTCTGCAATGGCTTCTATGTACTACATATGTAGGCTAGAAGGAATATAATCTAAATCTTTGTGATTTTTCTGATTAGCAAGTATGAAGTTGACAAATTAAATACAAAACTATTTTTTGAACTCTTGAAAAATAAGAAGATGTGTTTTTGTATTTACCAATGCATGATAAACTGAGTAAATTAGCGCATACATCGGTATCAAAGTAGGAGGTGGTAAAGAAGAGGAAGGAGAATTCCCCCCAAAAATGTACCGGTTTAAACGTACGCATGAAAACAATCGTAGACTTTGTTAATGGTTGATCTGCATCTACCACAAAACTCTATAAAAATAAATGATAAGAGTATATTTTTTATATTAACGTCAGGACTATCCTCTTTAAAATAGTCCAAAGAAGTCCATAATTGAAACAGTCTTAAGCCATTAAACGGAGCATATATTTAAAAATCAAATGAATGTTAAGAACGCCAAACATGTGACGTCATAAGACTGATGACACCAAAATATTTTTCACGATTTTCTCTACGCCGATTTATTCAAGAGACAAAACAATGGAGTCCAGATTTTACCTTTACGTATATTTTTATTTTAAAGTCAACTCTTTATTGTTATGAAGAACAAATGTATAAAATCCGATGTGTGAAGAACTTTATACTTTTCATGTATGCAACAATAAACTAGAGGCATATATACACTCAGAGAGTGTAAACCTCCGCCGTCACGAGGTCCTTATGAGCCTTCCAAGGCGGATTTTTCACGACTGGGGCGGCGTAGAGGGGACGGGGGAGGATTCCCCTCGACGGGAATTTAAAGAGGAAGACGCTACCGACACCCAATTTCACAGCACAGCGACATATATTGGCAGAGTAGGCTAATTTGAAATATTTATTCGTATTTAGCTCATTTTGTATCTTAATTCTGCACTCAGAGATGCCAAAATTTAATCACGTGTTTCTTTTGGCATTTTCAAAACTCCACAAAGTTTCATCCGAATCCGTTCAGTACTTTTTGAGTTATCTTGCTGACAAACAAACAACAAACCACGCCAGTGAAACTAGAGGCATATATACACTCAGAGAGTCTGTACCTCCGCCGATCCCCACAAACATTCCATCAAACATTCTCCCTTTCACACGCCCGATTTTCTATCTCTAATCATTGTTTCCTCTCTTTAGCTCATTTTGTATATTAAAAAGCACTCAGAGATGGGAAGACGGAAGAAGTTTAAGCTACGTCACTGGGTAAACATAGTCCTGAGCTGATATGAACAATAATACGTCAATGAATATTTTTTTAGCGTTTGTCTTTCCTACTCCCTGAATAGAGACCCCATTTCATTATATTATTAGTAGTATTTGCTCATTTTGCATATTAAAAAGCACATAGAAATGCCAAAATTTAATCACTTGTTTCGTTTGGCATTTCCAACAACTCCACAAAGTTTCATGTGAATCCGTTCAGTTACTTTTGAGTTATCCTGCTGACCAAACAAACCAACAAACGCCAGTGAAAACAATACCTCCTTCGGCGGAGGTAACAATACCTCCTTCGGTGGAGGTAATATTTAGCTATTATATTATTGTATTGTCTAATATTATAGTATTGCAGGAAATAAGTTATAATTCAACATTATTATTGTATATACAAACATATAAATAACAAAAATGTAAAACATGACCCATTTAAAAGTTGATTTATTTATGACATAAACATGGAGGTGTGCAAAAAAAATAATGGAAATGTTTGTAGTAATGGATAGAACCATTAATTATGGTGGTTTGCTCCTCTACAAACAGTTCAATTAGCCTTTATGTGTAATGTGTATATGTGTAAACTGTATCATATATTCAAAGAATATATGATATGTATTAATATACAATAAGTTATATACAAAAAGAAGAACCTTTGATATTTACTTACATTCTCCATTATAATATGCAAATATAAGATGGGTAAAGTATATGTATTGATGTGTAAGCATATCAAAAGGGTTGCAAAATATATGTTTAAATATATGCAGCATAGTTGGCTACTATGAAGCATAGGTTACTCGTTATATGACCAAGCATTTTTAATCACCGATCTATAACTTGATACTCAACAGAGAAGAAACTTTGAATTCGAATTTTGGACGAATTGGAAATTAACAAATTGAGATCAACAATTAAAAAACTTTATTGAAAAAGGATTTATAGTACATTTTAGTGCCCAACCTTCTCCCTAAGCATGCTATTTTGTCCGATTTCAGTATTTTTACATTGTTTTATTACGAAGTATGTGATTATATATATTTTTTATTTTATTAAGAATTTTTGATTATATGTTTCATGTCCTTTAACAGTTGCTACAGATGTATTTTACTAGAAAAACTCTAAATTTTATTTCCTCGAAGATGTGAATAAATAAATATTAAGAAAAAAAACAAGTTGCGGTCAACATGTATTCATACCAGTAAGTTTTCATTGTACTATACGCGGGTAATTATCAAACAAGGGAGTACGATAGTCGTGTGATTAAGGCATGTTCAAATCTCAATGTTGGGGGCGATGCTTCGAAGGGAATCCCGAGAAGGGATGGTCATTTTTGGTCCGCTACCTCATTGATAATATCCTAGGTTCGATAGACTCATTTCAATGCTAGATGCTTATGTATATCTGTCGGATATAGCAATTCTGTCGAACCATATAGGCAAAAAAATATTTTAAAGGGTAGTTTAGAAGATTGTACTCATTTGTAAGAGAAAATTGGTTGTATGCAATTTCCATTTGATATATAATATACATGAAAGTAACCCCGATCATGTACAAATATATAATATCATATAAACGTCATAGAGTTACTACGAATGAATTACTTTTTTTATTATTTGAATATCTTAAAAAAGGCCTTCATAATAATAATTATTATTATAGATTTTGCCATTTAAATAAATCCAGCTACTCAAGATCCAATGGTTCAAATTGGATAATTGCATAAAAAAAGATAGGATGATGATAATCCACTTTTAAAGCATCGTTGTCGAAGCACCAGTATTTCAACTTCCTTTGAGTTAACTTGTGCAATAAAGGATGTCTCGGAGAATGAATTCTTTCTATTATGAGGTAAGGTTGGATGTGGGCAAGATTTTTTTAAAAATATGTTTTCCCCTTTTAAAAAGTCGTTGGGCTACTTTTGAATGCGTAATAATGTTCTTTGTCCTTCGTAGAACGTCGTAATTAATAACAACAGAAATATTTGGATTTTGAGTGCAGTTTTACTTCTCTTTTTTTTCAAACAGCCAAAAACTATATTATAATAAACCGTTTTAATAAAACAAATTGATTTTTGTATTTTACAAATAAATGTTTTCTTTCTTTTAATATAATATAATAACCAACCCTTCTAGTAGGCCAACAAGGCTTAGTTATAAAAATATTTCGAAAATGAGTTTACGACTTGTGAAAAATGTTGTATTATAAAAGAAAGAAAATATTTTTATCTCATTCGAAAAACAATTTGTTTTAATAGAAAAAACAGTTTTTTGATAATTAGTTTTTGGGCTGTCAATAGACAGCATGTGCATATTTCTTCTTTAAAAAAATTGTAGTAATATATCAATTAAGATTTGTAAAAGTAATATGAGCATGGAAGAAATGCATATTTCTGGTCCACAAATAAAGAGTCTAAAAAAGGTTATATATATGTATAAAATATACCAACATTTTGATCTGTAGTAAAACACAAACTACATTTGATTATTTATGTCTTGGATTTTTTAGCTCAAATAACAATAATAAATATTTTGTAAGCTTCAGTAAATCTATTGAAAAGGGGGTCAGATATGCCATTTCATTTCCATTTCTCTGGCTTAACGAATATTTTACTACATTCTTACTCAATCTATATTCAATAAATAGATAAATAATCATCTTATGAATGTATGAAATTATTGATAAAAACTCCCCGTTGATTGGAAAAATAAAAACTAATTGGTTAACAAAGAACCATAGAATATATTTATTATTATGATGATAAATCATTCACTAAAACCAAAAATCCAATGGTTGCATCAATGATGAAATTTAATTGCATACCGTAATATCAACGGAGAAAGCAATATAAAAACCATTGTATTAAAAAAATGATATTCATATCCAATCGATTTATGTAAAAGATTTAAGTAATTGAGTTGTAAAATTTTATTTAGAGACATGTCTTTGCAAGACTTATGTTTAATACATAAAATAATTCTTTAAAGTTTGTTGAATTAATTGTTAAGGTGTATATATATATACACACATATTTATATATACACACACACATATATATATATATTTTATATATATATACAAACTTTAAAAAATTATAATATATACATAAATATTTATACAAACTTTAAAATTATATATATATATATATTATATAAATATAATAAATAGATAGAAAGATGGTTAGATGGCTTACAAAATACAAAAAAATATGAGAGGGGGATACAGTGAATGTTTTTTCATGCTGAGAGTATTAAAGTAGTAGATAATTCTTCAAAAATGTGACCCCAATTATTAATTCAGGTTTCTTTTGCCGCGACAGTTCTATAAATTATCAATACAAGCATTGCCATTTCGTAAATGGTAATTTGAGCTGCCTCTCTTTATCTGATGAAAATAATGTTTCACAAGCTATAACTGATACTAATGCATTGAATGGCAAAAAGAGCTTCAAAGTAAAATGTTGCCATGCAACTTATCAGGGTCGCTCTAGTCTTTCTCACATTCATTTTTGCTACTGTCTTATTACTTTGCGACCATTTATTTTTAACTTTTCCATGAATTAGTAGATGAAACTGGAGGTAGAACCCATTGAAATTATATTATTTTCGGGAAAATATAACATATTACCAATGAAATTACATTAGCTATCAGTAAGGAATAAATTGTCTCGTGAAATTAATGAGTAGAAATTAAGTAGCCCATTAGATCAATAAAATTAGAGTAGAATTCGTTATCTTAAGTATTAAATTTCTGGTTTGCACATATGAACTATGTCGACAATAGTTAGATGATTAACTCTTTAAAAGACTTTTCCAGTAGCAAGCGTTGGTGAGCAAAATAAGATTTAAAAAATGAAAGACATCTACTGCAATCATAATAAACAATAAGTGATTAGTTTTTTTTATTAACCATTTCAGTACGATCAAATACACTCAATTTTATTTTTTTCCTCCTATTTGGTTTGATAAAATTGCACTACCTTATAAATTGATTGATTATTTAAAAGCAGAGGTCCAAAGGATACATAAACTTTCTTTAAATGAACGATAAACATACAGATTTTTATTTTTGTCAATTATTTTAACAATTTTGTATATATTGTGAAAACCAAACACATTCAAATATATACATATAAAAATAACAGGAACCGACAGGGACACCTTTTTTCGCCGGGACCCGGGCCAGGACTTATATTTTTCAAGCCGGGCCGGGATTTAATATATATTTTCGTTCCTTCGACCATCTGAAGTTACAATGTTTTTTTAGAAAAGAATTTCCAAAAAATAATGACGATTTTTTTAATGTGAAGACTTTAATTAGGAAAGAATCTCCCAAAAAAAAATTATCAGAAAAAATTTTCTACAAAATTAATGGATGACAAACCAAAGAAATTATTTAAGTCCCGGCCGGTGTCTAAATAAAACGGGACACCGGCCGGGCCTGAACGCTCAAAAATAGCCGGGACCCGGTCGTTTCCTGATATATATATTATATATTATATATCGACACATGTCAGATTTTGTTAACAAATAGTAGAATCATAGAAATGCATATGATGAATAGTTATTACATGCCTAAGCACAGGCATAACTTAATTAGGCTCCCTTATAGTTACGTATAACTACTACTTTTTACATGTGTCGCATATCTTTTTTGAATAAAAATGAGAGAAACGTGTTTCTCCCTGTCTCTTTCTTTGTTTTTTGATGATTCCGAAATCAAACAAAGGAACAATAAGTGTTTTTTATCTTCCCGCCTTTCTTGTACCCGAACAAAGAAATGCAAGGGAGAACGACTCTTCACAATAGCACCTTAAAACACCAACAGATAGTAGGGCAACAGGGGCTTCACTGCATTACCTATTTTTTCTTTTTTCAAAGAGAAAATGCAACTGTCGATAAGTTGAATATGAATGAGTAACTAACTGATTTGGCAAATCTTCAATTAGTTTTCTTGACTATACAAAGATCTATGATGGTCAATTATGTAATAAGGGCTTAATAGTTATGCTTGAAATTTAGGTATGAGGCTAAAATATTATACTGCAATGGCCTTTGAAGGTGAAAGTGCATCTGTTTACAAAATAGTAAAGCGGATGTCATTGTTCTTAACAATTTCTTGGATGTGTTAACAAAGACGTAAAAATATGTCATTTAATTTTTTGTGTAGATATATGGGTATTTCCTCTAAACCTATCAGATTTCAAATTATCACAGTGTTTTTTTGTTATTTTCAATCTTTAAAAAATAATTTTCATGGCCTGACAGAAGTGTTCCCTCAGTCCCTGTCAAAATGCAGGAATTTAGCTGAAGTTAATTAGAAACTTATCTAATTTAAAAATATAAAATGCTTCAATTTTATCAGGACTTTAAACTCTTGTTGTAATTCAGATAATAAGACTGGTTTAAAATTAGGCAAATTTTCTAGTGAAAATGTTTTTAACAAATTACTACTACGTAATAGAAAAACAAAATATATAATCCGTTTATTCCGTATTAGGGGCAGTGAGTTTGTTTAGAAATGTTTGATTATATAACTGCTAATATTGTGTCTGTGGTTTCAAAAAAGGGATTCAATTTTGAACATCAAGATTTATATATATATATTATATAAATAAACATCTCTAATTCGACAATTTAGTATTATTAGATTCCTCCTAGTTTTATAATTGCTTTTGCTCAATATTTGCATAAAGGTTTTGACGGTAATTTTTAATATAAATTACCTTTGAATAAAACACTTTTAAACAGAGAGAAAGCCCTTATGTACATCTTTTATTTTTGCCGAGATACAAAGTATTTTGATTAACTGCAGTAATTACTTTAGTGTATTTATACTTTGCGTAGATACATTTTGTAGGAGACCATTGTTTTGTCCACTCACAAATGGGATTTTGTTTTTTGTTTTTGAGCATTATAATAATGGAGCCCATATAGACATAATTTGTTATCACACACACACACACACATAAATATATATATATATATATATATATATATATATATATCTATATATATATATATATATATATATATATATATATATATATATCTTACATTTGATGGTCCTTTCTATCCCCCCTTTAAGGACTATATGTATAAGCAAATATTTATGGGCACATAGTTACACTAATAAATATGGACACCCATAATCATTTGGGAACTGATAAACCTCTTTTGTAAGTGGCAAACAACTCCACTTCAAGTTTTGTCCATAGTCCATCGTAAATGTTTTTTTATAGGCTAATAAACTATTATTATCTTTTTATCAGTAATTTGAATACCTATGTATACAAACTTATAAACCATACAAGTATCACAAGAGATTCCAATTTCTTGGTACCCCTGCTTTGAAACAATATTATTTGCAGCAAATGTTGCTCTAGAACTACAAACTCACGTGAAATTAATGGAGTCTTCAAGAAAAAAAAAATTATATTCCTTACAGCGAAATAAAATATAAAATATACTTTATAATATTTGCCGGTCAATATTAAAGTATTTATGGTTTTAAGTTGCATTTTACCTTGAAAGCACAATCGCAAGGTTCTATTTCGGTTGTCAAAACATTGTTATCCGCAAAATAATTCATGAATACAGTTTTTTTTCACAGTTCATGGAATATATACAATAACAAAGTATAAGGTATATAATAAGATGTAAATGCGTAAAAAAATAGATTATTAAACATTATAGTTTAAATTTTTAGCATCCGAGCTGAACAATCTTAAATATATATAAATATATATATATATATCAGTAACAGCACACATAACCAAAATGACAAAAATAAACGGAAAAAACACGGAAAATTTTAAAAAAGTCTATTTGTAGTTTCTAATTTATTAAAAGCTTCTTTATGGCGTCAATATAAAACAGGGACCTGGAAGGGACTTATCGGATTTCATCTGCGCTGGTGTCCACGAATCACCAAAGCCGGAAGGAATTTTGAGGTCCAAAGCGGCGTACCTCGCCGCAGCAAAAGAATATTGACCTCAGCTCTGAAGCTTGCAGAGGATGATATGTTGTTAAAAAATAATTGTTTTGTTTGTCTATTAAAGACTTGGCAGAATTTGCTTTCAGTTGTGAGGAATTCTCACGACCTCCAACTCCAAATAATATTGAAGCCTTGATGTATTTTCTCTGCATTTACACCATCCATTCCTCGGAAATTTAGTTTCAAAAATTGCATCAAAATTTTAACAGCCTCCCACTCAACAAAAGCATGAATTACGGAGTTATATAAAATACACAGTCCTTACAAGGTAGATAAATACAGTTTTGTCTTGCAATTGAACGCAAGTGAAAGCAATGTTTGCTCTTCAATGAAGTTTTTGTGCGATTTAGATACATTTAATGACGTCATATATTGTATTTTTCATATAATTCCAGAGAAATTCATGCAATTTAGTCACAATGAAACAGCATGGTATTTGCTTGAAGGCTACAAAACAATGTTCTGTGGATATTTGCTCCTTAAATGAACGAATAATATCAGTAAAAGTAGACAGGTAGAATGTATGTATGTATGTATCCATGACTGAATATCAAAACTGTCAAGTCCTCACGGCAGCAATGCTTATACTCCACAAGGCAGTCCATGTAAACATAAAGAGCAATGAATATATATTTTTTATTATATATGTATATATATATATCAATATATATATATATATATAAATCGATTTTATGGATTAAAGTCGTCCTTATTTTATTCATTTTGTATGAGTTCTCCCAAGACTTTCTCCCAGACGTTGTAGAATGATTGGTTCATTATTAATTTACACGGTTTCTCATGTCATACCAACCAGTTTTTTTTACTACTTTCCTTGTCCTATATTTTACATAGTTTTGAATGCGAATACAACAATGCTTTTATATCACAGAGAAACAAAAAACAATAATGCTTTGAAGTTTTAAGTTAACAATCTTTTCAATATAAATAATATATATATATATATTCATGGTTAAACTAATTTTCTTCTGTTACTGCAAAGAAGAATACAGTATAAAAAATATACTAAAAAGATACAGATAACATAAAAAATAAAATAAAATCAAGACAGTCACGTAATAAAACACTCATGAACATTATAGTTCAAAATTACTGTCCAAATATAAAAAACATATATATATATTATATAGATATATATATATATATATGCTCCCAAGCGGTGCAAAGTATTTATAAACAACAATTGATAACCTAAACAATATATATATATATATATATACTATATATGTATATATATAACTTAACATACGATATTATCATATAAAAGTTGGGCAAATAAGAGAGGAGAGTGACAAAGTAAAATAGTTCAAGTCCACGGATAGATTTTCCATTCAGGAGATTAAATTTATATTTATTCCAAGACCGAAAGAACTGAGAACGATAAAAATGTCCGTAAAATCCTTTATGATTATATATTTACTAACATATCAAAATCAATATGAATCGTATTTATAGTATTCAAATTTTAAAAGCTATGGCATCTTTCCAATATTGATTTATGTCATTAGTAAAAGGTATAAAAAATTCAAAAAAACAATATATATTTATTATACGTCAATATTCATTTCCAACTTATGCAAAAGCATTTGTCTATAACTCTAACAAGCAAATAAAAATGGACACACCGACCTTAACTTGGTGAAAGATGAAATATTAGATTTTACAAAGAGGAGGATGAATGTTAACAAGTAACATGAGATCAGTAAATTCATTATTCTAAAAGATAGTTTGTCGCATTACTTATATATATATATATATATATATATATATATATATATTTTATTCATCCAAATTCGACATGATGAAGTGAATTTTTACTAATTCATAAATGTCAAAGAATACTTACTACTCTTTTTATATTTTTGCAAGATTTTTTGTCATTAAATAATGCAGCTCAAGGGCTTCAATATACTAAATTATGAATGTGTTTGTTCCTTATTGTATATCAAGATCAAGGGAATTAGAAGCCATTCTTAATATAAAAATGTTTTTAGGGAGCTCGATAGCCGTGCTGCTAAGGCGTGTTCAACTCTCAATGTTGGGGCGCAGGTTCGAATCCCGAGAGGGGATGGTCATTTTTGGTCTACCTCATTGATAAGATCCTAGGTTTGATAGACTAATTTAACGCTATAATGCTTATTTATATCCTGTCGGATGCAATTCTATCAAACCTATATAGGCCAAAAAAAAAAAAAAAAAAAAAGGTTTTTATAATTAAAAAGGAAACTGAATCAAGTCCTTTCTTCCACAGCAATGAAATTAGTCTTCTTATTCATATATATATATACATATATATAATATACAAAACAAGAAGGAAAAATATTGACGGAATCTGCAATATTTGTATGGAAGAGCCACAAAGCGCAGACCACTTAATCAACAGATGCCCATCACTCTCTTATGAGAGACATCAATTCATGCAAGAAGAGGATGAAGACCTACGTATCCTTAAATTTATGAAATGCTCAAAAATGGAAAAAATAATTAGTGATAACTTTAATATTGTATAATACTTTAGATCAACTCCTGCTGTAGTAACACATATACCCTCTGTGTGGTCGTGTTCATTGCTTTATATATGTGTGTACTGTTTTATATCTTTGTTCTATATTGTAATGCATATGGTATAATGTGAAACAGCAATAAATTATTTTCACTAAAAAAAAAAAATACAAAACAAGAACTGTTTAAATATTCGATTCAGCTTTTTGCTTAGATTCTAACTTGTATTTGTTTTACCAAAACTTTGTAGCTCTTTTGGAACATTAATATAAACTATACATATGAGAGTTTGGAGCACTATCCTTTTTGTGTAGTTTGAAGATGGTTTTTATGTTATAAATATTTTATTCTCTTTAGCTTCCAAAAATCTACTACTTAATTTCTTTTTCAGGCGCCCTGTTATAATGATGGTATGAAAAAAATTGTATTTTAATTTTCTTCCTTGGGATAAAGTCTAAGGAAGCTGTAGAAGGTAGGCAACCCATCTTTAAACATTATTTGTCGTATTATTATTATCATAGGTTATGAGGAGATTTCGGACAATACAAATGTATTGGAACTTTTATAAAAATATTTTTCTATTAGTTTAGTTTCCTTATATTTTTTAAACCATAAATATAGTTTTTATGGAAACGGTCACAAAATATATATATAAATATATATATATATATAGTTATTGGAATATAATGTTTCATTTATCATTAGACTTTAAATTTAAAAGAACATTTTCAATAATATTGTTTTATAACTAGTATCATCAATTTTAGCAGAAAATTTTCCTTACTTTTTATCATATTTGTGCATAGCACATAGGGAATGTTGATTTATACATTATATTTAGAATGTGCACTACTCAAAGGCCATACGAACAAAAAAAAATGTCATGATAGATTTTAAAAACATTAAAAACAAATATCATTTTAACTTGGGCCACTTACTGCACTAAACTCTTTTACGGTGCTTTCACTTTTATATGTCCATTCTAATAATTTTTCATTTAATTATTCCTAAATTAAATGGTCTATGAAATTAATGATATCACTATGATGAAGGAATGTTAGTGCACTTAAAAATATTCTGAAAATAACTCAACACTATCTTAAAATAATGATGCAAATATTCATTCTTCAATAAAAACAGTGTAAATATAGATGACGATTGAAGTTAATAATATATATTTATGATATATTTTTACATAAAAATATAAATTCAAAAACAACCAATCTAAGAAGTGTGTAGCCTTCATGATCACATGTATATTTATTTGACCATACATAATTTGGTGGAAAATGTAGATAGGATTCAAAGATTACATTCAGTTTTTAGTTTTTATATACATATAAACATACGCAAGTAATCAATGTTTTGTAATAACAGTTTTTCTGGAAAGTGCGCCTAATACATAATTCCAAACCTTTAATTTCTTGTTTATTTTCTTATGTATATAAAACTATTTTTTTTAAATTTATATTTACATTTGTACCCAATTCATTAAAAATATTTGATTATGTTAAGGGCATGAAAAGCGATTAAATGACGGGAAAAATACTAAAAAGTTTACTGAATATCTTTCGGTCTGTTGAGAGACGTTATTGGATCTTGTTCAGACTTTCACAAGATGGTTTAAATTAATAAACATAAATCCTAAGAGGTGACCGACTATATATATATATATATATATATATATATATATATATATATATATATATATATATATATATTTATTATATCTATTGTAACTCTATTTCAAGCTTTTAAATATTTATTTAATTCTATTGATCAATGCACAATAAAAATATTATTGATTGGAGCTCAAAAGGCTACTAAATATGTATTGTATTTATTGATTAATCAATGATTAACATAAAATATAGGCTAACATATGTATTTGTACGTAAATAACTTACATGTTTATCAGATCATGACATTTCGATACAAAAGTTTTATGACTTAATCCATATCCCTCTTTCAAAATTCATTTAAAAAGTTTATGGTCCAACTATGTACCTATATTGAAAGCATATATCTATTTCATCAAAACAAGAAAAAAAAATACTTTCGAATGAATTAAAAAGAATAGTTATATATTTATTCTATTTTTCGCTTTATTATGAATCGAATAGTTCATATATATAAAGCATGCAATCTCAGTATATGTTTTTCGCATATTCAATTCGGTACATGTAAAACAGCAAAATATATTATCATATTTATCAAGGAATAAAATACGAATTAGCTTTTAAGTTTAAATTTACGTACTTATATTTTATTTTAAGAATTAAAGAGTAGATTTTACTAAATTAATTTTAAAAATTTAACCCATTTATCTATGAGTACTAAATACATAGAACAGATCCACTTCTTTAATACTCTCTGAGATTCTTTGTTTGATTACTGTATATAATTGTTCATTAAGATTTCAAACAAAAGATTGAATGAAGATTTTTAAATTAAAAAAATAGTATAATAAAATTGGTCGTCACGTCACAAGATTAGATATATTAATAATATATGGTTTCTAGAGTTGAATGTTTATCAAATTAAAGAGGATATTTTATCACTCATTATTGATGCTCGTATGATTAACTGATGGAATTCCCTGTATATCTAAGAAAATACTTACATAAGAAAAGTTCCTTGTGAACTCCTTCCCTTTAAAGGCAGGGACGGGCCTCAATAAAAGTGGACTGTATCTATAATTTTGGAAGACATCAGTCCCCCTTCTATATTCGAAGGCGTTTTAAAGTGAACTGTATACAAAAAAAATAACAAAAAAGGAAGAACAAAACATGTGTAAAATTAAACATTAATACTATAAATATAAGATATTAAATAATAGTACTAAGGGGACGCTGATTAATACAATAAACACAATTATATCCTATTTCCACTTAGTATTAGTAAACGAATCCCTCATCCCTCCTCCCACCATAAAAAAAATGTTCTGTCCCCCAACTTTTAGACATTTTAGACTTGTCTCTAATAGCCTTTTCTTAATATGCCATAGAGTCACCAACGGTGAAAAGGAAAGAGTTAACATTGTTATTTTATTATTTGCCCCTTCTCTACGAAACCATTAGTTGTGTTCGGGATTTTCTCTATGATCAATAACATATTCCTGGGATAGATCCCTGCTGTCCGTATCTTTTTGACCAATGAACCAACACAAAAACAACAAATGTTTTAAACCATACTCACTGCAATGAATCGTGTATAATGGAGTATTAGCTTAAAAGATGGGGCAAAAACAGTATTACTGTCCCTTTTTAATGGTACAACTCAACTAGTCAAAACATAAGTGCCTATGGATAAATGCAAACTCATTGCAAGCTCTTTTTTAATACTATTAAACTAACTTCCAAACAGCATTTCGTTTTCTAGGATATTTTGACAATATATTGCAATGCTTTGTTATAATTTCAATTAGTATAATGATAGTTAATACATATGTAATAAATATATACGAATGCATCAATATCCCCAAGAGCAAAGGAGGAATATCAATAATTATATTGAATATTTTCCTTATGCATCAGATAAGTAAAACAATAATTAAGTAATATATAAGTTTGTAAAATACAGACTTTCATCCATACAGATAAAAGATATAAAGAGTTTATTCCCTTCATCTGTATTTGTTGTGTCCATATTAACAAAGTAATTTGTACAAGGTCATCGTAAGCTGATCATAGAATCTATCTCTATGATCAGCTTACGATGACGTAGTACAAATTACTTTGTTTGTATTGGACACAAAAATACGATCATTTGTAGCTCTTATTCTGGGTAAAGTATTACGAGAACCCATTTTGATGACTGATCCTAGAGATATAAAATATAAAAAACAAAAAGGTTTTGTGATCAATGAAGGCTTCCCCACATTACGAATAAAATTAGAATGCAATAATATTGTCATGCATCATATAAATCCTATTTCTGCTCAAAATAGTGGCAAAATCATAAAAATAATGCAATTCAGAGCAAATTCAACTCAATTGCCATCTTTTTACATTAAAATATATCCCCTTTTATTTATACAAATAACATAAAATTTGCTATTAAATCCAAACACCTATTATGTATGATATGAAATTGGTTTATTATGGTTTTTTGTCAGCTTATGTTATGACTCATCATCTTTCGTCCAGACTCTCCTACTCTAAAGGCACTGCAAAAATACAGCTGAACGATGTTTCTCTGTTCTATTGAAGGGAATAAGCTACCTATATCTTTATATCTTCTTCGCTTTCATCCCTTCGTCGAATGAAAGTATCATTTTGATTAATTCACATGAAAAATAAACTATATGATGGGCCTGATGCTGCCACTTATTAAGTGACATTTTATAAATCACAGTCCTTCATATATATATTGTTTATGTACCTGCATACATGTTATTTTGAAACCATGTGATACATTCTTTATTCCTATATATGAACGTGTAATCTCATTTATTTCATTCTAGTCACTTTATAAAAATAACTAATGGACTAGGATTATCTAGTCTAAAAGCATTTAATATATATATTAATATAACTTTATGTAATAAAATCTAAATAATTGTAAACACAATATTTTTTAATTGGCCCAGTGGCCATATATTTCAACAAATTAAGCCAAGGTATACAAAAAGTTTGTACATATACGTAGTGACTAAATGATCAATAAATAACAATTATTTAAACGAAAGCAATATCAGAAAACTTTCAAATAATTAGAAATAATCATATTAATAAAGCATTTCACTAAAAATTCATATCTGTACTAAATTTTTTGAATATAGAGAAGCAATGGAATGATAAAATAAATATTTTCTTTTTAACTGTTCGCATTTTGTATAATATGTTTTGGACTTTGGTTTATGACAGCGTCACATTTGGCATTCCTTGTGAACGCCAGAAAATCTTCATCAGAAGTTTTGATCTTGAAGACGTCTTCTTGTGAGATAGCACAAATATTTGTATATAAAAATCTAAATACTTTATAGAGGAAAGATCTCACCAATATTTTTTCTCACAAAACGCTTCGCCATATCGGTTGTGAAGAAGACTCTCTACAGATCTGTGTTCCATATTGCAAGGGCCTTCCACAGGGCCATGTTAATGTTTTTGGGGACTCTCAGAAGATGGAATTTGGCCGGATGTGTATCAAGGAGTTAACTCATTTTAATTAAAATACAAAAGCCTGATTACTGCTTCTTATATATTTACATACATAATACATACGCTGTTTCATTATTTCTATTATATCTATTTTGTATACTTATAACTTATTTATTTACTTGCAGGTAATGTTTATCGGGCCGGACTTGTTGATTGGAGTTACACAGGGCACAACGATAAGTCAGTAAGGAATACAGTAAATGGAATGCATTTTTTATAAAGTCTTTATTTCAATTGTAACAGAGATACAAAGTAAAAAAGGGCAGTATAATTGTGTTTAAAATAATACATAAATAAACATTATAGTTTAAAAGAATGCATTTTAAACTCTGAAGAGTAGTAAAAAGGGTTTTAATAAAAATTTACTTTTATAATGTGGTTACAACTATTTAAGAAATCCTTACTTTTTTATTATTTCGTATACGATAATAAAATATAATATCCGATTAAACTTTATTTTATGTAAACATGTCAATTTGGTTCGACAAAATTGCAATATCCGACAGCAAATAAATCAGCATTATGCATTAAAATTAATATATCGAACCTAGGAGGATCTTATCAATGAGGTAGACCAATGGCCATCCTCTCTAGGGAGTATTCCGAACCTGCACCTCCAACATTGAGAGTTGAACACGCATTAATGCAAACGGCTATCGATCGCCTCCCTTTATTTCAACCTTGTTTTAGGTTTTCCTATTTTTTTCAGTAAAAACATTTTATTCGGTTAACTGTGAAAAAAATTTACAGTGAAAAATAAAATACACTACAATTATATACAGAAACAGAGTAAACTATTCAGGGCAGTTGCTAAAATACATAATGAACATTTTAGTTCATATATACTGCCTTGAAGAATAACCTTATATAAAAGGAAAAATCATTTATTAGATTGTTTAAAAATGCACGATGTCTTCTTAAAGTACTTTTGATAGTGCTTATGTAGAGCTTCGATCTTGCTGACACATATTTAATTATATCGCCAGCCCATTACATATTTTCGGTCTTTATTTTATATTATAGGATATTTTTTTCAAAGATACTTATATGGTACTTTAGACCCATTTTTATAATAATTAATTTACATTATTTGATGTACAATTTTTCTCTTAGTAAAGACTAATGATGAAATATATATATATATATAAATATATTTGCTAATTTAATAAAGACAAAACAGTTAATCTATATTGCATAAAAATATCCTCCGACGTATTATATGTACATACAAAAATAAAGCATTCTCACAACATATGTCTAAAGGTACACACAATATATATTATATATCTAAACAATAATCATATATATTTCTTACATTTTTACATGAAACCTGAC
The DNA here is from genome assembly GCA_013387185.1 of Caligus rogercresseyi. Lineage (NCBI taxonomy): Eukaryota > Metazoa > Arthropoda > Copepoda > Siphonostomatoida > Caligidae > Caligus > Caligus rogercresseyi. The sequence goes on along the minus strand of CP045904.1, from coordinate 7,888,532 downwards.
AGAGACATTTCACTTTTTCATTTCGCCATACCTTAAAAAATCATGTAATTTTCTTTAATAAAACTACTTGAAATCCTTCATTGGCAGATGGAGATGTATGCACAAAAAAAATGTAAGAAATAAATAGTTTAAAAAAAAGTATTTATTTCTTCACGTTTCATAAAGTTATTCAATTTCCAATCTTCAAAAAATGTTTTTGTCAACTTGGTTCAATAAAATTGCATCCGACAGGATATAAATAGTATTATAGCATTAGTCTATAGGATCTTCTCAATGAGGTAGACCAAAAATGACCCTCTCGGGACTCTCGAACATTGAGAGTTGAACAAGAAAATATTTCTTATATTGTCGAAGACGAAAATTAGATATTTGCTTATGTGATTATTTGCTTTAGATGAGACGCACTAAATATGTATTTGTCTACTTTTTAATATTCTATATTTGCAAAATTGTACTTTAATATTTACAGTTCATTTTTTAACCAGATGTTTTTTGGAAATCTCTGTAGTTCCTAATCAGTTTGCATTTATTTATAATGTTTAAAATTGAACCCACTGATTTAAACATCACATATATTATTTGTTTTTATTCTTAGTACTTAACTATTCCATTTCATTTGTATACAACACGAATAATATACACTAACATATACATACTAAGGATACAAACTGTTTAAGACTATTATTCTACTATATTTAAAATGTTCTTCATTCTGCTAGTATGGCTTCCTTTGATTCAGCGATTGTCCTTCATACGAAATTAAGAAATACTATTGCATCATCTATAATTTAATGAGTGAAATAATAAATAAACTTATATAAAAAGAGTCATTTTTGTTTTTTACTTTTTTTAGTTTCCTCCAAAAGTCATCGGCAATTATTTTACCAAAATAAAAATATGACGTACCTTATTTTCTTTATTGTAACAATTTGGCAAAGCTTTATCTTTTTGTTTGCTGTAAGAGGACATATTGAAATTAAAGTTTTAGGCAGTATAGGCATACATTGGAATGGAAAGAATGCTATAATGTGGGTGAAATAAATACTAGCCAAAAAATCTTAACAGTAGAACTAACAAGTCATTATTTTTAAAGAGGATGTTGGTCTTGTCTCTATACCCATTTGAATAGGTATATATCTAATGTACATTTTTTTGGCCATAAGGCGATACTTTATTCATTTCTATAAATAGTTATATAGACATGACAGAAAGAACATTCTACTAGACAGATAAAATAGGAATCATAGAACAAAAAAGCACAAAATATTAAACAATAATAAGCCACATTTTCCATTTAACCAAAACCTTTTTGTTGAACACGAATATGTAAGTTTACAATATTGGAAATGCCAGAAATGTCCTGGTCATTGGAGCTTCGTTTGGCATATAAAATTTGCTAGGTTTTGATGATTATTTTTGTTGATGACGGCCATCATTTGACCAGTGTAAAAGGCTATAAAATGGTTCCTCTCGCTCATATATCTAGTGTACAAGGTGTAAATAATGGCATCCAGTCTTTGTATGTATTATGTAAATATGGTAATGGCCCTCATGGTGAGGTCCCTTTAATAAAAATCCTTTCCTTCAATATATTATCCGTTCCATTCTACCTCACATCATCCTTTTTCAACAGATGCTCTACAGTATTTATCCTTATGTTTTGAAGTTAAACAGAATATAGTTGAGAGTTTGTTATGAGCGGCTATTCCTTGGAAAAACAAAAAAACAACGAGTAACTATGACAATTTTTTCATAATTCAAATAAATAGGCAATTGGAAGTTCAAAGCTTAGACGTTAATGTTAATGCAAGTTCGACTCCTGAGAGGGGAAGGTTACTAATGATGAACATCCTTGGAAAAATTAGAGTATCCTTAGTTGAATTTACTTCATTATAAAGTCACAAAAAAAGATTATTTTTATCCACTATCATTCCATCAAACCAAAAAGAGAAAACAATTTAAGGATTTTAATGAAGGATTTTATGCTATTTAATTATTATTGATTTAATCAATTACTTAACAATGTTTTTTTCCTGACTTGAGGATTTTTTTTTCATCATCATAAATTAATTTTCATATTGAATCAATTCACATTCTATTATTTGTCGTCCTCTCCAAACAAAGTAAAATATTAATGAATTTTACTTTGAAAAGTTTGAATTCTTAGAAAAAGTTATTTGCTTTGGATATTAGTTAGAATTCAAAGCTTAAGTACTTTATATTTATTGTAGGTGCACTCCTATCCTCTTAAAAAATACCTCAAGAATTCATATTTTCTTTTCACAATGATACTTATTTAAATTTCGTAAATAAAACCTTGGCCTAAGCACCTTAAGAGCCGCACAGTTTGCGTAAATATAACTTTTTCTAATCAAAAGTATTGTTTTACTTTGCAATATATATATTTATATATAAATCAGGAAACGACCGAACACTTTTTTACCGGACCTGGACCGCACTTAAATTTTTAAGACCGGGCCAAAGCCGGGCCGGGCCAAAGCCGGGCGGGACTTTAGTATATATTTTCGTTCCCTTCGTCATTCTAAATATGTGGACGTTTTTTAGAAAATAAATTCAATTTCAAATCGACGACTCGGCTAATTAAATTTTTTTATCCTTGCAAAATTGTGTGCATTTTATACAATAATATAATACACGCTTTTGTAGATTGTCATTTTTTAATGACTGTGAGGTATTTTATTCATATAAATGTCTTTCATAAGAAGATATCGACTCCTAATATCATTAAGGCATCGATCTTGTTTGTACCCTTCAGGCGAGAAATCAGAAGGCTGGCAGCTCATCATAGGCAATTGAATATTCGGCTGTTAATCTAAAATCTTTAATAGCAAAGAAATTGACAAATGCATTCGTACAGAAAAATTGAAGACCTCAAGCTATATCATTGGGACAGCTGCTCGGTATTGCGCTCTTGGCAATTTAAATTCCAAGCGTCTCTGCATATTCGTGGACATGTGCTGTGACCCTATATAAGGTTCATTCGCCTCCAATCCCTCGCAATACCTCAATATCATCAATCTACATACGTAGACACCAACGCGTTTACAGATTGAATAGAGATTAAGTTTGTTTTGTTTTTTAGATGCATATTATATATTTAGGTTTTTTTTTTTCTTTGAGACACTTGAATAATTTGAATTACATGTTCATTTATGTGTTTTTGTTTTAACACGTAACTGTCTTTAGATTTTTATATTTATATATCATTTGTTTTCTATGATGTTATGTGTATTTCCTATATTTTTTTAGAATAATAAATATATATTTTAACCCCAAAAAAAAAAACAGAATTCCCAAAAAGCGATGACGTTTTTTTTAAAAAAAATAATCATTCTAAAAATAGCAAAAAATATGTAAAAAATATTAGCGGACGTTTTTTTAAAAAGAATTCGCAATTTTTTTATTATTAATCGGTACGTCTCCGCCCGGGCGGGGATTTTTAGCCTGGGTCGGACTGGGACTTAAAAAAACAGCTGGGACCCGGTCGTTTCCTGATATACGAGTATATATATCTCTACATAAAAATGTAATCGGAGTAGTTGCACTATATTACCAAGGCGAAAATTAATATTTTTATTTATTAATTAACCTTTTTGTGTGACTTTTAGCAATTGCGTTTGCCTTCATTTTTTTTTGTCTTTGTAGTAGTATGAAGAACCATAAGTAATCATTAACATAAACCATTTATTTATTTAATGTATTCATAATAGTAACTGAATCTTTGTTATTTATTGAGGCTTCAAATATGTTAAGATATAAGCACAACAAAATATAATAATAATATTTAGCGGAAGAATTTTTTTTTTTTTTTTTTTTTTTGTAATTTCATTTCTTATAAGGGTTGAAGTACATTCGTAAATTAATTACATAAATAGACATTATAATCTAAAATTGCACTCCAACATAAGAATACTAAAATATAAATTCAAACTTTAATGAAGCTTTCATAGGAGGTAATTTTGATCCTCAGGTTGGGTTCTATCATGCCGGTCTGATGATTTTGAATACGGGGAGGTCGTACACATTCTTCTTGCCGGCGAGACATCAGCGAGTCCATTGAGATAGTTCTTGAGAGAGACATCTCCATAACACGGTTAAGGGATGGGGGTGTTTGAAGGCGTCTTAAAGATGCCTTTTTGAGAGAACCGGTCTGCTGGTAGGAGATGATGTCGTTGATATTCATTATCAAGACTTTTCAACAAAAAAAACTTTTGTGCATGGTACATTTAAATATTAGTATATAAATAAATCTTTAACAAAACATACATAAAAAACCTTAGGTATCATCTAAAATTTAAAAATAAACATATCACAAAACATTAAAACATAAATAAAACAATGCCATGAATAAACTTGTCGGATCAATAAATAGTCTAATAAAACTTTAACATCCTCTTAAAAATTTTAAAATGGCTGTAAGACTTCGTTGGGAAATACTTAATTTCTTTTGACGCAAAAGTCCAAGAGTCAGTAAAAGGAGAAGGAATTTTTAGAGAAAGAGCTCCATATCTGGCAGCAGCTGCTAAAATGACTGCTCGAAGATCTTCGGAACTTAAAAAGTCGCCGCTGGTCAGTTTGCTTGCTATTCGGGCTTTCGCATTTAATATAGCAAACTCGATTGCTTTTGAGACAACGGATTGGTTGGACTTCCTCTTGTTTAGTCCAAACAACACACTGCTTTAATTATATTTTCTTTGGACCTCTCCATTCCTTTCACGTTCAAAACAATGAATCGTTTAAGAACGGAGACAAAAGGACAGTCTACAAAGGCGTGTAGCGTGTTGTTATTCAACTTGCCACAGTCTTTGCAGTGTGTTTGAATATATATACAGTTGGAAGAGATCTGCAGTTGAGACGTGAATTTTCTTCCATCATGTATTCCCATGAGAGACCGTTCTATTCTCAATGCCCAACTGTCGGGGAGTTTGAGCAGCCTTAGATAATTTCCTGTTATTTTTTTAACCTCACCGTGACTACTCGGGAGCGTCATTTTTAAATGCCAGGGACATGGCATCAAATGCATTTTTTGCGCGGCCCTTAATAGGGTGTAATTTAAATCTCCATCTTGAATGGGTGTGCATGATGAGACGAATTTATAGACAAAGTGCCGTTAGTAATAGCCCAATCCTCAAGTTTATCTGGACTCTCAATATTCTTGAAGAAGAAATGGCCTATGGGCATTTTGGCGAATGATGTCCACAGTTGAGTCACTGTTTATAATAGGGACGCAACTCCAAACAATTCTTTGAGCCGCTGCCCAATACTTCAGAGAGTGTCCTGGTAACATTGTTTGTAAGGTCTGTACCAAACATTAATCTATTAAATAGATTGCTATTGAGACAGAGTTCCTCCATTCTTTTTCTGGAAACTTTGCCAAGTTGATAAATATTTTTATATTATTTGGGTAAGATTGTTGAAAGTTTTGTCAATCCTCCCCCGATAAGGAACTTTGGCCGCTTTATAAGCTTCAATGTATCTCTTATGAAAGAGAACAGAGAGCCATTTTTTTTCTTCTTGAATAGCATTTGCAGCTATCAAGGGGGACTAACAGTGGCTTTGTACAAAACAATGGGGACGACCTGAGTATTGTTAAGATCAATCCTTTTCTGTAAATTAAACCCCCGCCATATGTGTTATACGGTTGTTACCCAAGAGGATATTTTTGGCCCAGTTGTTGATGTGTATTCTTCTTCGGATTCCCCACTCAATTCGCTAGATATAGAAACTTTCCTTTTACTTGGCATCCAGCTATACTTTTTTCTTCCAAGGGATCCATGTCCCTATAGGAAGAAGAATGTTTTAGAGCGATTCAGCTCCAACCCAGATCTCTCCTTGAATTTTCAAAAGCTATTAAGTATGACTTCGATTCTCTTAATGAGCTGGTCTCTGAGTTTGCTTCTACAGTTAGTGTGACATCGTCTGCGTATAAGATCGACAAGATTTCTTTCTTCTCTGGGCAAATTTAACTGCCCAAAACTGTGCACTGTATTTGCGAGTCAATAAACCACTAGTCTTCGCTATAGGCTGCCTACGAAAAAAAGGAGGCCGAAGGGCACCCCTGGCTGCCAGCTCTTTTTTAGGGCGATTGACTGGCTTTGCCTGATCTGCCATCGAGATTCACTGAAGATCCATTGAACAAGAGCGCTCGAACTGGATTGAAGAAGTACTTTGGGAGCAAACGTTTTACTGCTCGAAGAATCTGCACGTGAGAAATGGAATCAAACGCCTTTCTAAAATCTATACCTATAACAGCTCCAAATGTTTTTTTCTCCCTCACAGCCTCAATAGCCGCTTGAATATTGCGAGAAACGTCAGCTATATTCCTATGTTTTAAAAAAACCCTTCTGAGGCACCCTATTTTGCTCAACTCCGGTTCCATTTTTTGGGCCAAATACCCGAAAGAATTCTATAAGATAGTTGAGGATTGTAATTGGCCTCCATGGTTGAA
>CP045904.1:7859173-7874924 GCA_013387185.1 Caligus rogercresseyi | reverse complement strand
AAAACTCCAGACTAAATTCGATAGGATGGTTTAAAAACGGTGATTGGTCTCCAGTGGTTAAAATTCATCCCGTTCCCTTTTTTGGATGAGGACAATTCTTCCTTTTGTGAAAGACTTAGGAATCTTGCCTCTAATTTCCATTGACTCTCTATTCGAACCAGAAAGGGGCTACTTCATTAGTAAGATGCGAGAAGACTTCTCTAATGATTCCGTCCACCCCGACGCCTTCCACAATTTTACTCTTTTCGATGTAAGATATAACTTTCTCAGTTGTGAAGATTTCTAATCGGGCTACAAATTTCTTCTAGGGGAACTTAGTCCTATCAGGGCAAATATTCCGTTTTGTGTAAAGAAGTCCAATATGTCTTGTTATTTCTGATTATCTTTTTACCTCATGTATTATTGCCTTAATTGGGGACGCAGAGAGTTCAGTTTTTTTCGAATAGTTGAAAGTCGTCTGTGAGGGTTTACTTCCGTACATAACTTGTCATCATTTCAGTCTCCACAACTTGTGCTAATCTAAGTGGTTGCCAGTTCCGAAATGAACGTTTTAATAAACATACATTTTCTTCAATCAGATGATTAAGTTCTGCTTTCTTTTTTCATTATTACTCCTTGGTAATAAAGAACATCTTCAAAAATGATTTTGTGAAAAGGTTGCGTGACCCAAAATACTCATAAGTTACGTGATTAAATATTTCTTCAGCTTTTTCCCTTCTTGGATAATAATCTTTTTTACACATTTCTAAAAAATATTTTCAACAATTTAGTGAGGTGGGTTTGTGAAGACCAGTTTCTTAACAAAAGAATATTTTATATGAGAAGAATTTAAAAAAGATAATTATTTGATTTCAGAAGTCTGCATTGTTGAACGAAACTTATTCAATATTATTCCGTTACTAATCAATAGCAAAACGGCAGAATTATCATTGGAAGCAGAAACAAATACTAGGATATATATAATGATGTGGCTGAAACACCCAAAATGCAACTTTACAAAAATAAGTAATCTTATTTTTGTTGAAAAATGCTAAATATTTCACTCGATTCATCTTTTTTTTTTGCCTATATAGTTCGATAGAATGCATCCGATGGATATAAATAAGCATTATATCATTAAAATTGTCTATCGAACCAAGGCTCTTATTAATGAGGTATACCAAGTGATTTCTTTTTACTTCCGAACTCGCATATTTGCTAATACTTTTAATTGATACAAAAAGGACCAACAAATAAAAAACATTTTGTGTTTATGCCATAGAGATATAAAGAGATAGAGAGCTTATTTCTTCACAGCAGAGAAACATCGTTCAGCTGTATTTTGTGTCAATATAAACAAAGTAATATATACTACGTCATCGTAAGCTGATCATAGAGATAGATTTTATCACTATGATCAGCTTACGATGACGTAGTACAAATACTTTGTTTATATTGGACACAAGAATACAAATGAAGGGAATAAGCTCTCTATATCTTTTATCTCTATGGTATATAATCTAGACTATAATATATACCACTTCAACCCTTGTTTAATCTTTATTTTCATACATTCTCATTTATACTCGATCTAATTCTTACTTTTCAAAGCACCTTTATTATAATAATTTTTATTTCATAATAGTTATATGGATTAATAGGAATCCTTTTGTTTAGTTGGTTTAATATGGAATTACATGTTTTATATTTATCTGCTATACTGTTTCTTTTATCCAACAAAGGTAAAATAAGAACAATCATATTTGCTTAATTTACATTATTTATTTAAAAGTAAACTAATTTTTCCGTAAAATAATTCAATATTCTATGCTCAGTAATGTCCTATCCGAATATTAGATCATATAAACACAATATTTGTACTTCAAAGGACAATGAAATGTGTAAACTAAATCAAAGCAATTACATACCAGCGTCCTCAAATCATCATTAAGCTTTTAAATGACTTTTTAATTATGCAAAAATTAGCAAGCATTTGATTTAGCCTATACGCAACTATTTTATATTTTTTTTATATAAATATTATTTTTCAAAAGTAAATGTATATTTTAAAACTCTTTTCTTCGTTATTGATTATTCATTAAATGTTTTATTTTATGTAAGTTTATTTTAACAAAGTTAAATAATATTTGTATGTAAATGGTAATTTAAAAAAACAAGATTAATACAACAATATGCAAATTCGAATATAGAATACGATTATACGTCGCTGTTTTTTGTGTCTTAAATTTATAAGAACCGAGATCCTGATGGGAGTCCTCAATTCATAGACCAAAATATATTTATTTAGCAAACGTAGATTAAAACCATTTAAATATGTGATTTTATGAGCATTTCCTAGTCTCTATTTATTGATACATCCCTTTTTTGGCTTATCCAGTCATATATAATTAAATAGAGAAAAATATTGATAGATTTTTTCATTTAATATATTTTCATCAATATTAGTCATTATTAATAAAATCTCGAGTTTGAAATATTGAGTTGTAAACTTTTGTAACATCTTTTAAAATATTTTTATAGTAAAAATGTACTCAATAAAACACTATGTAACAAAATTAAGGTCTTTGTGTGCCCCTGGGCTGAAATTTCTAAATTGAGTCCATTTTTTACGTAGATTCCAAAAAATGCCACTCAAAATATCGTATTGAGCAAATTAAGTAACTACTTTTAGGTGATTATTGAGGTTGCATTTATATTATTGTGATTGTTACAAAGAAAAAAAACAGGTTTGCCTTTTTATAGTTCCTTAAATAATTGATAACAAAATTGGAATGCTATTTTCCAAATCAAACGCTCTAAAAATAAAATTATATTCGACACTTGTAAATAATTATATGTAAATAATTTTTTCTTCGTAACAAATCATAATAATATTAATGCAACCTCAATAATCACCTAAAAGTAGTTACTTAATATGATCAATACTTCGTCCTACTAAATTGATCTTTTCTTACTTTCATGCCAGATATCGAAATATAAAAACTGTTCTGAAATGCATTGACATAAACCAAAAAAATATTACATAATAATTATAGTAAATAGACTCGAACAAAAATATATCACCGTTTAAATAGAACACTAAAATATGGTCAACTTTTGAAATATAAAGCCAATTTTTTTCCAATAGTTCGAAAGATATATAAATTATAAAACGGATTTGAAATGCTCAGATATAGTAGACAATAAATACTACTGACATTTGTGGTTATTCTTACTTTCCACAAAGATAACTGTGTTGAACTATTAGAAATGATGAAAATCCTGATTTTCAAAAGGCCATAAAGTCTAAACCTTTTTTCAGACGATATTTTGAGTGGCATTTTTGAATCTACGTAAAAAATGGGACTCAATTTAGAAATTTCAGCCCAGGGGCAAAATCATGTTACATAGTGTAATAAATCATCCATATTTGTAGAAACACTGGCCTTTTGTTTCCCTGCAATTTTCAATGTTGAACCGACTTCTATATCTAACATCATGTTAATTACATCAGTTTTTTATAATATATATATATATGTACATATATATACATATATAATATATTTTTTTAAATTAATTATTTATTGTTGTTTATATTTTCATTAATATTAGTCATTATTTAATAAAATCAATTTGAATTGATATATAACATATATACTATATATAATATATAATCAGAAACGACCGGGACGCCTTTTTTCGCTGGGACCCGGGCCAGGCCAAAACCGGACCGGGACCATAATATATATTTTCGTTTCTTCGACATTCTGAAGTGAAAAATTTCCAACAAAGGTGATGACGTTTTTTTTAGAAAACAATCTCCAAAAAAAAGTGATGACGGTTTTAAAAAGAATCTCCAAAAAATATGGCAATGTTTTTTTTTAGATAAGAATCTCCAAATTTTTTAATATTTCGATAATTCCTTTTCTAAAAAAATGTTCTCACCTTTTTTAAATTATTTTCGAAATATTTTTTTAATGACAAACGAAATTATATATATAGTACATATGCGCCAAAGGACAGTTGGCTAGTCCTATTACAACTTTATTTTATTTAATAATAAAAGTCGTGCCAACATTGTTAGTGGTTGCTGAATAGAAAGTATGGAAGTTTATTTTTTCATTTAGTCAGGACGCATAGCAAGTTTTCTACATCTGTAGGAGTTAATTTGACCAATGCTTCATAAGTATTTTTTCCCACACGAGTAGATAAATTAAATTACCGGCACGAGCATCAAAGTTTTTTACAAAATATGAGCATCAACAAAAAAAACCTTTTCACTCTTAGACCTCATTATTTCCACATGAAGACAGCATAAAAAAATAATAAAAATAACTTTTCTACGAAATAAAGATATTCTCCTCGCTTCGTTCTTTGTCATGCCTGGGTATAAAGGAATTTAAAGACAGCCATAATTACAAATGAGAGAGGGCTTTTGATTGTAAAGTATATACAGGGGACCAAATGACATTTAGAAAATAATAAGTCCTTTAAGAGTGAAATGACATTTCATAAATGTAATAATCTATCTATTATAAATATTAATAAAAAAAAATATTATACATACTTATATATATATATAAATATATATATATATCTATATATATATATATATATAATATATATATATATATATATATATATATATATATATATATTATATATATGGATAGATATATATATTATATATAATATATATAATATATATATATATATCTATATATATAAATATCGCATATGTAGTGTGTTTGATTGTATAGATAAAGTTGATTTTACGTTAGTTGGATACATTACGTTGCTTTTAAAATAAAAGAAGAATGAGCTAAATTTTACTTAGATATATAAAAACATTGAGAGCTTATGCAGATAAATAAGAGGGTTTTGTCAACTGTTGAGACAGAGGTCCAAAACATATATACCATATCTGAACATTTTGAATAAATCAATCGGAAACGACCATTAATAAGCATTTCATGCATGAAGTAGCACAGTATTGGTCATATAGGTCATCTTTGAGGACTTTGCTGCACACATATGTGACTTACTTAAGGGGTCCATCAGTCTTACGGATGATAGTAGGAAGTTAATCAATAAATCCATGGAATTCAACATGAGTGAATGGTTCAAAATGCACGATGAGACAAATAATATATCTCAAAACTGCAGATTTCATGATAAATTATATACATATGTTGAAGTTATTGTCACACTTGCCAGTTGTTTGACGTTACTCATATGTACAATTATTTCATTTAATTGGATTGTACATAATATTATCAAGGCAATAAAACATATTTCAGAATAAAAATGACCCATGTGGGGAAAACACACAATAAATTTTACATGTATTTTTGTTATATAAAAGAAAGGAAAAATGGAAATATTACTTTTCATTATTTAATACATACATATTTTAAAACAACTGTTTGTATATGTATACTAGATATGATGGTTTATGTAACAAGAGGAAGTAATAGAGACCCATGTACATATTTTTGTAAATATCATGTAGGGATAGACTGAATTTGACATAATACATTTAAGTACTTTCTGAATGTAGAAAAATCAATAGAAGATACATATATATTATTTTCATAATCGATTAAATAAGATATTTTCCCGAAACAAAATATAGTCCTTGAAAAACTCGAATGCTTCCGTGTATCGTATGCATATGCATAAGTAGCAAGTCATTTTTGAGAAAAGACGTAGAGACTCAGATTTTGGACTCGTTATGTCTGGTAAAATATATAATTGAATGAGGCTAAGTTAAAAAGAAATCCCTATATCAAAGGTTTCGAACATCTTAACATCTATACGCCTTATATAGGAAGAAAATCTACAAATACACAAGACATCAAGTATCTATAATCATTGCAATGGTCATTTTAATTTTTAAAAACATCAATTTATCATGGCAAAATCAATGGACTCAACATGCAGACTTAGTAAAAAAAAGGGGAAACGTCAACCCACTTGACGATTAACGATCATGGCTGCACAATGCAGAAAATTGCTGAATTGGCAGGAGTCGCATAAGAAAGAAAGCTGTCCTTCAATGGCCAACTGATAAAAATATACTACCCTTTATATAAATATAAATGATTTAATACTAAAGTTAATTTTTCTTAGGGTGGCATCAACCAGCTGATATCAGATTAAGTTCTGGTCTCGTGGGGCTTATTTAAAAGTATACAGATGCACACCTCAAAGCAATAGATAAATGATATGTCCTGACGCTAAAAAAAGATTGGATACACTAAATACCTACTTCTTCTTCATGCCAAAAGGCAATTCCTCACTGCTTTGAATAATTAATGGGTTTTGATTTATATTTTTTATTGTTGACAATAAAATTTGTAAGGGAACTAAGTTTAACCATTATGTATGTAATGGACATTTGTAGGCCTACCATAAGTATCATCTTATAGACTTATTCTTGACATATATGTATATATAATAAACTATTTCATGTGAAAAAAGTCAGTTATACACTATTTTTGTTTTCCACTTTCATTCAAATAATTTCCTCCCTTTTATAGATGATTGATTTACTTATACACATTAAAGAACAAGTATTATATAATGAAGATGACTTTTGATTATTTGTGAATTATATTACGTAAGTAATTTTCCTTCAATCAAGATAATTTATTAAAACACTGCTCGCAGCAATTCCTACTAAAAAATTGGTAAAATACACGAAATAATATTATTATTTCATTTGGTATCTTTCAAATAAATATATATGAAGATAGCTATCACAATGGTTAGAGGCATTTACATGTGTAAGAATGCGTAATAAAAGAAGCATACCTATTTGAAAAAAATATATTATCTTTGACGATTTTAGCTATTTATTAAAATAATATATATATACTATACATCAAAAGAAAACCCTCTAGACAAATATTTTTGTACTGAATAAAAGAGTACAGGTAAAGTATCGTCTATAAAACATATTTTATGTTTGACAATGAGCTATATTACATATTGATGTTCAATGCCAATGGTATATAACAAAACACATAGATAAATATTTGAAAGCAAAAAATATATCTCATCAGCAAGAGCTTTACTTATAGTTTTGTTTTGCTATGAGTTAATTAACTGATATAATTCGTTCCAATAATCGGCAAATTGCGCTTTTACTACCATATTTTTGTTTCAAATCAGTTTGTTTATTATGTAAATAAATAAAATGAAATATTTACATAAAACCCAAAGCCAATGAGTTATAAAAACATAAATAAACATTATAGTTTCAAATTTTTGCTGTGGGGTGGAATACAAACAATAAATATATATAATTATAAAATAAAACAAATTATCTCCAAAATCAATTACACACTTATAATTATTTTAAAACTCGGACCAAAAATGTTAAAATAAACATAGAAATATACAGAAGGCAATATATCTATATATAATAATTCACCAATATCTGTCCGTCGTCGTCTGTTTGTCCGCACGCTATCTCCTCCCACATTTATGGTCAGATTTGAACTTTGAAGGTACCTATGGAATCCTTGGGTCAAGGCGGACCTAATAAAACTATTTGCAAAGTGATGGGACCAGAAATGCAAAAAAAATTGTCTTTGGATACACCTTTTCAGATTTTCTCTATATTATTTAAGGTCTGTTTCACTCACAAACTAGCTCCAAAACCTACCCATACCCGAAGGGTGAACATATGGGCGCCTTAGGCGCCCAATATGTGAGTTATATTATTTCTTGAAATAATTTAATCAGTTTTTGATGTTGAAGGGAGACTTGGGAAATATTTAATGATTCTTCCGGCAGACGTCCACGTTGCACATTCTTCTAGCGCGGGATTTTCAAAGATAAAGGTGCATATCTTGCTGCTGCCCATAAAAATATGCTCCTCAGTTCTAAGGGATGCAGGGGTTCGTTCATATTTTTATGCATTTAAAAAATCATGACATTAACTTAACATAAGTACGATTCCTTGAAAAAGGGTTGCTAATGTTTTTTAAAGTAATAAATGGGATTCTATTTGATAATTCGTTATAAGATCATTTTAAAAATGAAATAACTGAACCAAATATTTTTATATTATGTGTTGTTCAGAATAAATAAGGAAACTATCAAATCAATGTATTACGTTTTTTTTGATTGCAATTTTTTAAACAAAGATGGCACATACATGGAGTATGGGACAACAACTTAATGTGTATCCGTCTTAATTGCTTAAATTTAAGTACACAATTCAGTGTATTTAAACTAAAATTAATAGAGTAAATATATGGATATAAATATTTACTATCTCATACTTTTTTCTTCTAAATATGTTTAACAGATGGATCTGCTGCTACTCTTTCATCTATAAAATAAGATTAATCAGAATCTTTTTTAGCTACACTTGTTCGTTGAGTTGCGCAGAATCCTACTTTCAATCATTTCACAGCATTTTTAAATTTTTATCATTCATAGACAATGATCGTTTTCAATGCTGATAGATTTTTATATCATAAGTCCTTTTGCCATTATCATAATTGCAATGTAATAGATGAAATTGACATACGTTTTAGCTCTAATTAATATTCTTAGTTACAAAAATCATAGTTTGTGTCAAGGAATCCAAGATTAAAGTCTGTGCGCTATTAAACGATTTAATAAATGTTTTGATACAAAAACTCGAAACAAATTAAAATTAATTATTAATGTAGTAATATCTTAATGAAATTCTTTCAACCACATAATTTTTGTTGTTGTAAAAATAGTTTATTGCAATCGTTAATGTTTCCTAGTCAAAGCCCACTTGGATTCCAACAGAACGAGCAATAAATAGTTTACTGTATTTATTCTTTTGTCCTTCAAACTTTAAAAAAGGATTTTTGTAACAGTATTTCGATATAAAATGAAAATTACATTTAAAAAACCTTATAAACAGCCATTAAACTCAAAGGTCCACAAAACGATTCGTGGACCTTTGCTTCAGAGTAGGTCAATACTTCCCATCAAGTTCCCTATCTCATTTAAAGATTTTACGTCGGATTCTGAGATATTCAAACTGATTTATTATTTCAAATATGGAGAAGCGTTTTAAAGTATGTATTGTGCCATTTTATGTTTGCTTAATTTTATTCTATGTTTTAATTTTGTCGTTCTTCTCCAAAGTATTAATTTAGACTACAATGTCTATTTACGTTTTTTACGCAGTTACTTTGGAGTTTTAGGAACTGAATATATATATATATATATATATATATATATATATATATATATATATAGATATATAAATATATATATATTATATATATAGACATTAAACTTATCATTTACGAGATATATCAACACATTCACAATCCAAAATTTTGCATCAGCCTTATACTTTTTAAAATATTTAACTTAAGTCATAAAATACTTTTTTATTATAACTTTGACTCAAAGCTAAGCTTTTTAGTGCATTTTACAGTCAGCAACTTGTGTTCTATATGAAATTGTTTGCAATTTCAAAGTCATCATCGTCCTACTTACTTCTAATATAATATATATCTGCATCAGGCTGCATTAAACAAAGGTCGAATGTTTATCATGAGAGGACATTTTTGACATAATGTAATCCTTTTCTTAATCAAATATTTGCTTGAGCTAAAGAAAAGTCACGAGTCACCAATAAATATTTACATAAATGAAACACAGTTTTACATGTAGTTTTTTCTTTTTTTTCATTGTCAAGTAGTTGCTATAAAACAAAACATAAATAAACATTCTCGGAAATAAATAGACTTAATTACTTCCTACTTTCAAGCCTAAAAGCTAAGCATTGTGTGTGGTGTATTCATATAGGTATGTAATTGAAAATAAATGAAACTAGAGGCATACCTATATACATTCAGAGAGTGCAAACCTCCGCCGTCACGGGGTCCTTATGAGCTTTCCGAGGCGGATTTTTCACGACTGGGGCGGCGTAGAAGGACGGGGTGAGGTTCCCCTCGACGGAAATTCCAAGAGGAAGACGCTCCCGGCACCCGATTTCACAGCACAGCAACATCTATTGGCAGAGTAGGCTAACTTGAAATATTATTCGTATTTAGTTCATTTTGCATCTAATTCTGCACTCAGAGATGCCAAATTTATCACTTGTTCCTTTTTAGCATTTTCAACAACTCCACAAAGTTTCATCCGAATCTGTTCCGTACTTTTGAGTTATCCTGCTGACAAACAAACCAACCAACCAACGCCAGTGAAAACAATACCTCCTTCGGCGGAGGTAATAATACGGATCAACGTAATTATACGCTAGAACTCTTATAAAATAAAACGAAACAAGAGTTTTGAGCCGTTCATGTTTTATAAAAATAAATGACTTAATTGTTGAACTTGTAACGTTAACTACAAGAGTAGATGTATCGTTGTATATATCCACTCATGCTGAAAACTATAAAAAAGTAATCTTTTAAAAATCCATCGAAATTCGCAGAAATATTGTAAATGTTATTTTTTCAGTAATCATCTTTAGTAGTGATACTATGGAAATAATAATTTGGGTCAACTTCTCGTTTGCGTTTGCAAAAATATTAAATGATGGTCCAAATGTGCATAGGATGGTGCGTGTTTATTGAACATCATTTTGTCCAGTACTCAAAGGGGGGCACCTCAGAATTTTTTGGTGGATAGGATCCTTTGGACCCCCTATTTAATACTATTGATATTATTATTTACAAAAGGATTATTACCTCCGCCGAAGGAGGTATGTTTTCAGTGGCGTTGGTTTGTTAGTTTGTTGTTGGTTTGTTTGTCAGCAGGATAACTCAAAAAGTACGGAACGGATTCGGATGAAACTTTGTGGAGTTGTGGAAATGCCAAAAGAAACAAGTGATTAAATTTTGGCATCTCTGAGTGCTTATTTAAGATGCAAAATGAGCTAAATACTAAAAATATTAATAATGAAATGGGGTCTCTATTCAGGGAGTAGGAAAGAACAAACGCTTAAAAAATATTCATTGACGTAATATTGTAGATGATCAGCTTATGACTACGTCACTGGGTGCTTAAATTTCTTTCTCTTCCCGTCTTCCTCTTAATATTAATATTAAATAAAATATAACGCTAATATTAAGATCATGATGGAGAAAAGAAGGAGTTTAAACATCCAGTGACGTATTTCGAATTGACGAATATCTAGTATGACGTCAATGAATGCTTTTAGGATGGCTCTCTCCTCACTCATTATTCACAAACACACCTACTTATGTAGACATTATTATGGGATTGTAATTACGTTAAGTGATTCATTTGGTGGAGATCGGCGAGGTTTACACTCTTTGAGTGTATACATGCCTCTAGTTAAATTGATACTCATTTATGAAGGCACAAAAAAGGAACATTCATTATTTTTTTATTACGTTTCAAGATTCAATTTAGAAAGCTTTTTGTTTTGTATAGAAAACTGAATGTTCTTGTTTGGTGTGATGGAAATGAAGAAATCTGCAAGTGGAAAGAGTGATTAATTCAGCCACTCTCAATCCAAAAGCATCCTCAAATCATAATACATTGTTTCTTCATGAGGATGGAATGTTAATAAATGGTGATTATCTAATTTATGAAGTCTTTTTTACCGAGTTTTAATAAATATATATGACCAAGAATGTGAAAATAATATATTACTCAGAGATTCTCACTTCATAAATGTGATATGTGAAATCCGAGGACGATTTGATGTGTATTTGACAATTCTATTATGGTATCAAGGTGACTATTCTGAGCCCAATACTCTGTTGGAGAAGGATGAGGACCCCCAACCAGTCATATTTGGTACATTTAAACCTTCAAATAGTTCATGGTTGGTGGAACCTGAAGGTTAACTGATGATGGGCTTAGGCTCTCAATAAACTATAATGATGAATCCAATACACATAATCTCTGGTCAAACATTCTAACTGTATAATATATATAAAATACATTTGAGAACTGATGAAAAGTTATGTTAGTGTCGATTTAAAGCTAAAGTATAAATGCTAAGTTAGTTCTAATCTAACTTTTGGAAGAAAATAACTCTTTTATGAAGCCTAAATTATTACAGAAATTATTGGAATTGGAAAATGAATAGATTATAGATATTAAACAAAAACCGTTGAGGTACCAACCAACAAATTACGATTTAAATCATTGTGATACAGAGTACACATTAAATATTAATTGTCTATTCAAAAGTTACAATTTAAAATATGCTTTAAAAAAAGTTGAGGACAAACAACTCATAATAATAAAATATAAGTACGTTACAAAACACATAAGAACATTAAAGCTCAAAATAATTACATGAATGTTTGCTTGTAAGAACGACATAATTAGCAAGAATATAAACAAAAAGTTCATTTCTCATTCGCTATTTGTATCCCTGATTACAGGAATTACAGGAACATTGCGTTTCTTAGATCCAAATAAATTTTTTGATATTTCAAGCCACCGACCTGTATTATAATTGGATAACTATATTGCATTCATGGAAAAATTTTTGCTAAAGGATTATGCTGAGTCGCCATGCAAATATTTAATTCATCAATTTATTATTGTCGTGATAATCCACGCTGAAAGTTGGAAAAATGCTTACACGATAGTTCCATTAAAAAAACTCTTTCACTCAATCAAATGAGCTCTTTGAGTACTAAGACACATAAAAGGTGAGAGCGGAGAAACTGGATTTTTAGGGACATGTTTCAGCCCTGTTTGTCAAAAGATGATAGCGAGTTATCTCTATGAGTACTTATCTGGATAATTGTTTCCGAGAAAACCAGCAACTACGACCTTGAAGGCCCCCATGCTACCTTCTCTTCTACTACAAGTAGGCTCTGAGACTCATCATCTCCTATAACAGGGGTCGGGAACCTATGGCTCGCGAGCCATATATGGCTCTTTTGGTGACTGCATCTGGCTCTCGGACAAATCTGAAATTTGTTTACAGTTGGTCGTTTTTTTTTAAATTAGGCTGATGTTAAAGAAATAGAAAAATAGACTTACTGAAATCTAAATGTTAAAATTTTAAATAAGCTTTCGAAATATTAAAAGTGATTTACGTATTCCATTCCGTCTGTTTTTTCCCCTCACGCTGAAGTTCGCAGGTGCGTCACATCAGCCAATCATAGCTGTCCTTTGTACACAAGACATTTTTTATTATCGATTTTTATTGGGTGATAAGTTGACTACGGCGACGTGGGTAGTAAAATTACATCCGCTTTATTTAAAATTCCAGCTAGCTAACAGTTGTGTGCACAACGAAGAAGATGGCTAAGAGAAAGAAAGATGACGATTACCGAACATTTCAAAATGAGTGGACTGAAGAATTTGCATTTGTGGAGAGAGGATCAGCTTTGTGTCTTATATGCAATGA
The DNA here is from genome assembly GCA_013387185.1 of Caligus rogercresseyi. Taxonomy (NCBI): domain Eukaryota; kingdom Metazoa; phylum Arthropoda; class Copepoda; order Siphonostomatoida; family Caligidae; genus Caligus; species Caligus rogercresseyi. The sequence goes on along the minus strand of CP045904.1, from coordinate 7,861,588 downwards.
CAAAATAGCTTCGATGAAACGTTCAAATATCAAGCGCCACTTTGAGACACGGCATGCTACATTTGCAACGAAATATCCAGCGGGGGACAGCAGAAAGAAGGCATGCGACGAGCTTCAAAGGAAAGCCCAAGCTAGTCAGCAGCAACTCCGTGTATGGGCCAGACAAGGTGACTTCAATTCAGCTAGTTTTGCTGGCGCATTAGCCATTGTGAAGAACGGAAAGCCATTTACTGATGGCGAGTTTGCCAAAAGTCTAATGCTGGATGTGGCCAATGAACTTTTTGACGACTTCACTGACAAAGAAAAGATCATGAAGCGAATAAAAGACATGCCCCTGTCAGCAAGAACCGTACACGATCGCGCCATTATGATGACAAATCAAGTGGAGGAAACACAAGTGAGGGACATTAATACAGCGGTCTACTTCTCGCTCGCCCTGGATGAGTCAACCGACGTAAGTCATGTCTCCCAGTTCAGTGTAATTGCAAGATATGTTGCCGGTGACACACTGCGTGAAGAAAGTCTTGCCGTTTTGCCAATGAAGGGAACAACGAGAGGGGAAGATTTATTCAAGGCGTTTATGGAGTTTGCCCAGCAGAAAAATCTACCCATGGATAAACTAATTTCTCTGTGTACTGATGGTGCTCCATGTATGGTGGGGAAAAACAGGGGATTTGTGGCCCTTCTTCGTCAACATGAAAACAGACCTATCCTCAGTCTTCATTGCATTCTTCACCAGGAAGCACTGTGTGCGCAAATGTGTGGCGAGCAACTTGGTGAGGTGATGTCGCTGGTCATCCGAGTGGTCAACTTCATTGTTGCCAGAGCGTTGCACGATCGCCAGTTTAAAGCACTGCTCGACGAAGTTGGAAATGCCTACCCTGGCCTGCTCCTGCATAGCAATGTCCGCTGGTTGTCAAGAGGGAAGGTGCTCAGCCGTTTCGCGGCTTGCCTGAACGAAATCAGGACTTTTCTGGACATGAAAGGTGTCGAGCATCCCGAGCTAAAAAACACCGAGTGGCTTCTGAAGTTTTACTACCTTGTGGACATGACTGCACACCTAAACCAACTCAATGTGAAAATGCAAGGCATTGGAAATACCGTCGCAACCCTTCAGCAAGCTGTGTTTGCATTCGAGAACAAGCTGGAGCTCTTCATTACTGATATTGAAACGGGCCGTTTACTGCACTTCGAAAAACTGAGGGAATTCAAAGATACCTGCACAGCAAGTGACCCCTCTCAACATGTTGATACTCAGCAGCTAGCCAACACGACATCAGATCTGTTGCAGTCGTTCAAAGCACGTTTTGGAGATTTTCGTCAGCACACCCTTCTCTTTCGATTCATCACTCATCCCCACGAGTGCGCACTGGATGCAGCGGAGCTCAGTTACATCCCTGGAGTGTCTGTCGGAGAATTTGAGCTTGAAGTTGCTGATCTGAAGGCCTCCGACATGTGGGTGAATAAGTTTAAGTCACTGAATGAAGAGTTGGAGAAACTTGCACGGCAGCAAGTAGAGCTGGCCAGCCAACACAAGTGGACAGAAATTTTAAAAAAACTTCCACACGCAGACGACCTGATCGTGAAAACGTGGAACGCGCTGCCAGTCACATACAGCACACTGCAGCGAGTGAGCGTGGCTGTATTGACCATGTTTGGATCTACGTATGCATGTGAGCAGTCATTTTCCCACCTCAAACACATCAAGACCAATCTAAGGTCACGTCTAACTGACGAAAGCCTCAACGCCTGCATGAAGCTGAACCTCACCGCGTACCAGCCCGACTACAAAGCCATCAGTAAAACGATGCAGTCCCAGAAGTCTCATTAATGGTGAGCAGTTTCTTTCTTTTCTTTTTTTAACTTCTTGGCTTCAATGTAAAAAAAAACGAATTAAAAATAATAGTACATTCTTACAGTCTAAAATTGAGTCTTTAAAAAATACATACATTTATTTGTATTCATTTTAATGGTATGGCTCTCACGGAATTTTTTTTTTTTAATGGGCATTTATGGCTCAGTCAGCCAAAAAGGTTCCCGACCCCTGTCCTATAAGCTCGGAATCGATGACACGCCATCAAACACGCCTTTCTTAATCCTCTCTTCGCTCAGCCTTGCAAAACTTCTTTTTAAATGGTACAAGAAGGCAGGTTTATAATATATTTTTTTCGTCATACAAGGGACTAAGATGTCTGCGTTCTCGAGTGAACTTTCTTCCTCCTTTTATTCGGTCCATTGTGCACACAATTATTAGTTTGCTCGGTGTTGGGGTTTCACACGTTTCAATATGTCATTGAAGGGTGCATTAAGATGTTACAATTAGTCAGCTTTGGATTTCAAATTAAGTATTCTTGTGTTATATAGTTCCAGATTTAACAATAGTGGACATATTAGGGCTTCAAACCCAAAGACTAT
>CP045904.1:7847866-7859073 GCA_013387185.1 Caligus rogercresseyi | reverse complement strand
TCTTCTTAAGAAGTAAAGCGCTGCTCAACAAGTGCGTGTCCCAATCGAGCAAAACAAGTAGTAATCGGATGGGGCAAGGTCCGGTGAGTAAGCCACGTGCTGAAGAATCTCCCAACGGAACGACTCTATCGTCCTGGACCTGTTTTGCTTTGTGTGCTGGTGATTTGTCATGCAGCAAAATCACCTTGTGCTGTCTTTCGGTGGTATTCTGGTCGTTTATCACGTAAAACTCGATCCAAACGGTCATTTGTTGTTGGTAGCGGTGAGTATTGACAGTTTCCCCACAGTTTCAGCAGCTCGTAGGCTTGCAAGTCAGCGTCTTCAAACTTTTTCGGTGGTCTTCCACGTTCTTCGCTCCTCACGTCAAAATCACCACTTGAACCGTTGAACCACTCGAAACACTGTGTTTTACCGAGAGCATGCTCACCAATTGCCTCCAGAAGCATGCGATACGATTCGGTCTGCGGTTTTTTCAGATGAAAAAAAATCGTAGGGCTGTCCGCAAATCGTAATTTGTTGGCACAAAACTCGACATGTTTATCTCATAATTACCCGCCGAAGGAGGTATTGTTTTCACTGGTGTTGGTTTGTTGGATTTGTCAGCAGGATAACTCAAAAAGTACTGAACGGATTCGGATGAAATATTGTGGAGTTGTTGCAAATGCCAAAAGGAACAAGTGATTCAATTTTGGCATCACTGAGTGCTTCTTTTAGAATAGATGCAAAATGAGCTAAATTACTACTAAATATTTCAAGTTAGCCTACTCTGTCAATAGATGTCGCCTAGTGCTGTGAAATCGGGTGCTGGAGCGTCTTCTCTCTCAAAATTTCCGTCGAGGGGAACCCTCCCCCGTCCCTCTACGCCTCCCCAGTCGTGAAAAAAAAATTCGCCTCGGAAGGCTCATAAGGACCCGTGACGGCGGAGGTTGCACTCTCTGATTGTATATTAGACCTTCCCAAAAAAAACCACTTTTTTAGTTCTTTACATATACCAGCGATTCTGGTTCATTTTTTGATGCTGAAAACGAGTATCATAATAAAAAAATTATAGCATTTTTCGATGGGATTCGATGGGGGAAAATTTACTATCATTAGTCGTTTTAAAAACGTAATAAAAAGATAACTTAAAACATCACTTGAGTACCCTCTTTTTCTTTTTCCTTCCTGAAAATAAACGAACCCTAGTAGGAGCTGTTATTTAAAAAAAAATGGTTGGTGCGTCAGCACTTATGTTCATTTATTTGGCACTAAATATTATTTGACGAAAAATTTTCAAAAAATAACAAAGTCATCAATTGATCATAGTTAAGTCTTGTAATTAGTTTTTTTTTTCAAAATAAGTAATAACCAAAAAGTTTTGCTTCATAACGAAAACCTTTGACACCAGTGACGTCCGATTCTAAAAATGCTAGAATTTTTTATTTAGGTACCGTTTCAGCATTAATAAATGAACCAGAATCGCTGGGTATGTCTGTAAAAGAACTAAAAAAGCTGGTTTTTTGGAGGTCTAGTATATATGCCTCTAGTTAACTAATGCTACTGAATGAAACTCGTGTTATTTTGAGTTAGTAAACTTTGTTCGGATATCAAAACAATAACAGGACACCGATGACGTGATGGGTTGGTAACTGCATCGATTTTAGCGCACCTATGGGCAAATTCCGGTTTCATACTTACACACCTGTATAATAAATATTTTATTCTTCTCCTACCAAATGCAGAATATAAACCACATTGAAAAAGGTCACCTTTCATACAAGTCTCAGATTTAGTTAATAAATATAATATAATATCATATAAAATCCAATACGGTGCGTTACAGATTGGTCCACGGACCGGGGATTTGGGAACCCGCCCTTAGCTACATATTTATATATACAAATATTTTCATTGGCAACCCCCATCTCTTTCTCTCTATTTCTCTTATATAAATAACCTTTTTTCTAAAAATCATTATTTATTTCCATCCAGTTATTTCTTTCTTGACTCTCTATTTTATCAAGGGGGGATGCCTATGAAGAAAGGGTTAAAAAGAAATATCATAAATTTTCTTATGCTGGAGGCTAAAATAATATAAAAATAGAGAAATTTTTTTTTGAAAGGATTTTATTATATTTTGTAGACATGAAAATGTATCACCTATTTTTCGAATAATTTAAAATGGAAAAATAAAGATTAATATATATAAATATATATATATATATGTTACTGTTTATTGGACAGTTGTGCTCAGGAATAATTGTAGTCGCAACATAGAGCAGTATTAACGCTAGAAATGCATAATATTTTATATATATATATATATATATATATATAGTTATATGTATATATATATATATATATATATATATATAGATATATATATATATATCCTATATATATACGTATCTATATATATATATATATATATATATATTTAATATATATATATATATATATATATATATATATATATATATACTTATATATATATGTACTGTTTATTGGACAGTTGTGCTCAGAAATAATTTATTATCTAATATAATGGGTTTCAAATGTCGGGAGTTCTTGAAATGGGCTTACTCAAAAATAATCCTGATTTTCACGTATAATCATCTTAAGCGATGAGGCACATATTTTGCTCAATGGCTTTGTTATGAGTTATTGGTCCAGCAAAGCCCACTTGTGATTCATGAGGCGTCATTAGATTTAAAAAATACAGTTTGATGTGGATCCCATTGTGGCGGTTTCATAGATCGTAACTTTTTTTGTGGGACGATGACGTCATAGAAGACGGGATAGTTAATATACAGCAAATGCTACAATCGAATTAATTGAAGAGTGAGTTTGGTGAGGAATGAAACCAGTCAATTGACCGCCTTTCTCGTCCCATCTATAAGTTTTGTCGAAAGATAATCTTTATGATAGGCATTATAAATTTTATTTTTAACCTAATAAATCTCAAAAGTTCTTTATATCTACCTATAACGAGATATTGTATCAGAGAAATAGTATGCAATATGGTCTCGACACATTGTTATAACCCACAAGTTACACATTGACATTTGGTACAAAAGAATACCACGGTCGTTAAAGTTATTGCTTAATCAAACAAAAAAGTATTCATCATACAAAAGCCGACCCAAATGTAAATTCTCAATTCGTAATACGTCTTTGAAGCCAGAAAAAAGGGATTGTGGGACGAGATTCTTATTAATTCAAAAAAAAATGTTACGCCTTTTTATTTTACTTTGTACATTAAAATAAATATTTCAACATTATATCGTCTCATATATTCATTTCAAAGTTTTTACGCATTCAATTTTAAATACAGTGCATTTGCTTTTGTAAAATATATTCAACCTTCAAAAATTAAAATATTTTCAAATATTTATTACGGTAGTTAATCTTTTTTTTAAAACACACACAACCTGAGCGTTTCTCTCTGTTTTTGCAATATATTTTTAATTATCCGATTTTAATGGTTTTTATTATACAAAGTAGTCCACAGGGATGTCCACTAGGGGGTATTATAGAAACCTAATATTAAGATATCCAAATTTATCCCCCCGCGAAAGTTGTGTCATAAGAAACTAAATGATCGTAGAAAAAATGGATTTGGTTTGACCCCCCCCTACCCCCCCCCCCAATTGCGTTCAAAGGTTTCGTTATGAAGCAAAACTTTTTGGTTATTACTTATTTTGAAAAAAATAAGTTTTACAAAGTTTAGCTATGATCAATTTATGACTTTGTTATTTTTTGCAAATTTTCATCAATAATATTTAGTGCCAATAAATGAAAAAAGTGCTGACGCACCAACCATTTTTTAAATAACGGCTCCTACTAGAGTTCTTTTATAGTTTCAAGAAGAAAAAAGAAAAAAAAGGGTACTCATGTTGATGTTTTTAAGTTATTTTTTAAATACGTTTGCTTAGAGGATTTAACTTGGTTTGAAAACCATATAGGAGCGTAAAAATTTAGTAAAATTTTTAAGTTTTGTGACACTCACATGGACTTTTTTGTGAAAATAGTATGTTTTGTGAAATATAGGTTCTTAAATTCTGTTGGCTTTGGTAAGACATTTTGCCTCATGTAATGCTCCTGGAGACCTGTAGCAAAAGCTTGAATTCGAAAAATTTCCTGTTTGTATTTCTAATGGAATTTCGTATATATATTTTTATCTGAGCTTAAGAATACAGTAAGCTTTGATTTAAGTATTTTACTTTCCTACAAGTATTTAAAACTTTTTATTGATTTTTGGTAAAGTCTGTATTAATTAATTTTCCTATGGTACCGAGTTCCTTTTTGTGCGCCATCTAAATGTTTAACCACTTCTTTAAAAGGTAACTCATTCATGTGTAGAAGACAAATAATCCACTGAAGTGGTCTTTTAAGACATAACTCGAGTCTTTTTATTACTCCTTACCATATTCTGACATTGGTGTTGCATCTGTAACACACAACAGTGACCAAAGTGTCAAGTCATTAATGTTCTTCGACTACTTTAAAGTAGTTATTTCACTTGATCTTCCGCTATGCCACTTTTTAGTAATACGTGATCAATGTATTCATGGTGGAGTTCTAAAAATATTTTTTCGTCATTATATTATTATCTGCAAAAGTTTATGGATATAATCAACGTCATAGATTTATATTCTCAACCATGTGAGGGAGTTACTGTATGAAAATTAAGATGTTAAAAGCAAACGTATTAAAAAAATTACTTAAAACCATCAACATGAGTACCCACTTTTTCTTTTTCTTTCTTGAAACTATAAAAGTACCCTAATAGGAGTCGTTATTTAAAAAATGGTTGGTGCGTCAGCACTTTTTTTCATTTATTGGCACTAAATATTATTTGACGAAAATTTGCAAAAAATAACAAAGTCATAAATTGATCATAACTAAATTTTGTAAAACTTTTTTTTTCAAAATAAGTACTAACAAAAAAGTTTTGCTTCATACGAAACTTTTGAACGCAATTTGGGGGGTCAAACCAAAATTCATTTTTCTACGATCATTTAGTTTCTTATGACGCAAACTTTTGCGGGGGGATAAATTTTGATATCTAATATTAGGTTTCTATATACCCCCTAATGTCCACGTTATATATTACGCCGAAATTACTTATATTGGGAACATATATAAATAATTCCTTATGTATTATTCTCATTATATTAATGAAGTGCAATGTAGCCTTTTCTCAAATTAAAAGGACAAGAGGCATACAAATATAAGGTATTCTGCAAGTGATTTATTGGCGCAAAAACTAAATTTGCTTGATTAATGCTTATAATTATAACGATCTTCATATTCACACGGCTACATTTCCATCGAATCTAGTAGTTAAAAACAAACTAAGTTCTAAGTTCAAAAATACTTAATAAGCAAAGGTTTGTATGGCTTGTATCAAAGCTGCGACTACCAAATACCGTACCGATTGACAATCTGTACGGTATATTTGAAGGTATGACTTGTGTGTCATTCACTAAAGACATAAAGAAATAGAGAGCTTATTCCCTTCAATAACAGAGAAACATCGTTCAACTGTCGCTTTGCCCAAGCGCTCCCTGTGTGAAGAACTTGAACTACGAAACATAAACAAACAACTAAACTTATAGTATGATAGAGAAGATACATAAATAGACATTCAATTAGCACATGCTATGCATTGAATACTGGAGTACCTAAAAAGTGCATTTGATATCGGACAATAATAGACAGTAAATAAAAAAATCTATTGCCTTCCATTTTCTACAAAATCCAAGTAAATAAATAATTTATATAAGATTAGTATGTATTAAATTTCAATAATCTCTAATAAATCATAACCAATTATTACTTAATTGTCCTTTGTTTATAAAATGTCCGATATTAAATGCATATGAAGAAGTCACAGAGCAGATAACATACATAAATTTCTCTCTCTTTCTTATCTACCGTACCGATATATCGAGCGATACTGTGGATATATAATAAATCTACGAATACCAATATTGATCGGGAGAAGGTATATACCAAATATCGAACCGGCGGTAGATTTTTCTACGAATCCCAGCTCTGGGTGGTAACATTTTTATTTAAAGAAGTAGCCGGCAACGAAAAGTTTGTTGTTCCTTGGAAGATAATATGGATCTTGGACATTTTAGCAAGATGGATCTCCATTTATGTGTCTACAAACCAGTCAGAAACATAGAGGTATGTAAAAACATGGAGAGCTTTCAATAAAAGAGTAATATTTTGAGAATCGGTCTGCTGTCACTGGAGACCCATTACAAATCCATCAATAATACTTAAAAATGGAAAGGTTGTGTGGATTGTCGTTTCTGTGATTGATTCCGTGTTTTTACCCAGAGATAGTCTAAAAATACTTTTTGAACCTCCTTCCTCGACCGTCAGACAAACTCACCCATTTGTCTGAATAAGCTCTCTATGATTGTTATCTCAAAGGATATAAAGGCTTACTTATTGAGTATACTTACTTATAGTTGATAATATCGTATTAAATCTCATCAATACTTAATTTTAATTTTTTGCCTATTTGGTTATATAGAAATGCATCTGTGAAATATGAATACGCCTTAAAGTTAATCAAATGAACCATGGTATTTCCATTGAGGTAGATTTTATTTTGGCCTTCCCCTTCGGGAGGTGGCCCTGGGACACTTATTACAGATGTTAGCCAATGGAGGTTGTGTTGTCATTTATTAATGAAAGCCCATATTAGAGTGAGCAGGCTAGTAACTACAGGCAACAAAAATTGTTATTATGATAACTACTGAGATTACTACAAAATCGTCAGTCGATCCGAAGGATCCGAAATGTTGGATATCCTTTTCCTCTCTATTGTCAGATTCTCTTCCTGTCTTCTGTCTCTTTTTTCCCTCTCTCTTTGTCCATCTCTCTGTATGTCTGTGTGTCGGCCTGGTCCAGAGTTGAGCATACCTTTAAGCACTGAGGATCCCTCGATCTTTTTATTATTTAAGAAACACTTTTCAATATAAAAAATCCTCAGTCATTTATACAGAATTTTGATTTAGGTCAACAAGTGTGATTAAGGCAATAAACACACAATACACTTGTTTGCAAATAACGAGGCTCTGAGTTGCAAAGTATGTATATAATTAAAGGAATATTGAATGAACAAATATTGAGAAAATATAATAATAATATTCGATCAGGTAAGGAAATACCTGAGGAAATAATCGATAATTTATTCATTGGAGGAAAAAGATCAAAGAAAAGCTCATTTGAATAAGCTAAATATACTTATATGTATGGGATGGTCAATATATTGAGCTTCAACGAATAAAAGGCGTGTTTGCTAAATTAAAGTTTAATTAGAAGGGTAACATCTTTTAAAGATATATAAAGTTAGCATCATTGGCCTTATGGGTACGAATATGTATGGTAGCAAATGTGAGGAGGAGCAGTTTTATTTGATATTCCAAAAACACCGCACTAACTCTACTTTGTAGAAAATTCTTTTTCAAGAGAAAGGCTCTAATTGAGTTGAAACTTTCGAGGAAGGCCCCCCCCCCCCCCTTGACTAGGACAGATTTGAGATCCATATTTGTCGCGACTCGATTTATGGATTTTGAATCGAAGGTTCTTGGACACTTGGAGCCGGACTCTTGAACTATGTGATTGATTTGGTGGCCTACAAGTACTTAGGTTGTTAATTATAAATATGTATATAATTTTGTGTATTGTATTGATCAGCGTCCCCTTAGTACTTATTGTATTCCTGTTGATCTTTTGTCTTATATTTGTAGTGTTAATGTATAATTTACACGTGTATTTGTTCTTCCTTTTTGATTATCATTATTTGTTGTATATAGTTCACTTTAGAACGCCTTAGAATATAGAAGGGGGACTGATGTCTCCCAAAAATATATAGATACAGTCCACTTTTATAGAGGCCCGTCCCTGCCTTTAAAGGGAAGGAGTTCATTGGGAACTATACATAGGTCACGTCAATACGTATTCTCTTTGCAAAATTTTTTTATAATTCCATGTAATTTTTATTTTTTTGTTTAATGTAGAGCTCAATCCTTGTTTAGAAGATTTTTATCTTTGAGGCAAAGTAATTTTAAAACTATAATGTTTGTTTTTGTATTTGTACACAATTCTACCCAAAAAAAAATTTCTTTTTACATTTCTACAACTTTTTTTTAAATTATGAAGACATAAACAAGTCATAAAAGGAAAACTGGCATATCCAAGTAAAAAATTTATTTTGATAATAGTTTATTTAGATTTTTACCGATATGGTTCGATAGAATTTCATCCGACAGGATATAAATAAGCATTATATCATTTAAATTAGTCTATCGAACTAGGATCTTATCAATGAGGTTGACCAAAAAGGACCCTGCACCCCCAACATTGACAGTATAACTCGCCAGAATTTCAAATGTTCAAACAAGAATATATAGTATATATATCTATATTGGAACAAAATATAGATTTACTTTCACTTAATCTATTTGTACATCACTTAAGCCAATCTGAAATGCACAAGTGATTTGTTTAAGATTCGAAATGGAGATCTCCTTACACAATACTTGAAATAACAATAATATAACCCATAACAACTAATTGACTATATTATTCAATCCTCTGATATATCCAAATTCATGGAGTAATTTTTATTTAATCAATAAGTGAATAAGTCTTTTAAACTTATATATAAAAATTATAGTAAATATCATTATCTTATAATGCCGTTATTTGAGCATCTGTCTGAAGCAGTCTTTTAATGCGTTACATACATTTTTTTCGGTTATAAAATTATTTATTATGTTATCTAAAAAAACGAGTACATAAAACACAACAACAGATAACAATAAAATGATTAAAAATATTGAGAGAGTTGGGTTTTTAGAAGAAAAAAACATAATTGAACATTAAAGCGTTGCTTCTCTTCCGATCCGCGTCCTGGTTGCTACAAAGCTAATCAGATACAAAGTAAGAGATTCTATGCATTGTTTTGTCCGCCTTTGTTGAAGTGTTGTTATCTATTGCGTTCCAATTAGTTAATTCTACTTTTTTGTTTTGCTGCTGGAACCAGAGGCCCCTTGTTCTATCAATTATTCATAGTTATCTACAAGCAGTGTTATGTAGACATAATTGCAAAACCTCAATTTGCTTTGACCTTCTTCAAGGTTCATGGACTTAGTATATACTTAGTATGTATATGCTTATTCAGAGTACTTTTGTGAGGAAAAGTTCTTCCTTAAAAAAAATAGGATTTTCTTCAAAAAATTATGTGGCCTTTTTATTGTGAGGGAAAACAAGGCTCTCGTAGTGATTTTTTGGGCTGGAAGGAGAAGGGAAATGATGTAATTAAGGGGTGTCCATTAATTTTATCCGCATAAAGCCCGCCAGATCAGGTCCACAAAGTAAAAGAAAATAGCGCAGAAATGCTTCTCAACAAAAAAGCTTCACGACAAAATACTCGCGAGAAATAGAAAAACGAGGTAATTGCTTCAATACAGAAAAAGTAGAACGAGGAAATTGACTAACTTGAAAAAGCAAGTGAGTTAAATACTCACAAAAAAAAAAACGGCTATAAAAGGTCCACGACGAATTACGCGTGATGAAATACAGTAAACCGATAAAATGTTGAGAGAATGAATACCCATGAAAAATATATTATGATCTAAAAATATTTTTGATACATTTGTAGTTGTTGTATGAAGATATTGATATAGGGTATGCCGAAAAAAACGGTGAAGTCCTTTTACATATTGTTTAAGGGAATGCTTGATTATCATGTGTTGTTTCTTTAGAGCCTTTTTATGTAATAAAAACTTAAGCCATTGAGATATAAATCTCCTTATTTAAGCAAAATATTATTTATCTCAAGCAACAATTCCACTAAAACAGATATGAATTTTAAAGAAACGGTCCTTCAAATTCTCTTAAATACCTCAAACTCATCAAGTCGACAATAAAACGCGACATCAACGTTTTATATTGAAAAAGAAATATTTTTTAATAAGTCATTTTATATATGGTTTTATCTTTAGACAGACATTTTGTATTATAATGATCATTAATGCTCTGTTTTAACGTAACTGTCATAAGATTCTGTTTTAATGTCCTACTTCTAGTGTATTTTTATTGTTTTACACTGTATAGATTTTAGCTTATAAAAAAACATCTCAACCAAAAAAAAAAGAAACGAGCTTCTTATATGGATTAAAGCGTGAAAGTAAAGTAGCGTATGCATAACATAAATTTTTCCCTTATTTCCCCAAAAGGAATGGGCCAAAAGTTTAGTTCTTCTTTAGTCCGTAAGGGCGCTTAGATGCTAGAGCTCTTTGAAAATAATAACAAGGGAACTTTTATTATTTATTTGGAGACGTTTTTTTATCTTCAAAGTGATATATTTCAAATCAAGTTTAATCCCTTAAAACCGGTTTTAAATAGCATTGGGACGTAATTTCATGGACAATGACATCTAACGTTAAAGAAAATATCCAAAATTTGGGCAATTTTTTTGTTTACTTTTTCCTTGCATTCGCTTAAATGCTTTAATATGGATATGATTACATTACATTTGTATCCCACTCATTAATGGTTTATATTTATGAACATTCAATTATAATTGCCGTTTTGTCATAAGATTGTAAGGATGGCCGTTTAGCATTTAGGGCTGTGCCGGTTGGATTTTTTCTTACCGCGGTCGGTAATCAACAAATTACCGCGTTTTGCGATATACCGCTATATTTATACCCCCCCCCCTCGCCCCCGCCCAACACAAAAACGGCGCAAGACAAGGGTTAAATAATATGCATTATTTATTTATCTTCAATCAAAACAAGTGCAAATTACTCATGGAACATTTAAAGTGAATATTTTTTCCTTCAACATTTCTTAATTTCAACATTCAACAACTAGAAGAACTTCAACCTCTATTGCACTGAAAATGTTAAAACATCACTACTATTATTTTATTTTATGGAAAATTGCGCTTCCCAACATCCTAAGGTCGGTTGCTCCATCTTTTGATCAAAGGTTGTTTGAAGTTTCGTTTTGAAAACGGTGAATAGGCCTACTGGTTATGACCGTGCCCCGCCACCAAACATATAACATCCCCACATATACAGGCCAATGTTTCAATTTTTTTTGCCGGTCATGACGGTGACGTGCTCAGACCCGCGGTAGGCGTCACGTACCGCGGTATAGCGGTAATGCGGTTACCGTCCCAGCCCTAGTTA
>CP045904.1:7830321-7847766 GCA_013387185.1 Caligus rogercresseyi | reverse complement strand
ATATATATATTGTAAGCGTCAAAATATCGTTTATCTTATGTATTAGTACAAAATTATTTTTTTGTTAACTTTTTTTTAATTGTATTACCTAATATATTTTATCGTAACAATTAGTGAAAAGTGTATTCAAATATGTACTACTGAAATATATTACAATACAGAGACACAAACCCATGTTCTAATAATTAGTTATTTTTAGAAACAGAATTATTTATCTTCTTCAGTGGTTCCAAAGAAGTCGCTTTGTTTGATCATCTTTTTCTTTATAATTTTTTAATACACCATTATTTTGACACTTTGATGGCTTGCCATTAGCTTCATAGGGGGAAGCTCTGAAAGATACAATTAAGTTTAAAATGTATACACTCCAAATGTGATTTCACTCCTTTCTGACGATAATGCTTTGTAACCTTTGAAGTTGCTACGTGCAAACAAAAAGTGCTTTTTAGAAAATTAAATTAACAAATTTTCAATGCATGTTTTCAGTACCGATTATATTTGAACATAATGTTTTTTTTACATATATCCTGAGAAGGAACTTTGAGGAACCGTCGAGTAATACACACCCCTCTAGCGGTTACATTTTGAACTACATTTTTTTAGAGACTGTTTCGTTTACGCTTGAGGAAAATTGGGAAATACTGAAGACTTCATTCCAAAAAGGAGGGTCATCAAATTGGAGGAAAATTACGCGTGAAATAAAGCGCCTTATAGCCAATTTGTTCGTAAATTAGTGAAACGTGTGCGAAGTACTGGCTCGTTATTGAATAAAACAACACCTTCTCGTGTTCGTCCAGTACATTCAATCCAAAACATTGCTTCTCTTTACAAAAATTTTTTTATAGCTAATTGGAAAAAAAAAAAAATGGACGGCATTTGGTTCCGACAGAAGTGTCACACTGCAACGATACAGTGTATCTTTTGTACATTGTTATCTAGAATATTGTCATAAGCCGGAACTTGCCATCACATAACTACGAATTGACTTCGTTGTACTATTTTTTTGCGGGTAGCCGTCAAGGATAAATGATATAGTAGCCTTCAGACACAATTGACGTAAGTGGAGTTCCCATTGGAACTATTAAAGCTCACGCAATCAAAAATGTTTTCAAAAATGTGTTCGACAAAATGTAAGGCGTTGGTGATCAACTGAATGAAATGGCGTTCCATCATTAACCGGAATGTTGAGGCATTCAAATAGTAAATGATATTGAAAAATATTCCTCCATTTTATTTATAGCGATATCAAAGGAATAATGAACAAGTATTTATCAAATTATATAAATAATCATGAGGTTGCGTTACCTATTATTGTGATTTACTACGAAGAAAAAAACATGTTTGCATTTTTATTTGCAAGTTCCTGCAATAATTTGAAAACAATATTGAATGCCAATTTTCAAATCACAGTAACTCTCCATTTTCAGATTTTTTGATAAGCCTGTAATGAATTACATTCAAATAAAAGGCAAATATGTATTTTCTTCTTCGTAACAAATCACAATAATGGGTAACGCAACCTCATGATTTATTTATATAATTTGATAAATACTAAATTGATCTTTTCTTTACTTTCATCCAAGATATCGAAATTATAAAAATATTCTGAAATGCATTGACATACACAAAAAATATATTACATATTGATATAGTCAATAGACTTGAAACAAAAAAAATATAGCCGCTTAAATAGACACTAAAAAATGATCAACTTTTTGAGATATAAAGCCTATTTTTTCGATAAGTACAAAGACATTTGAATTACTAAAACTGATTTGAAATGCACTGATATACTAAAAAAATAAATATTTATGACATTTGTTAGTATTCTTACTTTGTAGGAAAATAACTGGGCGTGAACCATTAGAAATTATGAAAATCACGGTTCAAAAAAGGCCAGAAAGGCCAAACCATTTTTCGTACGACATTTTTAGTGACATTTTTGGAATCTACGTAAAAGGGGACTCAAATTAGAAATTTCAGCCTGGGGGCAAACAAAGACCTTAATTTTGTTAAATAGTGCTATTTAAAATTTTGAATCTCTTTCATCTTGGGCCCCATAAGTCCATGAACTATTTCCTAATTTATTATATATTTGTTATGTTTATATATAAAGACTGATATTTACATTGAATCATAATTTCCTGTCGTAAAAAAACAAAAAAAAATATCGTATTTAAGAGCTAACTGATCCATTTGTATGACGATCAAACAAAGAACGAATTTGATTAGTTTTGTTAATAGAATACTTATCTGGAAAATATAATTATATTTGTAAATCATTTGGAATAAGGGAATTTTTTAAATATATAAACTCTAAGATGAAAAATTGGTGTGTAAAAGATACCGCAACATACTCTTTCTCTATATAGAAAATTTACAAGGAAGAATCGGAGTGATTTTCCCCGATAAAATACTAATTTATGATTTTTCATAATAAAGAGATATCAAAGTATAAATTCATGTTCATTTTAATTTAAATACATATATAACTTTTGATTTTGAAACATAAGGGATAAATGACCTAAGAATTTTGTACCTAATGTCTTCCTTTCCAAATTTTAGCTAACCTTTAAGAAGAAGAAAAGGTCTGACGGTGCAAAGTCTGGATGATTAGGTAATGTTTGATTAGCCCTCTTCTCTTCATTTGTGTGAATACCACTTGGCACAGCTTTAAAAACTTGCTTAGATATGACATAAAATATATATGTCACGCGTTATCTTAAATATCAAAACCGTTCAGGGATTAAATACGATCTGGAATAGACATTTATATTCAGTTTGTTTAATAATAGAGCAATAAAGTATGTCCATATTTTTTTATAAAAAAAAGTCCAGTCAAATATATATTCTTATATTTGTTGTCCATAGATTTAATTTGTCTGTACATTTTAACTGACACTCCGGTACTATTGGTTTCGACAATAATTGTTAAATGAAAAAAGCGTTTTCATTATCCAAAAAATGTCTAAAATGAAACAAACGGAAATGGAAATAAGAAAAGTACATAACTTTGTGTTATTTATACATTTTAGAATAAAAAATATAACCATTTGTAAAGCAACACTAGAAATGACTTTTGTTTTTAGAACAAAACGGTCTAAAAAAATTAGGAAATCTCGTCACAGATTTGCCATTATAAATATGTAGTATAAATTAACTATTCTCTATTAAGTTAGAAGATGTGTAAGAAATCAGTCTCCATATTTAATTTTTCACTATTTTCTTCTACTTGATTACATACGTCATCATAAAATATTATTTATAACATATATAATGTATACATACACACACACATATATATATATATACTATATATATATATATCGCCCTGGATATAAGTAAAAATCCATCTAATATCCTTTTAAATGTACTTCAAAGTAGCATCACTCAATGCATATTTAAAATCTATAATCCATTAAATCACCATGGCCTTGCATGCATTTCCATTAAAACAGAACGAAATACAAGCATATTTACTTGTAACTTTTATTCCTTTGACTTCATTCTCCCGTTTAAAAAATTTGATGAAAGTGCAATCAGGACTGATACCTATACCATTCATGACATCGATAGTCGGAACCTTTTCAGGGATGGAAGATTTTATTTTGCTCTGGCTAGGTCAGACATCGCTTACTAATGCCTTGGCATATGAAAATGGCGGCTCCGTTCTGTATAGCTGCCGTAAAGAGCGAGGAGATTTGTCAAGCCTTTATTAAGCTTCTGGTTCTCCCTGATAGCTGGACTCATCGCATTTTGAGTTCACTGCGTGGGATCAAAGACTGCAAACAATTTACAGCGCAATTTCAAATTTCTTCAGGCCTCACAAGATTTGATCGACCTTGCAAAGATTGTGGGCTTTTGTTCAATATAACTTTGCCTGCTTTTGTTGACTGTCAGGCGGTCAACATAGTAAAGAAATTTGTAGCCTTCAATATCAGGGGCCTAGAAAAAAATGTGCGGTCAGATATTGCAAAGCTACGGTACTGTTTGGTCTCGGCAAAGGTGATAAGTCAGCTAGGTCGAAAGCAATTAATAACTCCCTTCTAAACGCTAAAGGTCTCATCGCGAGGTGCATCACCAATAATGTTCCCATCAAAGCCTCTGATTTGAGATCCATCATGATCTCTGCTGCAGCAAGGTATACTGCTCTGGACTTAAGATTCCCTCACTTTTGGATTCCACATGGACGTTAGCGGCGAGGGAGGTGAAATTTTATCCTTCAACCTCACTCTGCCATAGGAAGACAATCAAGAGAATACTGAAATTTTACAAGAACTGATATTGATTAATTTTCGTGTAAATTACTATTATGATTTTTTTATATTTTTTTATTAGTCCAGAGTTTTAAAATACATACAAATAAAAAATATGCACTAAAACTGAGGTAAACGTTAAAAATGTAACATGGCTAAACGTATTAAAAAAATTTTTTTTGCACATTTAATTAGTAATAAGATATAAAAAAGGAGAATGATCATAAAACATAAAAAATTCGGGTAAATCAAGAACATTCGTAGATATTAACTATTTAAAAAATACAACTTTAAGAGATGTCTTGGGTTTATATTTAGTGTTCGCTTTTGCCTCCGTCGTTATTCAGCTCCTCCAGGAGGGAAAGCTTCCGGTCTAAAAGACCTTCAATCCCACATGGGAGTTTTGAAGAGCTAGTTCTCGCTGCATAAATAATTCGCTGGATGCAACATATTAGCTCCTCTATTTTCCAGTGATTGAGACGCTCGGGAGTGGAGAAGATGAGCCAATCTGCTCGAGAGAGCTTTACATCGAACGCATTGTTTACTCGCCTCTGAGTCAGCTCCACCAGTGGAGCCACTTTGACACAGTCTGCGAACAAATGACTCGATGTCTCTGTTCCATTATTGCAGAATACACATCTTCTTTTCCTCGGATCCTCCTGTGATTTGCTCACAAATAGGGAGGAAGTTGCCAGCCTGTAGCGGAACCACTTATCGGCAGAGCTCAAAAAGGGGTTCCTGAAGAGGTTTCTGGATCCGTAGAGAACGGCTGTGCTTGGAGAAAGTCCCAACCGCTCGAAACATCGCCGGACAAGCCGCTCTGGAGATTCATATGAAGAGATTATATTTAACGATCTATTTTTTTTGAAGAGAAATACACCCGATGGCGAGAAATACACCCGATATTTTTATGATTTGTTAATTATCTGTATGTTTTAGATTTGATTGTTGAGTGTATCTCATGACTTTTATCTGCTTGTTTGTTTGTTCCATTACGTTGCTAAAAATCTAAGCTAGAATGCTTATTTATGTAAAAATTTACACATTAGCATCGTTTTTCTTTTACATTGTATATTTTTTTGGAGCTGTGAATTTAAAAAAAAATGTTAATGTGAACAGTCATTTGTAATATTTATTACCAGGTTTTAATTAAGGTTTCGAGTTTTGAACCTAAACCATTTTACAAAATCTTAACGCCTCCTTAAAAATAACTTGTCAATTGTGTGTTCTACTACTTACTGTGTCTACTGTATTATATATATTCTGTCGGAGAATGAAAACATGAAACACCAAGAAACTTTCTTTTTTGATATGCTTTTTTATAAAGTACAATGTTGAAATAAAAATTTACTAAAAAATACAGATTAAAAAAACCTGAACAGTTATATAAACATAAATTAATAAAAATGTGTTTTTAACTTATTTCTATAACAAACACATTGCTATAGAAAACTTATTATTATTATAACAAAAGTTTTTGTGTGCATATTTGAGTTTTCAATTTGGAAATTACTTGAATAAACTAATTTTGTTGGAAGCAAAAGAAAACTCCTATATAGTAAGATATTGAAATAAAACTTATTTATAATAACGAAGGGATATTTGGAAGACTTAGGCAATAGGTTTGTATGAAATTTAAATTAAATACATTGATTTGTAGGGAATTCGGTCATAAATTATTTGTTTTTGGCTCCAGCTGTTTTATTTTTACGCCAAAAATGTAAATAATGCAATCTTTTCAGAGCTCTATCTCAAATGTATTTTTCCTTTAAAAACGATATATGGAAAAGATGATTTATTACCTCCGCCGAAGGAGGTATTGTTTTCACTGGCGTTTGTTGGTTTGTTAGTTTGTTGGTTTGTAAGCAGGATAACTCAAAAAGTACTGAACGGATTTGAATGAAATTTTGTGGAGTTGTTGAAAGTGCCAAAAGGAAGAAGTGATTAAATTTTGGCATCTCTGAGTGCAGAATTAAGGCGCCAAATGAGCTAAATACTACTAAATTTTTCAAGTTAGCCTACTCTGCCAATAGATGTCGCTGTGCTGTGAAATTGGGTGCCGGGAGCGTCTTCCTCTCGGAATTTCCGTCTAGGGGAACCCTCCCCCGTCTCTCTACGCCTCCCCAGTCGTGAAAAATCCGCCTCGGAAGGCTCATGACGGCGGAGGTTTGCACTCTCTGAGTGTATATATGCTCTAGTTTTTATTTGTTTCTTAAATATGTATTAATGTCATACTCTCATCAAGGACTTTTATTCGGATATATTAAGACATGGACCGTTTTACAATGAAAATGGTGTATTAACATAAATTAGTAAAGTATTTGAATATATTTATGTAAATATTTGTATTAAATCATTGAACGACAAACATTTAGTTTAAATATATGGCTCAATAGTGCAGACAAAAATAACCAATGCAGTTCATTAAATAAGATTTTAATGGATTATGGTATCAAATTTATGGCCTTCTTTGGTTAATATATATATATATATATATCTAATAGAGGTATATCTTCCTAAAAAATATGTGACACGAACACTTTACCAGCTTAGTTAACTAAAGTAATGAGTCCCAGATAATAGTAAACAAATATAAATGAATCAATAAGATGATTTGTATTCCCCCTTGACTGTGGATACTGCTTCTATTTATATATATGTAAACATTTTAACATATAATGCAGTAAATAAGGATTTTTCAATATTGGTATTTCACGAAGCACTAACTCTTATCATATGTAGCAGAAAGCAAATCCTGCGGATCCCATGAAAAGCAATCCCAATGCTAAGAGAGTGCTATAGCCGTGTGCGTAAAGGTGTGTTCAACTCTCAATGTTGGAGGCGAAGGTTCTAATCCTGAGAGGGGAAGGTCATTTTGATCCACCTCATTGATAAGATCCTAGGTTCGAGTGACTTATTTTAATGCTAATATGCTTATTTATATTCTGTCGGATATTGCAATTCTATCTAACCAAGTAGGCAACAAAAAAGGCACTTTAAGATAAATAAAACGACACCATAAAAGTCAGCCTTAATAAGAAAATCTAATGGACCTAATATTCAGAGAAATTTACCTTGAGGAATGGAAGTCTGTGAATCAGTTGGTGGTATATTCTCTGATATCAAAAATGTAAAGAGCTTTCAAATAACGACGTCTTACAAAATCAACCAAGGCAGAAGACAAGGAAAAATACTATGGAAGATCTTATAATTATTATAGCTATTTTCACACATGGAGATCAGATAAGTCGAGCAGAAATCTGACAGGGTGCGAATATTTTACTAACAATATGATAGACTCTTTGATGGTCGATATTTGTTGATTATGTTGCCTTTTGGTTATGGGAGTTTCGATTTATTTTTGTAGGAATTGAAAATGTTGTTTGGTGCTATATTCTTAAAAAATAAAGGGGTGTGATAGCCGTACGTGTTAAGGCGTGTTCAACTCTTAATATTGGGGGCGCAGGTTCAAATACTCCCGAGAGGGGATGATCATTTTTGGTCTACCTCATTGATAAGATCCTAGGTTCGATAGACTAATTTAAGGCTATAATGCTTATTATGCCCTATCGGATGCAATTCTATCGAACCATATAGGCAAAAAAAAAAAAAAAAATTATACGTATAATCCGGACTAATTAAAACAAGTTTTGAAATGTTGATAATTTATTTATTTATCAATATTTTTAACAATTTTTTGTTAAATGAAAGGCACACATATATAGATATTTATTTTTCAATATAGCCCCCTCAGCGGCGACGACCATCTCGAGACAGTGCCTGAAGCGGCAGCAGGCATTGGCGACGACGTCCTTCTTCATATTGGCGAACTCCTCCACGATGGCGGCCCTGAGGGAGTCGAGAGTGTTGTGAGCGTGCTTGTTGGTCTTGTTCTCGACCATGCACCAGAAGAAATAGTCGGGGGGGTTGCAGTCAAGGGAACTGGGAGGCGACAAGTCCGGGCTCCAGTGGTAAGGGAGGTTCTCCAACAGCCATCCCTGGTCCCCTCCGTCAAGATCATCCTGTGCCTCTTCTTGTACGAACTGTAGCCCAGGTCCTTGTTGATGGTGTTGGCGATGGTCTGCTGGAGCAGCCCATCTCGGCAGCCAACTGGCGTAGGACTGTTGCCGTCCTCGTTGACCTTCCTCTTCACCTCGGCGACAACCTCGCCGGTCCTGGTGGCCCCAGGCACCGAGAATGCTTTTTGCTATAAGCGTCATTCTTTTGAAAGAGTTCCAAGCCTTCCACTGGTCGTAGACGGTCGACTTGGGTAGTTGAAGAACTCTATCACCTCCTTTGGACTCCTCCCGGCACGGAAGGAAGCGAACATCGCATGCCTTTTTCCTCTTCCATGGCTAAATGTTGACTGATTTTCAATCTGTTTTTTTTTGGCTGATAGATAAGATGCAAGCGCAGTAACGTACATATGTGCGTTGCAATATCTCAAAAAACAAAGACGACATAACCGATTAAAAGTTAGTCTGGATTATCGTGTACTCCCTGTATATATATATATACTATATATATATATATATATATATATACAACCTGCACCCCCAACAATGAGGGTTGAACACGCCTTAACGTACACGGCTATTGCAACATATATTATTCAATAATATATTATCGACCATTTATATATAATTGCATGGATTTAGGGATGAAATAATTGATATACTCAGAATAACTTATAAAACCAACTTTAAAAATCGTTCAATTTAATACATTTATTCACATTCCAAGGTGAGGATGTCCGTAGGAAGGTTCATTTATTCACTTAACGTATTATTCGTGAGATTTATATTTTGATATTGAAAAATCGTGTATATATATATATATATATATATATATAATTCATATATATATATATATATATATATATAGATATATATAAATTATATATATATTATACAGAATTATATAACGTATTAAAAATATGTCAATGAAAATGTAAAGAATGTAAGAATTTAAATGGCAACAATCCATTATACACATGTCTTCTCATGGGCGGTGAGTCAAAGTGATGTGTTCCCCCTAATAAGTGAGTTCTCTATTTAGTAAAATCGAATACATCGAACTATGTAGAGTAATTATAATATATAAAGCATAATTATGTTTCAAGCAATAAAGATATTGATGTTAAAAATTAAAATTGACATTTTATAGAACATATTCTCTCATCTTTTATCCCTTCAAACATCCAAACGATGATAATATACAGTGTGTTCATTAGAAATGTAGTTCGAAAATTGCAAATTAGAAGTACATAAATATTATATCCATTATGTTCTACAAAATTTTACATTTCAGTTAATAATAAAACGAAAACTTGTGTAAAATATTTTTGGGTTTTATGTATGTTTTTATCTTATATTACGATTGATGCTTAACAAAGAAAGAATATATATATATATATATATATCAGGAAACGACTGGGACACCTTTTTTCGCCGGGACCAGGGCCGGGACGGGACTTCAAATATATTTTCGTTCCTTTGACATTCTGAAGTGACGACGTTTTTTTTTAATAATTTCCAAAGAAATGAGTGCCAACGTTTTTTTTAGAAAATAATTTCCAAAAAAATCTCAGAAAAAGTGATGACGTTTTTTTAGAAAATAATATTTCGAAAATTTCTAAAAAATACCTATGTCCCGGCCCGGTGTATACATAAAACCGGGACACCGGGTCGGGCCTGGATGCTAGAAAAATAGCCGGGACCCGGGCCGGGTACCCAGTCGTTTCTGATCTATATATATATATACCATCTGTTAGCTGCCATCCAAATTTTCAATGTAGAAAAAAAATAATACTAAAATATTCAGTGATTAACAGCCATCTGTTATAACAATCACTTCTTTGTCTATTTGGTTCGAAAGAATTGCATCCCACAGGATAAAAATACACATACTAGCATGTAAATTAGTCGCTCTAACCTAGTATATTATGAATGAGGACGACCAAAAATGACCATCCCCTTTATAGAGGATTCGAACCTGAACCCCCAACACGCCTTAGCACGCACGGCTATCCCTTTTAAAGTTGACTTGAGTGATCCCTCAAACAAAGTTTGATTTTTTTATCAATAACCTTCTTTCATAGCTTTCCTGTCATCTTTAGTGAGCATCGATTGATGACAACTATATATCTTTAGAGAAATGAAGGGCTTTCCTTTTTAACTCAATGCCTATGAGGAGAGTCAATTCTCTTATGGAGATTGTTTTGATAGCCTTTCTTATTAATCTATTCAAAGGAAAAAGCTCATTCAAAATGACTCCCTTGGATTACTCACCCTGGATAAAAGCATCATACAAAGGGATATATACTTCTTTTATCCTTTTATAATGAGGGGGAACAAGTTTACATTCAGAGGCTTAATCAACCCTGGGAGTACGTCATCCCTTCTACGACTTTAATTAACTATATGACGTTTTTAACAGTTGGTGTATATTTTTGATTATGATAATAAGGGTCAACTCCCTTGATTGATCAATATGTCTTTTTTTGTTATCTTATTGTTTGAAGGAATTGATGTATCCCTGTGGATAGATATAAATGTTAGTGCTTCTATATATATATATATATATATATATATATATATATATATATATATATATATATATATAATATATATATATATATAGACTTGTCGACGTTCGCAAAAAATTGTCGTTCACCAAAAGTTATCGTAATATAAATATAATTATAAGTTTAGTAAAATTATAATAAAAAAACTTATTCCATGAGGAAATAAATAATATTGTAAAGTATAAATAGTGATTTTATTTTGGCAAATGTACAATATTTTATAAAAATAAACACAATATTTTACATTAAAACGTCAATATAATTGCGATCATTATGAAAATTGCACAAAACGTGCATTATGATAAATTGTTTTGCCATGAAATAACAAAATTGCTAAGATAATTTTAGGGCAAATTTAGCAAAAAACTAAAAAGGCCTATTTTGGGTCAAAGAGGCCTACTTAACGAGTCAAAAACCATAGAAATATTATTTGCTTGATTGCTCCAAAATTTTCTTGAAAGATGAGATTTCAAGCTATCCTTAGAAAAAAAAATTACTCGATATCACTAAAACTCAGACAGCACAAGCCACTTGAAAATCACCATTTTTCACCCCAAAAACGGCCTTTTTGAAACTTTGAGTGGCTTGTGCAGTCACAAAACTGGCCTTTGAAGGCTGAAACTGTCTCAATCTCATTTTTTCATCACTACGCAGCAGAAAAATGCTTGAAGCAAAAAATCGGAGCGATTGACTAAATAATATTGATATATATATATATATATTATATATATATATATATATATCAGACTTGTCGACGTTCGCGAAGAATTGTCGTTCACCAAAAGTTATCGTTCATCGTTCGTCATTCTGAAAAAAATTGACCTTTTAAAGGAAATTGAATTTTTAATGACGTTTTTTTAGAAAGAAAATTTATCTCATGAAATGAAGAATTTTTTTTTTGGCACCAAAAACGAACGACAAGGAATTTTCTGTGTCGTTAGTCATAACCTTTGTCGCTCGTCGTTCATCGTTTGCGAAGGACAACAAAGATAAATCAACAAGTTTGATATATATATATATATGTATTCGATTATTAAGAGGAAATATTATAAAAAAGTTGTTGATTTTATTTGAATGTTCGACCACCATGGATTCGTTCGATCCTCGTAAGTAATTATACATTTGGTCCTATTTGGTTCCATGGCATTTAAAAAAAGTCCATCAAACCTAGGCGGAGCATACTATAACCTTGACCTTCCCATTTGAAAAGTAGTAAAATCACAAAATTGATAATCTAGAATACTTTCCCTCCTCAGCCAACGCGCTCCCAGTGTTTTTGTAATAGCTTCTTTAAATATATCGCATCATTTGTTATGTTTTCAACAAACCCTCTATATTTTATCATTTGTATGTGCCAGGTTTGTTGATTTGTTGTGCGTTTGTAATCGTTCGTCCTTTTACGAACGACAAAAAATTTGATATATGAAAACAAAAAATTCCTATCTTTTGTCGTTCGTTTTTGGCGCCCAAAAAAAGACAAATATTTTTTTTACAAGGGAAAAACTTTCTTTAAAAAAAGTCATACTTTGTTTCAGAATGACGAGGGAAAAATTTCCTTTCTAAATAAAACGTCGATTTTTTCAGAATGACGAACGATAAACCAAACGATGAACGACGAACGATTCATTCTTAAAACGAACGATGAACGATGACTTTTGATGATCGACGAACGACAATTTTTGCGAACGTCAACAAGTCTAGTATGTGCTGTATTTTTATTTTAGCAAATGGATGATAAATATGGTAAGGTTCATTTTATCGGCAAAATATGTATCTTGTTGAAAAAACATAAATCTAACCAAACAATAATTTAATATTGTGGGAGTAAGGGGAAAAAAGAATTATGTGCATTCTCTTGAAATACGCGATTTAATCCATTTAAATCAATTGTGACGTCTAATTTTAGTAGTTAATTTCACTCCCTCAACGAGGTGGCCACCAAGGCGGTGGCCATGGAGACCTGGAAATACTTTTACTCCAACAACGGGGGCGGCGGTGCCAGGAACCCGGTTGGTGATTTCGTCTTCCCATCCCGAGGAGGCCCATGAGGTCCACGACTCCAGTGGTGTACCCACTTGGGAGGGAGAAGGCTACTTTTGCATGCCACGCAATATCAGTGAGGAACTTGTCTAAGGCCTTGAGGCCACTACCCTCCACACTGCCAGGATCGCAGCTAGGGCCATGGACGCAGCGTCCCCATATAATCCATTCGGCATGGGCATTTTGTTTTATTTTATTTTATATATATTTTATTGTTTTATTATTTATTTTTAGACTAGTTACTAATATAACTAATGTGCCCCATGGCAAATATATACTCGATTACACACACACACACTATGCTACTTTCATATTCTTATTTGGAGTTTTTTGTCCCTATTCAATACATTTAAATTTCACCGTTGGACGTGGCTGCCAAGAAAAATCAAAGGCCTTCCTATAACTTAAGATATTTCCACTTTGATTGCATTCCTAAAAACCTATTCTTTGGCATAAAATTGTGTCCTTTATCTCCTAACTAATTATTTGCAGCCTAAAACGGCCATTCTCCAAACATTACGGTCACATACCTGAAAAGATAAATAGTTTAAATAATATCAAGATCATTAAATGCTTTATTGTTCATATATAGGTAATTTGTGATATAATTATTCTAATAAGTATATGTTCATGTAAATGTAAGTATGTAAGATAAAAAATATCGTTTTCAAATGGCGAATGTGAAAATAACATATGGAAATTTCATAATTGCCAGATAAAGATCTCAATACAAGAAACTTAAATGATCAAATCTTAGGACCACCTAATGCAATATAGGTAAAAATATTTTTAAACACTTAATGTATTTTCGAAAAAAAGGTAACCTAAAAGTATTATAAATGCTTATGTTTACAATATATAATACATATATCAAACTGTTACCTTTAAAGGTCTCAATGAAGAATGATACTAGTTTCTTGTACAACAAAATAAATAATTAATTTCATGAATGGTTCGAATTGTGATTTTTTTTAAATGTTATATTGTTTAAATATTTGGTACCGAAAATATTATAGATCACTTTCAAACACTATAAAATAACAAGTTCAAATCACATGAAGTAATTAAAAAAAAGCATTGGTATCGGATTTTTTTAAATTGACGATCAATTTGATACGCTATATTATAACACGGGTAGCTAATTGGCAAAATTCCTTACTGTTTTGACAAACTTCATAAAAAATCACTAAAAAATGCGATCGAATATGTTTTATTGAATCTGATATGAACCAAACCATTTTTCCCCAATAAATAGTAAATAAATGGAACTATTTAATTAACTTCCTTAATGGACTAAATCTCAATCCAAAAGAAAAAAAATGTCCTTTCACTTATATATTATGGACAAAATTCTGCAATTTTTGAGCCCCATATTTTTATTGCATCGTTAGTTTGATTTACCAAGAATCAGTTTTAATATAATTAAATTTGTCCTGTAATTTTATAATATAATTTATAAAATCAATGATTGCTGATGATTTAAATCGTTATATTTTTGGATTGCAGTGAATATCAGATCACCAATTTTGATCGAATCGCTCATAGTAGGTGACTTACATCGGAACCGTTTTTTGAGCATCCTGGGTGTCCCGGTTTTTATAAACCGGGCCGGGATCATAATATTTAGTTAGTTTGTCAAAAAAAAAAAATTAGAAAGGAATTTTTCGAAATACTCTTTTCTAAAAAAAATGTCTTCACTTTTTTTGGAGATTCTTTAAAAAAAAAAAACGTAATCACTTTTTTTGGAGATTCTTTTCTAAAAAAACGTTATCACTTTTTTTGGAGATTCTTTTCAAAAAAAAACGTATCACTTTTTTTGGGGAATTCTTTCAAATTGTCGAAGGCGAAAAAAAATGTTTTGGTCGTTTCCTAGCTTGGGACCCGGCGAAAAAAGTGTCCCGGTCGTTTCCTGATATATATATATATATATATATATATAAATATATATATAATTGCAGTCTATATAAAATTGTAATTTATTTTTGACAAAGCCTTACAAAAGGCAATATTGAAGACCATCTTTTTTTCTTGTAGGAAAAAGTTTAAGGTGATAACTAACCGAATCAGTGGCGTAGCTCTACCCATACAAATGAACTTAAATTCACGAGCCGCTAATGGTGTAGAGGACAGATGTTGAATTTGAAAACATAAATAGTCATATGTAGATTGTTCTATGAAATATACTTGTATAACGAGAGGGATTCATTCTAGCAATTTCCGATTCCAAAATGATATAGCAGTGTATGATACTTATAAGTGTTATAAGTATTTATACGTGTAAGGAAGTAATTGATTATTTGTTTTACTTTAAAGAAGTAAATTTATATAATGATTAAAATAAAGGTTCGAGATTTGTATAATTGATATTGACACAGAAGATGCTCCACTCAATTCAAGACAAGTTCATTCTGTTTTTTATTGCTTATAAAATTCTTTATTATGTTATCTAAACAACGACTAAACAAAATACAACAACAGATAACAATAAAATAAAATCGGCTCTGACCTGACAAATCATATAACGTCAAGACTCTCTCGGGTTTTGGGTGCCACTCAGCGTATTTTATGGAAATTAAAACCAATTTACGACACCAATACAACTGTTGACGACATTAGACAGAACGCCAACAAGAGTTTTTACTTTCAAAATCTACCACGACCAGAGAGTTTGGAGGAAGAAGCCATCAAATCTAGAATCCTTACCATTCATGACCTCCACAAAGAAAATATATTTTCGGATGGACGATTTAAGTATCCTTTGACAAGGACATCTCAACAACAAATTCTTTGTACACCTTGGCATTGAAAATGTCTCCTCCATCTCATAAAGGAGAGGTAGACAAATTTGCAAAAAAATATTTGAATCTCCTTGGCCTCCCCTCAAAATGGAACAATCGGATTCTTGAATCATTACTTGGCATTCATGATGGAAGGAAATTCACTTCTCAATTGATGATTTCGGCCGATCTTTTGTTTTTTACAAGACCATGTAAAGATTGTGGGTGTTTATTCAACTCGACACTTCATGTATTTGTGGAGTGTCGTGTGGTGAAAATTCTCAAAGATTTTATTCTTTTAAACTCACCTAATCTCCATTGTGAATCTTCAAATGCTTGGAAAGGCATTGTTCTCTTCGGCCTCGGAAAGAACAACAAATCACCGGAGTCTAAGGCACTGACCTTTAGTATTTTAAGCTCAAAGGCCCTGATATGTCAAAAGCTGTCCTTCAACGAACCCTGCATCCCTTCGAGCTGAGGAACATATTTTTGTCGGCAGCAGCAAGATATGCAGCTTTATCTTTGAAAATCCCCTCGCTGGAAGAAAGAGCAACGTGGACGCTTGGCGGAAGAATCATTAAATACTTCCCAAGTCTCTCCTCCAACATCAAAAACTGATAAAAATTATTTCAAAAAATTATACTAATATATAGCCTTCAGAATTTCTATGTTTTATTTTTAACATTTTTGTTTAGAGTTTTAAAATATTTAATAGTTCTGTAATTGATTGTAAAATGATTTTAAAAGATGATTTGTTGTTTTTTAATTTATATAATATTTTATTATTTGTGTTCCTCCCCAGAGCAAAAAATTTAAACTATAATGTTTATTTATGTTTTATAACGCATTTGCTTTGGGTTTTATGTAAATGTCTCATTTTTTATTTATTTACATAATAAACGAACTGGTTAATTAAAAAATATATATATTTATATGTTATCTAAAAATGAGTAAATAAAATGCAGCAACAGATAACAATAAAATAAATAGAATATTTTATACAGTTGTGTTTTTAGAAAAAAACATAATTGAACAATTTGGAACAAAATTACTATCCAATATTCGTTTATAAGTAGCTTTTGCGATCTGTCATTTTTATGATAGTTAAATATAAACTGTCAGTACTATCCTATGTTGCAGCTTTTATGGTTTGGAAGAAACATCTTGACATATAACTCTGTTGGTTTTCTTCCGAGAACCATCATAATAGATTAGGATGGAAGTATTAAAGTTGAGAGGGGAGGATTTATGAGAGATGATTTTTCATAGTTTTAACTTTCACTCCCATGGGAAGCAGAGAAGAAAAGCTTTCCTTGAAATATGTTTTTTTCCTTTCTAGAGGGCTTAAGTAACAGTATTTATGAGAAATAAATGGACCCCTTAAGGCTATTATTGATGCTTCACAGAGTCATTTTAAATTGAAATGCTGCTGTGTGTTTTTTTATATTAAAAATAACTCAAAATTGAATTTTTTTATATGTTTTTATTTAACTTTCTAAATAAAGTACTCGTCAAAAATATATATTATTCAATTTTCATATATCTTATAGGTTCTGAAGTACTATCTCTATTAGTGGGACTCAGTGTGAATAACTTCCATTACATATTTTGAAGCACTTTATTTTTTGCTCAATTTGATCAAATTAAAAACAACACATAAACCAGTTCGCCATCAATGACGTGGCAAGGAGCTCGCCGGTTGCAGGGACGGGCCACATTCGGATCGAGGATATCCTTAGTATTGCAAAAATTCCCTCCTCAACGAGATAACCGTCATGGCTGTGGC
>CP045904.1:7809946-7830221 GCA_013387185.1 Caligus rogercresseyi | reverse complement strand
TTCCCATGTGTAATTTAGACATAATAATAAAATGCAAATAGTTCCTAATACTTTGACTTATCCATATATATTTTTTTAATAAGTAAATAAACAAGCTCCTGCATGTTTGTGTGTTTATTTTTCTATCAATGAGGACAGCAATGATGGCGTATATTTATTTTAGAAATAACATGAAATAATATCTGTTTTCGTTGCAGCAAGTACCTTGGCCACAAGTAGTAATACACCCGCAGCTGGTTGTTGACCTGTTTGGCTTCCCGAGGTAGAACTGGGTAAACAACATGGTTAAGGTGGTTGTGGTCATCTAGGGAATGGGCTAAGATCGTAATTCGATTCCGCCCTGGACTCAAGACTCGACTTCAAGTTCGTACTCTTGGATCCTACCCTCAAACAAAACACATACAAACACCCGCAGCAATTATTGAATGTGATAGTTGCTCACTACAAAGAAATGCAAAAGACAGTTAATCATTTTTTAAGCTGAATGGTAAGAACTACAAGGCATGAAGGATGATATATCCACAATGACTACAAAATATTATGTTACCCCAACAGTAACAATACTTATTAAGTACCTATTATATAATATATAATATTAATTACTATATATCAATATAAAAACCGAGGAACCAGTATTTATATTCTCATTGAAGACTGCTTCCACTTTTATAAATAATAAGGATTACAAATAATATTGTTTTATTCCGAATGGAGTTTTTAAGATATATTTTTATATATGTGATTTTTTTTCTTTAACTTTGTTATATTAAATGTCTTTTTAAATTCTGCATCTAAGATTTTTTTTTAAGATTATAACTGTAATTTATAGATTAATAATTTGTAAGTATTTTTACATGCATAATAAAACATAACGATTGAATACCTAAGAAGTCTAGAACAATGATGCAATTAAAAAAACTATTTAATTATGATATACCACTGGCTAGGCTACACGATTTCATTAAAGAATCCTTTGAATCGTACTAATTATAATATTAACCCATGGCTATTTGAAATGTTATAATATTTATTCATGTGATTCCTTCGACCTTTATATTGGGTTTGATATAATGTAGCTATTACTCATAAAAATAAATGTTCTATAAAAAGAAATGGCTTGGATCTCTGAAAATATTTTAATTGAAATACATTTGGAGTTACTTATAGAAATGTTATTACTTTTGATAAAAATATTTGAAATAAATGAAATAAAGTATAATTACATTTTAATTTATGGAGCTGAAGAAAATTCAAATAATGTTTGGTTTAGTTTTTCCTATTACAATATACGTATATGAAAACGATATGATTAAGGAGCTTATAAAAAATAAATATGTGATAAAGAATGACACACACACACTTCCTTAGATCTATTTTTATAATCTAATGCATTTATAATTTGTTATAAGTTTTAATTTTCAAATGTATTGATTCAATGTTTTTTTAATGTAAAATATATCGACACATCGAATGAATATGTCGTAATAATACTCCCACGTTATTTTTATGGTTTGAAAAAGGTATTTTGATTGTATTTTAAGGTTTTTAAATCCACATTTAACATATCTCATTAGATTGATTGGACTAAAGACTCAAGAAGCAGGCTTTATGATCCTATAAATCTAGTTTTTGGGGTATAAAATATCCTTTATATCTGGCCCTTTTTATCACATATTTTTACAATTTGTTAAAAGGTCGCAACTTTCTTTCTACGAAAAAGTCTCCTCAAAAGCAACTTTTTGTGGACTTATAAAAAAAATTTAATTTATGAACTTCTTTTATATAAAAAAATGTCCCACGAATGTCTTGACGAAAACTCTCTTATTTTTATTATTTACAAATATATATAAATAACTAGAAGGGGGGGAGGGGGATGTTGGGGTATTCGGTACATATTATAAGGTCTCTATAATTATTTTATTGAACTGATGATACAACTGTACTCAATACAGCGATAGAGCTATTTTCACAGGAACAAATTTTACACGGCTAAAAATGCACGCCTTATATACACATTCATAAATATGAGGGGGGGGAGAGAGATCAAGAGTGACGTCACCATCACAGTCGTCAAATAATAGAGCCTTCACTGATCATAGTTGGAATCCATTTTTTTGGTTGTCATGAAACATTCTGGCCTAGACTTCAAACTTGTTGGAGATCTCTCGATCCCTTCCTTCCTCCATCCCTCCTTCTATCTTCCCGGGACTCTGGATAAATGCCTTGGAACAGCCAAAAACGATTCTCTCCCTCCCTCCCGCCCTCCCTCCCTCCCAGTAAGAGACACCTTCCCCTCCCCTTTACTTCGTGAGTGGAGTCCTACCCCTCGTCGATCTTCGTCATCAAAGAGTTCATTCCCTCATCTTCGTTAGAGAGCTCCCCGTCCCTCCTCTTCGTGAATGGAGTCCTACCCCTCGTCGGACTTCGTTAGAGAGCTCCCCATCCCTCCTCTTCGTAGGGAGTATTCGAAAAGGTTCGGGCCTTCAGCAAAACTTTTAGCTGGTACAAGGCCGACTTGAGGGACGCCTATAACTTAAAGGATGTAGTTGGCCAACTCTAGTGCTGCGACTTTTTAATTACTTCCAGTTCCTATCAGGAGAAATCGATCAAGAGATAGAACTCATGCTTCTCAGGGGTGGGAGTAGATGTAAAGCTGATATGAGATCTAGGAGGAGGGAGTAAATGGGGGAGATTACTTTTCCAGGAAGAGCCAATGACCGACTCAGCACATGTTTGAGTTGCAGTAGTGCGAAGAAGAGTAAAAAGTTCACGTTTCTAATGTTGGAATCCCTCAGAAGAATGAGGGGAATTAAAGTGTCGGAAAAGTAAATTCGTTTAAAATATTTTTTTATCATCTAAAGTAATATTGAATTATTTCTATATTATAATAAATAAATTGTGAATTAGATTTATTTGCCATCTATATATATTAATTACTTTCCTGTGTATAAAGTGTAGGAACAGTAAATTCGTTTAAAATATTTCTTTTCATCTATAGAAAATATTAATTTATATCTGTATTAAATATAATAAATTGATTAGATAAATCTTAATTATGGGGAGGCCTAAAAGCCATTCTCATATCAGCAGCATCTCGTTAAATGAGCTCTACATAAGGATTCCGTATGGTTTCAAGCTGGCGATTTGCGGGTGACATCCTACTGTACTTCCCCTCCTGCTCCGAGAGGACCTCTCCCTATCTGAAGTTTTTACTACGGTTCTACAAAAAAATATAATCCTAAATTGAATGGAACCATACGTTTCCTAAACATTTTAATGATATTTTTATATCAGTAGATTTTTGATTATATTTATACTTGATTTTTTAATTCCATAAATATTTTTTATTGACTTTATTTATTGTATAAATTTTAAACTATATTTTTATTTATCATTTTATACATTCATTCACGTTAAATTCAATAAAGTTTAAATAGTGATAAGCCCTAGTGAAAAAGTAGTTAAAATGATTTATTTTCAAGTGACGCCTATACTTCTTGGATTTGTAAGAAATTTTGTAAAAGAGACCATATATCCATAGTAACAACTCATTCAAGTAATGTTAAAGTTAATTTATTACCTAATCATTTTAACGACATATCTTAGAAAATAAGTAAAATTAATTAGCACTTTTAATACTAATTTTTGATAAGTTTGGTGATCAGTTAGTATTATTGCGGGATTTGAAATGAGAAACATCAAATTTATTAAATAATGATAACTAAAGTATTGTTATAAGTTTATCTGATTACATCAAATTTAAAACTGTCATTGTCACAAAAAAAAAGTTAACTTCATAAACGGACTTCATGAATAAAAAATATTAGTAATGGGAGTAAATAGCATGGGGGTGATAGTCCGGGTGCGTTAGTCTGGGGGAGGGGGGGGGCTGTTAGTTTGATGATCAAGGCTCTTTCACCAAGATTTTATATCTTTATGTCCTTTGGACTGTTATATTCATCAGATTATCATGATACTTATTTCATAGAAATACAGGACTGAGGCGTCCTATATCAAACTCCAAAAAAGAGAAAAAAGTCTTCAATATGGAGGAGTTATGGAAACGGAACTCCAATCCCGAAGATAAGGGGTGGCTCCATTCATGATACGAGTGGCAGGACTCCATTAACGAAGATAGGGACGGGGAACCCTATGCCGACGAAAAGGAAGGAACCCTTGGACTAACGAGCGAGGGATGAAGCTCTCTAACGAGTCCGACGAGGGGTAGGCTCCATTCACGAAGAGGAGGACGGGGAGCTTTCTAACGAAGACGAGGATGGGAAGCTCTCTAACGAAGTCCGACGAGGGGTAGGACTCCATTCACGAAGAGGAGCTCTCTACCGAAGATGAGGGAAGGAACTCCTTTGACTGACGAGAACCGACGAGGATAGGACTCCACTCACGAAGTCGAGGGGAGGGTAATGTATCTCTTACTGGAAGGGAGGGAGAGACTCTTTTCTTGGTGTCCAAGGCATTTATCCCGGAGTCCCTGGAAGATAGAAGGAGGGATGGAGGAAGGAAGGGATCGAGGGATCTCCAGCAATTTGAAGTGTAGGCCAGAATGCTTTCATCACACCCCAAAAATCGATTCCCTTTCTATGATCAGTGGAAGCTATATTATTTGACGATTGTTGATGGTGACGTCACTCTTGACTCTCTCTCCCCCCCTTCATGTTTATGAATGTGTATATAAGGCGTGCGTTTTAAACCGTGTAAAATTTGTTCCTGTGAAAATAGCTCTATCGCTGTCCATGAGCACAGTTGTATCATCGGTCCTACGCCATATTTTGCCATTTGCTAGTTATTTCGTATATTTTGCTATTTTCTCATATTTCATTCGCATTTAGCTCATTTTTAGCCTCTCTGATTGTCAAATGTAGAGAAAAGACCACTTCCTATGGATGGACGAGACGACCGATCGCTGCAGTAGATCTGGCATAACTTGCATTATCTGCGGACTTTGGATAGGCCCTAACCGGATGTACATGATCAACTTCAATACGGCCAACACCATCTCAATAATTATTATATTTGTCAAAGCCATACAATTTAAAAGGGAAAATATGCCTCTTATAGCAAAGCAATCAATCCAAATCAATAACAAAAACGAATGGATGTCTTATTATTTTTGTTGTCTATGAGCAAATATTATGTGAGAATTAAAACATCAAATGATCACTCTAAAAAAAATGATTATCTTCTTGGTATATATTATTATGAAATTAATAATCATATATGATTTTACAAGAGTGTTACTAGTTAATTAACAATGTAAATATATAGGCCATGGTAATTATTTAAAATGCTAAGTGCTTTAATATGGAGTCCATAAAAAATACTGTAGGTGAAGTTTAAATTAATGATTCTGTGTTGCTAGTTAAAGATAAAACTTTAAGACCTCTTTCTTTCTTTTTTTTAATAAGAGACTTATTGATTTAGAGATATTACATATAAGAATATATATAAAACATTTTAGTTTAAAATTAAATCTCTAATCTAAAATCTAGCTGCACTATATACAAAATTAATAATTAAAAACATTTAGGAAACAATATTGTATTCAAACATAAAATATAATAAACAAAGGTGCAAATAATAATAAAAATGCTAAAGATTGAATATATTATTTTGTTTGTCTTTTAACACAATTTTCTGTATTGCCTCATAATTCGTTGCAGAAATTGGAGATGTCCAGCGGAGCAAGACGGATAATATCTTACAAGATCTCCCACATATCTTACAAGATCCCCACATATAGACCTCTTTTTGGCTTTAAAATAAAAAATCATGATTTTCTATTAATTTAAGTATCTTATTTACTTAAATATTATTTAAAAACCCATTGTGTATGCTATTAAGTTCTTCCTTTCTGAACAATATTTCATTTGTTTTTTATGTGTTGGACTGTAAATGAAGTAATTGAAGTATCATATACTTGTTAATGTTGTCGAAAAATATTATGATATTTGAATAATCTTATGAATATTTATATATATTTGATTGCTTTCAAAATAATTTTTAATGAGGAATGTTCTTAAATTATAATGAATATTTTTTCAATAATTGCTATACTAATCAAAGTGACTTATAACACTGTGTGTTAAAAAAATTGGTAGCCGGAACACACAAAGTCATAGAATGAAAATAAAGATATGTAAACAGTATGTTTTTTTTTGTTTCTTTTTACCCAAAGAAATGCAGCAAGTCATTTTCTTGATTTAGAATTCCCAAAAATAAATTTGAAGAAACTTTTCAGTAACAGTGTTAAATAGACATTTTCATGCTGGCTGGATGGTTTTTCCATTTTTCATTTTTGCATTATACAAAAAAATGTTTTGTCTATGCATTCAGACTATTGCTGAATTCTAATGTATGACAAAGCTTAATATAAAAGTCACAAAATAAGGGAGTGCGATAGCTCAGTGCATTTAGGACTGTTCACTTTCTATGTCTAG
Organism: Caligus rogercresseyi; assembly: GCA_013387185.1. Lineage (NCBI taxonomy): Eukaryota > Metazoa > Arthropoda > Copepoda > Siphonostomatoida > Caligidae > Caligus > Caligus rogercresseyi. The sequence goes on along the minus strand of CP045904.1, from coordinate 7,823,766 downwards.
GGCGCTGGTTCGACTCCCAAAAGAGGAAGGTTATTCATGGTCAACCTCATTGTTAAGATTCTATGTTCTATAGACACATTTACACGCTATACTGCTTATTTATATCCACAAGATACTGCAATTCTATCAGACCCAATAGACCAGATGGATGCCAGAGTGAAATTGGTCAGGGGGCAGATTGTTTTCAAGTGGGACCTCGGGGGGGGGGGCGGAATTACCGGTTCCTTTTTGTCTGGCAAGACCAACACAAAAAAAGGCATGCTTTTTGATATAATTTATGAAGCCTACTAAACATTAAAAATGAACCAAACCCCAAAGATAGGTGATAAAATATCTGCCTCAGGAATTCGAAAGATCAATGATAATGGAACAGTGCTAACAAAGCCTCAGGACATTTTAAATTATTTCCACAAACGCTTCCAAGAGACGGTTAATCTTAATCTATATCAGTTTCCAAAAAAACTGAAAATTTTGTCAAAAGATAATTATTATTTATTCACCGGAGAAAAAATATCAAACTACATCTCTAAGCATTACAGAGATGATAAAGCTTGCGGCCCTGATGGGATCACTGGGAAAATATTTACTCATTTCACTAAAGAAGCAGTGCCTTAACTACAAAAATCGGAAGATTCATGGAAAAGCAAGGTAGACTTCCAAATCAATCACTAAAGGAAGAATAGCTCTAATTCCCAAAAAAGGGATGGTTCTGACTTTAGTCACTGGCGCCCGATAACGGTGCTCAATGAGTTTTATAGAATTCTATCAGGTGTCCTAGCCAAGAAATGGCACCAATCCTCAATGAAAGAATCGGAGTTGAACAGAAAGGGTTTTAAAAAGTCGTAAGATTTCTGATATATCCAGAAACAGTCTTCTATTGATTCAGTTCATATGAGAGGAAAATATGGAGCTGTGATTGTAGTGGACTTCTCAAAGGCCTTTGATGCCATTATACATAGTCAAGTTATGAGGGCAGTGAAAAAACTCCTCCCAAAGCAGTTTTTTAACCCGATGAGAGCCTTGCTAAAAAACGGAGCATCCACGATTTCAATTAATGGCATTGGAAGTAAGCCTATAATCCTCAAAAGGAGCTGCCGACAGGGGTGCCCTTCAGCCCCCCTTCTATTTATAGCTGCAGTCGAGGATCTCGTTAGAGGAATTAATAGAAAGTATGGAGGATTCGGCATCGACTTCGCTGGGTCTCGACATTTAATTGATCTCTATGCAGATGACGTTACCCTAACCCTTGAAGGTAATTCAGAGGCACAACTTATTGCAAGAATTAAGTCCTTCTCAATTTGTTCGAGAAGTTTAAAAAAAGTCTGGGCTGGCTTTTAATAGAAAAAAGACAACTATTCTTCCTCTTGATGCATGGAACCCTCAGGAAGGATTCAGTATCATTCCATCCCAATTTCAAACTAAGTCGAGATTCTAGGGATTAAATGAGGTTGAAATGGATTTCATGAGAAAAACTGGTCTGAAGTTTCAACATTTATTGGCCATCGATCTCTAGATGGAAGACCTAAACTTGCAAAAAAGTATAAATGTACCACATGCAAGTTGTTCCATTAGTTATTTACAAAGCTTCTGCAACCCCTTTATTTGCAGAAAAGGCTGCGAAAGAAGAGAACAATGGATGAAAGGTTTGTTCTTTTATAATTACGTGGAGATCATGAAACGCCCGAAACGCTTTCTTGGAGGAGGGATTTCTCTACTCTCCAACATTTTGCCCCAAATTTATAAGAAATTTTTACGGACATTTCAAGAGATCCAACAGTGGAATGGAGAAGGACTATTAAGGATGATATCTACAATATGCTTATGATGTGCACTAACTTATCGAATAAATTAATTGATGATATTTCTCCAGTTTGGGGAGCAGCACATCGAATCATTTGGATGAAGAACCCTCATATTTTAATGATTCAGTTATCGACATTTTAAGAAAAACAGGAATAAAAGTTTTTTTCATAATCATAGCGATCCCTCAGTTTTAGAAGAAATAGCCATAACTGGCAATGTTTTATCTATTCATGATATAAGCTCCCAGTCAATTTTAATGATGGGAGATTCCGATTTCCCCTAGTGCGTTCATCAAAAAGTTATCTTATGCCCATCCCGTGGCATATCAAGATGGATGAACTAAGTTATGAGGAAGAGATTGATCGACTTTGGAACATACACCGTGTTCGATTAGATCTCCCTTTCAAATGGAGAAAAGGATTGTTTCATCATTACGAGGAATCTTTGACAATAGGAAGTTTACAGTTCAGTTACAAATTTCAACCGATTGCATAAAATTTTACAGGCCCTGCAAAGACTGTGGAAAATTGTACAACCACACGCTTCATGCGTTTGTGGACTGCCATGCAGTGTCAATTCTAAAATACTTCCTAAATATAAATCTGCCAGGCCTTGAAAAGAGAATTAGTGCGTTTTCTTCCGTCGACATCTTTAAATCAAAAAAATATTTAGATAAGATTTTAAAGAATTTAGTATTTTCTTATAAATACCTTTATGATATGTGAATTGCTTGTTTAGTATAAATGTTATTTTATTCATGATATATAATTCCTTCCCGGAGTATTAATTTTAAACTATAATGTTTATTCATGTATTTTCTCTTACGTAACTACTCTTGTTTAATATACTTATGTATGCTTTTCTGTTTTGATGTACATGATATTTTAATAAAGGAAAAAAATGAATTGTAATAGACTACAAAGCCCTCACAATTAGACATACAATTATATGGCAGCCATTTACCCCCCCCCCCCCCTTAACTGTGTAACATCAACAACCTCTGCATGCCTGTAACTTATATTTAAAATACTTCTCAACCACTGACGTAAGTGGCCGAATGTGATGTCCATTCGGGCCGGCCCGCGGGCCGTCACCATGACACCACTGCAATATACAAAAAAAAGAAGGGAGTGTGAAGATTCAGTACGTTACATGTACGTGTTTAACTCTCTCAAATATTGAGGATACAGGTTAGAATACTCCCGAGAGGGGAAGGTCGATTTTGGTAAACCACAATGATAAGATCCTAGGTTCGATGGACTAATTTAATCGCAAGATTGCTTATGTAGGTATATCCAGACGGATGCATTTCTATCAATTCAAATTGGCAAACAAAAACTGTCACAATGAGTTAATAATATGATATGATGAAGAACAGTGGAAATAGTGAAACACAACAATCCTATATATGCCCTCATATAACTACTAAAATTCTACAAATGTGGAGACCAATCATTTTTTTTCTCCATAAAATAGTATATATTTTGGACACATATTCTACCTTCGAGTAATACAATCAAAAGGCGTGAAATATAACATTCATCACTTAAAAAATACTATGGCGTGTTGTAGGCCGTACCTTGTTAACCCTAATAAAGGCTATATATTGTGAGAATATTATATTCCTATCTTTCCTTGAGGTTGCAAGTTTAGAATTAAGATAGTTAGTGGTTATGGATGCTATAAAATTAGAACTAAATATCAAAGCAATGAAAGCAGAATACAAGAAAAATACTCTGAGAGGATCTGCAAACCCAAAAAGCCATGTTGTCCCTCTCTTTAAAACCGTGGCCTGTCGAGGCCTTGCCGTAGACTTGTTGATCGGGTGGCAATTAGACGGGCGTTGAATGTTTAAATATTAGTAAATTATACACTTTAATGGTGGGAGTTTGCTTAATATTACTTATATCTTATATTCATTACAATTACTAAAAAAATTATTTTTCAGTTTCTGATAAAAAAGAATATTACCTCAAAACTAAGTATTTTATATATAAATGAGAATGCCAAGAGTCGCTCTTCCTAACTTTTTTATCTCTTTGATAAATTATATTGTTAGAAAGGCGCCGTTTTAATGCATTTTTATGAATATTACATGAATTAATATAGTTGTACTTTTGTAACGCAAATAAATAACTTTTTTATAAAAAATAATATTTAAAAATAAACATTTGCATATTAGTTAACTATTCGACAATTTATTATTTTAAAGAAAATTATACATAATGGAATTATGCAATAAATATATTTCATATATCCTTTAAGATCGACTATAAGAAAAGGCAAAAAATCAACCAAATTATAATGTGTTGGATATTCTCCTTAATGCACAACGGCAAAAAACAATCACAACCTTCACGTATTTATGCATAAAAAGCTTTATTTGATTGTATAAAGTTGCCTCATATTTACATATTGCACAGCTCATATAAAACTGAAATGGTTATAAAACATTTAAGTAAACTTATACCATCATGAAGCTCTTGATAATAAAGTTAATGGGCTATTTATATATATTTTTGTGAGAAAGATATGTAAAATAGCATGAAGATGTTATATTTAACAAAAAGAAGTCGGATAAAACTATGAATAAAAGTTTTTGCTCTAAACGACTGGGCAATGAAAATGTGTATATACATATCTTAGTTTACAAAGAACGCTTTCCGCTGCCAATCAGAGATGTAGGCATAAAAAGGTGATTATTACTGAATCAACAAAAAAATGACTATTCCTTTATTATGTGTAGATAAGGTCAATATTATTATATTTATATGTATAATATGACGTTAAATATAGACTTTCAGATAGTAAAAATATTTAAAAAAATAGTGCGTAAGTGTAAGAACACATATGTTCCTTTTTATCAATCTGATAAAAATAACAGTTTGTTTATTTCATAAAAATATGTTGCTATTAGAGGACATATCATGTTTTTCATAATAAGATAATACATGACTTGTTGCCCTGGAAAAATATGAATGACCTTCTTTGAGAGTCTTGAAACTCGAAATAAAATACATAACATTTGTCTTTGTCATTATAATATTAAAATATAATCATCCATTGGTCATGCTTGACCTGTGAGGAAGAAGGGGACTTTTCTAAACAAATATATCTATCCCATCTATCTATCTATGTGTCAGTATATCTATCTATCTTTCTATCTGTATATCTATCTATCTATTTATAATTATATATATATATATATATATATATTTGTAAGCGTCAAAATATCGGTTATCTTATGTATTAGTACAAAATTATTTTTTTTGTTAACTTTTTTTTAATTTGTATTACCTAATATATTTTTATCGTAACATTATTAGTGAAAGGTGTATTCAAATATGTACTACTGAAATATATTACAATACAGAGACACAAACCCATGTTCTAATAATTAGTTATTTTTAGAAACATAATTTATTTATCTTCTTCAGTGGTTCCAAAGAAGTCGCTTTGTTTGATCATCTTTTTCTTTATAATTTTTTTAATACACCATTATTTTGACACTTTGATGGCTTGCCATTAGCCTTCATAGGGGAAAGCTCTGAAAGATACAATTAAGTTTAAAATGTATACACTCCAATGTGATTTCACTCCTTTCTGACGATAATGCTTTGTAACCTTTGAAGTTGCTACGTGCAAACAAAAAGTGCTTTTTAGAAAATTAAATTAACAAATTTTCAATGCATGTTTTCAGTACCGATTATATTTTTGAACATAATGTTTTTTTTACATATATCCCTGAGAAGGAACTTTGAGGAACCGTCGAGTAATACTACACCCCTCTAGCGGTTACATTTTGAACTACATTTTTTTAGACTGTTTCGTTTACGCTTGAGGAAAATTGGGAAATACTGAAGACTTCATTCCACAAAAGGAGGGTCATCAAATTGGAGGAAAATTACGCGTGAAATAAAGCGCCTTATAGCCATTTGTTCGTAAATTAGTGAAACGTGTGCGAAGTACTGGCTCGTTATTGAATAAAACAACACCTTCTCGTGTTCGTCCAGTACATTCAATCAAAAACATTGCTTCTCTTTACAAAAATTTTGTTTTAGCTAATTGGAAAAGGAAAAATGGACGGCATTTGGTTCCGACAGAAGGTCACACTGCCAACGATACAGTGTATCTTTTGTACATTGTTATCTAGAAAATTGTCATAAGCCGGAACTTGCCATCACATAACTACGAATTGACTTCGTTGTACTATTTTTTTGCGGGTAGCCGTCAAGGATAAATGATATAGTAGCCTTCCAGACACAATTGACGTAAGTGGAGTTCCCATTGGAACTATTAAAGCTCACGCAATCAAAAATGTTTTCAAAATGTGTTCGACAAAATGTAAGGCGTTGGTGATCAACTGAATGAAATGGCGTTCCATCATTAACCGGAATGTTGAGGCATTCAAATAGTAAATGATATTGAAAAATATTCCTCCCTTTTATTTATAGCGATATCAAAAGGAATAATGAACAAGTATTTATCAAATTATATAAATAAATCATGAGGTTGCGTTACCTATTATTGTGATTTACTACGAAGAAAAAAACATGTTTGCATTTTTATTTGCAAGTTCCTGCAATAATTTGAAAACAATATTGAATGCCAATTTTCAAATCACAGTAACTCTCCATTTTCAGATTTTTTGATAAGCCTGTAATGAATTACATTCAAATAAAAGGCAAATATGTATTTTCTTCTTCGTAACAAATCACAATAATGGGTAACGCAACCTCATGATTTATTTATATATTTGATAAATACTAAATTGATCTTTTCTTTACTTTCATCCAAGATATCGAAATTATAAAAATATTCTGAAATGCATTGACATACACAAAAAATATATTACATATTGATTATAGTCAATAGACTTGAAACAAAAAAATATAGCCGCTTAAATAGAACACTAAAAATGATCAACTTTTTGAGATATAAAGCCTATTTTTTCGATAAGTACAAAAGACATTTGAATTACTAAAACTGATTTGAAATGCACTGATATACTAAAAAAATAAATATTTATGACATTTGTTAGTATTCTTACTTTGTAGGAAAATAACTGGGCGTGAACCATTAGAAATTATGAAAATCACGGTTATCAAAAAAGGCCAGAAAGGCCAAACCATTTTTCGTACGACATTTTTAGTGACATTTTTGGAATCTACGTAAAAAGGGGACTCAAATTAGAAATTTCAGCCTGGGGGCAAACAAAGACCTTAATTTTGTTAAATAGTGCTATTTAAAATTTTGAATCTTTCATTTCTTGGGCCCCATAAGTCCATGAACTATTTCCTAATTTATTATATATTTGTTATGTTATATATAAAGACTGATATTACATTGAATCATAATTTCCTGTCGTAAAAAAACAAAAAAAATATCGTATTTAAGAGCTAACTGATCCATTTGTATGACGATCAAACAAAGAACGAATTTGATTAGTTTTGTCAATAGAATACTATCTGGAAAATATAATTATATTTGTAAATCATTTGGAATAAGGGAATTTTTTAAATATATAAACTCTAAGATAAAAAATTGGTGTAAAAGATACCGCAACATACTCTTTCTCTATATAGAAAATTTACAAGGAAGAATCCGGAGTGATTTTCCCCGATAAAATACTAATTTATGATTTTTCATAATAAAGAGATATCAAAGTATAAATTCATGTTCATTTTAATTTAAAATACATATATAACTTTTGATTTTGAAACATAAGGGATAAATGACCTAAGAATTTTGTACCTAATGTCTTCCTTTCCAAATTTTAGCTAACCTTTAAGAAGAAGAAAAGGTCTGACGGTGCAAAGTCTGGATGATTAGGTAATGTTTGATTAGCCCTCTTCTCTTCATTTGTGTGAATACCCACTTGGCACAGCTTTAAAACTTGCTTAGATATGACATAAATATATATGGTCACGCGTTATCTTAAATATCAAAACCGTTCAGGGATTAAATACGATCTGGAATAGACATTTATATTCAGTTTGTTTAATAATAGAGCAATAAAGTATGTCACATATTTTTTTTAATTAAAAAAGTCCAGTCAAATATATATTCTTATATTTGTTGTCCATAGATTTTTTTTTTCTGTACATTTTTCAGTGACTGCAAAATTTCGTACTATTGTTTCGAAATAATGTTAAATGACAAACAGTTTTCATTATCAAAAACATGTCTAAAATGAAACAAACGGAAATGAAATAAAAAAGTTACATAACTTTGTGTTATTTATACATTTTAGAATAAACATATTAACCATTGTAAAGCAACACTAGAAATGACTTTTGTTTTTAGAACCAACCGGTCTAAAAAATTAGTAAATCGTCACAGATTTGCCATTATAAATATGTATATAAATTAACTATTCTCTATTAAGTTAGAAGATATGTAAGAAAAACAGTCTCCATATTTAAGTTTTCACTATTTTCTTCTATTTATTACATACGTCACAAAAAACTTTCAAACATCTATAAATGTATATACACACACACACACACCTTATATATATAGATATATATATATATATATATATAGATATATATATATATATATATATATATATATTATATATAATATATATATATATATATCTATATATATATATATATATATATATATATATATATATATATATATTATATATATATATATAATATATAATATATATATATATATATATATATATATATTCGCCCTGGATATAAGTAAAATCCATCTAATATCCTTTTAAATGTACTTCAAAGTAGCATCACTCAATGCATATTTAAAATCTATAATCCATTAAATCACCATGGCCTTTGCATGCATTTCCATTAAAACAGAACGAAATACAAGCATATTTACTTGTAACTTTTATTCCTTTGACTTCATTCTCCGTTTAAAAAATTTGATGAAAGTGCAATCAGGACTGATACCTATACCATTCATGACATCGATAGTCGGAACCTTTTCAGGGATGGAAGATTTTATTTTGCTCTGGCTAGGTCTGCAGCCAGACATCGCTTACTAATGCCTTGGCATATGAAAATGGCGGCTCCGTTCTGTATAGCTGCCGTAAAGAGCGAGGAGATTTGTCAAGCCTTTATTAAGCTTCTGGTTCTCCCTGATAGCTGGACTCATCGCATTTTGAGTTCACTGCGTGGGATCAAAGACTGCAAACAATTTACAGCGCAATTTCAAATTTCTTCAGGCCTCACAAGATTTGATCGACCTTGCAAAGATTGTGGGCTTTTGTTCAATATAACTTTGCCTGCTTTTGTTGACTGTCAGGCGGTCAACATAGTAAAGAAATTTGTAGCCTTCAATATCAGGGGCCTAGAAAAAAATGTGCGGTCAGATATTGCAAAGCTACGGTACTGTTTGGTCTCGGCAAAGGTGATAAGTCAGCTAGGTCGAAAGCAATTAATAACTCCCTTCTAAACGCTAAAGGTCTCATCGCGAGGTGCATCACCAATAATGTTCCCATCAAAGCCTCTGATTTGAGATCCATCATGATCTCTGCTGCAGCAAGGTATACTGCTCTGGACTTAAAGATTCCCTCACTTTTGGATTCCACATGGACGTTAGCGGCGAGGGAGGTGAAATTTTATCCTTCAACCTCACTCTGCCATAGGAAGACAATCAAGAGAATACTGAAATTTTACAAGAACTGATATTGATTAATTTTCGTGTAAATTACTGTTTTTATGATTTTTTATATTTTTTTTATTAGTCCAGAGTTTTAAAATACATACAAATAAAAATATGCACTAAAACTGAGGTAAACGTTAAAAATGTAACATGGCTAAACGTATTTAAAAAATATTTTTTTGCACATTTAATTAGTAATAAGATATAAAAAGGAGAATGATCATAAAACATAAAAAATTTCGGGTAAATCAAGAACATTCGTAGATATTAACTATTTAAAAAAATACAACTTTAAGAGATGTCTTGGGTTTATATTTAGTGTTCGCTTTTGCCTCCGTCGTTATTCAGCTCCTCCAGGAGGGAAAGCTTCCGGTCTAAAAGACCTTCAATCCCACATGGGAGTTTTGAAGAGCTAGTTCTCGCTGCATAAATAATTCGCTGGATGCAACATATTAGCTCCTCTATTTTCCAGTGATTGAGACGCTCGGGAGTGGAGAAGATGAGCCAATCTGCTCGAGAGAGCTTTACATCGAACGCATTGTTTACTCGCCTCTGAGTCAGCTCACCAGTGGAGCCACTTTGACACAGTCTGCGAACAAATGACTCGATGTCTCTGTTCCATTATTGCAGAATACACATCTTCTTTTCCTCGGATCCTCCTGTGATTTGCTCACAAATAGGGAGGAAGTTGCCAGCCTGTAGCGGAACCACTTATCGGCAGAGCTCAAAAAGGGGTTCCTGAAGAGGTTTCTGGATCCGTAGAGAACGGCTGTGCTTGGAGAAAGTCCCAACCGCTCGAAACATCGCCGGACAAGCCGCTCTGGAGATTCATATGAAGAGATTATATTTAACGATCTATTAATTTTTTGAAGAGAAATACACCCGATGGCGAGAAATACACCCGATATTTTTATGATTTGTTAATTATCTGTATGTTTTAGATTTGATTGTTGAGTGTATCTCATGACTTTTATCTGCTTGTTTGTTTGTTCCATTACGTTGCTAAAAATCTAAGCTAGAATGCTTATTTATGTAAAAATTTACACATTAGCATCGTTTTTCTTTTATACATTGTATATTTTTTTGGAGCTGTGAATTTAAAAAAAATGTTAATGTGAACAGTCATTTGTAATATTTATTACCAGGTTTTAATTAAGGTTTCGAGTTTTGAACCTAAACCATTTTACAAAATCTTAACGCCTCCTTAAAAATAACTTGTCAATTGTGTGTTCTACTACTTACTGTGTCTACTGTATTATATATATTTCTGTCGGAGAATGAAAACATGAAACACCAAGAAACTTTCTTTTTTGATATGCTTTTTTATAAAGTACAATGTTGAAATAAAAATTTACTAAAAAATACAGATTAAAAAAACCTGAACAGTAACTTATATAAACATAAAATTAATAAAATGTGTTTTTAACTTATTTCTATAACTAACACATTGCTATAGAAAACTTATTATTATTATAACAAAAGTTTTTTGTGCATATTTGAGTTTTCAATTTGGAAATTACTTGAATAAACTAATTTTGTTGGAAGCAAAAGAAAACTCCTATATAGTAAGATATTGAAATAAAACTTATTTATAATAACGAAGGGATATTTGGAAGACTTAGGCAATAGGTTTGTATGAAATTTAAATTAAATACATTGATTTGTAGGGAATTCGGTCATAAATTATTTGTTTTTGGCTCCAGCTGTTTTATTTTTACGCCAAAAATGTAAATAATGCAATCTTTTCAGAGCTCTATCTCAAATGTATTTTTCCTTTAAAAACGATTTATGGAAAAGATGATTTATTACCTCCGCCGAAGGAGGTATTGTTTTCACTGGCGTTTGTTGGTTGTAAGCAGGATAACTCAAAAAGTACTGAACGGATTTGAATGAAATTTTGTGGAGTGGTTGAAAGTGCCAAAAGGAAGAAGTGATTAAATTTTGGCATCTCTGAGTGCAGAATTAAGGCGCCAAATGAGCTAAATACTACTAAATTTTTCAAGTTAGCCTACTCTGCCAATAGATGTCGCTGTGCTGTGAAATTGGGTGCCGGGAGCGTCTTCCTCTCGGAATTTCCGTCTAGGGGAACCCTCCCCCGTCTCTCTACGCCTCCCCAGTCGTGAAAAATCCGCCTCGGAAGGCTCATGACGGCGGAGGTTTGCACTCTCTGAGTGTATATATGCCTCTAGTTTTTATTTGTTTCTTAAATATGTATTAATGTCATACTCTCATCAAGGACTTTTTATTCGGATATATTAAGACATGGACCGTTTTACAATGAAAATGGTGTATTAACATAAATTAGTAAAGTATTTGAATATATTTATGTAAATATTTGTATAAAATCATTGAACGACAAACATTTAGTTTAATATATGGCTCAATAGTGCAGACAAAAATAACCAATGCAGTTCATTAAATAAGATTTTAATGGATTATGGTATCAAATTTATGGCCTTCTTTGGTTAAATATATATATATATATATATCCTAATAGAGGTATATCTTCCTAAAAAATATGTGACACGAACACTTTACCAGCTTAGTTAACTAAAGTAATGAGTCCCAGATAATAGTAAACAAATATAAATGAATCAATAAGATGATTTGTATTCCCCCTTGACTGTGGATACTGCTTCTATTTATATATATGTAAACATTTTAACATATAATGCAGTAAATAAGGATTTTTCAATATTGGTATTTCACGAAGCACTAACTCTTATCATATGTAGCAGAAAGCAAATCCTGCGGATCCCATGAAAAGCAATCCCAATGCTAAGAGAGTGCTATAGCCGTGTGCGTAAAGGTGTGTTCAACTCTCAATGTTGGAGGCGAAGGTTCTAATCCTGAGAGGGGAAGGTCATTTTGATCCACCTCATTGATAAGATCCTAGGTTCGAGTGACTTATTTTAATGCTAATATGCTTATTTATATTCTGTCGGATATTGCAATTCTATCTAACCAAGTAGGCAACAAAAAAGGCACTTTAAGATAAATAAAACGACACCATAAAAGTCAGCCTTAATAAGAAAATCTAATGGACCTAATATTCAGAGAAATTTACCTTGAGGAATGGAAGTCTGTGAATCAGTTGGTGGTATATTCTCTGATATCAAAAATGTAAAGAGCTTTCAAATAACGACGTCTTACAAAATCAACCAAGGCAGAAGACAAGGAAAAATACTATGGAAGATCTTCATAATTATTATAGCTATTTTCACACATGGAGATCAGATAAGTCGAGCAGAAATCTGACAGGGTGCGAATATTTTACTAACAATATGATAGACTCTTTGATGGTCGATATTGTTGATTATGTTGCCTTTTGGTTATGGGAGTTTCGATTTATTTTTGTAGGAATTGAAAATGTTGTTTGGTGCTATATTCTTAAAAAATAAAGGGGTGTGATAGCCGTACGTGTTAAGGCGTGTTCAACTCTTAATATTGGGGGCGCAGGTTCAAATACTCCCGAGAGGGGATGATCATTTTTGGTCTACCTCATTGATAAGATCCTAGGTTCGATAGACTAATTTAAGGCTATAATGCTTATTATGCCCTATCGGATGCAATTCTATCGAACCATATAGGCAAAAAAAAAAATAAAAAATTATACGTATAATCGGACTAATTAAAACAAGTTTTGAAATGTTGATAATTTAATTTATTTATCAATATTTTTTAACAATTTTTTGTTAAATGAAAGGCACACTATATACATATTTATTTTTCAATATAGCCCCCATCAGCGGCGACGACCATCTCGAGACAGTGCGAAGCGGCAGCAGGCATTGGCGACGACGTCCTTCTTCATATTGGCGAACTCCTCACGATGGCGGCCCTGAGGGGAGTCGAGAGTGTTGTGAGCGTGCTTGTTGGTTGTTCTCGACCATGCACCAGAAGAAATAGTCGGGGGGGTTGCAGTCAAGGGAATGGGGGCGACAAGTCCGGGCTCCAGTGTGGTAAGGGAGGTTCGCCAACAGCCACTCCTGGTCCCATCCGTCAAGATCATCTGTGCCTCTTCTTAACGAACTGTAGCCCAGGTCCTTGTTGATGGTGTTGGCGATGGTCTGATTGGAGCAGCCATCTCGGCCAGCAACTGGCGTAGGACTTGTGCCGTCTCGTTGACCTTCCTCTTCACCTCGGCGACAACCTCGCCGGTCTGGTGGCCCCAGGCACCGAGACTGCTTTTTGCTATAAGCGTCATTCTTTTTGAAAGAGTTCCAAGCCTTCCACTGGTCGTAGACGGTCGACTTGGGGTAGTGAAGAACTCTATCACTCCTTTGGACTCCTCCGGCACGGAAGGAAAGCGAACATCGCATGCCTTTTTCTCTCTTCATGGCTAAATGTTGACTGATTTTCAATCTGTTTTTTTG
>CP045904.1:7791032-7809846 GCA_013387185.1 Caligus rogercresseyi | reverse complement strand
TCCATTCAAAAATAAATTTGGGACAAGAGGATAAGATCCAAAACTAAGCTTTTTTTTTTAATGGACTATTTTAAGTTTCATGGAGAAAATACAATGTTGCAACTATTTTTGCTCATTAACGGCACAAAATTATCTATTAATTAATCTTTTTCTTCTGTTGTGGTAAAAAAGACCAACGCTAGAAACCCTAACTTTCTTACTACTGCACCGTATCGAATAATGATCTGAAATTGTTTTACAATCTTTTTCATCTAGTTTTTTTCATGTTTCTCTCTGTTTGTTGATAATGCGATATATATTTTGGCTGTCTTTAAATATATAATTATATTATGGTATTATATTTATGCCGAATTAAAATTCACTCGCATATTTGGGTGCCTACGGCGCTCATATTTCGCCCTTCGGGATGGGTAGGGTTTCAGTCACATGAGATGCTTTTTCTTTTTTTTTCTCTAACCCTCCTCCCTCCTCACCTCATTCTTTCTTTTTCCTCTCTTTACCTCGAAAAGAAGGTCGTTCAAATCAGACAAGGTCTGAAATTTTTCATTTCATTTCTTGTCCATCACTTTTGCAAATAGTTTTATTAGGTCCGTCTTCACCCAAGGATGCCATAGGTACCTTCAAAGTTCAAATCTGACCATAAATGTGGGAGGAGATAGCGTGCGGACATACAGACGGACAGAGATTGGTGAATTATATATAGATTATGAAGGTTGTATATTTTTAATGTATTTTGCACATCCATAGCTTTATAATCATAAACACACATATGCTTATATAATATGTAGTATCAAGGTCCAAGCATATATTATCGGATTAGTTTATTTGCATACAGATCAATAAAGAGTTTAATTGAGGTCAATTTGATGGCTACGAATGAGAGGTGGAAGTCTCGTGCATTGATGGTTGCTATGTGCTATAAAAAACAATAAGACCATGGAAACGATCCGAAAGACACTCTTGTCGAATTGGTCCGCGCAGGCAACTAAACCTATGGCGGCATCATAGTTACTGGCTACCCAAGAGCTCCGTGTGTGATGTCGCAAAATGAGTCCGTGTTGATTGAGAGACAGTCCCATGGCGGGCAGTGGACAAGTGAGCCAAGCAATCGGTGAAGATCAATCTGGCGACGTCCATGGATTAAGTTGCCATGGACAGTGTTAGAGAGAGTGTAGTGTTTGCAAGTATTAGAATAACTTGGACAAATCAGTGATAGAGAGAACCAAGACCCTGAAACTATAAATATAATAAAATAAACATAACCATAATAATTAAGTTCACTAGGACGTAAAAAAATAGATTGTTATTTATTAAAGTCCCAAGAGTAGATCAATTTTATATCAATAATATTAACAAGGGGTGTATACTATAATACTCAAAAAAGTAAGCACGTCATCGTGATATAAACCAATCAGAGAGGAGTGAGGAGATATTTGAATGAAGGCGGTAAGCGTCGCCATATTTTTTAAAGACTGAAGCAAGGGAAGAAGCTCTATAATAATGCTAACATGGGTTATATTATTCAAAATCATTCTAAAATAATAGATTTGCCGCAACAAATGGGAATGTCTTCACGATGACCATCTCCCGTGCATATCTCAGGAAGAAGTCCAACGTGTAGGGGGAAACCCATATCCTCACGGATGAGTCCAATCCCAACCGATTGAGTGCTCCAGGAAAATCCTTTGACTTTGAAGACAGGAGATTATTTTCTGATGTATGGGTCTTCACTGTAGATGCCAACTCAAACCGCTGAAACGATAGATGGATGACTAAAGTCCAAAGTGGTGCCAAAGTTCCGCAGCAATTACCAGAACATGTCATGACACCCCATAGTGTCTGCCTGGACAGTGTCTCACCAAATTGGGCTACCTCGACCTGCTGAGGACAGTGGTGAAGCCTTGGTTTAGAGTAGATGCTGATCGGCGCCTCTACTCTTCCTGCAGGACTCAGCGCTGGCTCAAGGATCCAAAATCCCCCGGAACTGGTCTCAGGGCAAATATCTCCTCGGAACTCAACCCCTTGGACTACCACATCTAATGGGAGTTGAAAGAGAAGGCTAGCAACAAGTCTCACCAATCATGGGACGCATTGAAGGCCTCCATCAACCATGTGGTGAGGAGCCTTGATCCTTCGCAAATCATCAATGCTTCCTCCTCCTTCAGGTCTAAAAATGTGAGAGGGATTAAAGATGGCGGTGGCCAATCTGCATAAAAGTTGTGAAGAGATGTCTGTCAATAAAAGCTGTAAACTCAACCATCTGAATGCCGTTGAAAGCATTCTGGATATTTATGTTAGACCCTGTAAAAGGGTTCATATAATCAAAGGAACATAAGGCGTAGAAACAAAAAAGTTACAGATTAAAGCAGCATAAAATAGAGATATAAATATATAGAAGAGCTTATTCCCTTCAATAGCAGAGCTATTATCGTTCAGCTGTATTCTGTGTGTCCACTATAAACAAAGTAATTTGCCCTACGTCATCGTAAGCTGATCATAGAGATAGAATATCTATCTCTATGATCAGCTTACGATGACGTAGGTCAAATTACTTTGTTTATAGTGGACACAAAAATACAGACGAAGGGAATAAGCTCCTATATCTTTTTATCTCTATGATATACATAACAAACTAAAAAAACCACAGGATGAGCAGCAAATAACATAATTTGTACAGGGAAGGCCAGACTTTTCAGACATCTAACATAACATTCTAACATGAAACAAACACTTTATAGTTGTTCTTTAGATTTAGTAATGTTATCAATCCGTCTATACTAAAAAGGCAACAACAAAAATATCAAATTACATATAATCTTATTCCTGAAACACATAAAGGTACATGAAATAATATTTTTCTTTCGTTAAATTATATTTTGAAAAAGGATACTAAATATTACACAATATCATCGTATCATTCTTCATTGATGTGTAGTAGAATTTTGTTTGTATATACATTTAACAAAGACCAAACGCAATTTAAACACGCACACAAGATATATAGAATTGCTTATATACAGGCTGATCACTTAAATTGAGACTCACATATTACAAACTACATACAATCTTTGTATTAAATTTTACACAAATAATTTTTAAACAAAAATGATAGCACAATGTGTAATTTACAAAATGTATTTCATTAAATTTTCACATATCCTTCTTTGGCCTTCACTACAGCTTGAACCTCCTCACGGTGGAGGCAACACAGGCAGGAATCTCTTCTCAGCTCAGACCATGATGAGGGTGGCTTTTGCCTTCTGAAGAGAGTCCTCAGCTGCACGGGGATGTCTTCCTTTTTTCAAGATAAAACCCGGTCATTCTGACTGTTGTGGGTGGCCTGGACCGTGAAAATCTTTGTCTGAGGAAGAGATCCTGCCTGTGTTGCCTCCACCATGAGGAGGTTCAAAGCTGTAGTGAAGTCCAAAGGAGGATATGTGAAAATTTATTGAAATACATTTTGTAAATACACATTGTGCTATCATTTTTGTTTTAAAATTATTTATGTAAAATTTAATACAAAGATTGTAGTTTGTAATATGTGAGTCTCAATTTAAGTGAATCACCCTGTATCTATATATATATATGTCCTTAAAAAGCCTTAAAATATACCTTTTTGTACTAAGGCCATTAAGCCATATCGCTACCATCTACAAAGCATTCCCTAAACCCCAAAACTATGTGGAAGACATTAAGAAAAAAATAATAAGGAATTGCCTCCATTGATAACAAAAATAGTGTAGGATTTTTGCTTTGTTTTAATGCTCTAGGACATAGGTACACCATGTAAGTGGATATTATTAATGTTTTTAATTGGATGGTGTATCCATCGTTTAAAGCATCCAATTGTTGTTGGGAAAATATAGGCATTGGAGGTCGTGAGGAAATTTAGCCTCAATTACTTTTCTGGTGTCCAGAAGACCCAAGAAAAAATGGACCAGGAAGAAAATGATCCGGTATAAAAAGGAAAATTATGGAAAAATGGTCCAAACACATGGATAAGCAAGTATTTGAATGGAATCAACAAAGAATGTATTAATACTATTTCTATTATGAATTGAGTAAATAATGGCGAAATAACTTTATTTTTGCAATTATCGATACATAATTTCTTTGTTGACGTTATTCAACAGGGCAATATTTATTTTGGACACATTTTCCTTTTGCCATCATTTCTTTTTCTATTTTAGACCATTTTGTCTTGGCCCATCATTTCTTGGGCCATTTCTTCCTAGTCCGTATTTGCCTTGGTCATTTCTTCCTTATATCGACTTTTCTAGCCTCTCTATATTCGAAAGGTACAAAGGACCCAATTATTGGAGTAATAACTGACTTTTTGCTTTCGGCCTATTTGAATGACGTCATACCGGCAAGCAGGAGGAAAAATATTTGTAATTTTATTCTTTCTCCTTACGTCGTCTATAGTCTATTGTTTCCATATTTTTTTACGTCACAAATAGTAAATAACAAAATTTATGACGCTTCACTGCTATTAAAAAACATGAAATAACAGTTTATATCTTGGAGAAACAAATAAGCATTTGGTCTTCCTAAAGAAATAATACATTATTTACAAACCAAAGTTTTAATATTTTTTAACAAATTCCGACCTACAACAACGATTTCGGTATAAAAACATGCTTGTTGATCGGGGCATTTAGGGATTGGTGTACAAAAGCGTTATAGCGATTACTAATCGCTCATCAAGTTGTTTTTGTATGATTTATTTCGGTGTTTATATAGCTCTGGCTTTCATGGCTAAATGAAAATATATATCTATATAGACACACAAATAATAAAATAATAATAGGAAGTAAAACAAAAATAACAACATATCTTTTTATTATTAGATGAGCGTATTGACGGTTTCGGAATTAGAAGGATCTAGACCAGGGATGGGCAAAGTTTTTGACTTGCGGGCCACTATGAGCTATAAAATTTCAAAAAGGGGCCACCGCAGTAGATTGACTCTCCACTTTCTTTTTCTTTGGTCCGCTCGTTTTTTACTGAAGGACACAAATGGCAATGAGAAAATTCAAAGATAAATAAAGAGTAAGGCGCGGCCACAATGTCAGCGCACCATCTATTGGTGAAACGTGGTATTGTAGGGAAGACGTAATGAATAATTTATGAAGTAATTTATTTTATTTACTGGACAAGCTCGGTGGGCCGGATTAAATTGTCTAATGGGCCGTATACGTCCCGGGGGCATTAGTTTGCCCATTGTCTGATCTAGGCAGTCCCGAAATTATTCATTGCCACCCTCCAAGTACTTGAGCACGTGCGTGCCTCTTCGACTTGCAGTCATCAGTGACAGCTCCAGACTTTTTAAGGGTGACAGCAGCGACGCAGTTGGTTGATAGCGGGTTTCTTGAGGCTTATTAAAGCACATCGAGTACGCTTATCAATTTTCGAGCGTCCTCTACAAAGGGACAGCTGTCCACGTTGATGGCTTCCAAGTGGACATAGCGGCCTGCCTCACTATGCTCTCATTTATGTCCGACGAGATCTGTATTGCAAAAAGCCCTGATGGTTCGATCTTTTGATTCACAGACCTTAGCTAAAAATTGTGATATAGCGATCAATTTTTATAAGATTATTAGAAAAAAGAAAAAAAAATATATATTAAATATAATGGACGGCGTTATTTGAAGGATACGGTACCGTCCCGTCGCATTTGAACGCCAATCGATCCAGGGATAATATAGTAAAAAAATATCGCCAAATAGGTCATTAAGCCCCACAGATCTCAATAATGGGGCATTAGTTTCCAAATGTTTTGCTTGTGAGTCATTGGGCCCAGCAAGTTTATAGTAACAGGTAATCGTGGTTCAAAATCACATCACTAAGATGGTGGGCCACTTCATATAGACAGAAGCTCTGGATTCCCAATAACTCGCAGGACCCAATAACCCATCGACGGACGATTTGGACCCCAAGTTGAACAAGATTAAATAACCAATACGATACTGAGTATCTGATGAAACTCGAGAGTCCGAGATACAAAAATTGATTTTAGTGGTTTGGTTTAAAGTTGGTGTTTAATACATATCTATATTATTAGCAGTGACTTGAAACGCAATATGATAGTGGTCAGACCCAAAAAAGGCTTGTGAATGGATCACGAAAAAAAAATTATAGGACAACAAAAATATCGATTACCGCAATTTAGTCGTAGGTATTATTTTCGTACGTTTCAACGTCGTTTGCTTTTATTCGTATGTTCTTTAAGCCGCAATGAGGTTTTGGGGCTAACAATCTGATTGTTTTTTTACTGTTAAAATAAACAAACATCCTTCTTGTGAGAGCCTATATATATAAATATATCAGGAAACGCCCCGGGACACTTTTTTTCGTCGGGATCCCAGGCCCGGACCAGGACTTAAATTTTCGTAAGCCGGGCGAGACCAATACCGGGCCGGAACTTTAATAATATATTCGTTCCTTTGTCAGTCTGAAAGTGACGACGTTTTTTTAGGAAAATTATTTCTTTTTATTTCTTTTTTTAGAAAATAATTTTGGAAAAAATACTAAAAATTCTTTTTTACAAAAAACGTCGTCACTTTGAGAATGACGAACGAACGAAAATATTAAAGTCCCGCCCGGTGTTTTTAGACACCGGGCCGGGAGGTCCAAAAAACATCTGGGTACCCAGTCGTTTCCTGAAATTACTAGGAATATATATATAGGTAATATATATATATAATATATATATCTCTATAAACTCAAGTAGAAGTTTGTCTGTCTGTCTGTCTGTTTGTTACAAAGTAGGCGGCACATGCTAGGGGCCAATTCAGCTCAAAATTTGCATGCACGTCGCTTATCACTAGGGAAGGACATGAGAAAAAAATAAAAGGCCTTTAAGGCCACACTGGGCTAGAATGGCCTTTTTCCATTTTTTTGACTAATTTGACTAATAAGCGATTTTTTTTCATAAAATATGTTTTGAAGAACTTTTTTTTCTAGAACTTTCTTGCTGCTGTTGGTATGTATCTTTCAAAATTGATGAATTGTCGCAAATAAAAGGGGAGAAAGAATAAATGAATCCAGGTAGACATTAACCCGAGCAAGGCGCCAGTTTCACAGAGGAGCGCTCAAAGTTAAACAAACAGGTTTTTTCTTCTTTCCTATTGTCAGCAAACCAGATCATCTGGGGAAGGACATTATACTGCTACTTGAAACCGCCTACAAACTCTTGAAATCGGCAAATTGCATGTGCCGACCTTGCCGAGCAACGACGGGCACATTGCTAGTATCTCTATAATAAAGTAGAAGTTGTCTGTCTGTCTGTTACAAGTAGGCGGCCCACATGCCTACGCCAATTCAGCTCAAAATTTGACATGACACGTCGCTTATCATCTGGGGAAGGACCATGCGGACAACAAATAAAAAGGCCTTTAAGGCCACACTGGACATAGAAATGGACTTTTTGCATTTTGACTAATGAAAGCGATTTTTTTCATAAAATATGTTTTGAAGAACTTTTTTTTCTAAGAACTTTTCTCGCTGCATGCTGCGTATGTATCTTCAAAATTGATGAATTGTCGAAAATAAAACGGGAGCCAGAAGACAAAATGAATTCCAGGTAGACATTAACCGAGCAAGGCAGAGTTTCACAGAGGCGCCTCAAAGTTAAACAAATCAGGTTTCTTCTCTCGCTATTCCTACAGTCAGCAAACCAGATCATCTGGGGAAGGACAGGACGCTTTGAAACAGCCTACAAACTCTTGAAATCGGCATCAACTTGCATTGTGCCGACCTTGCCGGCAACCGCCGGGCACATTGTATAGACAATAAAGTAGAAGTTGCTGTCTGTTTGTCTTTCCGTTACAAGTAGGCGGCCACATTTGCCTGGGCCAATTCAGCTCAAAATTTGCATGCACGTCGCTTATCATCTGGGGAAAGGACATGAGATGCTTTGAAACCGCCTACAAACTCTTGCCGGGCAACGCCGGGTAACATTCGCTAGTTATATATAGATAGTAGTATATATACATAGTATAAATTATATAATATATATATATATATATAACTATATATGGTATATATATATATATAGATATATTTAAATATCTATATAATATAATTATATAATATTTATATATATATATATATATACGGGCTCAGAAGTTGGCAGGCCAAAAATCTACTAAATCTCTTCGCACCAATGTTGCACAGCTGTAGCTTTGTGCCCCGGGGCTCCATCTCTGTTGCCAACAATATTTCCCATCCGGATATGTTGCATCCATGCAGGGCTTTTACAATGTCCCTCATCACCTCTAGGTACTCCTTAGCCCCGCCGGCAGGCTCCTTTGGGAACCAATATGGAGGCATCTTCCTCCCCATCCAATGCCACAACTTCAAGCATCATGGCGGCTATAGGGGTGCTTGTCTGATTTACCGGGGGGACCTTTCACACCATAGACAAGGGTACCGGTCATTCTTGGCGTTTCGCTCTGGTCCATCGTCCAATTCTTTCTTATCCGAGAAGACGAAGATGATCGACGAGGATTTTCTCTTAGCTAGTTGATGAGCTGTTGTCCACACTCATCGCCGGCTGTCCTTGGCCGGGCTATTGTATTGTCTTTTAACAACGATAACTTCAACAACATCACTTGAGTACCCTCTTTTTCTTTTTCCTTCTTGAAACTATCCAGAACCCTAGTAGAGCTGTTATTATAAAAAATGGTTGGTGCAGTCAGCACTTATGTTCATTTATTGGCACTAAATATATATTGAAGCGAAAACTTTGAAAAATCACAAAGTCATCAATTGATCATAGCTAAATTTTGAAAACTAGTTTTTTTCAAAATAAGTAATAACAAAAAGTTTTGTTTTGTCATACGAAACCTTGACACCAGTGACGTCCGATTTCTAACAATGCTAGAAATTTTTATTTAGCACTCGTTTTCCGCATAAAAAAATGAACCAGAAACCGCTGGGTATATGTAAAAGAACTAAAAAAGTTTTTTTTTTGGGAGGTCATATATATATATATATACTTTAAAAATCAGTGTTGCAAGATCAAGTTATACCCCCCTAGATAATGGTTATTGCTTGGAAAAATGCTTTGAATCTTCACATAAGTCTTGTCATAAGAGTGAATCGTATTTTCAGGACTTTTTTTTTGTAATTCATAACATTTTATTACTTTAAATATTAGTTTTAAAATATACCGAATTGACATGACAAATGTATTATTTTCAAAAGTGTATTAAAAATATATTTGAGGGGTAGCAACTTATTCTTTGCTATAATTGTAGTTCGCTGTTTAATAATGTTTTTATAAATTATGTATACTTAAAATATGTATACGTATGTTCTTTTTCAGCAATATTTACATGCAATATCTTATTTTATTATAAATTAGTAGTATTTGCAAATACTTTCTATAATTAATTCAAGCACTAATGAAGGTTTTTTAATTGATCTTAATTATATTAACTGATGGAAATATTTACTTGAAAAATTGCATTCACCTAGATTGATGAAAAAAACTTGTTTTTAATTGTACTGTATACATTTCTAGCGTATAATTGTAAATAATAACTAGAGGCATATATACACTCAGAGTGCAAACCTCCGCCGTTTCGGGGTCCTTATAGCCTTCCGAGACGGATTTTCACGACTGGGGTGGCGTAGAGGGACGGGGGAGGGTTCCTCGACGGAAATTCCGAGAGGAATCCCGATTTATCAGCACAGCGACATCTATTTGCAGAGTAGGCTAACTTGAAATATTTATAGTATTTAGTCATTTTGCATCTTAATTCTACACTCAGAGATGCCAAAATTAATCACTTGTTCCTTTGGCAATTTTCAACAACTCTACAAAATTTCATCCGAATCCGTTCAGTACTTTTTGAGTTATCCTGCTGACAAACCAACAAACCACACGCCAGTGAAAACCATACCTCCTTCGGCGGAGGTAATTAAATGGGGGAGAAAAATAACATCTATTAGTATGTTTTTGTGTTATTCATTATAATATCTTTTAAATACTAGATTATATGTTCGTATCATAAATCATTGATATTGGGAAAACTCCCAGGGCAGTCTTGTACGCAGAGGTTTTATATCCATATTGCAACGTGTTTGTTATTGCTATTAATAGTAATAAGTTATGTTAACTTCATTGATTACCATTGTTGCGTTTATGATTTTAAAAATAAATATAATGAAGGTGTAACGATGATAGATATAATGAAGTAATAATGATTTAATGATCTTGTATAAATAGATTCATATCAGAATAAATAACATTTGTTGATCCTGTGAGCAATATTCATACAAACTATGAAATAGCGTGCTAGTGGACAAACGCTCAGAGGTGGTTGATAAAATATTGTACATTTTATTTAATATTTAATATATGTATCCTTGTAGATTCAAATCAATGGCTCGTGTGAGCAGCGTCGTGCTCCTGGAAATCTCGATGTGATTTTATAGAGGAAAAAATCGGTTAAGACCTCAAAATATCATTTTGCAATACTTTTTTTTACATATGGCTAACATTATATCTTCTTATAATAGAACCTTTATAATTACTTTATTACACTGGGTTTCAACGGTTCCTTCAATCTAGCACTAAATGACCAACATAGGTGGCAAAATTATTTTATTCTGATATGAATTTAATTAACAAATATCATTAAATTTCATTTTGATATTTAAAAAATCGTTAATGCAACATTGGAATCAATGAAGTCACATAACTCATCACTACTTATATAATAACAACCAACACGAAGCAATATGGACGTTGCAAATATAAAAGTCACCCAATCTACCATTTATTTAATTTTAAAACGATTTTCCTACTAAACACTTAAATATATATACGCTATTAATACAATTAAAAACTAGAGGCATATATACACTCAGAGAGTGCAAACCTCCCCGATCCCACCTAATGAATCACTTAACAGAATTACAATCCAATCATATATGTCCACATAAGTAGGTGTGTTTGGTGAATAATGAGTGAGGAGAGAGCAAAGAAAATAATAAAAGAAATATATACACTCAGAGAGTGTGTACCTCCGCCGATCCCCACAACATTCCTATTCAAACATTCTCCCTTTCACACGCCCGATTTTCTATCTCTAATCATTGTTTCCTCTCTGTTAGCTCATTTTGCATATTAAAAAAGCACTCAGAGATGGGAAGACGGAAGAAGTTTAAGCTACGTCACTGGGTTAACATAGTCCTGAGCTGATATATGAACAATAATACGTCAATGAACTTTTTTTAGCGTTTGTTCTTTCCTACTCCCTGAATAGAGACCCCATTTCATTATTATAGTAGTAGTATTTGCTCATTTTGCATATTAAAAAACCACTTAGAGATGCCAAAATTTAATCACTTGTTACTTTTGGCATTTCCAACAACTCCACAAAGTTTCATTCGAATCCGTTCAGTACTTTTGAGTATCCTGCTGACAAAAAAACCAACAAACAAACCAACAACGCCAGTGAAAACAATACCTCCTTCGGCGGAGGTATAATATTAAACATATCTTAAATATTTAAACTTGCAAATTAAATAGGAAACATAATCCTAAGATTAGATGATGAGTTTGTTGTGAAGTTTTAAAATCCTCTTCATCGCTTGAACATGTCGTGCAGAGTAGGGAAGTATACTATTATTCTATACACAAATGTCCAGGAATCATCACGGGCAAATCAAATTTTCCTTCGCTCATTTTCTAAATCTTTTGAATTTTAGAAGCGGATGACACATTTCTAAACTTCAATTTGCGTTCCTCTTAATTAGTGTTGAACATATTTTTTCTGCTAATAAAATTTAATGGTTAGAAACGAAAATTGTAAATTTGTATTAATTGTATGTAAAAAAAATACAACTTGAAGGCAGAGGTTTCGAGATCGCCACAAAAAAGTTCTGCTCGAGGTGTGTTTTTATATTGTAAAATGCAAATAAAGCCAAAGGATTGATTGAGTTCCATTTAATGTTAAGAGCCAACTTTGATAACGAAATGCAAATTGAACTAGTGTTCCATAAAGAAAACTCTATTAAGATATATTTTATTAGAACAATGAGTCAATCAAATTATGTTGTAGTCTACTTTTTCAGAAAAACGAAAAACTGAGCGCAATTTCAAGAAGCACTGTATCTTACAGATTTTTTTTTGAACAATGCAACCAGTAAGTCAACATAAACAAAACTCTTTTAGATTTTTTTCGGTGCTCTTCAGAGACCTTAGCTGACCTTTTTGTAAAGTCAGCCTAACTTTAAACTGTATAACTTTGCAGCTTTTCACAGGTTATAAGACCATCTTGCCCTATATTCTAACTGAAAATGATAATAGCAATTTTACATAAAACAAAAACCTCCGTTATCAATTATGCCACTGCTTTGGTAAACAATAAATAAATATTAAGTTTCTCTGCTCGAATCTTACTTCAATCCCTGCAATTGTGGAGAAATCCTCAGAGATGCCCTGAGATATTTGAAAAAATAACTTGTAAGCAGTTCATTTAATTAGCCTTCCCTTCATACGCACTTTTTGAATTTATTTATTTTTAGATAGGCGTGCTCTACTCTCAATGATTATTATCCTGGCTATACTCCTCCCCAGAGACGAAGGTCACTTCGGATCAACCTCAAGGAAAGGATCCACGGTTCAATGGAATGCTTATAATTGTTAGATTGTTTATTCATATACACAGATGATAAATAAATTTTATAGAACGAAATCAGTTAAAACTTAAACTCCCGTTATCAGACTTGTTGATTTATCGTTCATTTGTAATCGTTCATCGTTCGCGAACAACGAACGACAATTTTTTGACGAACGTTCATTTGTTTTTGGCGCCCAAAAATAAAAAGATTTTTCTTTTTCATGAGAATAATTTCCTTTCTAAAAACACGTCCTCACTTTGTTTCAGAATGGCAAGAAAAAGTTTCCTTTCTAAAAAAGCAGTCAATTTTTTTGAGAACGACGAACGATTCAATTAAGAAATTAATGATGAACGATAACTTTTGGTGAACGACAATTTTTTGCGAACGTGAACAAGTCAAGTCCAGTATTGGAATTCGATCCTTTGAACGGCATTCAACTTCACTTTCACTTTACCTACTTGTTTCGATGTACCAACACAAATATTTTCCATATTCCATTTATGTTCCATTTAACAATGTTTGGTAAAGTATGTTTTGGATTGCTACATTTGTTGTGATGGCATTGCCTTCTTTGTAGAGGATATTGTATAAGTTTAACCAATTTCTACAAGATCCCCTTTTCTCATATTGGGGCGTTCATCATGTATTCTTTTTATGATGGTAAATGATAATAAAGGTATTTAGAGAAGAGTGGGTTCCATACAATGGCTCTTTAACGGTTCTCCATATTTTCAATGGATAAATTATAAAATGTATCCTTCATTCTGAAAAACCTACCAAAAAACCATTTAGCCCATTAATTACACTGCATCAATCATTTTCAGAAGTCGTTCCCTTTCAGAACCAATTTTGCTAATTCCTACCAAGTTTTTTAACGTTGATTTCAAACATCATATCAACTTTTATTGATTGAATCTCGTTTTTAGAGATACATTTATTTTGAATATCCGGCTTTTTTATACAAAACGTTAATAATATTATTGATAAATAAACAGGCTTTTCATTTTCAAAAGGCCATCAAAAACATATCCATAACTGAACACATGACCACACTTGGATATGGTTATGGCTCTAGCTACCAGGTTTCTGTCTTTTTGCTTGTCTGTACTCATTTGATGTCGCATCTTGCCTCAACGCCCAATAAAAGTTTGTAAGTTGGACTCCATTTCCCTAGGAGTCTCTTTCCATCATTGTTATGCTTTAGTGAAAACGCTCTCCATGCTCATCACTCACAGATCCACAATTGTCAGGGAAAAAGTGTAGAGGGAAGGGGATTTTTTTGCTTAATTGGTTCGATAAAATGCAGTATCCGACAGGATATAATGAAGCATATAAGTATTAAAATTAGTCACTCGAACCTAGGATACTCTTATCAATGATGTAGACCAAAATGGCCATCCCCTCTCGGAGGATTCTAACCTGGTCCCCAACATTGAGAGTTGAACACGCCTTAACACGCACACGGCTATCGCACTCCCTTAAACAGAGTGGAGAAAGTGGATTTTTAGGAACATGTTGCTGCCTGCTTAGAATAAGCTGACAGCAAGTTCTCTACGAGTTTTTCATAAAGGCCTCCCATACTGCCTTCTCTTCTATCACATTATTATAATACTTTACTTTTTTCGTCAAATTAAACATGTGAAGTACTCTATTTCACTTAATTGTTTCTTTTTCTTTTAGTGTTGTTTTTTTCCGTTGGACAATTTTTTTACTCTTTTAATTTCCTTATTTATAAATTAACGATCAGATAATATTTTCTAGCCATCCAGTTACATTGAAACATTGTTTCAAATAAATTGGATGAAGGATGTCAAATCCATCATCGTTTAATATTGATCCATAAGCTAATGAGGCTATCTTACAAATGTATACCCATGTAGGTTTTCAACTTAATCATGGAGTGCCATAATGTTTCATGTAGTACAGTGAGTATCTTGGGTTCACTGTCCAATGTCCAACTTTGATGAATGGGATATATTTCAACAATAGACACCTCATTGAAGTATAGTATTAAATTCCTTAATTTATTATAAAATGCCTCATTGGTTCGATAGAATTGCAGTATCCGACTGGATTTAAATAAGCATTATAGTGTGTAACTTAGTCTATCGAACTTGGGATCTTATCAATGAGGTAGACCAAAAAATGACCATCCGCACATAGCTATTGGACTCACTTGGGATGATGTATAATTAAACAGTGATTTCTGCCATAACTTTTTTTTCAACTTGCGATAACGATATCTTTTTCTCAACCTAAGATAAACGATAAACGGCCAAAAAAATTCAAAACCCAACCTGCGGTAAGCGATAAACGATAGCGATAAAAATGACTTGCGATAACAAAAGCGATAAATGATTAGTACCTTTATTAAGTTGAAATATAAAAAGTATAAAAACTATTTTTCCAGAGTGAAAATTAATTTAACTATACAAAAACTGGTAAGAGTCTATGGCCTACACATCAGTCTCTCTCTCTGACTCGGACTTTCCCTCCCTCCTCTCCCTCCTTAGGACAGCATCCAGGGCTGCATATTTCCTTGGTGAAGACCAGCTTCTTAAACCTGTCGCTAGTCATGCTTGCACGCTTGGGCCTGAGGACGTCGCCAGCAGTGCTGAACATGCGCTCCACGGCAGCAGAGCTGGGCAAAGCTGTGTTGTACTTTATGAACAGCGAGATCCACTTCTCCTTATCCATGTTGGGGAATTGCCCAGGCATCACCTCTGCCACCTTGCTCCTGCCCCAGGTGCCCACTTCCTTCTTGATGAGCTCTTCAATGGTGGACCCATCCTCCTCCATGACAGTGGGGCTCTCCAGGAAGGCAAATGGGTCGTCCCTGGCTTCTATAGGTTTTTCTGTCACCATGTCCTTGCTCTTGCTGGAGGGGAGAGTGTCAGGTATGATGGAGATGACAATCTCCCTGATGAGCCTCTTCTTGATATCTTCTTCAAGCGCAGGGGCACATGCTTCAACATGAAGGGGCCATGGTTGGGGTGGGTCAAGGTGGCCATCAGGAGGTCCTCATCATTAAAGAGGTGCATGAATCTGTCGCAAAAAAGACGCAAATTTGAAATTTTGGTTTTCAAATATAAGACACAACTGCTTTTTTATTTAAATACCCATTAAATGTTTTACTTTGAAATTGATACAACATACCTGCTGTTGAACCCATGGACATTGTCATCCTGCTCTAACAAGGCTTCCACCAGGGGGCCAGCATAGTGTAACTCGCCCTCCCTCTTGATGGCCTGTAGCTCTCTCTTGAGAAGCATCAGGTAGGGCAGGAGGATCCCCATGTAGGCGTTGACTTCAGCCTGCAGCCTGTCCAGGCAGATGGCGACAGGCTTCATCACCTTGCAGTACTCCTGCAGAATCTCCTTGTCATCCTCAGTAAATGCAGGGGCTGCTACCCTCTTCCCAGCTGCCTCGCTCTTAATGGCATCGTTTATGGCCTCCATGGTCTTGTTTGGTCATGGTTTGTTGAGTGTTTTGGACCGTTATTTAAAGATGATCAATTAAACAGGTTTGACTGTATGTATGTTTTAATTTTACTTAGATCTAGTCGTAGATTATTTTTTGATCGTAATTAAATTGATCGGATCGCCAATCGGAAAAGTCCCTAATCGTTATATTGCAATATAGCAAGAATTCCTGATCGTTACTTTTGATCGGATCGCTATTTGATCACTCAGAAGCCAGGTAATAACTGAACACAAAGACGGTGCATGGGAGAGAGCGGCACACATCCTCCAAACTCGAGAACTCCAGCGAGACTGTCTCACTGCATCAGTGATTGGACAGCTACACACACACTTGGCAGTTCTCATAAGGGGCTTTCAGGGTTCACTTGCAAGCCAGTGTTGCTCCTTCTAGTCTCTACCCTATATATACTCTCAGCTTGAACTGGTCTGAAAACGTCAGGTGGGCTGTTGTGACTATTGCCGCCCTGCACATTTTTGAATTTTACAAAAGTCCTCTTTGAATTTATCGTTTATCATTCCTCATTTTTGGGACTAAAGGTAAGTGAATGAGCGATAATTTAAAAACTTTGCGATAAACGATAAAAGGTTTGACCTCAGCGATAATTATCGTTTATCGCTCATTTCCTCGCACGCGGCAACCACTGTCATTAAAGGTGAATCTTATTATTCAATTTTCTTAGGAGATTAAACAACATTGATCGAAATAACGTTTTAATTATTGATAGGTGAATAAGTTGCATTCATAAAAAGTATAACGATTTAATTATAGTTGATTTGCATATCAAAAGAGGAGGTGAGTCTTTTGTGTTATCCCCCTTTTTGTAATTATTCCAGTATTAATAATATTAATAAGTGAAAATCACGAAAAAATTTTTTTTTTGTATTTAAGCAATAAAGAACACAAATATTATGCTTTATCTCATTTTAAGTGTTAATTTAGTAAAAATAACACACTGAGTGTGCAGTTAGGATCTAAAAATGCTCTATTTTATTTCTTCCTTTTTCCTAAACGTAAAATCTTTTCAAAAACCATTTTTACAAAAAAGTTAACCGTAATATTTTACTTGTAATGAAAAAAAATCCTATTTCAAATATTCTTTTATATGTATGAAAAAGGATTATATCTATAAAGTATGACAACCTTTATTGTCTATTTATTAGGATCTAAATATATATAAGCTCCTTTTTTATTTGTCCTCATTCCAAAAACTCACATATTTTCAAAAATCCTTTAAAAAGTAAGTTAATAGAAATATTTAATTTTTATTTAAAAAATCCTATTCAAACACTTTTTTTGTATCAAAAATGATCATTTTATGAAGTGTGACTCTCATTTTATTCTCAATTCATTTTTTAATATTAAGAATAAATATTAATTATATTAAGGGTGTCAACTGTTGAGACGAATGATCTACAATATAAAATCTGTAAGAACCCCTAGACACTCCACTCTGATGATCTACCCAAAGTAACAGCATACCTTAAATAAAACACAGGCCAAATATAGCGAGAGGTGTTATCTTTATTGAAGGTAGATGCTAAGTAGGTGATTCTTATTTCATGTTTTTAGGATTTAAGAGTCAAGCATCCCCTAGGATTTTACTTTGGTGCGTAGAGATCATCTTGTGAAAGTTTGAACGTGTAAACGAAGGGAGTAACTGACATCCCCAGGAACTTAAAAGCCAGCTATAGTCAACCGTGGCCGCAGTGTATCTTTTAAGTAGTCAGGGGCTACCAATATTAACGTTGGGGTCACCAATATTCGGTTATTTAAGACTAACCCCTTCAATTAATTGATGTAAACTGAAATGAATTTCATAAGTCAGGAAATATTTATAATATTTATAAACACGAGCCGAGAAACAAATAAAAGCAAAGGGACAGAGGAAATCTGCTACAAACGAAATCGAAAAACATTCAACGGACTCAAAAGCTATATAGGTAGTAGAGTTTTTCGCCATTCAAACGCCTTTATTTTCCTCAATTTCAATGCTACATAAAATGAGGTAGGATCTCAAGAGTTCCAATTAGTTTTTGTATTTATATGTATATAAAAATACACGAGAAATTCAAGATTTGATATCGTCATTTTGGGGATATATTCTAAAAAATAAATATTACAAAACTTTAATTTCTCGAGTAACTTTGTGCGAATATAAAAAATAAATAACTATTTTTGATTCCTTGAAATCTTATCTACTATTTACTCATTTTCTGAAGCGTTATGATATCCCTCGACGCTATTATTTGTCCGACTAAGACCGTTCCACATTCCAAAGGGAGATCGGGATTGTTGGAGCAGCCCTACGATGTCTCCAGGTAAATAATTGAAGCGATGCTTGTTTGCATTAATCCAACGGCTTTCATTATTCTTTTTCATCACGTTCAAGAGAAAAATCACTCGTTTGTATCCTCCTCATATGACTGAGGCAACGGAATTTAATGTATCAACTGAGAAGTTCCATACAACAAACTCCCCTAAAATAAATGATCATTGTTGATTTCTTTTTATTTCAAATAATCCACAGTTTCAAAGTTTCTCCTCAGAATGTTCTCGGTCATCAACTGTCAGGGATAAAAAGAAGAAGCACTTAACATAATATAATAGATGGTCTCCTTTGAAGCATATGTATTCAATGATTTTGAGAATAAAAGGAGTAAATAAATATATTATTGCCTAATTGAAAGTAGGC
>CP045904.1:7765951-7790932 GCA_013387185.1 Caligus rogercresseyi | reverse complement strand
AAATAGACAGGAGGTTCAGCAGGATTATAAACAGCATCAACCCAAGGACCTTTGAATTATTAAATGATGAAAAATCATGGTATATAAGAAAATCAAAACATATAAATACCAAAAATTGTTGAAATGCCTCGATACAAATCTTTACCTTGGAAAAAACTTTTCCAATATTAGTTATGAATTCAACTACATAAAATCGTAAAAAGGACTAACCACCCCCGCCCATTATCCACCCCTCAAACAATCACCCCCCATACAATTTACCCCCCGTTACTAATATTTCTTATCCCTTAAGTCCACTTATGAAGTTAACTACATTGTCTTTAACTTTGTGTTTGAAAACTATGTTCCAATATCGGGCATATGAAACATATGGCCGATCTTAGAATTAGGTTTTAAACATTAATTATGCAATTTTGTCATAACGAAACATAGTTAACTTAAAAGTGGACTATTAAAAGGATAAAATATTAGTAATGGAGGATAAATAGGTACGGGGTGTAAAAGCCAGGGGGGGGATTGTCCTCAACTAGAATCAAATACCTACTCAGATTTTTGGAAAGAGTGATTGCTAAATTAATTCATCGCCTCTGGAAGAAATTGAATACAATTCTTAGGATAAGACTTAGAAACCAATTTAAAAAATAATTTTTATTCTTGAGTGGGCAAGGACAATCATAACTACATTCTTAAAAATACAATCACAACTTACTCAAAGAGCTATAACTTCATTTTTGCTCGATAACGAGGACTCGCCACTTATATTAATCTTCACTTATGGCGAATAAGTCATGAATATCATTACACTTTTTGACTCCGAGGCGTTAATCTATTATGCTATTATAATCCCTTAACTTATTCCATAATTTGAGTCCCAATTTTTTATACATTCAACTGTTTTACATATTATATTTAACAGTTATTAAAATATGTATACTTTATACCCACCTGAGGAAAAAGAAATCATAGCGAAATGACGAAAATCATAAACTATATATATATATATGATCAGCTGAATAAGGTTCTGATAAGCCAATAAAATATATTTTATAAATAATATCTGTCGTTTTCTATTATTTAAAATTGTATAAATGTTATAATGTAGATTCACAAACCGTTAGTTTTTTAACTAGAATGCTTATTTATGTGCGTTTTATTCGTCCATGTTGGTTGGCACCGATTAATTTTTAAGAGCTATATATGTACATCAAGGGAAACGGCGGAATGCAAGTGTTTGATATACTTTTCTTCTCAGGCACATATGTCTTCCACAGGAAACAAATGGATTCAAACTGCGGTCAGTTTGAGGAGGTCCTTCTTGGTAGTGTGTGAGTGACTGTCCTTGGGGTCGTTGAGACGAATGGTCACGGTATCCATTGCTGTGAGAGCGGGCAACGTCCCTTGGAGGATTGTCTAATACCTTTTAGTTCAGCAAGGTCACAGACTGCAATGAAACTTTCAAATTCTCAAATAAATGATTTAATTTAGTATTATACACAAAGTTAAAACATAATTTTTATTGTTGTTGTCATGTACTTTATTTAATCAGGTAGTAAAACATACAACAAAAACAGCTAACGCATTTAATCGTCGAGTACACGTCCAGTCTATGAAATAAACTCAAAATTGCATATCCTCTTTCAAATAAGGTGATTCAATAATGTTGTATTTGAAGAAAGAGTTCCGATTCTTTTAAAGGAAGTAAAAGTTATTTTGATGTACTTAATCATTTTCAAAAAATAAAATCTTCCCGAGTGTCAATATCCCTTGAAAAAAATAATACATCACAAAGTAGCCATCGACTTCACGAGATGAAGGTGTCGTGGAAGCACGTATGGAATATATTATGTGATAAAATAACTTCTTAATAAAAAAAACTATTAACTAAATGAATGTAAATATTTTTTACTCACTACTCTTGTATAACCTTATTAAATTTAATTTGCATATTAAAGGAATAGGAGGCTTTTGTAAATGATCACTGATTGTAAGCATTCCTGTGAAGAAAAAGTTATGCACAAACTATGTTAGAATTTCAAAAAGTTACTTTCTATTTCAATCCTTTTACTCGTGTGCAAAGGATAAGGTTATTAAAAATACTTTTATCTTTCTGTATCTTTGTCATCCAGTGCAATTACGCGAAGAGGATATTTTATTATTTTATCTTAATGTATTCATGGACGCTCTCGTGTTTCTATCATTGTCAATATGCAGATTTTTATTTCCTTTATTTCATCAAGTTCGTTGTCGTCTTTTCAACAGTTTCTTCTTTTTCTTCAACAATCGGAGCATCCCGGGGGTCTTGAAAGCGCACTTCCCTGCTGATGCAATGCGAAGAGTAAATCCACTAATTAAGATTTTTAAACGCTTGTTGGTCTACAGATAGATAGAGAACTTTTCCAAGTTGAGTTAGATCTGATTTTGTAACTCAACTTTCCCTTTAATACCGACTTGACATAGAAAGAGAAAAAACTGAAAACATAGAGACATCTATCTGGCCTCTCTTTTATTATAGTATTAAACCTCACAGAACCTCTCCGCTTTTTCATAACAATTTTTTACTAATTATTTTATTATTTTTTACATTTATTACAAAAAAATCAATACATTTGATCTGTTGTTTCTTTTATCTTCTAGATGAATTATGAGGGGCGGTCCTTACTGTCTTCCTCCTTCACTTTCGTCGTCAAATCGGCCAGAAAAATGCTAAGAGAATTAAAAGCTTTGAGAGGAAGCCTAGAGAGCCTTCCGTGACGAGGGAGGCATGAACTACTTACCATAAGAACAAGTCAGTCCCGACAAGAGACGATGGAGTTCCTCTCGTCCGGATCCTGTCGAATAAGTGACTCCGGACACAGGGGGAACTCCGTATCAAGGTTCCCCTCTAAGTTAATAACTCAAGCTGTTAATGTAACGCAATAATATAATTAATAACAGCTTTGTTATGAAAAGGGAGAGGTTTGTGAGTTTAATACTATAATAAAAGAGAGGCCAGAGAGATGTCTTTATGTTTCAGTTTTTTTCTCTTTCTATGTCAAGTCGGTATTAAAATCATCCACAGCCCTATATAATAATGTCTGGGCAATACAAAAACAACATGTAGCAGTGTGACTACTCAACGACGTCACCGGAGAACGAATATATCAATCTATCCATATACATAAAAATTCCTTATCGTTTCGTCGTTCGTTTTTGGCGCCAAGACAAATATCCTTTCTAAAAAAACGTCATCATCTTTTTTCAGAAATTTGTTTCTAAAAAAACGTCATCACTTTTTTCAGAATGGCGAACGATAAACGAACGATGAACGACGAACGATTCAATTTAAAATCCTTCTATACTGACTTCTAGACAGAAGCAGCGTTAAGAAAGAGGTTGAACAAAGTAATTTGTACTACGTCATCATAAGCTGATGACGTAGTTGACTGGAGAAATTACAGCATCAAAGGCTTCTCGCAGGGCTCTCATGTCTCACGCATTTGGCGTGTGACACGCATTTCCACCCGCTTACACGCCACACATTGTATTCTCACGCAATTAAATTATCACGGTTCGTTGGTTGAAATTATTTTCTTAAAAAAAACGTCATCACTTCTTTTTAAATATTTGAACGCTGGTTAATCTCACTCTGAAGTCACTTCAAAACTTGAGAGCCCTGCTTCTCGTGGATGAACAACTGGCAACTGACTGTTCAATTATGACACTCATCGCAGACTCGTCTATAAAATGGAAGATTCATGAAGCTTGGCATGAAACAGACGGAATATAACGAAACAGGACAAGATAAAATATATTTTGGACAAGCTGAACTTTCACTTCAAAGAGAATCTCCCCTGAAGAACTGCAGATGGAGAAAATGACTCTAAATCTAGATCTGGTTATGATGACCAGTGCTTTCATAATTATATCAGCCACAAAGAGCAAGAAAAAGTTTCTGAACACAATAAATAGAATGCCAAATTGCAGGAGACTCCTGCTGAGAAGGACAACAGAAGGATTTGGATGAAAGATGAGTGTTTACGCCTAGTCTTGCTGTAGGAACATCAAAGCTACAGCTGAAACCATGACTGAGTAGGAGACTGAGATGAAGATAAACATCCTCAAGATTACAATACTGATCGAGCTGCCATAAGTCAGCAGCCAACAGAAAAGCTAATGCCATCACATTCAGATTTGTTCTGGATTGTTAGCTTAAGTGCCGCCAGTTGAAATGATCCCTATCTGATGATTCAAAGAAGATTGATCTAGCCCGCCATAAGTCAGCAGCCAACAAAAAAGCTAATCCCATCAAATCCAGATTGGTCCTGGATCTGTAGCTGAAATGCCAGCAGTTGAAAGTGATCCCTAGCTGCTGATCCAAAGAAGATTGATCGAGCTGCCATAAGTCAGCAGCCAACAGAAAAGCTAATGCCATCACATCCAGATTGGTCCTGGATCTGTAACTGAAGTACTGCAAGTTGAAAGTGATCCCTAGCTGCGGATCCAAAGAAGATTCATTGTACTAGAGATGAGGTGATAAGGAAATTGATATCGAGAGAGAAGAGAAATGTCAAGGATCTATTCTAGAATCACCAAATTGCACAATACTTCAATACGAAATATACATAAACTAAGAAAAAGTGCATTTATGCCCGGATTGATGAAGATGGATGCTTTCTTGGCCAGTTTGATATAAATGTTCATCATAGAGTTAATTGCAGAGGACAGTACTTTACGATTACACCAGTTATAAGGGTGGGATCTTCCACTTTCTTGTATAATACATGCACAAAAGACTATTTTGGATTGTGTACCAGTTGCATAAAAAACGAGCTGAAGTTGAGGAGGATGATGGGCAAATCATGAGTACGGAAGAGGGGTTAGAAAAGCTGGTAGGTTTTTTTTTCATGGCAAAGGTCTTTTTTCTATTCATATAATAAAATAGTATAAAATGAAAATAGATATAAAATGGAGGAGATTTGTGTTTGGTAAAAACATAAATAAACATTATAGTAGGGTTTCCAATACCCAAAATCAAAAGAATCGAAAACGGGAAAAGGTTTATAAGATTGAAAGCAATTTTCAAATAAGGTTCATCATAGCATAAAACAGATTGAAACCATATGCAAGACCAAAAAACATTGGAAATCTATAAAAAGGTCTTGCAAATATAGATAAAAACACTGTTTCTGCATGGGGTTATGATTTTATTTTATTAATCATAGGAAGAAGTCTAATTTCTCAATTTTTTATGTCCAGACACAAACTAATGTATATTGTTTGTGTTTTTGTAAAGCCCTTTTCAATATAAAAAATGAAATACACAAACATCAAGTCTATACAAACAATACATTTAAAGCCCATATTTAGAAATGAACTTTCTCCTGTGGAATCGAAATAGGGGAGAGAAGCTTTTTTAAACAACAAAATGGGGTTTTTATACAGATACATTTATATTCTCAAAAAGCAATTTTCTTTGGGAAAAAACATTTATGTTAATCCTAGCAGAGAGCACATTTCTAAGTGAGGTCTATGCCAACTTTCTCCAATATATTTTGTCTTTTAGAATTGACTTTAAGTTTTCTCCTAGTATAAATTTGAGTATAAGCTCTCAATATATATTTGTATAGCTTATGTTTTTGACTTCACTCTGATTAAAGAATGTAATTTAAAGTTGAAAATACTTAAGCAACGAAGTTATTTATTATCTGGAAGGCAAACAAAATATATTTCACGGTTTGAGCACATTTTAACCTGTCTGGATTAATTTTAACAATATTTTTTTTCTTTGATTTTCATGAAACTTGGCAAAATGATTACTTTGAGATATAAAAATTGATTAGCAAAATTTGAGATTTCACAAATCAATAGTTTAGCATTTATTAGCTGTTGCGTACACGCAACACTAGGACAATAAGCGACAAAAATGTATTATTTATTATTTATTTAGAACATACATATATTGTACACTTATTCTATATACATAGACTATATTTGTTTAGAGTTAAACTAAAAGTGGTACAGACGTGAATAAATTATCGAAATACAAGGTGTAGGGAAGATTTCTCCTTTGTTCATCGTCTTTGTTCAAAAGGTTCAATACAGTTGCAGAACATTTTCCAAACTTTTTTTCCTCCTCTTCCCACTCCACCAATTGATTTGCCTTGGTACAAATCACAAGCTACGAGGTATCCTGATTTCGAACATTGCGACCACACTTTATATCCGAAGGGTATATGTTTATTCCTGATAGCCTGCTTGCACCCATGCTTCCCGAAGTATTGAATTATGGATTCATCATGCGAGATGATGAAGATGTTTTACTAAGGGACGTACCTTCCAATACTTGTCTTTGGGATCTATGTCATCGTTGGAGATGAAGTGGATATAACGTATGATATCTTCAAACGTGTTCCTTCTCATTGAATTATAGATGGCGTGGTTCTTCAAGTCATCGCCATTTGCCCAGTAATGTCGTTTACTTGGTAGTGGATTGTATCCGGAACAGATCAGAATCGCCAGAAAAACTTTCATTTCTTCCTTAGAAACTGTGAATGACATTGCGTTCTTTTCGTGGCATATATATTTGTCTGTTCTACTAATAAGTATATCAATTGATCATCAAAGAATAGTTAGAATAACTGCTCAGGAGTTAGATTTGCAAATTGTGAGTAGTTGTCTTCAGGAAACAAATCCTCTGTGATAGCTTGGTTTGTGGATTTTCGCCACTCCAAATGAACATGTTTTTTTACGGGTGTAGACTTATTCTCATATTCACAGTCGGAGTCTGTGCCTAATACTCTATGACACTTGCCAGTGTGAGCCGGAGCTCTTAGTTAGGGGCCCGATAAATTGATTAAAGAATTGGCGTTTCGATCGTTTTCATCATTGGAATCCTCATCAGTTACTATATGAGTATCAGGAGGTTCAGTAAATACATCATAGTCCTGATTATCTTCCAAATCTTCGATCAAATCCACAATTTCATTCAAGCATAGCCCTCTGTAAAAACATAACATATTATCCTAGCGTTGCGCTCACGTAACACAAAAGAAACATCAATAATTTTTTACAAGCCCGTACAAAACCGTTATAAAAGGTATACATAGTTTCAAAATATTCCCAGTAATATAATATTTGATAACATTCTTGTCAAAAAATAAATTATTTTGATATTAAGACTTACTTCTGCCGAGCCTCTATTATGCTGTACAGAGAAACTGATAAACGTGTCCCTACACCCACAACCCTGCACCACAAATGAAAATATGACGTAATAACTTGCATTAGCGTCATATGAGCACGTCTGAACCAGTTGCGATCTGTCTGTCATCAATAATGGGATTTATGAATAAAAGTGTATTTTCACATTAGCGTTGCATGAGCGCAACACTAGGATATAATGGGTTAAGTATATAGTACTTTATTATTATTATTTCAGTTAATACTAAATGCCAAAGCAATTGTGTAAAGTACAGAACTTGACATTGTAATCTAAAATTAGTATTTTGGAAGAAGAATCAAAGAAAATTATTATAAATTTTTATAAATGATAACATATCATAATAATCCAGACCCTAATACATCGAGACGATTGATTAATCTTACTGGTGAATCTCTATGTTTTCAAATACAGATAATAACTGGTCATAACTTTCTTAGATATAATCAGGGATTGTCGAATAAATTTATCATTCGTGAGTGTCGTTTTTGTCAGCAGAGTGATGAGACGTCTACTCACATGTTGGCTGAGTGTGATTCTTTGTCTTAAAGAGCCAACAATGGAATAAAATACCTGAAATTATTAAACAGATGATGCAAAGTGATTATTGCCTAGTGGTTGATCTAGAAATCGTACAGCAAGCTGATTATTGAGAATGCTTGTTATTCCCTCATTTAGTCGACATCCCTTAAACCTATCTTTGTATCATATTCGTGATAATTTAAATAGGCTTAAATTGAAGATGTGTCTGAAAAGCTTTGCTAAAAGGATATATATTATTTTAGTTTAATGTTGGTAATTTAAATATAAAATAATATATCTGCAGACGTGATCAGATATTGCGAACCTTGTAAGGATTATGATAGGATCTACAACGTCCAAGCTTTTGTGGGCAGCTCCATGCTATCAGTTAAAAAAAGCGTTGCTTTGAATGGATAACTGCGTGAATAATTATGTGCAGACCTAACAGGAGAAGAAGTTCTACATCTCTCTCTCTCTCTCTCACTATATATATATATATATATATATATATCTATATATATATTATATATATATATATATATATATATATATATATATATATATATATATATATATATATATATATATTATATATGATTTCTTTTTCCTATAATATAATATATATTTCTTTTTCCTTAGCTGGGCATAAATTATTTATTGTATATAACTGTTAAATATATGTAAACACAGCTGAATATATTTAAAAAATGAATGAATTTATTTCTCTTGTAACTCAAATTATGGGGAAAATTTAATCTATTTAATCTATTATGCTATGATAATTATCATAGCATAATAGATTAACGCCTCGTAGTGATAAAAGTGTAATGATATTCATGACTTATATGCCCATAAGTGAAGATTAAATAAGTGGCGAGTCATCGATATAGAGCAAAAATGAAATTATAGCTCTCTGAGTAAGTTGTGATTGTATTGTTAAGAATGTTGTTATGTCAGAATATTATTCTGTTTCCAACAGAGGGGATGAATTAAATTAGCGATCACTATTTCCCAAAATCTGAGTGAGTATCTTATTCGAGTTTAGGACAATCACCCCCCGGGCTTTTACACCCGTACTATTTACCCTCCATTACTAATACTTGTTGGGTCATTCCATGTGGACCTCACCCAACCTTTAGTGTATATATGTTTGTATATGTCACAAAGAGATAAATAATTGAATCCACACTGTTATCCCTTTAAAGTCCACTTAAGAAGTTAACTATGTTTTCTTTATGACAAAATTGCATTATTTTTTAGGAACTATGTTCCTAATATCGGTCATATGTTTCATATGACCGATATTAGTAACATAGTTTTCAAACACCAATGCAAAAAAGCAAAACATAGTTAACTTTATAAGTGGACTTTAAGGGATATGATATATTAATAACGGGGGGTAAATGGCACTGGGGTAAAAGCCCAGGTGTTATTGTAGGGGGTGCTAGTCCAGGGTGATTACCTTGTAATCCTGTTACAAATTTCTTCAGTTGATATTTATATGTATTATTGGAATGGTTTATTTAAAGGTAAATGCTATGGACCGAGGCATTTCAATATTTTTTGTAATTTAATATATCCCTATTTCATTATATTCCATGCATGTTCATCATTTATTATATATTATTTGGTTGATGCTATTTATAACCTTGTTGAACCTCGGTTTATTTATCGGTTAGTAAATGGGGGTCGAAGTAATAGGGTTGATCTTTTGTCCATAGTTTTTTTTCATTTATCACCAATTGAAACATAAATTTATCGTTCATTATTACATGGAGATGTAAATTAAATTGGTTCTAGGTCGTGTTTGCCAGTTCAAAAAAAGTTATGGAGGAGCCACGGGTTACTATGATTAATCTGATGATATATATTTTTCTACCACGCATGAAAGATGTTTAGACGCCTCTTCAAATGACTTAGATGACATAATAATATAATAATATGAAAGAACACCTGATTTGTATATATTTATTAAATTATTTTGAACCAATAAAACACTTTCTTAATGTCTTTTTCGGAATATTTATTCAAAATTCACGCAACCTTTAATTTTAAAAAGTCTTTTTAGATTGTTTATATCGCTTTATGAAAAAAACCAGCTTAAGTGGAAAAAGTCAAGGAAAGGAAATAATGAAATGAATGAAAAACGGTTAAAATATATTGTAGGCCAGTATTTTAGTGAAATGCTACTAAATATGTTTCTAATAATATTCCTTGTGAGAAATTAATTTAATTTAGATAACTTTTTTGCAATTTCAAATTCTTGGACAACATTTAGATGTATCCCACTCAAATGCTTCCGTTTTCATGTATTTTGCCCGTTTTTTATATCAGGTGACCAACTAAGTTTCTCACTTTTTTTGTCAATGCAATTTTATTGTACAAATTGGATTTAAATGAATCATTCAAATATTACCCATTCCCTGGCGATGACTTTTCCCCCCATCTTACTGGCATTTGCCGAATACCATGATGGTAGAAGATGTTCGTCTTTTGAGGCAGTCTATGAATACAGCCATTTTGAGATGCCTTCATACGATCGAAACTGCTGATCAGACAAATCATGTGCCATTGAACAAATGATAATCGGATGGAGTAATAACGGGGAAATTGGCGAGATGGGGTAGGATTTTCCCAACTGAGCATTTCCATGTACGATTTAACGAGCTTAGCAACGTGAGGCCGAGCGTTTTCATGCAGTAGAATAACTTTTTCGGGCTTTTGCACGTATTGTGGTCGCTTTTGGGATAGTGCTCGGCTCAATCGCATTCATTAAGTTTGATACCGTTCCCCAGTGACGGTTTCGTTTGGTTTCAATAGCTCGTAATATATAATACCGACCTGGTCCCCACCAAATGCAGTCACCGTATTTGAAGTGACGAAACCAATCACGACAAGTTTCTTCACCTAGTGTGTAATCGTCTATATATTTTCCCCCAAGAAACATCCTAGCACTTCGGCTAGTCAGGGATGTCAGGAATTTTAAAATAAGTAATACAATGTTAATAAATTATGTAAAATATATAAATTGAAAAAATACTAAAATATAAATATATAATTAAAAGCAAAAGGTTTTTTCGTAGAAAGAAACAACCTTAAATTTTAAATAAAATAAATATTTAAAAACACTATCGTCTGCTATATAGGTATTATATAGTGGCACATTTTTCAAAAACCTTGGCATCTACATATGCTTCCTTCGTGGTTTGGGCGTTGCAAAGTTTAGGGCTACTGTTCCAAATAGCTGCAGCACTGGTGATAAATGTGCCCATTGACTTAGGGAGAGGAGATCGGATGAGGCCGGCAGTCCGAGAACGAGTAGATCTGACCCCACCTTGGGCACCGAATAAGATCTTGCCTACCGGGTTTTGATCGCCATTGCTACCATCCCGGCTTGCAAAGCATTTCCAGGTTTCCATAGCCACAGCTCGAACCGTTATCCCATTGAGGGATGGAAGTCCGGCCTTGTGGAGCAGAGCATCGATCTGCATGTGACTGCTAGCCCTTACGCCTAGTAAAGATCTAGCTGCGTTGTTTATGGAAACCTGGATCGATCTTGTAGCCTTCAATGGATCAGTTACGTCGTTTTTTAGTCGAGGTACATTAGTCACCGCTGCAGCGTAGCTGACTCGACCCATCATAAGACCTTTGGCCAATTGTTGCAAATATACTCCGCGTGGGAGGTGGAGCGAAAGGCGATGAATCAGCGCCGCACACTGTTTTGCTGACAGCACCACATTAGCCTCATAGGGACTGGTGGAGAAAGCAGCGTCAAACGTAACTCCAAGGAGCTCAATCGTCCTGGATGGCCTCACATCCACTCGATCTATTAATATGGTAAATTTTTGACCTCATAAGCCTTGGCACTACCACAATGAGGAGCTGCGTCTTAGAGGCGTTCATTTTGAGACCATTCCCCGTCGCAAAACGATAGAACGCTTCTGCTCTTTCTGTTAGAAGTATCCAGATGGTGGTGAGGTCGTTGGCCACAGCCCAAATGCAAGTGTCATCTGCGTA
The DNA here is from genome assembly GCA_013387185.1 of Caligus rogercresseyi. Taxonomy (NCBI): domain Eukaryota; kingdom Metazoa; phylum Arthropoda; class Copepoda; order Siphonostomatoida; family Caligidae; genus Caligus; species Caligus rogercresseyi. Next base: position 7,779,195 of record CP045904.1, on the reverse strand, counting down.
TCCGGAGTTGCCCTTGTCATAGATGCCCAGACAGGCAGGCATATCTGCAACTAGGGTCAAGTAGAGCAGAGGGCCCAAGATGCTTCCCTGGTGAACACCAAACTTGACCGGTAGAAGGGAGGACTTCACACCATTCCAGTCAACACATTGTCTACTTCCAGACATATAGGAGGAAAACCATTGTAATGGAGTTCCCCTGACCCCAAGTGCCTCAAGTTTGGGTAGCAGTTGATCTTTGTCGACAGTATCGAAGGCAGAAGACAGATCGGAGGCAAGAATACCAACAACCTTTCCATCCTGCTTACCACGAAGCCAATGCGCATGTGCTGAGGCAAGTGCCGCGTTTGTGAACCTCCCTTGCCGAAAGCCGAACTGGCTAGTGGGTAGTGCGTTCAACTTAGCCAGGTGCTGTTCTAGATCTTTCTTGACCAATGTCTCGATAACCTAGATATGGCTGGAAGGATAGAGACAGGACGGTAAGAGGCTGGATCAGTGGATAACTTCCCTTTACCTTTGAAAACTGGGAAGACAATGCCAATCTTGAAAGCGATGGGAACGATGCCAGAGGAAAGGGATACATTAACTACATGCGAAATAGGAGAAGCTAAGATATTAGAACCCTTTTTGAGGATGGATACTGGAATGCCATCCCCCCCCCCCCATGGCCTCCGTGGGCTTCAATGAAGCAATAATCTTAGCTATCCTACCAGCATTCGCAAAAGAGAAGTGGAACGACTCTGTCTTTTCAGGCCAGTCGGACATCGGGGGTGAGAGATCCTCAAGACCCGCACGTAATTGGTCAATTTTATCAATATAAAACTGATTCATGGTCTCAGCGGCACCGGAATTACCCACGGTAGCAGTACAATTAACATTCAGTTAGGCGGGAAGAGAAGCCTGGGACTTGCCAAGTATGTTTTTCGCCAGACCCCAGAGTGTCTTCGGCTTATTTTTTGCTGTGTGGATCTTGGTGAGGTTTGACTTGAGGTGATCATGCTTAACAAGCGAAGAGACCCGATTGCGTAGGTGGCGGTACTCGTCTCCAGAGGCACGGTCCCGTGCGCTCATGAGGTCCAGTGTATCTTTTGCCAGATAAAGATCTCGACTTCGGTGGACCTCAATTGTTTTAATCGGAATGGCAACATCCATGGGAGCGGTGATACCCTTCTCCAGAAACTCGAATGCCTCGTCTGGGTCCTTGATGGTATATATGTCTTCCCATGGTCACATCTTCAGGGCTGCTTCCAGTTCGGGGATTCGAAGGACCTGAAAGTTCCGTCTCTTAATCTCCATCAAGGAAGTTTTGGTTTTCGTTGTATCGATGAAAGCGACCACAGGGCGGTGATCCGAACTACAGTCACCCAAAACATTTACGTCTATCCTAACCCCAGAGTGATTTACGTGGCCGAGGCAGGAGGTGCGGTGACTCCGTTGAAGAGACCGTCGGAGTTCCAAGTGGCTGGGGTAGTTGCATAAGTGAGGCAAGAAGACTCTGTAGCCTCAATTAGGAATTGAGGAGTGGCCTCCGCGTATAGGATTTATCCGCTAGTCTGTGCATATCGAGATTGAAATCGCCCATTACAATGATTGAGCCAGAGGAGTTAGCAGCTGCAGAAATTTGAGCAGTGTGGTTGGCAAGCTGTTCCTTCTCCATTGAGTATCGGAGGAGTGCCGCATCTTCGTAAGTTTTATGGAGCTCTCGATGCGCTTCACCCGCCATTTTCTCCGATTGAAAGAGAAAAGCAACACTTTCCGCAAATGACGCTTACTTGGCACAAAAAACATATTCTCACATATGAAAGTATATGACTGAAAAATAAAATCACTTATGTATCAAACCAGTTTGATTACATGACATCTTAGCTTGATTTAGGACGATTTGGAAATTTCACAATCGGCCAGCACCTACTGCTAGAGCCATGTTTTGAAAAATAGCGAGAACATAGCTGTACGACTAATATATTTTTCTATATCAAGACATTTTTTTCTCAACATAAACCGTTACTTCAAGACACCAATAATATAATCTTGAGTTGTGTCAGTAATTACTTCATAATACTTCAAGTTCTCAATTAGCGAGGCCTCTAAGTATGCTTTATTGATTGGATTGAAATATTCTTCAATAAACATTTTTTAAGGGCTTGTTAAACATGCGTAGAAGCCTAATAATTTTTGAGAAATGTTAATACTTATACTCAAGTTAAGTAAACTCAACTTTTTATTTACTTTTTAGGAAGAAAAGATACGCGGCCTAAAAGTTTTGCACACCTTAGTCTTGTAAAGTAAAAAATAAGAGCGCGGAAAATGGTATACGAGGAAAAAAAAGCTTCACAACAAAATGTCCCTGAGAGCAAGGCGAAGGAGGAAAATGCTTCGCGAGGAAAAGCTTTGTAGCAAAAATACTACAAGAAAAAGGCAAAGTAAAAGCGATGTAAATACCCACGACAAATCCGCACGTTTGTACTCCTTCTGAGGGGGTTATTTTTTAATTTTCTGAGCATTTTTTTTGTACATATTAGAGATTTCATTATTTTATTTGTAACAAGCAAAAGGGGTAAAAACTCTCTTGAGGCCCAACCAAACCCACAAGATATATACATAAGTGTGTGTGGAAGTGTATGCCATTATTTTGAGGAATAATATCTCTTGACAGGGGAGGGGGTTTCTGCCTGCAACCGAAAGAAAGCTAAATGTAATTTGTTAAAAACGTCTTTGTCAGCGACTATGAAGACAGCCCTTTGTTTTCCATATGAATATAAGTACGTTTTTCTTGTACATAGGTATGTTTGTGCCAAAATAAATTTATATTTTGTAGACTTTTTTGTATATTTATATAGTTAAACAAATAAGTGTGTATACTCTGTTTTTTCGAGGGCTATGCGAAGACATTTAAAGAAGAAAAAGTATATACATATTAGGGTGGATATATGTTATACAGTATAATATATTAATGTTATTATTTTGAAATAAAACTCTTATTTTTTTGTACCAAGTACAACTATATATCATGTAAATATATATTCACATCAATAACAAATTAAGTTATATACTTACAAATGAATCACATTTGTAACTAGAGGACTCAGAGAGTGCAAACCTCCGCCGATCCCCACCAATGAATCACTTGGTTTTTTGTCATTGACAATAGATGTCGCTGTGCTCTCCCCTTTGAGAGCACAGCACAGCGACATCTATTGGCAGAGTAGGATAACTCGAAATATTTTTTAGTATTTAGCTCATTTTGCATTTAAAGAAGCACTCAGAGATGTCAAAATTTAATCACTTGTTCCTTTGGCATTTCCAACAACTCCACAAAGTTTCATCCGAATCTATCCGCACTTTTGAGTTATCCTGCTGGCAAACTAACAAACCAACGCAAGTGAAAAAAATACCTCCTTCGGCGGAGGTAATAAAGTCTTCAATAATACTCATAAAATCATCCGGGGGGGGGGGGGGGGGACTTTAGCAGATCGAAATTTGTATATGGAAATTGTACTTTTGAAGTTATAAAATTTTTTGTTTGATTCTCTCGGTTTCAATATTAAATTAAAATCCTCGTAAAAAAATAGTCACAAAGTGCCCTAAAATGCGAACAACAAACGAACACTCGATCAAGAATGCCTTGGTGTTTCCCTTGCTTCCTTGCAAAGGAAGCAAGTCTTTTCCTCCAAAGTACTTCCATATGGGGCTCCCAAGGACAAAGTATTCGTTTGTTATTGTTATGTATATAAATGTTACTATTTCAAATAAAACTTTTATTTTTAATATTGTTTTATATGATATAAATAAACTGATTAGTTTATCAATTTGAAATGTTTGTTTGGGTTTTTATCATCAAGAACAGGTCTCAGTATGTCTTTTTATTAAATATTGTAAGTGTTATATGAGTTCATTTTAAACTACAGGCATATATACACTCAGAGAGTGCAAACCTCCGCCGTCACGGGGTCCTTATGAGCCTTCCGAGGCGGATTTTTGACGACTGGGGCGGGTAGAGGGACGGGGGAGGGTTCCCCTAGACGTAAATTCCGAGAGGAAAACGCTCCCGGCACCCGATTTCACAGCACAGCGACATCTATGGCAGAGTAGGATAACTTGAAATATTTATTTGTATTTAGCTCAGTTTGCATCTTAATTCTGCACTCAGAGATGCCAAATTTAATCACTTGTTCCTTTTGGCATTTCCAACAACTCCACAAAGTTTCATTTGAATCCGTTTCGTACTTTTTGAGTTATCCTGCTGACAAACAAACCAACCAACCAAACAACAAACCAACGCCAGTGAAAACAATACCTCCTTCGGCGGAGGTAATAAAGACCCATATTTTTGCCTTCATGGTTACCTATTAGGCTTTTACCCCGGTAGAATGACATAACAACATGGTTAAAAGTGGTAAGTTAGTCAAGAGAGAGGGGCTGATATTGTTAATTCAATTATGCCCAGACTCAAACACTCAACATTAGGCCATACTCTTGGATCTGATTTCATGCAACAAAGCTGCTTTATTTTTCTATGAAACGTTTTGCGAATATATAAATATTTTAAATATGCTTTGAGATTTTATATATATGAATCGGATATCCAATCCCTTGGCATTGTCGGACCGCGTCTAAGTACGCTATTTTGGACAAGAAGCTATATCTTCTGGTTTACTATAATTTCTTTGTTTGTAAATTCCTCGTGGACCTTTTTATAGCGTTTTTTTTGTCATGGGTATTAACTTCGCTTACTCTTTTATAGTCAGTAAACTTCCTCGTTCTTCTTTTTCTCGTAGTTATTTTTGCCACGAAGCTTTTTCCTCATAAAGCATTTTCCTCGTTCGCCTTTTTCTCGGAGACATTTTGTCACAAAGCTTTTTTCTCGTGACGCATTTTCCGCGCTCTTTATTTTTACTTTGTAGATCTAATCTCGTGGGCTCATTCTGAGATCCCACGGGTTTAAGTCTACCGCTGACACTTTTTAGGAAGAAAAGACACGCGGCCTACGAGTTTTGCACACCTTAGCCTCGGGTGTTCCGCCGGTAGTACTCTAATATAAGGATTGCGTCGGCCTCAACCGGGTGCCCCATGGGTTTGAAATCTACCACAGACCCTTCTGGGTCGTAAAAGACGCAGCTCAAGGGAGTACGATAGCCGTGTGCGTTAAGGCGTGTTCAACTCTCAATGTTGGGGGCGCAGGTTCGAATCCCGAGAGGGGATGGTCATTTTTGATTTACCGCATGATAAGATCCTAGGTTCGATAGACTAGTTTTATTGCTGTAATGCTTAATTATATCCTGTCGGATGTAATTCTATCAAACCATATAGGCAAAAAAAAAATCAAATACAGCTCAAAAGTTTTCAGACAGTAATTTCGCGGGTACCGCCTTTCTTACCTCAGCGGCTAAGGGGTTGAAATCCACGGCCGACTTCTCTTAGTTGAAAAATAAACTTGGGTTAAGAGGTTTTCAGATCTACGTCTGTGTCTGTGGTAGATTTCAAACCCATGGGGGACCCGGCTGAGGCCGGCACAATCCTTTAAATTAGGGTATATAAAATATTAGGCCTGGTGTTTTCCCCCTTAAAAAGGGTCGGCAGTAGATTTCAAGCCATGGGGCACCCAGTTAAAGTAGGCGCATTCCGTTAGATTGTGTTCTACGAAAGTCTTAGGCCGGGGAAAACCCAAGGCAAAATCAAAAAGTGTTTTCTTGTAATAAAGATATTAAGTTCTGAGAGGTCATACCAAGTATTATAAAATCATTGGAAGGAGTGATTTAAAAAACTTTATTCCGTCCCGATTACCTATTTTTTCGTCTAGGGCTTAGTTGTTTTTAGTGTGAAATGCAATTTTCTTCTAATATTGTTACAGAATATCGAGATTTCAAATTATTAAACGTAAAGTCGCGTAGGTTTTCTACTTAATAGTCGCGTAGGTTATCTACTTAATAGTAGCATATTTATTTATTGATGAAAAAACTTGTGAAATATATCATATGATTATCTTTCATAATATTTATGGCATTTCGAAAAAGTGGAGACATAAATTTAAAACAAGAGCCAAAGGAATTTTTAATTTGAACATTGATGAGTATTATGGGTTAAAATTATTACATGGAATCATGAATTTTTCTCAAAAAGATTCATCAAAAAATACTTTTCTCACCCCAGAGATATTTATGAAGATATCATTGAATCCGTGATGTGTTACGATAAAGTCATGAAAAAAATCATTCATATTTGAGACTTTCATTAAAAGACGTAGTAAAAATCACCAAAATGGTGATTTAGAGAAATCATTCTCAACAACTTTGAAGTCTGCATATCAATTATATCACTAGATTATTTCATTATTATGTCGTTGTCCATTCTTATGTAAAGCGTATACAATGATGTGACGTCATGAGTTTTATCAGAATATCATATTGTCAAAGGAATGGAGACAAAATATACAAATGATTTTAAATATAAACATGTTAAAAACATTTATTTATTATGATCATTATGAAAACACTAATAAAGGGATAAAATGGAGGAGGGGACAGCCTTATTATCTCAGACTGATCATTGTGTGCGTCTCAAAGACTGAGCCACCCTAGCACAAATAAATATATAATAAATTCATTCCCTCAAGTCCCATAGGAGGCCGGCAAAAATAGAAAGCATATCTTTAGATTCCCTAGGACATATTATTCAGCATTGTAGTATATCTTAGCAAAAATAAATAAATTAAAAACCCTCCCTAGTCGATGGAACATTCATTCTCAGCCTTAGTCAAGGACGCGTGATCACATATGTATATATATAATTTAAATATAGATGAAACTATAGGCCACAAGAGACAAAATAAATGACATCTGGGAGTATTTTTCCCACCATAAAAAAACTGGAGTTTTTAATAAGGATGGATGGCGGGAGCCAAAAGGATGGTATTAAGCATTTAGTTCATACAATTAATATGTGTATTTGTACATTAAACCTTGGGGACCAATCATACTCCTCATTTTATTTCAAATGATTAGACTTACAAAAGTAATCGACAATATTTTTAAATTCTTATCTAACAAAAAAAACATTCCAGGAGTGTCTGTATTTTTCACTTTTTTAAAGGTTTGCCGTATTTTTGTAGGATAAAAATGCATATAACAGTATAAAAACTATTTAATAACAGACCTTTCTGCATAAAAATGCATATCAATATATTTCTTAAGACTATTAAAAAATAGATATCCGATTAGATTTGTTGATATTTTAAGAAAAAGACAAAACTCTTTTATTTTATTAAACCATTTCCTAGTCCAAAGTAGTCATGTAATTGACGGGGCATCGTGAAACAATGATGAACACGTTGAGCTTTGTGTTCATTTGCCGTTACGCCAAAGTAGAACAAGATGGTTTTATATCAATTTTGAAAATGTCGATACAAAATTAAGCAATCTTTTTACTTTTTCATATATAATTTATAATCAAAAGTCTTACTTCATATCGAAACCATTGGTCCCAAAAACCATTTAATTGCGTTCATTTTCTTACCTATGGCACAACTATAACTTTGGCTTATAGGTATTATATTTTTCAAACTAAATTCCGACAATAGCATTGACATATAAGTTTTTTTAAATATATACAATAGAGTATTTGTATTTATGGAATCAAAGCAATGCATCTTATCATAAAGCTATGGCGTAGAAGTTAAGGTTGTATTGTACTAGAATAAGAAAATAAAGTTTTATGAAGATATTTTATAATCCATAATTGCATGTGTGGCATCTCGAATAGAATTCAAATTGTCTAACGTGAAAATGAGTCGACTTAACAGCTATTTGTTTGTTTGAGAGAATTCTCTTTCATTTGGTATTGTTACAAAAAATATATAGATTTGAGGAACACAGGCCCTATGGAGTAGCTGTCTCTTATCTAGTGGATACTATATGTATAGAGACCTTTTTCCCAAACGTGATTGGTTGAAAAAAAGAACAGTATTAAAGAAGTTGGTATTATTTAATAAAACATTACTTTAATCACAGATGTAAATAACAGCTGCCTGATATGGATTTCATCTTTATAAACACTGTTTTTCTCTCATCATGAACAAACATCCTTGTCTTTGTCGAATCCTTATAAGTGACTCCTTCAATATCCAATATTTATATTCATTTAATAAACCAACTAGTCGATCCCATGGATCTATTGAGTTTTTTTTTGTTGTGGCATGAGCTTTTATAGATTTGTTGTACATATAGAAATCACTTTGCATTTTTTATCATACTCATTCGGAGGGATATGAGGTGGTTATTTGTGGAATTGAACTTAAAAAACGATTGTTTCTAGTTGAAATAAGTCCTTACACTTCTCTACGGATTGGAAATATAACTAATAAATGAAGGAAGAATATGTAATTCCCTTATTTTCTACATAAAAAGCTTAAAATATCGAAAACAGCAGGCAAGTCAAAGCAGCATCCAAAAACAATTTCTATGAGTGTGAGATAGCCGTATGCGTTAAGGCGTGTTCAACTCTCAATGTTGGGGCGCAGGTTCGAATACTCCTGAGAGGGGATGGTCATTTTAGATCTATCGCATTGATACGATCCTCCTAGGTTCGATAGACTAATTTTGATGCTGAGTCGGACCCAAGTCTATCGAACCATAAAGGCACAAAAAAATGAAAGGTTTGAATGTAATGAACTCTTAAAAGTATTGAATATTATAAAATATTATTGTACAAATAATAATCAAGATTTAATACCTTTTTATCATTTTTTAGAGGTTCACATGGGGTGATTATAAGCTTTATCAAATTAAAGTAGAGCTTTATTACACTCATAAGTTTCGAACCACAACCGTTACTCCTTCTCATAATTGTAAATAATCATTGATAGATTTATTAAAAGTAGGGAAAATGTTCTTTAAAATAAATTTGAGAACGACCAGAGCTAGCCCATCGTTTTTTGTACGAAAATCGGTGTTAAAAAGTTCTTAAGTGAGCCTGTCATTTAACCGAAAGTAAAAGGTCTGTATGAATATTTTTACCCTTTTCATGTTAAAGAAAACTCTTGATCACGGTTAAAATTAACAATTGAATATAAATTCAAGATATATTGGTCAAGAAATATGGGTCAATAATGGTCCTTAAGGGATCTACAAATTACGTTGAAATATATGATTGCAATTATATTAATTAATTCTTCTTATCCCCCATTTTTATGAAAATGATGTTTTTCGAGCTGATTCGCCATCTAATAATGAATGTCTGGTTATATTTGCATATACATATGTTTCTACTATGTATGCAATACATATATGGTTTTTTCCCATTTGACTCGATGAATAGCAATGTATAAATATATATGTAACAAGTAGTATATTCGTTTTTACCGGGTGGAGAAGCAGTTTCTGAGGATTTCCAATGAATGTAAAGAAAACATTTAAACTTTTTGGATTAATAATCCTAAATTTATAATCCATTTAAATTTTAAAACTCTCTTAAATATCTCGAAAGGAATATCTCATAATGTGCTTTTTTCTATATATGGTTCGATAGAATTGTATGCGACGGGATATAAATAAGCATTGTAGCATTAAAATTAGTTTATCGAACCTAGGATCTTATCAATTAGGTAGACCAAAATGGCCATCCCCTCTCGGGTATATTCGAGCCTGCACCCCCAACATTGAGAGTTGAACACGTCGTAACTTACATGGCTATCGTGCTCCCTTTAATGTACTTTACTTTTTAAAATAAGTGTTTGACTTGTTTTGTAATATTTATTGTTTTTAAACATTTTTATTTTATTAAAATATAAAATATTCTCAAGTAATGGCGTTAAATATAATGTCTGGAATGGTGAAGGTGTCAAATTCATCGTTACACAAATAGTTTAATCAAGTTTAATAGCATGGGTATCAGCGCTATTTTGATATCGACAGCTGTGCAGTACTCAGCCTTCTCCAACCTATTAATGCCGAGAATTATCTGTAAAGAATTTGCCCTAATTTTTAAATTATATGAATCAATATAATACTATAAAGCATTTGGAACAAAAAAAGTCATATTAATAAACATTTAAAAAGTACAACCCGGGCACATATGTGCCCACTCGGCATTTAAATAATGTATACAGCATAACATATTTTAGTATACATATTTCTATTGACTACAGTTCTTTTTTATTAAAAGTTTACATATATATATTTATTTATTTGATTAAAAAAATTATTTTGTGTGGTAAAGTTCCATGCATTCTGGATTCAAAGGAACATTACATTTTTTACAGATATGAGGAGCTCTTCCATTGCATTCTCGGCATCTACTTCTCGAATGCATTCCTCTTGCTGTCCAATGATTACCTTCATTTAGTCGAATACTGTTTGTAGCGCTCACCAATGAATACTTAGGTCCTGGACGCTTCTTTACAACCCCATAAGTTTTTAGGACCACATTGGCTAAATTTCTCGAGAAGTCCAAGAGACTCAGACGAGGATTGCCCCGTCTACTGAAGCGCCATGCATTGACAACCTGTGCGTTTAGGCTCCAAGCAAACAAAGGCCACCACCACTTTTTGGACCTTTATCCTTACCCTTTAGGCGGCAACTTGCTGGTCAAAAAGGTCAACGCCTCCCATGTTCCGATTGTACGTAATAATATAATTTTGCATGTCAACTTCAACATACTTCCTCTTTATTCGATCCCACCGTCTTGCTTTCTGTAGTGGTTGAGCTCTCATTTTATTTGAAGCCACCCTAACTACCAGGTTATCCTTCCACTTGACAATCGAGACACAACCAGTGAATGCCTCGCCCATGGATCCTGGAGATTTCTTTTTCAATAATTGCTTTGTCAACACTAGAGCGCCACCCAGCCGATCTTCACGAAGAGTTGTGGTGCAGGCAATTCCATTCCGTGATGATTCTAAAAGCATGGGAATGAATCCGAAATAATTGTCACAGATGACGTGTTGCCCTTGGATTAACTTGGTCTTGTTTACCATTTCCAAAACGACATTTGGACCATGACCAAACCCATGATCAGGAATGTTGGTGAAGGATCCACAATAAGGTTCGACATGTAGCAAGGTACCGTCAGCAGCACAAGCTGCCCACATCTTGAAACCAAATGGGACAGGTTTTCCTCGGATGTATTGTTTATCCCCATGCCGTCCATAATAGGGAACCATTATTTCGTCAACGCTCATAAACTCTCCGTGGAATCTGTTGTTTTTCATCACTTTATTCATATGTTCAAATATGGGTCTTACTTTGTGTAGTCTGTGTGTTTCCATTTTCATGTTGTCCGCAAAATGAAGACATCTCATTATTTGTTCGAAAGTATCTCGTCCCATCGAATTACACACTAAAGGATTTGAACATCTTAATTAATTGACCAATACAATCTTCGATTCGGTAGTTTATTATAGCCTGAGAGAATTAGAATTCCAAAAAATATTCTTATGTTATCCTTAGTGATAACATCCGAGGGAAGTGACTTTTGGTGGGCATATATCCTACTTTGCTCACAAATTAGCTCTAACCATTCATCCGTCCAGAACTGACTGATGCATTCCAAAGAACATTCAGACGTATCCATTTCTTCCTCATTTTCCTCCGAATGATCACGTATAATATTTTGGACTTCCTTTGAATTTTTGTGCCAAGTAATTTTTCTTTGCAAATTTTCTTTTTGGGTGGAAACTTTGGTTCTTGAATTTCATCTGAAATAACTTTTGAAAGTAAAATGCTTCTTGGTAAATGATCCAGATTACATGAGACATCATTGTCTGATAAATCAGAATCACAATCGGTATCTGCATCTGGTTCTTCAATTGGTGGTTCGATTGCAAGGATTGCAACACATTCAGTCACGCCATCAGAATCTTCATCAAGAATGGACTGAATTTCCTCTAAGGATAATTTACAAAAAATAAACAAGATGAATGACTAACATTCAACAATATTGCACAACATCAATGAAGAGCTATGAATAGTTTTTAATAACTTCAAGCATGTGATATCCGCAGCAACACAGCTTCACTTGAATGTCGAATGGGCACATTTGTTCTCATTGTAAATGTTCATGCGTTTATTTTTGAAAAAACATTGATAACATATATAAAGTAAATATTTAAAATAGAAGCTATATATTTTAAGAATTGTTTTGTTTAAAAATTATTAATATTCATTCATAAATTTAGCTGTTACATACCCATTAGAACAATACGATTTCGCCATATTTTCAACGTCCTCAAACACGTACTTTCAAACACCAACTACTAGTACATTATTATTATTTTTTTAAATAATATAGGCTATCTAAAGTAGGTAAAGCTGTTAAAAGACAAGTTAATCTATTTGAACTTTGAAATCTGCCTTATTTGTGTTGTAATAACGCTCTGGGAACATATCTTCCCAGTCGGCATTAATGGGTTAAGATCCTTCTTCTTCGTCTTGGATCTATATAGATTGCTCAGAGCGTTTTTATCCGGCTTGCTCCAAGCAGTATTTCATTTAATAAAAATTCAATATAATATCATTCATATCGTCAAATAATTATATACTATATAAATGATGATAAATTGAGTTTCTACAAAAGTGATTATCCCGGATTTTTTTTTAAATTTCATAATGTGTTATCTTTTGTTTGATATCTTTCTATTCTTAACGAATGGTTTCAGTTTTGAATAATTGTATGTTTCATTTTTATATTGTTTATATGATTATTTTTAACAATTTTTATTTATAGATCCAATTGAAACTAGAATGCTTATATTTAATAATGTGTATTTTTATGAATAAATGATGTGATTGGAATGAGAAATAATATTGTTCAGGGAGTGATTTTTAATGCTTTATTTGAAACAGGCAATTGCGTAAAAATATACATTATGATAATTGGCTATGATCAGAATTCGTTTAAATATTACATGGTCTAGCCATGCTGAGGTTCCACATTTAGATAGAGAATCCAAAAAGTTATCCGCTTCTTAAATGTTATCGTTTTAAAGAAAAACTTCTTTTGTTGTTGGTAATAATTGAAAACTTTCGAGTTCCATAGAGATACTCCAAGCATTTGGGAGGCAGCTAACTACGCTATACAATAATGCTTCTTAGATCAGACAAATTGTTTTCATTGTATGATGACAAGAGTGTTCTTGATATATTTAACAGCCTCCGATACTGTCATTCATTCGCCTCCCATGTCCCTTATATTAATGCTATTTTTTATAAATATATGCAAATGGCAGGAGATATCATTAATTTGAAATTAGTTTT
>CP045904.1:7749317-7760493 GCA_013387185.1 Caligus rogercresseyi | reverse complement strand
TAACTTGCGTCTCTTGATTTTCTTGTCTGAAATGACGTTTCCATAGTACCTTCTAGTACATTAAATGAGCTCAATGAATCTCCATTAAGGGCGAACACTGAAATGGATGTACATAATGTGAATTATGAATAACGTTATGAATTAGAGCAAATATTTGCTCGAAATAGCCAAAAGCGTAGTTGAGCAAACATTGTATCCTCGTTTATAATTTATTTGTCTAGCTATTTTAGATTTAAAAATATAGATTATATATTACTCTCTTTATATCCCTCTCCTGCTGGTTGTTGTCTTTCATCACATTGTATATGCATTTGTATGTTGGTTTCCGTTCATGTTGTCGTGTGAGGATTAAAAAAATATATATCTAAGCGTCGCAAATTGAAAATAATGATTGCACTGAATATTTTGTATCAATGGAGAGCTACGAAATACCCTTTATATTGGACGTTACCAATCGTTGCTTTGGATCTTTATATCCTTTATTAACGATGAATGTATATATAGATTGTATGGCTGTGACTAACGAATATAAATCGGTATTCGATACTACCGACGGTAGATTTTAAATAGCCGATTAAACGATATTCTGAAGAAACTACCGAAGACCGTACCGAGTTGACAATCGGTACGGCATATTTGAAAGTATGACTTTTGTAGCATTCACATAAAGATATAGAGAGCTTTTCCCTTCAATAGAAGAACATCGTCGTTCAGCTGTCCGCCTGTGCCCAATATAAGCAATGTAATTTGATCTACGTCATCGTAAGTTGATCATAGAAAGATTTGTGTTTATAATTGGTTAAAATGACGTATTTCTCTGAAGAATTCCAATAAGCTCTCTATGTCTTTATATCTCTATGGGAGAACTCCCTCCCTTGCCCTTTTCTTTTTACGAAGTAGTTAAATTTTTGTCATAAAAAGGAGGGAGTTCCATTTTCAGCTATAGTGCTCCCTGCTTATCCCCAAAGTAGAAATTCCTTACGTCCTCAATTCAGATTAGTCTCTTCATGAGTGGCGAGGCTACCTATTATAACAACAAATACATAGTAAGAATGTATTCTTTAGATAACCTTGCCAAAGTAAAATAGTATTATTTAAACCCTCTTCTTTCATAGGCCAATTGAATTGTCTTTCGAATGGTTAAGTAGTGTAAGATCCCTGTATTGAAAAGATAGTTAAAGCTGATTGTCTAATATGAAAAAACTCGGAGTTTCAAGTACTATCTAACAGGGGCTTCACTAACCACTAACTATTTGTTTTCCCTCTTAAATTGCCCTAAATGAATATATTTACTCCCGAATAATAATATTTCATTTAAACGTCTTCCCCTTTTAACTAAATGAAACATTTATTTCATTATCAAATAGGCTTCTTTTTTTTTCTTCTTTTTTTTGGTTTTTTTCACAAAACACTTCTTTCTTTCAGTCATAAGACATGCGATACAAAAATAAGTCTTCTCATTCTTTGGGAGTACAAAATTGTCGACAATTCCTACAGTCAGTCAGATGAATACACATTAAAATATATGTAAATACGATCCCACTTAGACATAATAATACTAAGGGCTTACGACTGTCTCAAAGCCATCTCATTTAGAGTATTTATTTATAGTCCTGAGACAATTTGGCTCTCTCTATTTTATAATTGTGGTATTGTAACGAAATTAATATAAAAAGAGTGCGATAGCTTTTGTGCGTTAAGGCGTGTTTAAACCAAGGAGTACTATAAACTACAGGGTAGGGTGACTTTTTTTCTCACGCCGGGAAATCAATACGTAAGCAGGACGAATAAATCATTAATGTTATGTGGAATCGAGATATTTTGCCATGGGCCAATAGTTACACTCGCATATTTGAGCGCCTACGGCGCCCTATGTTTTGCCCTTCGGGTATGGTTGGTTTTGGAGCTAGTTTGTACCTTAAAGAATATAAGAGAGGAGAGAGAAAATAATTTTCCATTTAGTACAAACATTCCTCATAAAAAGTTCGACTTTGTACAAAGAAGATGTTTTAAGTCACAGAGATTCTTTTTTTCTTTTTCTATTTCTCTGCCTCCTCCACTCCTTTTCCTTTTTTTCTTTTTTTCCTTTCTTTACTTGAAAGTAGTGAGTAAAATCAACAAGGTCTGATTTTTTTTTCTAGTCCCTCACTTTGCAAATAGTTTATTAGGTCCGTCTTGACCCAAGGATTCCATAGGTACCTTTCAAAGTTCAATTTGACCATAAATGTGGGAGGGAGATAGCGTGCGGACATACAGACGGACAGAGATTGGTAAATTATTTGTAACTAATCTAAAATAAATAAATAAAAACATGAAAAAAAACTTAAAAAAATTTCAGCATGGATTTTTTGAGGACGCATGACCCTAGCTGTTGGTCCTGGCAGCGTGAAGCGTCCGTGGCCGACCCCAAGCCTTAAACATGTTTCACACCGATATTGCGTGGCATGCAAAGGTAGCCGTCTCCCTCCCAATGGAGTGTGGAACCTCATGGGCCTCCTGGGGATGGGGAAGACGAAGTCACTACCGGGTTCCTTGCACCGCCGCCACCGTTGTTGGAGTAAAATCATTTCCAGGTCTCCAGGGCCACTGCCTTGGCTGCCACCTCATTGAGATGACCAAAATATAATATGTGTGTAATATATTGTTCTGTTTAAGTATTTAATGCTCTTATTAATAAAAATATTCATATATAACTCTAACTAATCGGGCCAATTTACAATTTATCGAGATCAATTTCTAAACGAATTGATGTTGAATAAACCACGTTTCACTCATGAATAAATAACTACTGAAAAGTAGTTAGGTAAATAGTCACCCTTCCATGTATGTAGTCTATAGTAATCCTTGGTTCAACTCTTAATGTTGGGGGCTTCAGATTCGACTCCAAAGAGGCAAAGGTCAATTTGATCAACCTCATTGAATGGAACCTCAGTTTTGGATCACTAATTTACACGCTATAATTCTTATTTATATTCATGCGGATGCCAGTATATCGAAGCAAGTAAACATTTTTCTCTCGTCTCATTGAGTGTCCAGAAGAAACTAAAGGCGCAGAAAATAGGGCCCGACAAAGGGATTTAATTGAAAACAGTGATTTCATGAGGTCTTAAAGATATACTCACAGTCAAACCTGTGTTTAGAGATCACTCTTTTTATAGCAATCACTTGGCCATTGCGCCCATCCTAATTTTCCCTGCAGATAAAAAAATAATACTAAAAAGTTTTATCTTACTAGCAGTCTCTTTTTTTTGGCTCCTTGAGTGGCCGCTATTTACAGGTTGACTGTATACATATATTTTAATAAAGAGATAATGATGCATTGTTATGATTATTTTATAAACTTGTACTTGTTTTTTATGATCAATGGAACTCAAAGTATGTTGGTAATTTAGGAAATTAGGAAATCGATTGGGAACATTAGTTCCGAGTAGTTACCTCAATAACACACTGTATAAACAATTATTAGTTCGCTATTGGATCATTCAATCTTTAAGTGATGAATAAAAATGGGATATGTCCAAATTTTATTTTTAATATTTTTATTTATTAAGTTATTTGCATTTCTATTTTGACCATTATTTCCTAATGTGGCTTTATGTGTGCTCTGAAATTCAAAATTATATATAAAATAAGGCTGAGATGAATTATTTCTGTATTGAACTTCATGTATTTTTTTTAGCCAGGTATTTTATCGATAGTTATAAATTGAGTTTAACTTAAATATTTATTTATTGTTGTTGTATGACTTATTTTGGAACACATATAAGTCTAGCCTTCTTGTTTACGGATATATATATATCTATATATATACTGTATAAACAATAAACAATATAATAGTAATAAAGTGGGTAGAAACAAACAAATCACAAAACCTTTTTTTATAATAAGATGACGCTTTAATGAACGAGGAAGATCTAGATTTTTTTTGCATTTGCAAAGTTAATACTTTACTTATATACTATACTGTACCAGAAGAAATTCATTTTTTTCTCCTTGTTGTTTAGATAATAGATATAAATTGTATAAAAATAATATATAAGTAAAATAACATTATGGTTTATAATAAAATCTAAACAAGAGGTAATCAATAAAACATATCATAAGAGTAACTATTAAAAAAATCACTATTTTTCATGATTTTAAAATACTCTTCTGATTTTGTAGAATAAAATTTGATGACGTTCCCGCAAGAACCCATGAATCCTCGGAGACGGAGGGGATCTTGAGAGTGAGGGCGGCGTATCGGGCGGCAGCAGAGATCATCACAGACCGAAGAATAGACGGTTTTATAGTTTCCTTTTTTTGTCAAACAACTCGCTATGTAGGCTTAGGAGTTTGACAGAGCAAACTCCATTGCCTGACTTTTAGGGAAATTGTGTCCTTTTTTCTTTAGGAGACCGAATAGGATCGTTGCTTTGGTATACTTGTCGTCGTTTGTCTTAAGTCCTTCACATTGAATGACAGAAACTATTTTTTTTTGCCTATATGGTTCGATAGAATTACATCGGACTGGATATAATAAGCATTATATAGGAAGAAATTTCATTTTATTACCACAAAAACTCAGTATTTTATTTATAAAATGAGTCTACAAGAGTCCCTCTTCTTAATTTTTTACATCTTTAATAAATATATGGTAGTACAAGCCGTTTATGATACAATAAAGTTTACTACAAAACTAGAGATTTCCGAGCATTTGATGACGTGCACGCATCTCTCAGTGTTCTAATTTTAAGGCTACAAAGTTTCTAAATGTTTTTGTAATTTCTCAGAAAAGCTTGAGTGATAGAAAAACCCACATAATGTATGTTTTTTTGCCTATATGGTTTCGTTTTAGTTGTATCTGTTAAGAATTGAAAAATCTTTTAAGCATTTAAATGCCTCAATGGAACCTTAGATCTTGAAATCAGTAGGGAAATCCAAAAGGTAGTTTTCGTAAACTCTCTCCTATAGATATATAATTTCTCTTTCGAAATTCATATTTATTTTCATTTCTACGTCTATATTCTCGAAATCATGATGCATTTATCGACATATTTGATGAGGCTAAACACAGCTTTATTTTATATATTTAGTGTAAGGGAGCTGTTTATATATATTAATTTTTTTTGTACCTCAGTGCAACAATTTATTTACATAAAATGGTTTATATTATAAAAAATTACAACATAACATTAACTATTAAAAAATAACTACAATACTTACGCAATATGATTTGGAGGGACTATTCTTGAAGAACGAAATTATATGATTTAACTGGTATTTGTTGTAATAAAATTAACTCTACCTTTGTGGACCCAAATATAAATATGAAAATTCTTTAGGACATAGAATAAGTTTAATTTTTGTAAATATGTGTTTGATAATGAATTGAGAATTTCTTAAATAAATGAACACTCGACTAGAAAATAATTTAGAGTTTCGTCTTTTTCTTTACATAAGAAATATAGCCTTTCAGCATACGACTACCATGTATGCTTTCTAGAGACAGCGTGCTCGAAACTATCCTGTACTTAAACCAATACATGGAGCAATCGACTGAGTATTGTTGAGGCCAACAAAGCTTTTTTTTTTATATATTTCGTGTAAGGAGTTGTTTTATATATTTAATTAATTATAAGTGATATTATGCCCTGGAGGCTTACAGGTAATATTCTTAGCTCTGAATATATGTTTACATTCACAGCTGCGAGTGAAAATGTATGTATTATTTCAACTACAAAAGTTTTTTAAATCATTCACACTTATTTTTCATCTTAGCTTTCATCAAAAGATGTCACTGTTTCTTATCCTTATCTCTCGGGAGGAGGTCAACTTACGTCCTTAAGGTTGCAATTACTTACTCACGCATCCTTTAACGCTGCATTTATTTTGTATTTCATATTGCAATTATCCTTCTATTAGATAAAGACAAAAAAAAAAGAAATACAAAAGTCCTTCCATTGATTGGGTTATTTTCTTTTTACTACTCGATATTCAGGTTCTATTTGATGTGTGTTACAGGAAAGTATATGTTAATATCGTGTATGGGCCCTTTGGGAGAGGAAAGTCTAAATTGTACATATACATGGCTATGAATGTAAGCCCTTTATATTCCTCCTATAGGAACATTTACACGCATTTAACCTTGATACCCTTCATGACATCTCTGCATCCTATTTCTACCCGTTCTCTATCTATTTATATTGGATATATATATATATATATATAGATCATGATATGGGTCTTAAAGGTCACTAATTCAAGATAGGAAAAAACACAAAGTTCAGCTTATCGTCTCTGCAAGGAGGAAACACAGATTCATTTCATTTTTTACTGGGCACCGTAATGGAAATGTACCAGCTTGCCGAGGAGTCCAAAGCTAAGAAGAAGACACCAATGGAAGCTCAATGCTTGAAAGTATTAGATATTTCTGTAAATTCAACTTATTCAACAATAAAGATCTTAGCTCCAAAGTAAACTGTCACTGGCTGATACCATATTGGGTTCCGGTGGGGTGGGGTTTATCTAGGAGCTAAACAACAAAGAAACATATATATATATATATATATATATCACTTCTCATAGTAAAGATACGACACTGTGACACCTTTCGAAAATGAGGCGTCATATATATTCTTATAATATTATTGAAATATAAATAACAAAATAATTCATTTGGACATCCTTTTATTAAGATAATTTTGGGGTGCCAAGAAAATATTTTGCTTTTTCCTGACAAAATATATAATAATATAAGAAAATCATATTTGGACACTTATTAATATAATTATTAACTTTTTTATGAATAAGTTTAGGTGCCAAGGAAATATAAGGTTAAATACACCCCCCTGAAAAATACAAGACAAAGCAAGATCGCACCCACTATTTTATATCAATTAAAGAAAAAGAATACTTTATGTTTATATACTACTTGTAACTAAAAGGATTATATGACAAACACCTTAGATTATCTTATCTAAACTGATCTGTATTTCGTAAGAGGTATTTATTTTTATACCTCTTTTATAAATAAAAATATTATTTTACAAAGTTTTATTAAATATATAATGGAAAATGGAGGTACATACCTATAGGAGCAGAGAGAAGGACTCTGCAACATACTTAACTTATGGTGACTATATTTTAATATATATATATATATATATACGTCCTGATTTTGTCCCTAGATTGCGCTTCCTTAGACCATTTTTAGGTCATTTTTACAAAACTTTTTTGACTTAAAATAACGTTTCTATTGATAAATTTGTAAACATGGGTACTCATATCGATTACACAGAGCTTGCTAAAAAACTACCGATGCCGTCGATAGATTTTCTTATATCGACTCTTAAGTATGATGATCTAATAGTACTATGAAGAAATATATATAACAATACATATTTAAGAAAATCTTTTACAATATTATATAACTCATTCTCACTCCAAAAAATAAATTTACTTTCAAACTCACGCTTCTTCACAGATGTATTTGTGTTGCTTCAATTGTACATATGAAGATGGGGGGGGGGGGGGGATGCTTGCATTCTCTGAAGCCCCCTCTCCCTTCCTGCTAACATCTGAGAGCCCCATTTAATGTATATATGTAATGTGGGGTGCCCCTTCCGGCATTATAAATGTATACCCTACAGATTTCAACCATGTATATGTACACACACACAAAAAAAAAAAACGCACCAAGAAACAAGAAGAAGAAATCCACCGTCTTCATTTTTAAATGTCTAATTGTATCTGCAACATCTGTTCCATTGATTATTATGGTTATATGTATGTGTGTGTGTGTGTGCGTATAAATATGAATGCTATAATAAATATAAAGGCGGCTGTCTTCCACCATCGAAGGAAAAAAAAAGATGGAATTTAATTCCTCTAATTAATTTTTAAAGTCCATTTAAAATCTTTTCCTTCTTAGTATTTTGTTAAATCAATGCACATTTCATTTATTTCATGAAAAATATACTATTTTGTGTATTTATTATCTCTTTGTGTCTTTTTGTGTTTCGCTTTGAAAGTATCTATCTATCTATATATACATAAGCGTAGGGGAGATGTTGGGATTGGTGGGGGGGGGGGGGCAGCCTTCTATTTGCACGAATTTTAACAAGAACTGTTAAATTGGTGAAAAAATAATCGAATGAAGGAAGCTGTGTAAATGATTTTTTAAAAATATATTTATATTATTCTATCATATTTATTGGTTATAATTAAAAATCTAGTTTCTTTCATAATTTCATATTTTTTCACAACTAAATGCCCGAATACCTCAACCAATTTGCCCAAATTTGAGACTCACCGAATGTATATATAGATTGGCAAACGAAAGTCAAATCTAACTAAAAAAATACATTTTGTGTATTTAAACTATAATTTATTCATTATATATCCGTTAATCATAATTCTACTTGTCAATCAAAAGTCTGCATTCATTTCAAAAATGCATTTCATTATTGAGTGGCTAATATTTTAATAGTATTCAGCGGATATTTCCCGGCGTTGCTCGGGATTATTTCACTAGACCTAATGTTTTTAGCAACCTCACCACTATCCATAGAAAAGTTAATTAATTAAATTAATTATGTCTTAGGAGATGGATCGAGGAAAACAACTAATGGGTTTTATTATTATATAATTTCCGAGAACAATCACACACCAACCAAAACACAAGTGCCTCATGAGGTTGGTCTTGTAAAACATCAAATAATATGAGGGTTCTTCATTTGATAACAGTATTTTCTTTTATTTTTTCAATGTCGATGGTCGGAGTGAGATCCATTTATCGACAGATAGAGCAAACAAAATAAACATAATTTTTCAATCTTCAAAAATGAACTGTTACCTATTCAATTAATATATTAGCCCTGGAGACTTTCTTTCACAGGGTTCAACAATGACGTCATGGATGTAGGCCCATGAAGAAGAATGTTTTAAGGGATGAATTCCTTCTCTTTTAATTGCTAATGCTCACTCCTCAATAGCAGCCGAAGTGAAATTTGTAGCAGGATGCCAACTGCTCTTTTTATTATTATTCTCTCTCCTCTTCTAGCAACCAATCCCGAACAGAGCCCCTTCCCTATTCCTAGACATGTATCTCGATTTATCAGGTTTTTTTTAAGACTCAAGAAAGAAAAGATTGATGAATCTGTCGTGTCCTTATCTTTCAAATCATTGCGTTGCAAAGGAGTTAAACTCCTTTATCTCTACCAATGACACGTTAAATTCCACAAGAGAAGTCTTTAATTCTACAATTTATAAAAGGATTGAAGTATTTTTTTATAATTAATCAGTTATTAATTGAATAAATCAAAGTCCTAAATCATTTATGTCCGTCTCTGCTAAATCAGGAAAATGCAAGTCGGAGCCTTGCAGGGAGCTAAGGACTGGTCGAGCGGCACAAGAAGAAATAAGGCGGGATGCAAATAATTTCTAGCTGTCTGATATGTTCATTGAGTGTTGATATTTGTTAAAAATGTTACCTGTAATATTAGGAGCTTGTATGTATAGTTTAAAAAAATACAAATTATAGATGTTGAGATTTTGTTTTAGATGTATATCTTTATATATATGTATATAATATATATATATATATATATATATATATATATATATATATAACGTGCGCCATAATATAAATATATGTATGAGCTGCGACTACCGAATGTAAATCGGTATTCGATACTACTGACGGTAGATTTCAAGTATCGAACCGATTATACGATATTCGGTAGAAGCTACCGAATACTGTACCGATTGACAATCGGTACGGTATATTTGAAAGTATGACTTTTGTAGCATTCACATAGAGACATAAAGATATAGAGAGCTTATTCCCTTCAAAAGCAGAGAAACATCGTTCAACGGTCGCTTTGCCCTTGTGTGAAGAACTTGAACTTCGAAAAACAAAATGAACAACTAACTTATAGTATTATAGAGCATATAATAAATAGACATTCAATATAAGCTTAGCTATGCATTTAACACTAGAGTACCTGAAAATACATTTAATATCGGACAATAAGAGACAGTAAATAAATAAAATCTATAGCCTTCCATTTCCGACAAAATCCAAGTAATACAAATTTATATAAAATAGTGTATTGAATTTCAAATATTCTCTAATTAGTTATAACAATGATGTATTTAATTGTCCTTTGTTAAAAACTGTCCGATATGAATGCATATGAAGAAGTAAAGCAAATACATAAATAAATTCTCTCGCTTTCTAATCTACCGTACCGAATATCGATCGATACTGTAGATATGTAATAAAATCTACCGGTATCGATCGGTAGAAGGTATATACCAAATATCGAACGGTGGTAGATTTTTCTACCGAATCCAGCTCTCATATATAATATATATTATATGTGTTTGAAATGTTTTTTATGACAGAGTTTATTACTATTTACCAAATTACATGTACATACATTCTGTATCATAATAGTTTTATCAACCGTTTATCCATAGATGCATGTGCGATTAGTGAGGAATATATAATAAATAATAAATTATTTTATAATGGTTAAGTATTAAGAGCCAATTTTTTTGAAAAACATTCATTGTCTAAATTATTAATAAGAAGAAAAATATTGTGAGGCAGCCCACAGAAGTCAAACCATATTTAAATGGACACTGAATATCTCAAGCGTAAATTCTATTCAAGTAACTTATTCAGAAATAATTTCCATTAAATCCAGGGATATAGAAAATGGGCTTTTATTATTTTCTTTTACATTTCTTATACTAAATATTTCCTGCAGCAGATTGAACTTTTATTTAATCTTTGAATATATATATAATAGCATGAATTGTATCAGTAAAAGGGAAATAAAAATGGCGTTAAAAATAAAGGTCTTTAATGTGATTTTATATTTACTTATTTTCTACATGGGTACATTATTTTGGGGATCTAGGGACAGTGGTAAAGGATATTACCCCTCCTGAGCATGATAAAGTCATAGAGGAAGTATTACAAAGCGACATGTTTGTCTTTATTTGAAATGCATTTAATTTAATTAACATGATCTAAGTGAGCATTATAAAGATCAAATATAATTTCTTAGTAATTTGTTCTGATGTTACCTTCAGCGAATATATGATGGTTATATACGTTTATGATATCCTTCATCCAGTCAAAGTCTCAATACAAGGCTTTAGGAGTCAAAGGAATATGAGATAA
>CP045904.1:7724464-7740084 GCA_013387185.1 Caligus rogercresseyi | reverse complement strand
TCCAAGGTATATAGAAATACAGGTAGGTCACTCTCGAACATAAACAAAATGTGACATCACTGGAAGGGTTGTTTACCAGGGACTTCAAAGGGTTAATTTCTTTAACTCTCGAAACTTCAATCAATAATATTGATGATTATTTTTCTTAGAGAAAATAAAAATAATATAAAATCATTCTTTGATTAAATAGTTTTAGTTATTTTATTACTTTGATTATGAATAGTTGTGGACGAGGTTGTTATCCTTTCTACTATTTCAAGTATCATACTCATCCATCTTCTAAGGAAACTTAATTTTGGATCTTGGCTCACATTTCTATGATTTCAACATTTATTTGACATCTTTGTCAACCCACATCGGATCCTCCGAATCGAGTTCACTCACAAAAATGCTTAGAAGAAATTAACTTCTGAAAGCGAAAGTCCCTGCAAGTTTACTCCATAGACTGAAGTATTCGATTAAGCACTCATTAGGAAGACATCCGTGTGCCTCTTGGGCAAAATTTATATCTCAATCATGAGGAAGGAAGCATGTGTTGCACCCAGTCAATGGAAGTAATGAATTTAGCCTCAAGGATAGAGCTCTCGTTCTCCGGGACTTCGAATTTGTCACTTGAATGATCAGAACGTTCAATTGTCTAATTATAAGGATCTTGCCGGAACTATATTTTTGATATATTTGCCATTCGGATTACTCACATCATCATAAAGTGGAATCTTGTAGGGCAAGCAGCCCATAAGGCTTCAGTGTCTCCTTCTGCTTTTTCTATCGTCTTTGTTAATGAAATTGCTACAATGCACACTTCAAAGCTCCCCTGCTGGACATTGACATGTTACTGTGTCTTCTGCTGCACCTCTACCCATACCAATAATAAATTATCTTCTATGGTTTCAATTGGCCTCCGAAATGCTAATACTCTCCTTGGCAAATTTTCGATTCATTTAATTAAGTCAACCAAAGTGTGAAATTTATTTTTATCAGTATTTTGTTGTAAATTCTATCGGAAATAATGATTTTAACATCACAAATCCAATTTTATTAATACAGAGTCCAATCCATGAATGTCTCCCCCCCCCCCCAATATTTCAGTAATTAAAAATATTTTTTTTATATTACTGATAATATAGGTATTAATTGTTTGTTTTCATTTGTTCGTTATATAAGATGTAATTTTTTTGTACGAAAAAAGTTGTAGTACATTCTATCAAAAATATATATATATATATATATTATTCTAGAAGTAATACACATGCATATGTTATAAATTACATTTGAAACCAAATGAAGTTATCTTCTAAAACAAAACAATAATTAGATGTATGAATAAAATGAATATCAATAAGAAACAACTTGCATTAAACATCTATTATCATTGAATGTCTTACGCAATCTATTAGCAATAGTACCAGCAGCGAAACATTAAATTACATGACAGAACTGATTCATCCGATGAATATAAATCAATTAAGTTTGAAGAATTAATGATGTATACTATTAGTCACAAAACCTCCATTAAAGAAGTTCACTCATTTTTATGGTTGCATTTATGGCATTCATTTACCCCTGCCGTTTTTTTAAGAAATTGTTTTAATTAATTAGTTTCCATGAATAAAATAGATTCCAATACTTGTCAAATAAGAATTGAAGACGAACTTAAACGAATAATTACACTTATAGTAAACAAACTTAAACAGCATTATTTTTTCATTGTATATATTTCAGAGTAAATTGTAGTTTCACGAAAATTTTCCATCCCACCCATGTTAAAAATTGATTTTTCTTCCGTAAATCTTTGACGTCATGATGATACTCCTTCAGTCGTCGTCTATCCTATCCTAAATAAACATTTTTGTATATTATCAGTGAGCTGAACGTTGATAGGTCCTTCGTATCGAGTTGCTCCATCGCGTCCTAGTGGTCAGACAACTTAGTTGCAAGGAGTTATTTTTTGGAATATCATCTTAGTATATCAACGAATGTGGGCATTCCTCTTCTTCGCCACTTTACTAGAATAAGTCTGCTCGAATTCACTCTTTCAAGGCATCACATCGGAGGTATCTATAAGTAAACAAAATGTAATTAATAATGCATTCATGTATTTCACAAAAAGTTAATTAGAAAAAATATTTTGCAGGTCCTCTGAGCAAACCTATAACTTTAACTAAAGTTTGATAAACCTCAAATCATAATGTTATAGGATTTAATGTTATGACTATTTTTCAAAAATACGAATACTAATACATAACAAATAATTGAATTATACAAAAACTTCATGATGGTGTGCATGCTTTCATTAAGATTATTATAAACATATACTATATATTTATAATAATATTATAGGGCACATAACTCTCCAAGTTGAGCGGCGTAATTGGCGCCAAAGTATCTACTATACCATGACTTCCAGAAAAAATTGCTTCATGCTTCAGAGAAAACGCTAGGAGTAGTTTTTAGATGTGACTTTTTAGGTTGAATTCCTAATTATTATTCGATGGGAGCTCCTCCTGATATTTTGCTATATAGCAGCAAGTTCATCTTACACCCGAATCGCTTGACTTTGAAATTTGTGTTAGAGGTTCTGCCATTGCAGGTTATTGTGTTTGTGGATTGCAATTACGATTTCGTGAGGCAGATGGTGATTTTTTTGTTCCACAAGTGTTTAAAAAAGTTCATCTTCATTAACTATGGATCAGCTTCCTCCATAATTCGGTTCGGTGAAGCTCACAAATAACTTCGACCGCTTTTGTATATTAATTATGCACAATTCTTCTTTGCATGTTGTGGGAAGTTGAGTAGGCTAAGTTTAGCCTTCAAGAGGAGTACAAATGTACTTTTTGGGAGCGTTTTGACGTAGGTAGAGAGGACTTCATGAGTGGCAAGGTGTCCTCATACAGCTTAAGTGAACACAAAGACAGTCAATAAGGGGTATAATGGTGGGACTGTTGGGTTTCATATCCATAACCAAGGTCCTTATGCGAATCAAACTTCTGAGGGCGAGACGCTCTAACTCAGTCTTAGTGAACGCAGAGCTAAGCACTAAGGATGCGTTTCTTGGACTGCAACTGGATAACATCATATCCGTTATTTTTGGGGCTCCATACTAATGAAAAATATATACAAAACAATCATGAATATAAACTTAATAATTTATCCTAATTCTATCAAAACGTACCTTTTTCTGAGAAACAGACTTGACTTAGATTACTATCTCATTGATAGTGTTTTCTCAGGGTTAAATGAAACTACTAATCGTTTTTACAAATAAAAACCGGATGAAGAGTCATGTATTCAAAGCCAGGGTCTCGGTCGGGAGTCTGTCGAGTCTCACTCCATCAACGAGGGTGGGCTTAGTTGATGACTCCTTCATCGGAGAATCTGCCGCTTTGCCTACCGGCGGCTTCTTCTATGATGGGTGACATTCACGTCCTCATGAGACCTACCTCTGTCTCATCCACATCAAGAAACCCGGAATCATTCCTTGGACTCCACAAAAAAATATTCTTGGGCACTGCTTATTGCTGGTTGATGAAGCAGAGACATGTGACGTCACTAAATAATTAACCGATGATCCTATGTCCATTCTTTATTTTCTACGTATAATTTTCTCTTGAAACACATTTGGTAAAGTCTAAAAAATCCCAGCTTCAATACTTGCTCAACCATTTTGAATGAAAATGGAATATAATTAGAAATACTATAGAGTAAATATATATTTTCTTTTTTCATTAAATAACGTAATCAACACTATTTCAAATATCAGTGATCGAAGTTTCGTGTTATTAATAATTGCATACCTTTGAAAACCCTGGTAAACAATCCTTCCAGTGATGTCACATTTTGTTTATGTTTGAGAGTGACCTACCTGTATTTCTATATACCTTGGGAGGGGTTAAAGCATTGAAAGAAAGTGGCGCATCGAACACCACGTGATCATTTTTTGTTTTGATGACAGTGTATATACGTTTATTCTTTCTCCGATAGAGGCGCTGCTGGCGCATTAGTTCTAGGACAAAAAAGCTAAGGACGTAAAGGCTCTCAAAACAATCACGAAACCTCTAGCAGAGTAGGTCCAAGGCGGGTAGGAGGCACAAAAGCTGCTGCTGTGAAAACGTTCCCAGAAGATTGTTCGTCCGTCATGGGGAAGAAGTGCTGTGTCCCCGGATGTCCTCCTCACCCTCTTCCGTGTCTCCGAGCGTGTTCGGTTCCTCTCATGTGGAGGTGCTTTGTGAGAGCGTGCTTACTACAGCGGCCATGTGGAGGAAGTCTATCCCTATTCCTCCGAGCTTCGACTCCCGGGAGCTCCCCCTCTCACGCTTCCCATTCTCCTCCGTCCGGAGGCCCCCTCCCGCCAAGAGCCACCCGGGGACGCACAGCTTCAGCATCGGGGAGGAAGTGGAAGTCCTCAACACCGCACGGGACTCTGAGGCCTTTGGTTGGTAGCCCGCACGCGTCAAGGAGCTCCGGAGCAACGTGGCCGTCCTCTGCAGCTCCGCCTCCGCCGGGCTTCAACCAAGTGGTCCCCCAAGCCCACCTTTGCCCCCGATCCAGGACATACCACACATCCAGGACAAGGACTTTTATTCCTTTTGGATCCCGCTGCCCTCGGAGATGGAGGACATTTACGCATAGGACGAGGATTCCAACGCCTTCTTTGTCATTCCATCAACGCCTGCTCTTCAGTACGAGCCCGCCAAGCGGTCTCTGCGTGTCATGAGCACGGACGAGGACACGCAGCGGAAAGCCGCCATGATCCGGGGCATGCACTTTCGAAACTCCACACAGAAGGTCCTCAAGAGCAAGAACGGAGTCGAGCGGCACCTGGAGGCCACGCGGATTCAGAGCACCTACAGCTGCACAGAGAAGTTCCACGTGCCCAGTGAGCTCATGGGCCTAGCCATCGGAGCCCACGGGGCAAACATTCAGCAGCCCGGAGTGTGGGCGGTTTCATCAGCCTGGAGCTCCAGGAAGATACCTCGACCTTTCGTGTCACGGGGGACAACAAGGAGTGCGTCCGAAGGCGAGGAAGCTCCTCGAGTTTGCAGAGGACACGAATCAGGTCCACAGAGTCTCGTGGGGAAGGTCATTGGGCGCAATGGCGGTTCATTCAGGAGATCGTGGACCAGAGTGGGCTCCTTCGAGTCAAAATATAAACAGTCACTTTTACGGCATGGAAAAGCGGAGGTCACAAAGACTTTACTCGCCATGGTACTGCTGCCAGCAATCAACTCCTCTGCCATCAAGAAGTGGTATGACAACGTGCTGCAGGTGCTCGTCAAAGTTGGCAAACCTGGAGCTGCTTGAAGACGACGAAGAAGGAAGCAGCAAGAAAGAGAGTTCCTTGTGCTGCTCAATCGTGGTGGCCTCGTCACTCCCAGTGTACCTCACCTGCATGCATGCGTTACAGCTTAAAGCTTAGCTCTTTGTCGATGACTACACCCAGGAGCTGTTCCTTGCAAGTAACTACCCCTAAAGTTGTCTTTTTCAACATCCTGACCAAGAAGATCTCGAACACCTCTGCTTCTGACTCAATCTTTGGTCAGGTGTACGACAGTTCTCACAGTTTCCAGGCATTTGTTCCGTGCATTGCTGCGAAATTCTTCAACTATATTTCTAAAACTTTGTACAGTCCATCAATGACAAGATTCATGCTGGTCGGAAGAGAGAAATGTCAAAGAGAGCTCAAGTGTGCGAAAAATTGCTAAACTGCAGTCTTAATTACTGAATTTACTTGTATTTCCTATATTTTTATTAAAATTACTTTAATTTTGC
Organism: Caligus rogercresseyi; assembly: GCA_013387185.1. Taxonomy (NCBI): domain Eukaryota; kingdom Metazoa; phylum Arthropoda; class Copepoda; order Siphonostomatoida; family Caligidae; genus Caligus; species Caligus rogercresseyi. The sequence goes on along the minus strand of CP045904.1, from coordinate 7,734,315 downwards.
TTCGTTTTTGGACAAACTGACTGAAAATATACTGCTTTGATATGTGCCTAACAAATTTATTTATTTAGCGCGTTCATTTTCCCTTCGGTTTTTAATGGACCTAGTATGCAAGCAGCTCTCGCTTCCTTTCCGTCCGTATATATTTGTCCGTGATTAGTTGAAGAAGTAATATTTTCAAAAATAATGTCTAGAGTTATTCTATTACACATTCTACTGCCCATGAGGTAGGGGCAAATCAGATGTATTTTCGTCTTGGATCATCAATGGAGTGTTGAAGTGGGCTCCAGTGTGCTCTACCCCGAGAACAACAGCGTTGCACAAGCCCCGATTCTCTCCTAGGGAAACCACCATCTAGAAATCCCAAGCTCCTCCTGGAGCTCTCTCTTCTGTGGAAGAAATTTTCTGTCTGGGAATCTCTTAACCCCTGGAGCTTCTTCCTTAATTGATTTCCTACTGATCGAGAAAAGGATCTTTGAATGATCTCCCTAGCGGTCCTCCGTTGTTAATTAGAAGAACGTTATAGTTACGAGCAAGGCGGATCGGTACTCTGCACCATTAGAGTGATGACAGTCCTCGAAGGACCCAGCCATTATCCTCATCGTTACAGTGTGGGCAGTCGTGTGAAGGACATTTCATACTTCACACCGTTGGAGTGAGGATATCTCTTACGAAGGGTATCTCTTTGCCTCATATTAGAAAACTATTTAACCTTTGTCTTTTATGTTCCATATCGCTTGGTTTTTTTATTAATCTACAATTTTCAGGCTTTTAATCAACCTATGAATGAAATGTACTGCTCACCACTTTTCTAATTTTATCTATTTTAGTTCTTTGTATGAGTCCCTTGCCTTAGCGGATATATAAGCCGAAAGCAAGGGGAGTTTGTAGTATGTAGAAAATACATGGTGCTCCATCTCACAACTCCTTGTCTCCTATTTTCTTCATCCAGGGCTCCGATCCATCACCGAACCTATATGCCTATGAACACGACGATTATGAATCAAATCCTCAGAAAGCTGAAAGCAACTTTATATGTTCTTTATATGTTTTATATGTTCATCATTTAATGGAGAGATTTTTCTTTTTAGCCTTATATAAAGAGTTATACATATTTCTTATAGCATTTTCAATAGGTAAAATTATATGTTTGAAAACTTCATGAGAACAGTAAATTAAAATTTGTCCTGTATAATCAGCTATTTGAATGAGATTGGTGATCTCGTCATGGTAGTAATCATTCATATAAGTTTTCATAGTCGATAAACAAGAATCACAATAAGGATCATATTTTTCAATTTTAAAACCTGATGAATAATATAAAATATTAATTTCATTTTTTGAAAGTTCAGGAGAATTTGAAAGGTTTAATACAAATTGTGGAATAAAATCAATTTCTGCTGTTGTTTCATGCTTTTCATGTGAAGATGTTTTAAAATCAAGAGCTTCTGCCAAGAAAGAAGAGTCATCGTAGTAATAATTACTAAATTTCACATCTTTCATGAACTGACTCAGACAAATCAACCGTAATATATAATTAAATTCTTTAGCAGATGGACAAGGGTTGGTCGCTCTAACCATGCTAAAAACATTTTCGATACAATCAGAAGAAAAATGTGATGTCATGATGTATTGAAGTCCAGCTTTAATAAGTTTTTCTTGTACATCAATTATTGACATTGTTGTTAATATTGATCCGGTTTGTGTAGGTTTCCATGAAATATTATTATTATATTAGAGATTATCTTTATTTTGGAAATTATGGCAATAAATTCAATTTAAAAAATAATTGCCTATTCGTAATTATCAACATTTGTTTGGTCAAAGGAAAACTAAATTTCGAGAACAAACATGTTCTTAATTTGTCGACAAACCATGCAGTTGTTAATAAATTTCGATCACACTTTTTTTTTCTACTATATACGTCATGGTTCGACTAACTTCATGTGACCAGAAATTTAAAGCAGGACCAACCTTCATCTTATCTAACTTATTAAGATTAATAGTTGATTCATCACATTTATGAGCCGGTTTCAAAACAAAATCCCTTTGAAAATCAGCGACCATCTCAAAATGTTTTAAGGTAATTATATTTGAGAAAAGATTATTTGATTTTACAGTATCCTCAGACAAAATTATGTCATTTGAATAAAGTAAATTTTGCCAATTTTTTTTAATGTGAAGGATCCGCAATAAAATGAACTTTCTCACTTAAATTGGCTGGATTATTTACTTTATTTATGTTTTGAGATTTACTTCCACAATTTATACCAAATCATTTCCACATGCCTAAATTTTGCGGTCCCATGCCAGTTGAAAAGCTCAAAACATTTATTCCAATTTCATGGGACATTCGGATAATATTGCTTATAATTGGACCTAATTTTGTCCCGTCTTAAGAATTAGGTGTAAAGTAATACGCTACTATTTGCTTCCACCTAACAGTAGATACTCCCGAGAGCATAAAAACTAACGCTTTCGTAGCATCACCTTCCGAATCAGGAAAACTATTCACCCATGATAGATCCAATTTTGGTATCATAATCAATAGAAATCTTAATGGAACATTCATCTAAAGTTAACGAAGCACTTCTATCAATTTCTGCCATGCTCTTAACTTTGACTTTTGACATGTCAAAATTTCAACAGAAATTCCGTCGTTAAAAAAAAATCCGTTCTCTTTTGGAGAGTCCTACTACAAGGCAGGGGAAAATATTCTCGCAATAAATCATAACCTGATCTTCCACAAGCCATTCTTAGTTTTAATGCATCTTTATAGATTCATTGGAAAAGGTTCTATTTTTTGAATTTTTTACTTTTAATTTTTTAATAAGTCGGAATTAAAATATTTTAATTGGTAAATGCTCTGGTTTTCAAGTTGGCATATCTTTTTACGCATAACTTCATACTTTCTTTTAGAGAAGATATGATGCTATCTTGATGTCTGATCTTTTTTAATATAAATATGACAATCATGGCATATGCTCTGAACAGAAAATTATTTTAAATTAATATTATGGCATGATGCCATTTCTTGAGGATGCTGAATTTCCATGGGTAATGAGTCTATGACCTGGTCTTCAGATACCAAGGGGAACGAATTTTTTTCCTCGATGACTCTGTTCATTTCCTAATGGTAGTTGTGATCACGTAGAGGGAGTGACTGCAATGTCGGAATTGCATCCAATTTTAAGAACTTCTTGGCCCTTAACGATGTTTTAGAGTAAACTGCTTTTCGCAAACTAAAGAAGCTGTAGCTGGTTTCCAATTATAGTGGGGCTTTAGCTCAAAATTTCAAAAGGATGTGCATTTTGTGATACAAGCATAAAATTTGGCACAAATGTACATTGATATATGGCAAACATTTTCAGATATTGAGCCACTCGGAATTTCTCCCTTCATGTCCGCCATATTGGAATTAAAATGCCGCCATCTGAAATCTATATTTTTAATTATCTTTGGGTCTAATGCTGCTATTGACTCGACTCTTGTGTCTAAATGTATGTTTTTGGGGGCAAGAAATCTATTGGATTAGACAATCTGTATCGCATATTTTGTACCAATGAGCCGCCATATTGGATTTCAAAATGACCGTTGATTGAAATTACATTTTCGATTATCTTTGGGTCTAATACTGCTATTGACTCGATTCTGGTGTCTAAATATATGTTTGGGGGTAAGGAATATAATGGTAACAATACATGACAATATCCATTTTCAAAATGACATCTTTATTACAGTACTTCACTTAAGTCATGAGAGATGAACATTCATCATCATGTATTTTACATACTTTGTATTTGGACATAAACAGTGTCATGTTAACCAATTCAGCACTGCCACAAGTAAATGAATCTTGTGGACTCCTCTTCATGTGCAATCCCCTTCACACACACAGAGGGCTGTGCACTTAAGGGCAGCCTTCTTGCACTTGCAGCGTCTCACACACCCTTTCTGGCACTTGCAAGAAACCAGCTCGATGCAGGTGTGAGCTGCCTCAGGTAGCCTGGTCCAGAATGGGGTGTATTGTCCTCCAGTCATTGACCAACCCCAGTTGGTTGATGGTGGGAGTTCTGGTGCTGGCAGCAGTATCTGACCCCACACATGTCTACCTTGATATACTGCCCTTTTGACATGTTCCTCTAAAGCTGCCTTCGTGGAATGGAGGGATCAGCTGCACATTGTTCTTCCTTGCGAAGAGTTTCCGCTGGCCTTGTCAATATCCGTGCATTTGCTGGTTCGGTCATACAACAGGATCACGAACCTCTCGATGATACACATTGCATCATAAAACGAATTATTTACAGTTTTAGGGTGGTCACCCCACATGATGCTTTCAAGTTTAATCAAATATAACAGGCTAACAGTTAGCTATATGATCTAAGCTAGCTACTTCTCACCACATATCACTAACAATTTACCTTCAAATATAGATTTGCATTAAAACGAATTATTTACAGTTTTAGGGTGGTCACCCCACATGATATCAAAATGTGACGTATACACTGCAGCAGTTAGAAAGAGGATTTATTTGTAAAGGAGAGAGAGACTACTGACCTGCAGGTTGTATGGAGTAACTGGCTGATGCAACTTTGAGATGATTGTCAATATAAAAGTCCCTCAATTGTATTTTTTTATGGTCACCCCAGATGATAATTCAGACAATGAACATATTCGGACAAGATTAGTTTGTGTATTATGATTGAAATGTGTGTACAAATGTTTCATAACTTTGTCAATAAATCTAAAGCAAGTTTGAAAGTATGCCCAATAGGGCAAGCATTATTTTTAAATTGTTTTAATGTGATTTAAAACCAGTTTTCCAAACAGAAGTCAAGGCCGGACGGTCACCCCACATGATGTTTTCACACTTCAGATGGCAAAAAATGACCAATAACCAACATGTTTAAATAAAATAAGAGTGGGCACATGTAGAAGGAACGTATTAGACATACATGTTATACTTTTTATTCATTTTTATGCTTAATATTAGGTAAAAAGTTCCATCAGACAGAAAAAGTAAGCGCCACGTCTTTGACCCTACTACAATTCAAACCATATTGAAATCCAAGATGGCGGCTCAGTGGTAAAAAATATGCAATGCATATTGTTACCATTGGATTCCTTGTCTCCCATAACATACATTTTGGCACCAGAATCGAGTCAATAGCAATTTTAGATCCACAGATAAGCGCAAATGTAGATTTTAAATGGCGGCCATTTTGAATTCCAATATGGCGGACATGAAGAGAGAATTCCGAGTGGCTCAATATCTGAAAATGTTCGCTATATGTCAATGTACATTTGTGCCAAATTTGTTGCTTGTATCACAAAATGCACAATACCTTAGCTATGCTGCCCCACTATTAGGGGGTAGTTAAGTTAGCTATCCATTGTTTCCTTCGATAACTTCTTTGGAACTTTCGTGAAGACGAAGAAATGATGGGCATCCGTTTCTGCAACGAAATTGTCATGGCCTCTGAGCAAATCCACCCCCAAAGCAAGTCATCCACCTCATCTATATCTCCAGATGCAAAGCGGCTGGAGTTGAAAATCAGCAAGAACGGCTTCGTCACCGTGCCAATTCACCTCAAAATCACAACCTCAGCCCCTCCCAGCATCCGCCTCCATCCCTGTCGACCTACTCCGGATCTCCCATCGGCACAAACTATGAAGTACAAGTCTTTGCCTCCTCTGCACCCGACATCGTGCCCAAACCCGGAAAAATGATCTCCATGAGCATAAAAATCCATGAGTTGAATTCCTCAACCTCATCCTCCTCTTCTTCTTGTAAATCCATCCCTCCGCCCCTCTCTTCCCCAAATGTGAGCATTGAAAAGCACTTTCTCCTTAGTGACAAAAAACTTCGCCTCAACGTCTCCCTTAACAAGGGTTCCTTTATCCAGAGTGAAAGCGTTCAAATAGCCGTCCATCTGGAACGCTCCAAGGGGGGCCACTCCGTCAAGAGACTCAAGTTCTTTCTCGTACAGCAAGTAGACGTCGCAATGTTCTCCAACGGGAGCTTCAAGAACTATCTGGGCTCTCTTACCGTTGAGAACGGCCTCAATCCCTCAGAAAAGTCATTTTCCAACTCCTACAGCATGGATTCTCCCTCCAGAAGGACGATTCCTGGCTTGCCGTGCAAGAAAAGAGCCTCTCCAAACAACCAGAGCTAAGCACCTTCGCCCCCTCTGTCGTCATGGCAAAGAGCTCCATCTTTGTCATTAAGGTCCATTACTTTGTGCAGGTGACGGTGAGCTTTGGGCTACTCAAGAGGGACGTTCAACTTAAAATCCCCTTTGTTCTGAAGCCAGATGAGTCCACTGGTGTGAAAAAATAGAGAGCCACCCACGTAGATAACATGATCAATTTCGAGGTTGCATTTGTAACTGGACAAATTACATATCATTTATATTTTGACAAGGTCCAATATTCATTGTGTATTATTATGTATAAAGAACTATAATATTGTATGTTGAGGAACTATAAAAATATACATTTATTGTTTTGTTTTTTGCTGGGATATATTAAAAGAGTGGCATATATGTATGAGAGCAAACAATATAGTTTTAGGCTGTGTTTTATTCAATAGCCCACAACGGGCTGATGGGGATCAAAGACTTATTGGGTGTCAAGTGGAAAAGAAGATGGATCCATTGAAATAACCAACAATCTTATATTTTGGTGGGAGACCTAAAGAGTAAAGCTGTGAGAAAGAAAAACAGCTTTAAGAGGGTAAGAGAACGAAGAATTTCATTAGTGCTGGTTCAACAACTATAATGTGCATTGGATTATCATTGCGTCACTATTTTTTCATTTAATATTATGATTAGCAAGGTCATCCCAGTGTTGAACACCGCCTATGGACCCATCAACTACATCTGGGTCCAGACGGGGCCTCAGCACAGTGTCTTAAGTGATGTTTTTGATTTTTTTTCTTTCCTTGCTGGTCAAATGAAAACGTTGTAATAATTTATCAAAAATTTGGTTGAATAAGCACACGCATATATGTAAAACTACGTTTAAAAAAATAGGTTTATTTTATGTTATTTAATCATCCGCAGCCGCGTTCCTCCTCAACGGGCTCTTCCTTGGTACCACCTTCCACCTGGAGAAGGTGTTTGTTATAGACCGCCATTACCTGTTTGTAATGGGCAAGGGCCCCGTTTTTTTATACAAGATACTGAGACCGATGTGAATATGCTATAAAATTTTCATTTTAATTGACCAACGGCTTCATGGTGAACAAGTTACCATTACCTTCAACATCATAAATTTTCCACTGACATACAGTTCACCCGGTACTAAATAGTAGAAGGGAAATCCTATAATAAATACCACTGATGTTTAGGTATATGGATTTTCTAATTAAAAAACAACTATAATGTGCATTGGATTATCATTGCGTCACTACTTTATTTATTTATTATCCTTATATACATTCCATAGGGCTAGATATTAGACTTTGACTGCTCAAGAGCTATTAAGACTTCCTTCCTCCTTTTTCTTTGCTTCATCCGTTGCTGACTCCGACATTGCTCTTTTCTCCACTTATTCAGTATGTATATTGTACATCCATTCAATATATAGGTCGGCAGTCTGTCCACATGGTTTGTTGATTTTAAATTGCTCTACTACTAAATCTCTTGAGAACTATTTCTTTATATGTATATAGGAGAAATACTGGCCTCGGTCAAGGATTTGTTGATTCGAGTTGGGCATGTAGGCAAGGCATGAACAGAAAGTTTATTGTATTTTAAATTCTACTCCAATAGGTCCTACTTCATAAGTTAATATCTTGTGATTTTTTAAATCAGTCTTTCAAAAGCTCATTTAACATGGCCAAAATATATGTAGCTTTTTCAACAAACAAAGATATCTTCTGAAGGAGTTTTTGTAATAACTGCATATTACGATAGCCGATTGAGTTAGTTTGCGTTTAGCCTTAATGTTGGGGGTGCAGGCTCGAATACTCCGAGAGGGGATGGTCATTTTTGGTCTACCTCATTGATAAGATCCTAAGTTTGATAAACTAATTTTAATGCTATAATGCTTATTCATATCCAGTGGATGCAAATTTGGTCGAACCATACGGCAAAATAAAAAACCTGCATATTTTATTTGTCTATTTGGTTGGATAAAATTGCAGAATCATCCGTGGGGATATGCATAAGCATTATAATAATGCAATTACTCCATGAAACCCCAGAACTTTATCAATGAGATTCATCGAACCTAAGATCTTTTTACTTAGCTTGATCAAAAGTTAAATATAAAAAGGCTAATTATACATACCATAGCTTATAATAAAAAAAGACATGTTCCTTTAATATACACTAAAAACAGTTAATCCAAAACATTATAAATTGACAATATAACATGATTGATATAAAATACAAAACAACAATATAATTTGGGAGTTAGTGTACAGCCCAGACCAAAGATAATTCATTATAAATCCCAATATCAACTTTAACATAAAAAGAAAAAAGATGAAATATTTTTAATTTTTTGATGACATTGAATGAAATGTTTTAAAAATTTCATGTGTTCGACGGCACAAGAAGGATGAATACGAAACTAATTGACCTTTATAATTCCAACTGTCACTATTTGAGTTTTAAATTTTTATTTTAAGAGCCGAGTAACGGGCAAGAATCATTTTTTTGTAGGGGTAAGAGTTGTCATTCTGTTACTTGAAAAATAACAAGCGTTTTAGGGATAGGTGTTAGCTTTTTACTTATATAAAAATATATGGATGTTGTATGATGCAATTGCATCCTTCTATTTGCTCGTATGAGCTAGAAATGTCCATGTAATAATGGAGTGTGAGAGCTATGTCACACCGCTATAAAAATCTGTAGAAAAACTAAACAAACCTCCTTCTTTAAATAATTATTTATTAATTAACGTACATTAACCAATATGTACGTACGCTTTTTACTAAAAAAAATATCTCGTTGTATGCCTCCAGTAGAAGGAGAATTCATTTCCCAAAGGACTTTAGCCTTTGCAAGAAATGCCAAATGACTATAAATAAAATTCCTTCTCATGTAAATTATTCAGATATGCATGGGAAGCCGTAATTTGCATACAAAATATGCAAGAAGTGTAGAAGCAAACTAAAGTTTCAGTTAATATCTGGTGCTCTTGCTTTCTTTTTACTAAAAAAAAAACTAATCAAGAAATAGTTGGCTCCTATAAAAGAGGAAATAAACGTCTGAGTTTGATGAAATAAATTTCAAGGGTGTGGTTTTTATAGCTCAATTGCCTATGGAGGATCGTGTCGTGAACATTAATAAAAAATATGAATAAAAAAGAATATTTAAAAAACCCTAGAAAACCTTAATGGTTCAAAATCTTTTTTATTATCAAAATGTTAAAATTAATAATAACATATTATATGTTTACTGTGTTAAATGACAGAAAAAGGCTTCTCAAATAAAAATAGGACTTGCCAATGCATGTAAAATTATCAAAGGAGTAAAGGGAGTCGATAGCCATGAGCGTTGATTCGTGTTGGGGGCGCAGGTTCGAATGCTCCAAGAAGGGAAGGTTATTTTTGTTCTACCTCATTGATTGAATCCTTTGTTCGATGGACTAATTTTAATGCTACAATGCTTATATATTGTATATACAGTCGGATGCAATTCTGTCGAATCATATAGGCAAAAAAAAAGAACTCTATTATAGTCAATAATATAAAAGGACCACATTTGTATGTTTTTTATATATAATGTAATATAATGATATAAACTAACATTAATACACAAATAAAGGCATAGCTTGTAATCAAGTAAGAATTAAAAACATTTAAAATGTAAGGATTAAAAAAATGCTGCTACGCTTTACAA
>CP045904.1:7712511-7724364 GCA_013387185.1 Caligus rogercresseyi | reverse complement strand
TTTAAAATTTCTCAGCCAAGAAAAAGTCTTTTGAACTTTTAATGAATCATATTAAAATATGAGATCCATCCCTTATCAAGATATTTTCATAGCATTATTTTTAACTCATTCTCATTCAGAGAATGTATATGTCGTATGCTAAAAAACTTTCGCAAAAGTCAACATAAGGAAATAAAGGAGAAAAAATAATGTTTGTTCACAAAAAAGTCCGTACAAACAAATGTATCCTCAAAGCGTTTTTTGCCATTAATATTTATGAAAATACTCGTAAGTGTGATCTTCTTAATATGGCATTACTACGTGACGGGGTTTTGTAATGACGCTGATAATACAAAGTGCTCCTATAAAAATTATATATCATCTTGACTTTAAACTGTCCGAAAAACCTTGTCTGTATTCCATTTAATATTAATATTTGCATTTAATATTATTGTGATTTGTTACGAAGAAAAAATAGGTTTGCCTTTTTATATACCTACAAAATTTAAAGTGTCAAAATAATTTGATTTTTTAGAGAATTACTGTGATTGGAAAATTGCATTTCTATATTGTTATCAAATTATTTAAGATTGCAAATAAAAAGCAAACCTATTATTTTTCTTCGTAACAAATCACAATAATATTAATGCAACCTCAATAATTACTTAAAAGTAGTTACTTATATGATCAATACGTCGTCCTACTAAATTGATCTTTTCTTTACTTTCATGCCAGATATCGAAATTATAAAAACTGTTCTGAATGCATTGACATATACCAAAAAAATATTACATTTACTTATAGTCAATAGACTCGAAACAAAATATATCACCGCTTAGATAGAACACTAAATGGTCAACTTTTTGAAATATCTAGCCAATTTTTTCGATAGTACGAAAGATATATAATTATAAAAACGGATTTGAAATGTGCAGATATAGTAGAAAAATAAATACTACTGACATTTTGTGGTTATTCTTACTTTCCACGAAGATAACTGGCCTGACCATTAGAAATGATGAAATTGTAAATTTCAAAAAGGTCATAAAGGCCAAACATTTTTCGGACAAACGTTTAAGTAGCATTTTTGGAATCTACGTAAAATGGGACTCAAATTTCAGCCAAAGGACAAACAAAGACCTTAATTTTGTTACATAGTGTTATCATTCAAATTATTTATCATTTATCGCAAAGAAATAAACATTTGTCGATTATCCATACCCTAGTCTCCAAAATTATAAAATGTAACATCATAGACGACTTTACTAATAAATAATATATACTATGTGAACGCTTTCTGTCTCCAATTTGATAGAAAACTCTGGCTTCCCCAATGGAGCCTATTTTTTTCGGAAAAAATTAAGAAAAAATGATTTACATCAACAGTTTGTTAGGCTATTTAAGGCAAACAAAATCATTTTTATTTCTTTATAGCCTATGAGCTCCACGTCTCCAGACTCCATTAGGGTGATTTTTGGTTTTTAATACAAAAATTATAAGGATTTTTTGGTGTTGGTCACTAAGGCAAAGGCCTTTCTCAGTAGAAAACAAAGATCGTAGGTTGGATAGACTAATTTAATGCTATAATGCTTATTTTATATCCTGTCACATGTAATTCTATCGAACCATATAGGAAAAAAAAAGCGGGGAAATTGGTTTTTTATATTTGCATATGTCGATTTCATTCAAACAAATATTGATAGTGCCAATCCACAAATGTAATTCATACAAGATGCATTTAGCATAATTCGAATATCGAATCAACATCCCACGAATGGGCATATTAAAATAATCACAAGGACAAGTATAGCATCATTACGTATAAAAGTATCAATTATGACAAGGCAGACTAAAAGTCAGGAGCTATTTTAAGATAAATTGAAATTGGCCTATATTTGGAAATGAATATTACATTTTATTAATATTTATTTGCAATCATTTTGTCATCTTTTTTGCTTTTTTATTTAGGATTCTATACTTTTGAAAATACTTTTTATTCTTGTTTCTAATGTTATGGTTTTTGTGTAAAAAGAAAAAAAATAACCTGGAATAGAGAAATACCGACGGGATTGATGGGAAAACGTATTCTGGAAGAACTCCTCTTAAAAGGATTTAACTACATTTGTAAATTTAACATTACACTAAATAACACAGGCCACAAATTTTGGTCAATCTCCCTTGATTGAACGAAATGTACACAGATAACTAAAATGAGACCTCCTGAATCCAAATCTGGCCTTACTTTTCTGTGGCACATCCAGATTTTTGATTTTTGAGTTTTTTTGAAACGGTCACTTTATGATGAGTACAATTTTTTAATACGATTCTTCGTTAGTATATTAAGTTTAAAAGAAAATAATAAATAATATTTGTTCATGATAATTAACCAATAAAAATGGTACATTCAAATTATTTTCCTTCCATTCAAAGTGTTGTATGATCTCAAAACTGGTGAAAAAGTAGTCAAAATGGTTCATTTCAAAGTGTGCCTATAACTTCTTGGATTTTTATGAAATTCTGCAAAGAGACCATATTCCTATAGTTGAAACCCTTTCAAATCATGTTAATTAATGTATATTGTTTAATCACTTTAACGACATATATTAGCAAATGAATAAAAATTAATAAGCGCTTTTAATTACAATTTTTTGATAGGTTTGGTAACCATTTCCATGGGTTGCGGATTTGAAATAAGAAAACTAAGACATATTAAACATACTAAACTTAAGTATATTATTGTACTATCTGATTACATTGAATTTTAAACTGGTTCAAATTTTCTTTTTGCACTTTTTCGTTTGTATACTTTGTCAGAATCCCTTTGAATCGTCCAACAAATCCGCCACACGAATACCAACAGTGCAAAAGAAAATAACCAAATTTCAATGTAAACAGATTCAGAGCCTGTATTGACCTATAAGAAATCGATTATGAAAAAAAAATCATAATGCTTTCTTAAATGTGCGTCAAGGTATCCTCTAAAAATTTTACTTCGCAAATCTAAGAAACGCATTATGATTTTTTTTTTCATAATCGATTTCTTATAGGTCAATACAGGCTCTGAATCATATGATGTAAACTCAGATTGTACTGAATTTTTGAATTGATAGAATGCAACCAATGTCATTTTGGATTTATCATCTAAATTTTTTACTAAACTTAAAAGTACTATTTTGCTCTGTAGCGAACAAGTCATCTTCTACAGGCGAGTGAAGTTAATTGACACAAAAAAGCTATGAAATAACTAACAATACACACTCCATTTTTTTCTTTGTTTTTACTAAAAACTTTGTTTTATTAAAAAACATCAAACATACGTCTGGTAGTAAATTAGATTTCCTTTAAATTAATAATTATTATTGAAGTCTGTAACGTCCACCATTTTGAAGAAATTTGCGGAAAACTATATTTTTACTAAATTTTTAAAACTTTGACCTCGTTGCGCGACCTCGTAATGTTGACCGATTTTGTTCAAACTTTGTATGTCGTCTTCTTTATCACCAAAAAACAGAAAATCCACAATGTTGCTAACATTTCAAACATTTGAAAAATAAGAACACCCTAATATATATATATATACATTATATATATATATATATATTTATATATATATATATTTATATATATATATATATTATTATTTATATATACATATCTTTCTATCATTCATATTTTAAATTGTTTAAGATTTAAAAATGGCGAATAGTTAGGAACTCTTATTAAAAAATTGTTAGAAAATCTTACTTTGACATCTATCCACCAATAGACTCGATGCTCGAGCTAAAATTCGGACAATCTCAGAGCCTTCTTCACTATTTAGAAAATGCAGCGTATTCCTATCCTCCCAATACTCAATCGTTGGTCCAAAAAGCTCTGGCAAATTGGTATAAGTTCCTCCTCGTAGCTCTTGTATCGAAGCTCCTTCATATGAACAATGTCCATTATTTCACCCTTGCAGCAAGGCAGCCATTTCACAGTAGCAGTCCACGGGAAGGGCAGCATAGTAGTTTTGGATGGACTTCTCTGGTTGGACCTCATAGGCCAAATTCTGTCTGGTGAAGGAGGAAGAAAACCATTTTGGAGACTTATTTTTAGATGATGTAGAATATTCTTTCGGACGCAGGGCGTCGCGGTGGCCGTTAGTACCATAAAAGGGACTTGGGGGAAATCACTTAGAGCTTATGGAGAAGCTAGTAGTCCGGGTGAAAGTTGTGTCCCGACTGAGACACACAGTTGGCATCATCAATAACGAGTTGCTTGAGGGATCCCGCAAATAAAGGCTTCGAAAGACTCTATTGAGCTTCTGAGAGGTAGATACCTTCTCGGGAGTCACGTAGAGGAGTGTGGTTTGGGGTGTGAGGAGAGTAACTTTTCGTATATTTTTGGTTGCCGGTCATAGTTGTCCCCGATGATATGATCTGCTTGGGATTCCAGACCATCGAGCTTTGTGAATTTATCATATATGAGGGACACCAGGAGGGATAGGACACAGTGACTCCGCCCTGGACTGCGGCGGGCAACTGATAGAAGAAACTCTTTCTGTTCTTTTCATAAGAACAGGGTGACATTGTTCAAGAGGGCCGCATTAATGGCTGATAGATGATTGAGGCTAAAGCTGTGGATATCAAAGTGACTCTTGAGCTTCCCAAAGAGATTGTTCGAGAAAGAGTGGTCCCTCTTTGGCATATTATTATCCCTGTTTACAACAGGAGCAGAGAACTTGTATACCACTTTGAAACAAAGAAATAAAGAACTTAAAATAACACTACACAATCACGTTTTTTGAAATAAAGATTACAACGAATTAATAATGAGGCCTTAACGTGCGCATAAAGGGAGTGCTCGCTTATGACGTCATCCTTCCAGCTAGCTTCTAGTATTCCTTGATCTCTATGCAGCAGACATGGCACTCAAGAATCTCATGGACCGCGTGCGCGTTAAAAAAGAAAAACAAAGTTGCTGCATAAGTCTATTCGCTTCTCTTCATGTTCTTTAATTGAAAGGCCAGCATTATTAACATAAAAACCTGAATTACGGACATACATCTACTAAAGTTATATACAAAGTTGGTAGTCTATAAATTAGTCTATTAACCTTTTAATTGCTTAGTTTTCCATCCCTTCATCCTTACTTTTGAGCATAGTTAGTAAAACATCCTAAGCCCTAGCGAATATGGTATTCATAATTTATATATGTCCGATAAGTGTTGTGTGCCTAAATGTATCTCGAAATAGGATAGAAAACCAGCCGTGGAAAGCTATTAATCCATTTTTTCCACTGGATGAACCCTAAAAAAATGCCTGGCTCAATTTCATTCCACGTGGGAATAGGTCACATTCTAAGTATTCAAGGATTTGTTCTCCCCATTTCTAAGAGGTGGACTTTCAATATGAGAGCATTATCTGCGTATCCGGATTGAACTCGTAATAGATGCCCAGACAGCAGGCATATCTGCAACTAGGGTCAAGTAGAGCAGAGGGTTCTAGATGCTTCCCTGGCGAACACCAAACTTGACCGTAGAAGGGATACTTCGCACCATTCCAGTCAACACATTGTCTACCTCCAGACATATAGAGAAAACCATTGTAATGGAGTTCCCCTGACCCCAAGTGCCTCAAGTTGGGCAGCAGTTGATTTTGTCGATAGTATCGAAGGCAAAGACAGATCGAAGGCAAGAATACAAACAACCTTTCATCCTGCTTTTCACACAAGTTATATATTTTTCAAATTTCTTGCTTCCTTTTGTCTTTGTATGTGTTTTTTATATTTTGTACAGAAGATAAATAATTTTCACTTAGATAATTTTAATATCGCCGTTCGATAATTTACAGTGAACTACAGTTTTAGAAAAGTTTGTCGAACAGAAAATCATGTGCAAACAAATATTTTTAAGCACAAAAATAGCTTCAACTATTTCAAACTAACTCTACACATTAAAATTGATCAATAAGAGGGATTTATAAGAACTTCATCAATGATCAAAATATATGTTGATAGCTCACATAATATGATAATATCGAACTATATTTTCAATGAAGATACCATCTTCTTACGCTGGCCCTTGGATCAAGAGTTTATTTTATTTACAGAACTTACATAGGTTTTGTTAAAAAATTATTCCTTTTTCATTAAATAATTATTCTTGCTAACTTTTTTTTAAATAAATATTTATTTGATTACTTTCAATGTGTACTTTTAATTATTGTTGTTCTTCGCTTAAATACTAATTTAAAGAATAAATCTCCATTCATGTTTGTTACTTGCACATTTACCTTGTAAAATTTTGTACTAGATATATAATCAAACTTTTATGATTCCTATTTCATATTTACAGAAAGGTGCGACGGATCATAAGCCCAAAATCGTATCATTCAATGATCCTGAATAGTAGATGTGTCTCCGGGTGGAATTGTAGAGGAAAAGCAAAACATTTAAAGAATTTTGATTAAACAATATCTAATTTTGATCAAAATGGGATAAATTAAACGTGTATAAGTGATCCTACAAAGAACAGGATTGTTTTTTGACAACTTAATTTCATATATGTTAAATTCACGGAAAAAAATAATTTCTTAATAAATTTATTAATTCAATTGAATTAATGCGTCAAAATCATTATTATTTTACAAGAAAACACGTTTAAAAGTTGTAAATTAATTATCCAATCCATTTACACAACTAATATATAGTAATCAACAATAACAAAAAGCGAAATAATCCAATAAGCCTTGTATCCTTGAAATATAATTATTTAAATCAATAATCAATCTAAAATATGATTTATGCTCTTTTGTAAGCGTCGACATCTATTTTATATAAAGAACGTTTCAAAACATACTATGATCATAAATATATTTAAATGAAAGTTAAGTTTCATTTTATAATTTTTTTTTTGATTTCCCAAAAATAATAAATAACTAAATGTTGATTCCTTCAAGCAAATAAGGTTGTCATTTCTGAAAGGTAATTATGTTCTAAATGTTCATTTATGTTAATCATGGTAACAAAACGGTCGAAAATATGTTTTATTTATAAATTATCTCAGATTTTAGTGCACTTTATTTTTTACACTCATATGTTTTAACTATTGACTAAATTTAAAAAAGAAAACTGGAAAAAATATTTTGGATAGAGATATAATAAGAATATATATATATATATATAAATGGAAATGGGAGCCTATAAAAACCTTTATTTCTTATTTAGCTTTTTTAAATTTACCGATTTAGAAACCGCACCCATTGTTAGATTTATTATAAGTCTACTGATATATAGATGCTGATTAGACACAATTTTCTACCGACTTCTGATACCGGCGGTAGATTTTTCCTACGGAATCCAAACTCTGTTGATTACGGAGAGATCATATAGTAACTAATAAGTTTTATTTTTTTTATTAGTATATGGTTATTTTTGGGAGGATTTTTTTTTTTCGTTATTTTCGTAACCATATGCTTAAAAACCCGAAAGGGAGAGTTTCAGACTATAAAGTGTCATAATTCGGTAATGAATGAAACTTGTCAAGAGAGTTTTATTTCTTGCCATATAATATTATTTTAGTTTAGATAGTTTAAATGTACAGCAACTGCTATTTTTATAAGCCTGTCTAATCCTGCAAACGATATATCAAATGGAAACCACACAATTTTTCACATCTAATAATATCTTTATAAGCATGTGTTGCCGGGGGATTATGCAAAGCGGTTCCCAAAGGATTATGACCACAAAGCTTTGTGACGACAGCTTTGTGACTACAGGTTTGTGACTATACAGGTTTGTGATTACACAGGTTTGTGACTATACAGGTTTGTGACTGTACAGGTTTATGACCATACAGTTTGTGACTAAACAGGTTTGTGACTCCACAGACTGGGACCAAGGTTAGGGGTCGTACACAAATCACACAATGCTATAAGAGTTAATATGTCTCAATGAGTTTTTTGGCATTGGATTTGAGTTGGCGAAATGAATTATTCAATGTGAGTTGGTATTCCAGTTCCACCATAGCCCCTGGAGGGGCAAATAAGACGGCCAAGAATTAAGAGTAGGTAAAACTTGCTTTTAGGGCTATATTAAGGTTGGATTTGGGTTGGCGAGATGAATTATTCATTGTGAGTTGGTATCCAGTTCCGCCATTGCCCCACAGAGGGGAAAATGTGACGGCCAAGATTAGACGGGGTAAACTTGCTTTTGGGGTTATATTGGGTTGGATTTGGGTGGGTGAGATGATATTATTCGTTGTGAGTTGTGTTCCAGTTCCACCATAGCCCTCAGAAGGGCAAATGTGACGGCCATGAATTAAGAGTGGATAAAACTTGCTTTTGGGGTATGTTGGGGTTGGATTTGGGTTGGCGAGATGAATTATTCGTTGTGAGTTGGTATTCCAGTTCCGCTATAGCCCCTCTGAGGGGCAAGTGTGACGACCATGAGTTAAGAGTGGATAAAGCTTGCTTTAGGGGTTATATTGGGTTGGATTTGGGTTGGCGAGATGAATTATTCGTTGTGAGTTGGTATTCAAGTTCCACCATAGCCCCTCGGAGGGCAAATAACACGGTCAAGAATTAATAGTGGATGAAAGTTGCTTTTGAGGCGATATTGGGGCTTAATTTGATTTTATCTGACTTTTGATTTCACCTATAGGTTACTTGGAGAAAGGGTTGATTTGCTCCTAAAATTTTAAGATAACTGGATTATATTCAATACCGTGCAAATACTTTTCTTTGGAGGTCCAACTCTCACCCGGACCTGATGGATCTCTCTCAAATAAAATTTGATAGTTTGAAATCGAGTATATTGAAGAAATAAATAGGTCTAACTTGTGTTTGTAATTTTTTTACGGTTGACTTGAATCGATGACCTCAATACCCCTTCCACGTGTTTAAAATCTGTCAATAAGGCTTAATTACTGTATAGAAAACATTATTATAACGTTTTCTTGCATATCAATATCTTTGTAGTAGTCTTTGAAGACTTTTGGAAGGCTTTTAGAAAATAAATCATGTATCAGTGTTTTGTTATTTATCGATTTATTTTGGTACAGAATAATATTGACATAGATATATATTATATATGTATATACAGATTGAATGGAATTTGAAATTGTGAATCTTTATTTTCTGGTTATTTACAAAAGACTACAATTTTTTCTCATAATTGACGATTGGAAATGACTGTATAGAAAAAAATATAATTTTTTAAAAGAAACTATCAACCCTATCCAACAAGCACTCCACTAGTTCTCTTTTTTCCTAGTCCCATATCTTTCAGGGTCATTTTTTTCCAGAATCAAAAAGAATAATGTCAAGATACTTCTCTGGGATATCAAAATTATTCCTCGTTGGGTTTGGAATTGCATTTATTTGTTTACGCCTCTGGTTACTCACCATTTCCTCAAAAGCTGCTTTTTTGGGGCATCCTTTGCAAAACGTCGTCTGGATACCTCCGAGAGTCCTCCAGCAATATTGATTTAGTTTGCAAGTGGTTATCTGGATTTCCAGCATTTTCCTCTAATTTTTGACTTTACTGCCCTCATCTCTGATTGCAACGGATCTCCATCATGTGAGTGGTTGGTAGGAGGAGTAAGAATTTGGGTGTTGAAAGTCTTCATCATGGCTCCAGATTTGAACCGATTGACCATTCGGCATCTCCATGTGATGCTTCTATCCGGGTTATTTCTTTTGATGATGTAATCAAACCTTCGTATCAAAGAGCTTCATTTCCCCTAGAAGATTTGGAAAATTGCATCTCCATTATCCTCCAGAAGACTTTAAACGAAACTCGAGTGAGTTTATAAGTGTAAATAGTCTGTTATTTTAATATATTCTAATTCGAATAGCGAAGTTAGTACTGAAAAAAAATAAGAATAAAAAATTCAGCCACAAAATGCACGCATAAAAAGCGTACTTAGTCAGATGCATATTCGTATTAAAAGAAAACGGTTATTCTTTTTTGCATAGCAATTAATTCTTCGACGCATCAAAATAAATATATTTTTTATTTCCAACCCCCTCGGAGTTCCAAATTCCAGCCCCAATATAGCCCAAAAGCAAGTTTTTACCTACTCTAATTTTTGGCCGACTTATTTGCCCCCCAAGGGTATGGCGGAAATGGAATACCAACTCACATGAATAATTCATCTCGCCAACCCAAATCCAACCCCAATCTAACCCAAAAGCCAGTTTACCTACTCTTAATTCTGGCCGTCTTATTGCCCCTCCCAGGGGCAATGGCGGAACTGGAATACCAACTCACAATGAATAATTCATCTCGCCAACCCAATCCACCCCAATAAACCCACACAAGCAGTTTATTTCACTCTTATTCTTGGCCGTCTTATTTGCCCCTCCGAGAGAGCTAAGGGCGGACTGGAATACCAACTCACAATGAATAAATTCATCTCGCCAACCCAAAACCACCCCAATATACCCCCAATCAAAGAAGGGCATCAAAGAAGATGATCCCCGAGACAGAAACGAAGGAGAGAGGGACATACAAACGAAACTCCACCTTGTAAAGAACCACTGGCCCCATAACCAAACCTAAAAAGTTCCTCTACGCAAAATAGCACAAGCGGCATTTGAATTGTCATTGTCCGAAAAAAATGGTGACCATATCTCACTGCAAGAATGGAATAATTTATAAAAATCCTTGACACCGACTATGTTCGTCGTCTATCGGCGTTAAATGAATTCTTACCCAACTACGAAGGCGTAAGTACCAAAAAAAAGGCAATCATTTACGTAAATGATGAACCGCCTCAAGTCAGTACGTACATAAAAATCATAAAAAACTGCACCCCCTTGTTATCCACCTCTTGGTCAGTTGCTGAAAGAATGAGAGAAGAAAGAAGAGACAACAGAGACTAACTTGATTTATTCGGGGTGTCACTGGAAATATTGGGGACGAAGTCCTTAAAAAAATTATTGCACACCAGTGCCCCTATCAGGAATACAGGCAATGTTGAAATTGTGAGATCAGAGCTCCCCCAAAAGGCAAAGTATTCATATTTGCTTAGATAAAACATCTTTGAAGGTCTCCAATCGATGGACTTTACAATTAAAAATTGCCTCGGCAGGTAAGTGCGTTTTCAGGATCTCGCAAAGCACCCACTTTGGAGCCAGTGTGAAGAAACTAAGGATCTGGAAATTATAGAAGAACGAAGGAGGAAAAGAAGAAATAAACTCTGAAGTACAAACTCAACAAGGAAAAGATTATGACAACTCCAAACGACAGCAACAGGGAACCGAAGAGAGAAGGGTCCTGAAGAATTGAGAGATGACAAAAACCGGATCCTAAGGACCCAAAAACCCCGGACACCCAAACGGAACGCATCCACCAACCAAAAATCCTGTATCGGGGACATATAGGTAAAAAAAACAGCTACTAAGAAGCAATCAAAGATAACAAGTTCTTTGAATCAACAGCGGAAATAATGTTTCCACAAAAGCCAAATCATAATCATGATCAGCTACTCCTATACAATACTCAACATTCCAGAGCGGCAAACTTTGAACTTAAATTAAGAACATCTCAGATAGACATGATAACGGAACCTTAATCTCTTAAAGGTACCACACAAAACCTAAAACTAATTATATAAAATTACATAGTAAGTCTAAAACCAAACCAAGAGCCTGTATTCGAACTTCCGATTATTGCATGCATTGTTTTGTTCCAGAGTCTCTGACGAGATGTTTGCACAGTTTGCTTGAAATAGATGGAATCTATGGCTTATATCTGTGCGCATATCTTGATTCAATTATTACCAGTTGAGAACGAACCCCTTTGGGCGTGCGTCTCATTAAATACTGTGAACATCAACGAAACCGCTTCTTATAGCTATGGATTCTAATGCTGCATAATCATCTTTGGGGC
>CP045904.1:7700829-7712411 GCA_013387185.1 Caligus rogercresseyi | reverse complement strand
TCTCATCGACCCTATAATATATCTGGATGCCAAAGAGCGGGGAGTAATAAGGAAAGA
Source organism: Caligus rogercresseyi (assembly GCA_013387185.1). NCBI lineage: Eukaryota > Metazoa > Arthropoda > Copepoda > Siphonostomatoida > Caligidae > Caligus > Caligus rogercresseyi. The sequence goes on along the minus strand of CP045904.1, from coordinate 7,712,354 downwards.
TCAATATCCAAGTCAGCAACGGATGAAACCAAAGAGTAGAAAGAATTCAGATTTTTTTTAGTTTTTTTATTTTTTGAGCAGTTAAAGTGTAAATACAGAGTCTTAAGGAATGAAGAAGGGAGTAATCGCAAAATTATACCCGATGACGTCATTGTAAGGGACTAATATTTGTTGAATCCTTGGATTAAAAAAAAAAGCGAAGTTCCTTTTTTTTAATCCATGACTATGTATTGTATCACCAAACTGGCGGCAGACATTTTAAATTAAGGAAGTCTTAAGTGAACTTAATTTCTCTTCTCTCTGAGTTTCCAGTTATTAAATGGGTCGGTGGAATATCCATTGTAATTGTAATATATTTAAAGTGAGCAGCAAAGTTTTACATGTACTTTTATGCTTATAATAATGATATCTAAAGAGGATAACGAGTATACTACATATATAAAAACAATTGTCCAATTTTGTGAAAGAAATATCATATAATATATATATATATATATATTATTTTTGACTCAGGATTCTATCATGCATGTATTGTATATACATGGTATGAAACTATTGATGGAAGAATAACGTCTTCACATACTCCTTTGAATATCAGTGGAAGTGAAAGAGGATTTTACAAACCTTAAGATTAAACTCAACATCATACAGTGATAATTAAGAACTCAATTTATCTCTTTAAACTCTGTAATCCAAGTTTCAATTGTAATCATAAGTGATTTAAATTGCCATACAAACCCACTTTTAGATATTGATGGCGTATACACTTTAAAAACCTTTATAGTTTGCATGATTTATAAAGGTAAGACGTAACTGCCAGCCTGTGTTATCGGCCATCAAAAAAAATCCAAGTAGAAAAAATAATATATGATAATTATATAATATGCAGAGCGGCCGACTCTCTATAACGGGCATTTTTGGGTTTTCCTTGGGTATCTCTTATAGACAGATTGACTGCATATAAGTGAAATAAACATTTATAATCATTATTATTTTTGCATTGGCATAGGATCAATACATCCATGCATAGTTGAGTAACATCAATTTATCAGAGATACGATTCCAAAAATATTTGATGTCAACCACTTTTGCGTATTTTGAAAAACAAGGTTATGCCAGGAATAAGGCTATGATGTTTACCGAAATTGATATGTAGATGCATATAAGCCTAAATATATTTCCTCCTTAAAAGAATCGAGCACGCTTCATACATCGATACCAAAAATATATATATTGTTATTACTTATTTTTTTTTTTAGATGCACTTATTTGTCAAGTATACTGAAGAATCATTTTTAACAAAAGCTCACAGACATTACGATACAGAGAATTGTTGTATTTTGTTTGATGAACGATTTTTTTTGACGAACGACAACAATAAAAACTCCTATCGTTCTTCGTTCGTTTTTGGTGCCAAAAAAGGACAAAGATTTGTCTTTTTCATGGGAAAATTTCCTTTCTAATATCACTTTTTTCAGAATGGCGAGAAAAAATCCTTTCTACAAAAAATATCTTCAATTTTTTTCAGAATGACGAAAGACAAACGAACGATGAACGACGAATGATTCAACTTAAAATAACGTTGAACGACGAACGACAACTTTTCGCGAACGTCAACAAGTTTGAAGTTTGAAAACACATACATATAATTTGATCAACGCAGAATCCATGCTTGTTTAAAGTTTTTTTAGTTATAAAATATAACAACAGATAACATAAAATAAATAAAAAATATTATAAATCGTTGTGTAAATAAAAAAATTTACACTACGAAGTAAGTTACAGTTGTCGATTGTCGTCTGTGAGAAAGGATCTTCAAAGTGAACAAAAAGCAGTAAGTATTTTGAAAATCGCATCACTTCACCTTTGACTGAACATTAACTTATAAATAACAATGTATTCTCTCAAAATATAAAGTGTCTTTTCTCATGAGCCTCGATAAGGGACATTAAAAATCATTGCAATAAGTATTTCAATAGTATATATAATATATATGCAGCACTTAACACTTAAAGATTAAAAATAAAAAGTTTTGTTTTATTATTTTTGAGGTGTGAAAAGGATTTTTTTATTTATGATTTTGATAGAACTTTTATAACAAAAGTTCTTAACACATGCTATGCCCTCCATACAGGAACAAAATAAACGAGACATAAACGAACTGATTGACTGATACTTTCGCTCCGCCTCCCTCGCGGAGTATATTTGCGACAATTGGCCAAAGCTCTTATGATTGGTCGAGTCAGCTACGCTGCAGCGGTGACTTATGTACCTCGACTATAAAGCGACGTTACTGGTCCATTGAAGGCTGCAAGATCGATCCAGGTTTCCATAAGCAACGCAACTAGATCTTTACTTGGCGTAAGGGCTAGCAGTCATATGCAGATCGATGCTCTGCTCCACAAGGCCGAACTTCCATCCCTCAATGGGATATCGGTTCGGGCTGTGGCTATGGAAACCTAGAAATGCTTTGCAAGCCGGGATGGTAGCAATGGCGATCTAAACCCGGTAGGCAAGATCTATTCGGTTCCCAAGGGTGGGGTCAGATCTAATCGTTCTCGGACTACCGGCCTCATCCGATATCCTCTCCCTAGTCGTGGGCACATTCGTCACCAGTGCTGCAGCTATTTGGAATAATAGCCTTACTCTTCGCAACGTCAAAACCATGAGGGAAGCATATGTAGTTGCCAAGTCTATGGAAAAATGTGCCCCTATATAATATATAGCAGACGATAGTGTTTAAAAAAATTAAATTAAAGGTTATTTTTCTTTCTTCGAAAAAAACTTGCTTTTAATTGTATATTTATATTTTAGTATTCGTTTCAATTTATATATATTTTTACATTGTATTCTTATTTTAAGACATCCCAGACTAGCCGAAGTGCTAGATGTTTCTCGGGCAAATATTGACGATTACAAACTGGATTGAGTTCCGGTATGGTGTTGATCTGGCTTTCATAAATACAATCAAAAACAAGTGTTTCAGGAGACGAATTGTGTATTTAAAGTTACTTTAGCATCTATATGAAATAATTTATTTTTTCCATTAGGAATGCCACTTAAGTTAATGGACAATAATTGCCTCTGACATCTCTGCAATGACATTTCAATGCAAAAATATATTATACAAAATAGATTTACAGATGCAGCAATCAAATTTAATGGTAGTCCTGAACACACATTTATGTAAAAAATAAGGGTACATTATTAAAAGCTCTAGGTTGGATTATTTTTTCGTGTCCGAATAAATTTTTGCGCTCATTTCCGATTATCAGAATATCCATACATCCATGTCAGACAGTTGTGCCATAGCTATGACCATAACCTTTCCCAGGGCTCATTCAAAAAAGACTGGAAACTGAATTCATCTTTATTGGAAGATAAATCAACTGAATCAAATGTGAAAAAAATATTGGGGAAATTACGTTAAGACTCAAAAAGGAAAAATAAAAGCACCATCTCATGCTTTAAAGTTGGTTTTGGATTGTTCGAGAAGGGAGTATATAAATTGGGAATCAAATTGAGCGAAAAAAGGAAAGTAAGAATAAGGGAATTGGGGCAGGGAGGGAAGAAGTAGGAGGAGGAATACACCAAGATGGGAATTACAAAAATTATCCAATTTTACGAAGGCCATTTAATTCGATCTGGTTTGAACTTAGTACCCAAAGAACAAGTATTGTTAGGCAGGCTTAAAACATAGAACGATGGGCGGAGAAGAAGAAAATAAGAGCAATTTATGATAAAAACGGACATTTAGTGAATGAACTTATAAAGATCAATGAAATGGTTAGGGAATTTTATAATAAGCTTTACGCTTATTGTGAAAAATTGGGCGATAAATGTTTTAAATGTATTTATAACTCAGCAGATTTTGTGAGACACATAAAATGTGAAGTTGTTAAAAAGGGTTCACACTCGGAAGGTAATTGCCAAAAACTTCTTGAGGAAAAATTAGCAGTACAGAAATTAGAAAATACGTAGGTTATAAAAAAACAAATAAAAGTCCGGTGCAGACGGTTTTACTATGGAATTTTATAAAGCTTTTAATGACATTTTGTCCCCATTACTGGAGGAAATTTTTGAAGAAGCGCATTCGGTTGGTTATTTTGAAGACAGCATTTCTTTGGGAAACTGATATTGATCCCCAAACAAGGGAAGTATTCTAGGTTTGTTGAAAATATGAGACCTCTAACGATGCTCAACACCTCGTATAAGATACATAGTGGTATTCTTGCGAATAGACTTAGAAAGCATTTACCCAATTTAATACATCCTTCTCAAAAAGGATTTGTTCCAACGAGAGTGATGGAAGATGTTGGAAGAAATATAAAAGACACTATGGAGTATACAAATACGAAAACGAGTTTATGGTAGTATGGGGGTAGATTTTAAGAAAGCATTTGATAGTATGTCACATCAATTTATTTTAAAGATTTTAAAAGGTAGCGGGATAGGAAAAGGTTTTACAAGAATGGTAGCAGTAAGTCTTTGCAGTACGGCTACCTTCTTCGACAGTGAAGAAAACATTTTCCAAGTGAATAGAGGTGTCGACAAGGCAACCTATCTCACCAACATTATTTATAATGTGCCTCAATGCCCTTTTTGAGAACATATACACAAATTCCAAAATAAAAGGTATTAAGGTAGGAGAGTTTGAATCTAAAGTAGAAGCCCTTGCAGACGATATAACAATACTCTACTCTGGTTGTCAGGAGGAAATTCCAGATTCTTTTAAAGAGACTTTGGGATTATTGAAATATTTTAAACACGACTCGGGCCTTGAAATAAATTTTAAAAAGACTCATTTAATGGCAAATTTTAAGTAAAGTTCAACTTAAATGGAATACAGGAAAAAAATATTTTAAAGATTCTTGGAACGTACATAACGTAGATAACAAAGATATTTTAGAAAACAGTAAATTAATGGAGGAATATATCCAACGAAATACGGCAAAGTATGCAAACATTTAAAAAAGGATATTTTTTCTAGAGTTTTTATATGGAATAGATTAATTTTACCCAAAATAACGCACGTTTTAAAATTAACCCCATATTCAGAGGATTTATGTGAGAAGATCGAGGAAATTTGTGAAGGTTTTTATTCCCAAATTTATTAACACACCAATTTTTTTTTGTGGATTAGAATTGCTGGAGATAAATGTTTCTGGAAGGCAGTAATATACAAATGGTTCAGGAAAATTACAGTACAGAGAACTTTATGGAAAGAAATGCTTCAAAAGGGATTACTTGAAGGTAAAAACCTTACTCTAGACGAAGAAATGGGTAAAGGGCCGGATAAAGTTATAAAGGCATTTCAGGAAATCGGACTTTTTGGAAATTGAACGGATGTATATTTAAAGAAATAAGTGAGAAACTTTTAGAGAAAATGGAGTGGTAGGAGCCAATTGAAACAATACAATATTTACTTTCCTAAAGAACACTTCTATTAAAAATAAACTTGTTTGCATTGGGGATATTTATAACTAAGAAAATGTTTTTACCACAAATGAACGTCTGGAGAGGACGAGTATCCTACGTAAAATTAGTTTCGGAAGAATAAATTGGGCCAAGGAACAGTTTTTATAATTTTATTTCAATGATGGAAAACAGTAAGATTCGTAACAGCTTACTCGAAAGGGGAGCAAATAAATTCTTTATTGGCCAGATTGAGAGAAGACTGAGGAATATAGAGTACAAGCGTCTACGAAACAAATAATAAAAGGTCATCAAACAAATTTATTAAACAATGGTCTCTCTTGGTTAAAGTACAAATAGTGACCAACACTTTGTCTTTGGGTGCTATTCATGGGAGAAACACAGAAGAAAGTTTTTGCTTCTTTTGTGGGCATGCAAGGGAAACATTGAGACACTTTTTAATGGAATGCGGACAGATGGTCAGAATACTGGGACATTTGGTAAATTTGTTTTATGATAATTTTAATCTGATTGTTGAATGTGCGCCGATTTCCTCCGTTAGTGGATAACTCCCAATAAATAACCCTCCCAGATTCCGAATAACGAAGACGAATGAGGTTGAAAATGGAAGTTTATTATTATGGAATTTTCAATAACTATGGAATAAAACGGCTTATCTCTTACAGAAGAAGAAAGCCACTGCGGATCCCAAGGAGGACAGGCAAACCAAGCCCTCATCTCAAGTCCTTGACCTTGCACAACCTATCAAGTGCAACCCCATCTCCACGCCGGCGGCATGTCTTGAGACACTCACCCGTCTTACTTTCAAGGCGGAGAAAACGATCGGATATGTCGACGGCGTCTACACGTTTACTTCACGCATAAATCGTGAAGTGTGGAGTCCTTTAATAGAAAGGGCCGTGATGAGGAGTGATACTACTGTGTCTACCGTCCGGCGAACATCCAGTTCCTGGAACCTGCCCTTGTGCGATTTGGACCACCTGTCGCGCTAGAAAACTACGCTGACATCGCCCGAAGTGTCTTCTTCAAAGGAGAACTCGTGGACATTAAATCAGTGTCTGCTCTATTGTCCCAAGGATAGGATTTTCCCCTCGCCTTGCTGATCTTTGCGGATCCATCGTCGACAAGGCGTTCGTTAAGTACGACGTCTAGGCGATTACGTCAAGTTCTGGGTGTTGTGGTTTACAATCTACCAGGCCCAGCACGACGGACTAGAACTCCAGTTTAACCCTGGAGTTAACCTCGTCTTGATCAACACAAGCCCCGGCAATCCAGACGAAACGGCTGACCAGATGGTTCGCGCCTTCCACACCGGCGAATTACTCATCCGCAGAGACATGATGACTGAGCAGAGCCTTGCACTCTTCAATCTCATGCTAGCCGCACATCCCCAAGCCCTCGTCATCCCCAACGATTCACCAGCCAATCTCGGTTGGTGTTTGAAATTCCCGCTCTCCGAGCCGTCGTCCTCTGACGAAACAGGTCCTTCCAGCTCTGAATCTGCTGTCAGTAACATCCGACGCGATTCGGGACCTGATTCTGGAATTTGCCCGCACGCGCCGAGAATGCGGCGACTGTGTCTCCGGCTACTATAAGGCCACGGAGTTGTGGTTCGGGTACGTTATCCCCAGACGTATGCTGGACCTACGACTCAATGAACCGGCTCAAGGTGTTAGACAACACCCAATGGTCGTGTTGGCCGAGCGGTATAACCAGCGAGTAGCTAGAGCAGCTGCTCGCAGAGCGGAGGAGCTAGCACGAGAAGCGGCTCCTGCTCCCGCTCCGCCACCGGCCCCAGCGCCTGAGGATGACGGCCGCGCTGCTGCACATTCGTCGCCGAAGGCGATATCGGAGATGTTGCCGATGAAGAGGTTGATCCTGGCGCTAACGCGTTTGATCAAGAGGAAGGTGCCGACCCAATCCTTCCTGGTGATCTCGTAGACGACGAGGACGTTGATGCTTTGGCACCCGTAGACTACATGACCGCCAGTTTCCAGTTTGGCGGTCCCCCCTGGCCGAATTCACGCTTCGTCAATCTTATCTTTCTTGTCGAGAACATCATCGGCGAGAAAGACTTATTCCCTGAGGTGTTTGAGGAATTTCAGTACCTCACGGGAAATACTGAGGGTGAAGTGTTTGAGTGTGCCCTCGAGATTTCCCGCCTCATACAGCTCGGCACTAGCGTGGTCCTCAATACGCTAAACATCACTGGAATAGAGCTAAATGAAGCTCTCAGCGGAAGGGTCCGCTCTAACAACCCCCTTTGCAGTATAGTCAATACTATAAAGAAGACTGGGACTGGTACCCTAAATTCAGTCCCCTACCTCTACTGCGCTATCTCCCACGTTATTGCAGAACTATCCGACTTTGTCATCCCCGTCATCGCCTTCAACTTAGGAACGTGGAATGAAAACAACAGGATCGCCAACTATGACACAAGAGTCATGGCCTTTTTCAGACCCATCGGCAACAACAGATGTCCCTGGACCGTAGGATTAGGGTCTTTTACCTTATTAATCTGTGGCCAGCAGTGACAACGATCCTACCACCTGGCTCGCAAATAGCTGAGCCTAAAGTATGCCTTACGTACAATGCCCGCTCAGTGATATACTACGATGGCATTTCGGCCAAGACTACGGACGTGAGTAAGCTCCTAGAGAATGAGTTCTCCCGCGTTTGACACCAGGCCGTGGCAGAACCTAATATTTCTGTTCCAAGTAAACGCCGACCCCAACTACACCCCGGCCATACGTTCGCGACGTATTGAGACGAACGTCAAAAACATTATCAATGCTTCAGGTGTTGTCCCTAACCTACCGGGTTTTGAGTGGGACCAAGAACTGCAGATGCCAAAGCTTGGCACTGCGCGCACGTACAGCAACACCCTCCGCCAAGTTGTTGTACCTGCCATGTCCACGGTCGATCTGGCCAACGTCAGTTTTCTTCGGACGCTGCAAAACTATTCTGTCTCCGACCTCAGAAGAGGAGGCCTAACTCTGCCCACTATTGAGGGCTCCCTCGCCACATCCGCACCAACGATGGTTGCGCGAATCTTTTCGGGCCCGTACCCGGCGGCCCAGACTGTAAGATCGCCAATGCCACCCCAGGCAACAAGGACACGGTGGCCAAAACAACTATAACTTTCACTGTACAAGCTCTCAGCACACACTGAGTAAAATATGAAAACAAAAAGGGGGAACACAAAGTATCTATGTACATGAGGTTAAGAAGGCTCCGGATTAGCCAGCTGCCGCAACACTCCCACCTTGAAAAATTCAATTTAACAAAAATATTTTTCAAATAGGTGCAGTCTCTGAATGGGACGAGAGGGAATTTTTCCTTTTGCGGTCCTTAACTTAAGAGTCCGAATGTTGCCATCACGACCCTTCATTAGCTCCCCCACTCGAGCTAAGGGCCATTCACTGCGAGATGTGTTTTTCCTCCGAGATGAGAACAATATCATTGACATCGACATCGTCCGTCTTTGATCTCCATTTCCCACGCGTTTGTAGTCGGTGGAGGTATTCTCTGGACCATCTTTTCCAAAAGTGTCCCCGAAGCCGACCCAAATTTCAGATCCACTTCCTTGCCACAAAAATCTGAAAGTATAGAAAGGGGCCTAAAAAGGCATAAATGAGCCGGAGTTATAGGCTCCATATCTTGCGGGTCAGAGCTCAAAAAAGTCAGAGGTCTCTGATTTATAGCAGACTCAATATCTGTCAAACAATATAAAGACTTTGAGGTACTGCCTTCATATCTAATCATGAATGGGCCAGCAAAATCGACTCCAATATTCGTAAATGAAGGTTGCATAGAAACTCTTTCTTCTGGAAGAGTCGACATAATTTGCTCTAAGGGCTTGGTGTTTTGATGCTTACATGGAAGACATGATCTAATGGCAGAGAGACACTTCCTTCCACCAATAATCCAAAAATCATCGTCGGATGTTGGTGAAAGTTGTTTCTAAGATGAGTGCGAAAACAACTGATGATGGTATATACCATTTTTTTACTAGCAAAGACTAACCTGGAAGAATGATTTGATGCTTTGCTTCTTCCGGTAAGATGCGTTATGTAACCGACCACCAACAAAATCAATCGACGAGATGGATCCCATATAGGGCGAAGCGAGCAAGTCGACTATTATTCACTCACAAATGCCCTCAGATAATGAAGCATATTCATGAGGGAACCTTTCTTTTTGAACGACCGCATCAAAACAAATTTGCCTCCTTCAGCTCATCAACGCTCAAATTCTCAAGCAACGATTACTTTTGTCAATCCATCTTTTCATCCAACACACTACTCGAACTAATTTCCAATAGCTCTCAAACCTTCCAAGAGTTCATTCCTCTCAGTGGCTACTACGTTCACCGTAATTTTAGTCTCCCTTTGAACAAGAGATTCATTTTGAATAGGAATGATAAACTGTTTTGGCCACTTATCTTCGGGGTCCAAGAGCCAGGACGGCCCATCCCAATATAACGAATGTGATCTCAAGGCAGCCAAGGAGCACCCACGACTAATAACATCAGCTGGATTTTGGTCACTCGGAACATAATTCCAACAATTGCTCCCAACCAGTTCATGGATCTCTTGAACTCGATTCCCAACAAATATTTTCCAATTGGAGCTGGTTTTCCTGATCCAAGCAAGGGCCACCTGAAAATCAGACCATAATAAATTGATTCAATTTTTATATGAGTGTTTTTAAAAGAATCTGATACATAACGAATAAGACGAGCACCAAGTAACGCAGCCAGTAGTTCTAATCGAGGTAAAGACATCCTGGCCTTTGGAGCTACCCTAGCCTTACTCATGACAAACTTTGTCTCAACTACTCCGTCACTCACAAACGAAAATAAACAACACATCCGTAGCAAGTTCACTCGCATCACAAAATACATGTAGTTCAGTTGTACAACATTAATTTAGGTAAAAACATCTATCTATCTTGATTTTTGAGAGGCCTTCAAGCTCCCTCTCCAGACTTTAAACTTGGCGATATGTGATTCATCCAGCTCCTCATCCCATGATACTTCAAAGTCCAGAAGGACTGAATAAGTTATTTTGCTCGAATGACAAATGGAGAATAAAAACCAATTATCATAAATCTTTAAACATTACAATAATATTTCGCTTTGAGTACTTAGATAGGGGTTTCAAGAACTCAATGGCAGACTTATACTCAAAGCTATCATCCTTTACACTCCATGTGATCCCAAAAGCCTTAGTGGAACCATCTAAAGAATATCCTTGAGCTCTACAAAGCTCTTGATAAGGCTGTCTTCTGGAGGAATATGCTTCAAGAACTCGGATGAGTTGGAAATGAATTTGGTGGGATTCCATCCGCCACTAGAAAAAAGTATTTCAATTCTTTACAAGGACTTTTGCAGACTCACATCGTGAGTCCCTTCACAAATATCATCAACTAAAGACTTTTTGAGATAAGTCACACGCCAAAGAACATTACAACCTATGGGTGATTGGTATGATGACGAATAGCGTTCATGGCAAGAAAAGTGAAGCTCACCCCAAACTAAAGAGAAGTCATAATGTAAATTTGAGGTTCCTTAGAATACTCTTCTCTCCAAAGATATTGCTGAAACCTATAATCTTTAGGACGAATTTTTGTCTGACAAAACATCTTTTCAATGTCAGCCATAATGGCAATTTTGTTTGATCGAAAGCAAGAAGTATTGAGCATATCGGGTTTGTATTTTAGCTCAGTTAACAACATAATTTAAAGATTTCCCGTTTTTATCGGGGAAGCTGGCATTAAATACAGGACGGACTTTTGTATTAACTTATCCTCTCGGACTACAGGATGGTGAGTTTGAAATATGAGGACCATCACGAATTCATCGGCTCTATAGCGTAGCCTACGTGCAAATCCCGCATCACACTATCCTCCATAGCTTCATTGTACTTCTTTTGTAGGGAAGAGTTACCCCGAAGACGACACTCCGGCCTAACAATTGGCGCTTAACCGAGCTATAATTAGATACAAGAACAGAGCATTTATTTAAATGAAGCGTCTACCTGATATCTCCCTTTATCAAATGTTACGGACCTATCAAATGAATTATT
>CP045904.1:7658482-7700729 GCA_013387185.1 Caligus rogercresseyi | reverse complement strand
ACTTCTTACAGTGATCAATCCTTTTGAAGTAAACCATAGAGATATAAAAATATGGAGAGCTTATTTCCTTCTTGATGCAGAGAAATTCATCGTTCAGCTGTATTTTTTGTCCAATATAAACAAAGTAATTTTACTACGTCACGTAAGTCATCTAGAATAGATCATCTCCATGATCAGCTAACGATGACGTATTACAAATTACTTTGTTTATATTGGACACAAAAAAACAGATGATGGGAAGAAGCTCTCTATATTTTTTATATCTATGAGTAAAACCTACAACGATAAAGCCCACGACGTTTAAGCCTGCGATTATAAGCAGCAACGACATAGAGCAACGTGTTCATAATACTAGCTTTAAAAAGAGGGCGATGCTAAAGGCCTGCACTAAAGGAACATACGAAAAAAACATACGACGTACAAGCGTGCGATTAAGGCGTGTGCGACAATAATACTCACGACTATATATCAGTAAATCCGAGGTTTACTGAAGGTTTTTCAACAGAGTTTGGAGGCCTTGTTTCTAAGTTTGACTCAAAATCAAAAAAAAAAAAAAAACAGTTTTAATGGATGTTTGATAATCAAATCTGGTTAATTTGAATGATTTGGACAGCATTATTCATTCAATTGCTTCGTATTATTACAGGAATATAGATCTTAGATGTTTCAGTATGCTGAGAGGAATTTTGTGCCGTCTTTTCCAGTAAAGGGAAGATCATAAATAAGGTGTCGATATTCTCTATAATTTGCAGAAAATACCAGAGAAGCTCTTTTACAAATAGTATTGATATTTCTCATTAAGTAAAGCCTATTTGTAATTTAATATGGATGGCCCCAAATATTGACGCTTTCCAAAGAATACGTTAGATGTCTAGTCATCATAAAAGGGATATATAGTAAAAGGATTAACTACCTAGAAGGACCAGAGAAGCAAATAAAAAACATAAGCAGAGAGCTATCTTTATTGGAGCGGCTGCCAGATATTTGGCATTATCTTTGAGGATCCCCAATGTCAACAGCCAAGAATGGACCCCAGCAGCTGCAGTAAATAAATATGTTCCACGCCTCTCGCCTATCTACGCCAAATCTCTCCAGTTTATTGTAAAATATAAGAAATTCAAGACTTCAAAGACAATTTAGATTTATCTGATATATGTCTTTTGTTTATTTCTGTAGGATTGATTGTAGTTGTTTTTTATGATTATCTTTTTTTAGATGAATAATATGATTTTTAAGTTTTAGGTCTTAAAAGGAAATTAATTTTAAACTTTAATGTTTATTTATGTTTTTATGAAACACAATTTTTCCTTTTATATTTTTCCTTTTATATATTACATATAGTGTACTTTTTTGCTCTATTTGTACATATAATTTGTTTTAATAAAGACCTTGTTGATGAAAAAAAACCAAGTATATTGAATAAAGGAAGGATTCTTTTTGAACGTATGACAAAGAAAAAAAACTGACTGCTTAGAAAGTATATTTTTCAAAAAAGAGATAAGAAAGGGACAGATAGAAGAAAAATGATAGTTGAACAATGGATTATTTTCTGGCAAGATGTGTTGTTGTTATTTTTTCATACAAAGCCTCAAAAACATGGCTTTGTAATATTTTTATTCGTGCAAGGAAATGATTTTAGCCATTGTCAAATGAATGTTTAAGCAAATTGATACAGAGGGCTCTCTCGTGGGATAAGGCCCCAGGCACCTGGATGACCTTAATAAGTTGATAAGACCCCTCCAGGCGTCTTTATTGCACATAAAAAATCATCCATAAGAATAATGCCATGCTAAAATAAAGAGTATTAAAACTAAGAACCCACTGAAGGATATTTTTTTGCATATTGAACTAATATAATGTTAAAACAGGGACTCTTTTCATTTATAAAATTGATATATATATACATATATATATACATATATCGAGACTTGGTATTTAGATATCATAGCTCCACCTGACGGGCAAATAAGAAGTAATTTTAGGTCACTTAAAAAAGAAAGCTATGCTCTCGCTGCGCCATTTAATACCTTGACTGCTGAACAAACGAATAGCTGGGAGCAGGGGCAGAGTGGCCACGGGGAGTAATGGGATTATTCCCGGTGGGACACTTGCCTCAAGAAACATAAACGGCCGTTGACAGCCTCCCAACGGCTTAGTCTATACCAGGTTCTCTCTAATGAACTAAATACCTATCTATACTTTAATTTATGTATACTTGTTACATGAGAACCAACTAACTTATTTACCATTTAGATGATATGGATCTAGGGGTTAAAAAAGTATTAGCTAATCCCGGACTCACTAGTTATTCCAAAACTAGCAAGTCCGATTACACAGCTCTGTTTTCAAGTACATTTTTGTGGAACCAATGGTGTCTGCAAACTCTAGTAAAAAAAGACTAACTTGCAGCCCTCTACCTGGATGTGTCTTGTTGTGTAATATGTGCCACAGACGGAGCAGCCAACTTGAAGGGCACTTACTAAAGCTTCTCGGCCCTCCTCTCAGAAGAAGCCTCCAACCAAATACATGTGTGACGCTATGCACATATGCTAAATCTGGTATTGGCAGACAAAACAGGCAGTGACATTCAGAGCACCACACTTTTCAACCTTCTTAATGACATTGCTGTCATCATTACGGAGTCATACAAAAGGATGAGACAGTAGGAGCTAACCAGCAACGACAGGTGTCACAGGAGGCTGCATCCCATTGGCCATACACAGTGGTGGGTAGAATATGCTGTGCTCAAAAAGGTATTTGGGTGTTTTGGAAATCCAGACAGGGCCCTATATGCAGACGTGGCCTTGACACAGCTGGTTATGCAACAAGACCAGACCATGAAGGTAACAACAAGAGCCAAAGTGAAAGGCTACATTGAGTGTCTCCAAAAAATTGAGACAGTGCTGACAGTCCAGGTTTTTCTGAAGATTTTTGAACAGATCTCACCACTGTCATAATATCTTCAAACCAGTGGGATGGACATCCTGATTGCACATCGTCTGGTGATGGGAACAGAGAATGGACTTAAGAAATGTGTGTGGGACTCCAGTGGTGTGAAGGAAGCTGCAGACCGGTTCGTTAAATGGGTTAATAGTGAGCTAGTAAGAGATGGAGGTAGCTCTTCCTGAAAAAAAAAAGACAGAATAAAAAGAAAAGCATGTCCGGAGAACTGACAAAAGATGAGTCCTTGAAAGCAGCTGAGAGGGACTTTGAGGTGAATGTCCATAGTCTCATCATGAACACCATCATCCAAAGCATTCATGAGCGCTTTACAGCTAGTACAAAGCTTTGCTATGACTCGATCCTAAAAACGTCCATGAAGTAAGGATAAGGGACTTCCGTCATTTGCAATGCACCGTATTAGCAGCTATTTGATGGCATTTGAGGACCAAGCCACCGCTTATGTATTAAAAATACAACTGGAAAGCTTAGACACCCACTGGGAGGGATTAAAGCTGTCTGTCGTAAGACGCTCAGAAGAAGAATCACCAGAAGGCACAGAAGAAGTAGAAGGGAATGGGTGAGGCAATGTGGAAGGTCTAGAATTGAAAAGTGTCAATTGCAGAATGTGCAAGAATTGAGTCCTTTGTGTTTATATCATCATGTCACAATACGGTTTATTCACAGACGCTTCCCGCACACTTTGTCTGGCCTTCAAATTTCTTTTGACTCTGTCCATTACTTAAGTAGCATGTGAGAGATGTTCAAACATAATCCTGGTTACAAATAATGACTTTCGCACTGGTGTTTACAGTCACCTGAATTGGTTAGGCAAAAATCTAACAAAGTATTGTTGTCCAAACTGTAGCTTTTACTTTTTGTAAAGTGAAGGTCATGAACTTGGCAAACAATTAGTGACGAATGTGAAGTCACCTTACAAATTATTATGTTATAAATTGCGTGAAAAGTTACAGTACGATAATGCAAATGATCGACAGCTTATAAAAAATAGAAAATACTAAAAATTTAATAATACAATTTTACACAAAAGTAAATAGATAAAAGAACCTCCATCTATATGTATATAACCTTTCAAAGGCCACAAAAGTATGACAGTATACAGTTTGTACATATTGGTGCAAGTATAAGGCCGGCTAGGCCTAAATTGTACCAGTGGATAAATGCTTCCCACTCCGCCACTGGCTGGGAGTATAATTTTTTTAATCGTCTTTTTAGATAATTTTAATATACAGGGTTAGGCAGAATTAGTGAAACATGGAAATGTCGCAATAGCTCCCAAAATACTTTATTTAGAAAATATATTACTTCAAAAAACTTGTTGACAGCAACTGATTCAAAACATTATGACAAAGTTATTCCCTGTATCCACCATTTGCTCGAACCACAGCTCTAAGTCTCTTGACCACACCAGTGCATCTATTATGCACAATCTCCTCTGGAATCTTGTTGCAGGCAGCCTCAGCTGTGGCCATCAGCTGGTCCTTATTGGCCCTTTGTTTAGCCTTGACCTTCCTGTACACCATCCCTACATGGCAAGGTCAAGGGGGTTGCAATCAGGAGATAAGAGAGGCCAAAGCTTCTTGCTCCAAAAGTGGTAAAAATTGGCTGCACACCAGTCCTGTACATTCCTTGCAGTATGGGTCGGAGCTCTGTCTTGTTGGAAGCAGACAGGGACTCCACCAAACTCTTCCTGGATCCACGGGAATACTTTGGTCTTCAAGAAGTCCAAGTACACGATCTTGTTGATTTTAACACCGTCTGTAATCCGGAGCAAGGGTGATTTCTCGCTATTGGAGGCCACGGTCCCCAGACAATCACAGATGCCGGCTTTTGCATCTGGTACCCTTTTCTGGTATTCTCTAGAATCTTGGAAGCATCCCTGCACAATATACGATCATTTTGAGCATTGAACTTCTTTGTGGTCCCGAAAAGCTTCTTAGTAGATGTATCTTCCTGTACTTGAATGGCTTGATGCCCAGGTCAGCTTTGACCGCCCTCCCGATGGTCCTCGCTGATAAGTTGTACTCCTGAGCCATCTTATTCATTGAGCGGGCGGGTTACAAAGTATCTTGCCGGCGACGGCCTTGGTCAGCCTTGTGTACTCACTGATCAATTATTTCTTGTTCAGGCTTCCTTGTGGTTTAGCCTGTCTCTTTATAACTCTTTTGGAACGCCAGATGAAGGTTCAGCTTACCCCAAGCATGATCATGATAGCCTTGTGAGACTGGCCAGAGTCCAACAACTTGACGATGGTCGTTCGCTTGCTTTCAAGTCCATTTCATCGTTGTTTTTCAACAAAAAGTTGTGAAAACAACACAGCAGATGTACAAATGTACGCGAAACATAAGTTTATATCATAGCAAAACTCTCAAACTCATATTTGGAAAGATATTGCACTTACACGCCGATGTTTCACTAATTCGGCCTAACCCTGTAATTAAGGGTAAATTGATGTAGGTATACCAGGAGGAAATAAATTCATTACGACAAAAGTGCAATTTGAAAACATTGAAACAGTCAAAATGAGCTTCCAACATTTTTATATATATTTTTTAAATGCTCCATAAGTTTATACTTTTATGGTTCAATAAAGTTGTAGCAAATACGTTTCTAAGGACACAGTTACTTTACTTAAGGATATGATGATAAATAATATTATTTTCTTATAGCAATATATGCATTATCATGCCCACTGTATGAATATCGAAATATCCTTAAGAGGAAAGAAGTGCCAAATCCTTCCAACTATAGTATTAAGCATTGAGGTTATACTTTGCAAAAAAACTAGTAACGATATCACTTTCTAATAGGTCTAGAATATTCTTTAAAAAAATTCTTATCAGAGCTGAAAATTTCCTTAGTGAGAGGAATTTCAATCTTCACGATCTTTTTTTTTTGCTAAAGTTATATTCGCAATATAAATATACAAAATAAATATGAATAACATGACAAGATCTAAAAAACTCATCCCTTTTTAACTATGTTTCTCGTTGGAATATCCTTGGCTCGACAATGATATGCTTATTCTTTATAGTCATAATGCTTCAAAGGAAAAGTTTTAATAAGGTAATGATAGTAAAAAAAAATCTGGTTGTTGTTGGTTTTTAATATACTTTTATAAATATGGTAAATTGACTATTCAAATACAAAAAAAACATACGTAATTACATTCCACGAATTCACTTTAGAAATACATAAATTAAAATGAATATTATTTTTGTCATTTCCTTCATTGTTGTTCTTTAAATTTCAAAAGAAATTTGGTTCAAAGTAAATTGACTTTAGTGATTTTGCAAAAAAAAGCTACTTACGAAGAAAAATATTACTCTTGAGAAGAACATTAAGTTGATTTTATTTCATTTATAGTTCTAAAGTATAATCTAGCAAAAGTATGGATTAAATATAAGGACATATATGTCAAGAGATTTGATTAAACATGCTATATCATTACCACAACGGTTCCCACCACTTCTAAATTAATTGAATCCCCTCCCTTTTAAAACATCTTATGGGGTTCCCAACATCAAAGGCTTAGAAAAGTGATTTTATGCATATCCTTTGACATTTCTTCATGTCTTAAAAATTAAAAAAAAAAAAAGTCTTTGATGTCATTTAGTGACTTTAACACTTTTCGTGGGTCATGTTATTTTATAGACTTTGATATTCCCATTATGAATTTAAAAATATCATTTAGATCGAGGATTGAAAAAGAAGTCATTGAAACAAATAGATTTCTTAAGGACAGATATAATTGTAAATGTTTTATAATTTTATCACATGCCACAGTCCGCTTTTTTATTTGTACAAAATAAATTGATGAAGTAAATTCAAAAGTACTCTAAGTTAAGAAATGGGGAAAAAGTTGTTTTTAGAATTAAAAAAATTTATATATATATTTTTGTATAAAAAGTATTTTTTTCTTCCTCCATATCTTATATAGTTTATTTCTCATAAAAGAATTCACATTTCCTTGTTGTCAGATATTGAACCATTTAAGAAATTAAAATACTACCTGGAGAAACAACAATGAAAACGTTGTGTATGGGGGATCTAAACATAACGAGACGGCTGGAAGAGATCATTAACTCATGAGGGTTCGATAAATTAAAAAAAATAGAAACGACCTTGAAAAAATAATTTCCAAGTTTTGCCTCCAAGATGCTGGCCTAATGTATGACAACAATACCCAGGGATGATCTATTTTAGGGAAAAGCCCTAGCGCGTGTAAGTATAGAGGGAAGACTGGACTACATTCTACCATCTGCAAACGTGGCGAAATGTATCACGGACTTCACCCTTTTACCCCCTCATGTTTAGATCATCCACCTATCTTGGCACATTTTAGTACCTTCAATTCGGCCGGAAACTCGATTGGAAGTTGAATGTTTCATTACTTGAGGATGAGGACACCTGTGGCGGAATAAATGATGTTATAGAGATAGCAAAGCTCTTCTTGAGAGAACGTGCTCTCACCGTGTTCACACGTAAGAGGATTGAAAGTAGAGCTAAACAAATATTTATAGAAAAGGGAAAACAATCCAGCTCGGCCGTCAAAGACGCCACTCTGGATGTCTGAGTCATTTACATAGGACCAACGCTAACAGAATGGATTGGAAAGCAGAACTGGACAAAATTATAGATGCAGAAAGTTTGGGTGTGGCATGAGAGCGAGATCTGACCTGATTGATTAAGAATTTGAAGTGCACAATTCCTACCTTTTAAAAGAATATTCAGAGCCTAAGAACAATTTCAGCCTTAAGGACAAATATGTACAGGTAGAGTTACTAATCACCTGTCGAGATGGTAAAAAATCGCCTCATTTTACTCAGCTCTCTACAAAATGCAGGAATCCAAGACAGACGATAGTTCTTTTTGTCTCAAGTGGCGAGAAAGAAGCAAGAAAAAATTTCAGCCGAAGATATTCGAGATGTATATCCACAGAGACACGTGGGGATAAATCTAAACGATTGGAATTGCCAATCACGAAGGAGGAAATTAACGACTCTATAAGAAGCTACAAAAAGAAATTTAAATCTCCGGGGACTTCAGGTCTGCCTTTCGAATTTTACAATTTTTTTGCCGTGGAACTAGCTCTTATCTTAGAAGCAACCTACTGCAAATATGAATTACGGGGCAGTTCTGCTTTTATAGCGAGGGCTTCCTAAAATTGATTCCAATAAGAGATAAGGATCGCGCTTGAATTTATCAAATTACAGACCAATAACCTTACTAAACACATCCTACAAAATACTTACCGGTATTATCAACAGTAGACTCGTCAAAATCCTTCCGTCTATCATCTGTGGCTCACAAAAGGCTCATGAAGGGGCGAAGAGCAGAGATATACCTCGTTCTATTCAGGACTAATTGATCGCTCTTTGAATCATGGAAGGGAGTTTGCAACATTGTTGTGTGGACTTTAATAAAGCCTTCGATTCCATTTCTAACAAGTTCATATTCAGCTCACTCTTAGATACGGATTTCCTTGGGCTTTATAAAACATGGTCGGTACAATCCTAAGAGACTCATTTTCGTGGGTGCATCGAATGGACGAAGAAGATTACGCAAGGGTGTAAACAAGGCGACCCCATTTCCCCATCCCTCTTCTTATTGGCAGTCAACAATCTCTTCCACTTAATTAGCCAAGCTGTTCCTCCCAGACTTACGCAAATGTACGCTGACGATCTTTCAGTTTCTATGAAGGCACATGCGAAGAAATATCATCGTCTATAAAAATGACATTTAAAAATTTAAACAATTATGCAACCCATTCTGGCCTTTTCATGAATGAAACAAAGACAAGAGTTATCACCTCTATACAGCCTTCGCTTGTGGAATCGTTTCCTTCCTTAAAGTACTCTTCCTCAGCCATCCTTCTTGGCATAACAATCTTGAAAAACGGCTCTGAAACCGCAACTAAGTGCAATTTAAAAAATATTATAGATTCCGTCCGTAGTTCAACAGCATATTACGACAGTCAGTGCTGGAAATTTTGGACAAAATCAACATTAGGAATGGGATCGTAGTTCCCAGGATTGTACATTTACTGAGGGATACTCCATTCACGAGCACCGCTAAGACCCGATTGCAAGAACTGCAACAAAATTCATTTGAGGAGGTAAGAGAGCATATGTCTCAAGCAACCGAATGATGGCTCCAACATTTCAGTGGGGTTTAGGGCTGAAACCAATCGAATCTGTCTGGATGACCCTAAACTTTTCTTGGCTTTGAGACTCCGCAGAAGTGAGAATTTATGGGCAATATTCCTAAAAGAAAAATTTTATATATGTTCCGGCTATAAGTTTGAGAACATAATTTTCATGGGCCCTCAAGAGTTTTTAAAGACTCTTAGTCGTTGTGGACATTACTGGGAGGCCATGGCCTCTTCTTGGAAGAAAACAGTAGATACCGCCCTCACCATTTTAGGAGATCATGAACCCTGTAATTTCAACAGCAGGTTAAACACAAGGGACGAATTCTTAGTATCCCATCAGTTAATATCTGTGGGACAAGTTATCAGAGATGAAACAGGAAATAATCCAAACACGTTCCTACAAGAAAAAAAGATAAGGAAGACTACACAAAAAGCATTCTACAAACTCATAGATCCCCCCACCCCCTTTCACATTGCAATCGAATGCTTACATCTTTCCAAAATTTAAAAAAAACAGCAGAAGAGCCTTGTCAAAAGTCACTCAGGTTCCAGAACCCATTTTAGAAATCCTCTTTTGAGCTCGGCGGAGAAATGGTTTCGTTATAGGATGGCGACCTCGTCGCTTTTTCTTAACAAATCCATGGAGAATATAGACGAAAGAAAATGCACATTTTGTTGCCAGAGTCTAGAAACTTCTAGACACCTTTTCTTAGACTGTGACAGAATAGCCCCTCTAGTGAAGTTGACTACAGATCGCATCAAGGACGTATTTGGAGAAAACCTCAGAGTTGATGAATGGCTCGTTCTTACTTCACCACAACGGAAACATCAGTTCCAGATGGAAAAAGCTGTCTGCAAGATTTTATTTAGTTTATACGCAGCACGCACAAAGAAAACGGGGGTTCCTTTGGGCCTGGACAAACTTTTGGACAAGATTTTTAATATCCAACAGGGACAGGACAAGGGTTGGAGTGGAAAAGCGGTTCATAGCGATGGAAACCCTCCTTCTGGTTTGCTATGAAGCCACTTTTACCTCAGCGACCGACACAATAAACCTTCTGCCTCGAACTTGTCTCCTGATAATAAAAATATTCTACTTTTATGTGTTTTTAAATTTCCCGAATTCTTGTTTGCTTTCTTATTTTTTTGTTTGGTTTTTATCAGTACTTTTAACTTCCCTTTCCATTCCCTCCCAGAGAAACATTTACTGTCCATGTATGATTGAATGTTGCCAAAAATTTGTACAAATATATATCCTATATATTTTATATTCTAATGACTACTTTAAGAAATGAATAAATAGTTTATAAAAAATAAAAAAATAAAAAATATTTATTAGGATATTTTTTGGAAATATATTCGACTTTAAAAGGTTCATTCATTTATTGAATATTTCTTGTTTATTGTTTAGCTCCTAGATAATCCCCACCTCACCGGAACTCAATTCGGTATCAGTCGGTAATAAGACCCTTTAGGAGATAAACCGTTAATTACACAGGCCAACCAATTTTGGTCAATCTCCCTTGATTGAATGAAATGTACATAGATAACTAAAATGAGACCTCCTGAATCCAAATCTGGCCTTACTTTTCTGTGGCACATCCAGATTTTTGATTTTTGAGTTTTTTGTGAAACGGTCACTTTATGATGAGTACAATTTTTAAATACGATTCTTCGTTAGTATATTAAGTTTAAAAGAAATTAAAAAAATAATATTTGGTTCTTGATGAATTAACAATATTATTTTATTAATTTTCTTTTAAACTTAATATACTAACGAAGAATCGTATTTAAAAATTGTACTCATCATAAAGTGACCGTTTCTAAAAAATGGCATTGGGCATTATACAACTGTTTATGAATGTCCAAATGGTGCAGGCCTGGGCCTCTATAGATGAGTTGGAAAGCTAAAAAATGTAAGGAAAACAAGCAAAGAGATCCTTTTTTCGCTGCTAAAGATGTGTGGGTCTTCACCCACAATGCTTGACGGACTACCACATAAAAAACTAAATGAAAATAAAATATTGTTCAGGTATTGCATAAGTTATAAAGCAAATAATTTGTAAGAATTGTATATAAATGAAAATATTTATTTTATATGCTTAGTTTCTCAATAAAAGTAAAAAAGTGAAAGAATTTTTTTTCTAGTTCTTCCATCACGTACTTTAAAGTACGGGCCATTGCTATGGTCTGAGGGGCGGTAGAGAAAAAAAATCATATTATCCATTTATACTAAAGGAATAACATTCAAATTTCAGCAATATTATTAGCCTATTAATAAAGGTATCAATTTCAGCGAAAAAAATATTTCAACTAGGGGTCATTCGGAATTTAATGGTCATGGAATAATATTTGACTGTGAGTAGAGTACTATTCTGTGACGTCACTATATTTAATTTTCTAATAAGAAGAGTATAAAATCCATTCTCATATCAGCTCGGTACATGGTACTCTCCATCAGGATTCCAGAGGATAGAAGCTGGATATTTGTGAGTGACATTCTTCGGTACTTCCCCTCCTGTTCTGAGAGGACCTCTCACCATCTAAAGTTTTTTACTACGACTCTACAAAAAAAAGTTCACTTTTAAATTAAATGATTTATTCCAAAGCATGTTAATGTTACGTGTCTCTGTGGATATTCATCTCGAATATCTTCGGCTGAAATTTTTTCTTGCTTCTTTCGCCACTTGAGACAAAAAGAACAAGTATCGTCTGTCTTGCATTCCTGCATTTGTAGAGAGCTGAGTAAAATGAGGCGATTTCTTTACCAATCTCGACAGGTGAGTTAGTAACTCTACCTGTATTTGTTCTTAAGGCTGAAATTGTTCTTAGGCTCTGAATATCTTTTCGGAGGCTAAAGTAGGAATTGTGCACTTCAAATTATTATCAATCAGGTCAGATCTCGCTCTCAATGCCGCACCAAACTTTCTGCGATCTATAATTTTGTCCAGTTCTGCTTTCACATCCATTCTGTTAGCGTTGGTCCTCTGTAAATGACTCAGACGATCCAGAGTGGCTCTTTGACGCCGAGCTGCTTGTTTCCTTTTCTATAAATATTGTTTAGCTCTACTTTCAATCCTCTTAAGTGTTGAACACGGTGAGAGACACGTTCTCTCAAGAAGAGCTTTGCTATCTCTAATAACATCATTTATTCCGCCACAGTTGTCCTCATCCTCAAGTAATGAAACATTGAACTTCCAAATCGAGCTTCCGGCCAAATTAAAGGTACTAAAATGTGCTAAGATAGGTGAATGATCTGAAACATGAGTGGGTAAAAACGGTGAAGTCGTGATACATTTCGCCACGTTTGCAGAGGGGAAATGTAGTCCAGTCTTCCCTCTATACTTACACCGCTAGGGCTTTCCTAAAATAGGTCATCCCTGGGCTATTGTTGTCATAAATTAGGCCAGCATCTTGGAGGCAAAACTTGGAAATATTTTTTCAAGGTCGTTTCTATTTTTATATTTTTCGAACCTTCATAGTTAATTGAATCTCTTCCAGGCCGTCTCGTTATGTTTAGATCCCCATAACAACAACGTTTTCATTGTTGTTTCCAGGTAGTATTTTAATTTCTTAAATGGTTTAATATCTGTCAACAAGATAAAAGTGAATTCTTTTATGAGAAAAAAACTATATAAGATATGGAGGAAGAAACAAAACTTTTTATACAAAAATATGTAATAGGATTTTTTAAAATTCCAAATAACAACTTTTTCCCCATCTCTTATCTTAGAGTATTTTGAATTTACTTCATCAAATTTATTTTGTACATATAAAAAAGCTGACTTCGGCATTTGATTAAATTAATAAAACATTTACAATTATATCTCTCCTTAAGAAATCTATTTTTTTCAATGACTTCTTTTTCAATCCTCGATTTAAAATGATACATTTTAAATTCATAATGGGAGATCAAAGTATATAAAATACATTGACCCACGAAAAGTGTTAAAAAGTCACTAAATGACATCAAAGACTTTTTTTTAAAGAAAATTTTAAGATACGAAGAAATTTAAAGGAAATGCAATAAATCACTTTTCTAAGCCTTTGATGTTGGGAACCCCATAAGATGTTTTTAAAAGGGAGGGGATTCAATTAAGTTAGAAGTGTGTGGACCGTTGTGGTAATGATATAGCATGTTTAATCAAATCTCTTGACATATATGTCCTTATATTTAGTCCATACTTTTACAAGATTATACTTTAGAGCTATAAATAAAATCAAGTTAAGTGTTCTTATCAAGAGTAATATTTTTTCGTGAGTAGCCTGTTTTTGCAAATAAATAAAGTCAATTTACTTTGAACCAAATTTCTTTTGATATTTAAATAACAACAATGTAAGGAAATGTCAAAAATAATATTCATTTTAATTTATGTATTTCTAAAGTGAATTCGAGGAATGTAATTACGTATGTTTTTCTTGTATTTGAATAGTCAATTTATGCCATATTTATAAAAGTATATTAAAACCAACAATAACCAGATTTTTTACTATTACTACCTTATTAAAACTTTTCCTTTGAAGCATTTACGACTATAAAGAATAAGCATATCGTTGTCGAGCCAAGGATATTCCAACGAGAAACATAGTTAAGAAGGGTTGAGTTTTTTAGATCTGTCATGTTATTTAATATTTATTTTGTATATTTATATTGCGAATATATGACCCGCGAAATGCGCCCATTTTGGAGCAGGAAGAAGAGACTGAGGATGAAGAAGACAATACGCGTAAGGACAAACATCAAGGATCTGAAGAGGAAAGAAACAAGGGACAGAAGAAAAAAATCCTAAAGAAGGGCAACACGGAAATGAATTCACAAAAGAACCTAGCCAAACAAGAGCACGACTTCTGAAGACACAGGCGAAAATTTGGATAGGGACAACAGTGTTGGTCTAAATCCCGAAGACAAAAAACTCCAGACAAACAAACAGGAAATACATCCAAAACGGCACTTACCAGTAATAAAAACAGGGTAAAATAGACAGGTTCTTCTGTGATGCAGCAAGTATCCTTCTTAAACCTACACCACCAACAAATAAACAATAATGATTAGCTGTGCTTACATCAATACGCAACACTCCAAAACAGCTAACTCAGAGCTTAAATTAAGAAAATATGGGATAGCCTTAATAACCGAACCATATATCTATAGAGACTCAACAAAAAGCCTGAACTTGAGTGGATATACGATTCATTGTCAACCGGGTTCAAAACCAAGGGCCTGCATTCGCACCGCGAATCACTTGAATGCCTGGTTTGTTCCCGAATTCTCTGACAGAGATATATGCACAATATGTATCAAGATAGAAGAATCTCTAACGTATATATGTGTAGCATATCTAGATCAATTATTAGCTGTTGAAAATGAGACACTATTAAAACTTATAAAACATTGTGAATGTGCCAAGAAACCGCTTCTACTTACCATGGATTCCAACTCTCACAATCGTCTTTGGGGTAGTAAGGATACTGACGTAAGGGGAGAAATTTTGGAAAATATCATCGAGGTAAACAACCTTATCGTTGTGAACGAGGGAAATGAGCCTACTTTTCTCACTCAACGTGCCAGCTCAACCATTGATATCACAATTATGAACCAACACGCCTTCAGAAAGTTTGAAATCAAGGGATGGCATGTGGATCCTAGGCCATCTATGTCTGACCATCGATACATAGTATTCACCTTTGGAAAATATAAACCAAGTGCTGAACTATCTAGAAACTTTAGAAAAGCTGACTGGAACTCCTTTAGGCACCACACAGAAATGATGACACTACCAAAAATATCTCCCGACGCAAATGCTATTGATCAATGCGCCGAGATGCTTATCAAAGTAATAAATAAGGGGCTTGATATAGCCTGTCCACTAAAAAAATGATTAATACTAAATCAGTGCCATGGTGGACTAAAAATCTTGCTAGTTTGAGACAAAAACTTAGAAAGCTCGAGCCAAAACGTCATCATAGTTCTTTTCGAGAAGATTACCAAAACACTAGAAAAGAATACCGAGCCTCATTAAGAACACAACAAAGAGAATCTTGGAAAAACTTCTGCACCAGCGCTGAAAGCACAAAGGACATTGCCAAACTAATTAGATGTCAAAAAGCGATAGATTATTCTATAGGTCTTCTACAAACAAAAACTGGATATTCACAGTCACCTGATGAATCCCTGAGAATACTCATGGAGACACATTTTCCTAACTGCAGATTCAATGTCAACTATGAAAGCCCCTTACAAATAAATAAGTTTGACATCAACTTTGTTGATTGCAACAGGGTCAGGAATTCCTTTAATTCGTTTAGTCCATACAAAAGCGCCGGGCCGGACGGACTCAAGCCTATTGTACTTCAACAACTTGGTAGTAGACTAGTGGAATACATTACGGACCTTTACAAAGTAATTGTCAGCACGGGCTACACTCCAAAAAGCTGGAGAGAAATGAAAGTAAGATTTTTGCCAAAACTTGGTAAGGCTGATTATAGCTTGGCAAAGTCATTTAGACCAATTACCCTATCGAACTTCCTTATTAAAGGACTTGAAAGAATTGTGAAGTGGAAGGTTGATGAAAGCATCCCTATACTTCACTCACAGCACGCCTACACAAGAGGCCTATCAACAGAAACCGCCCTATCACAAGCCGCAGACATAATAGAGAAAGCCATATTCCAAAAAGAATGTACTCTCGCGGTCAGTCTTGACTGCACAGGTGCTTTTGATAACGTAAGATTTCTCTCTGCGGACTATGCAATGAAAAGACTGAGAATTCCAGAGAGTATCAGATTATGGTATAAAAATCTTCTTAGTACAAGAACAGTTGAAGCCGAGTTGAGAGGCGAAAAGGTCATCGTCAATCCAACGTGTGGCAGCCCACAGGGAGGAGTGCTATCCCCATTAGTCTGGAACACTATAATGGACACCCTACTGGCGAAGTTTAAAAAAGGTGCAATCAAAGTTGTTGGTTATGCTGACGACATTTTATTACTAGTAAGTGGAAAAAATCCCACCACACTTGCTAATGCAATGCAAGAGGCAATCAACACGGTTGTTGAGTGGGGAAGAAGAAATAGCCTTACCTTTAATCCAATCAAATCAAACGCCATAGTATTCTCTAAAGCATACAAACTCCGGTCTAAATACTTCCCATGCTTAAAAATAGATGGTAAAGTAATTGAATATTCACCACGAATGAAATATCTAGGCTTAACCTTTGATCAAGGACTAACCTGGACAGAACATCTCAAAGAAAAGGCAGCAAAGTGTGCTCGTATATGGAACATGTCTAAGGCAATCATAGGCCAAAAATGGGGCTTAACTCCGGATAAAGTCCTATGGCTATATGAAGCAATGGTCAGACCAGTCATCACATATGGGTGCCTTACTTGGGGACATTCTATTACTTCAAAGAAAAACGGGATTAAAATCCTAAATTCAGTTCAAAGAAAAGCACTTCTGTCAATAACCCATACACTTCGCTCAACACCGACTGCAGGGATGGAAGCAGTACTGGGTATAACTCCTCTAGATATATATGTCCAAGCGCAAGCAACACAATCAAGATGGAGAACAAGACATTTTCTGCGGAACACCTGGGATGGTATTGGCATCCTTCCAACACGTCGTGGACATAGGTTCTCTAGCGACAAAATTTTGGAGGAAGCCATCACAAACCATGAAAGTGACTTCATTAAGGGACAATTCATTTGGGTGGACAACCTTGAAATCCCCAATCCCGATACAATTATCTACACGGATGGTTCAAAAGATGATAAAAGTAATACTGGGTCTGGATGGGCAATTACTAGGGGTGACATATCATTACACCACTCAATGGTATCGTTGAACACAGAGGCATCAGTATTTCAAGCAGAAGTTGTGGCAATTACAAGATCTGTAGAAGATCTCCTTAATCAAGAAAAATTCTCCAAAAATATTATAATTAGATCAGACTCCCAATCAGCGATTGCAGCTCTTCTCAACCCACTTACAACTAGCGAGGTAGTGAAGAACTGTAAGAAGGTCCTGATTGAAGGAAAAAGAAGAAAAACATTCATATTGAATGGTGCAAAGGTCATAATGACATAACGGGAAATGAATTTGCGGATCATCTAGCAAAAATGGAAGTGTGAGCAAAATCCGGAAAAATGTCGGTGTTCCTCCAAGTTATATAAAGAAAACACTTAACGATTTCTTTTACAACAAATGGTGTCACCGATATAGAAATGACCAAAAGATGAAGCATACACGCTCCATGCTTAAAACCCCGAAGCCAAAACCCATCAAACACCGACATCAAGATGCCCAACTTCTTGTCCAAGCCTATACCGGACATGGACCATTTCTCTCTCATTTGAGTAAATGGAAAAACACGAGTGAAATATGTGATCTCTGTTTGGAAGAACCACAGACTGCTCATCATTTAATCTACAAATGCCCCGCTTTGTCCTACGAAAGGCACCTAGTTTCGCAAGAGGAGGATGAGGAAACAAAAATAATCAAGTTTTTAAAATGTACAAAGATGAAAAATGTTATAATGAAAAATTTTAATATATAAATATGATTACTTTACTTTTACTGTCGTAACACAGATACCCCAATGTGTGGTTGTGTTCTTTACTTTAGTTTATGTATATCTGTATATGTTTGTCTATTGTAAACAGTAATAAATTTCTAACTAACCAACTATTGCGAATATTACTTTAGCAAAAAAAAAAAAATCTTGAAAATTGAAATTCCTCTCACAAAGGAAATTTCAGCTCTGATAAGAAATTTAATTTAGAATATTCTAGACCTCTTAAAAAGCGAAAACGTTACAAGTTTTTTTTTGCAAAGTATAACTTCAATGCTTAATACTACATTTGGAAGGATTTTGGCATTTCTTTCCTCTTAAAGGATATTTTGATATTCATACAGTGCCTTGGGCATACATTTGTCTGATAACACTATGCAACAAAAAAATGACTTTTGTCTTGCCAACGCAAAAAACAAATGAATCTAGTAATTTAGAGAATGGGGATTACAGATATATGATTATTTAGTCGTGATATTCGTTTTTCTGGCCACAATTCAAACTTTAAAATTTTCATGTTTTAGGGCAATGGTACATACGGATCTATGATTTTCAGGGACAAGACAGCATTAACATTAATGCATTACCAATACAATTTCAAAGAAAGATCCAATAAATCTATGGTAAAGTAATATTTCCAAAACTCTGATTATGTAATGAGATAATTGCATTATAGTCGTAAAAAATGGGACAAAACGGACACTTCACGTTATGATAGATATATTACTCATGGACAATTTTTTCAGCTGCAAAGTTATATTTACATACGTTCCAGGCTTTAGAATAGCCATCGAGACCATTAGAACCATAAAAACGACTTTATTATCGAATAATTGAGAAAAAAACATAAGGCACTGTGCTCTCATATCTATGATCATCGTTGTAAAGGTTTCGTAGATTGTTAAAATTTTCTTCGTTCCGTAACAAAAGGATTAATACAATATATATTGTATATACATTTGCATGTATTCTACCTCAGTAAGTTATATGTCCTTAAAATTAAAACAATAAATTTTTATTAATGGGAAATATAAATACAATATATCATATGAAAAATTATATCAAAATAAGTATTTAGTATAAGTATATGATATTAATCCTTTTGTTACGGAACAAAGAAATTTTATCAATCCACGAAACCTTATATATATGATCATCGTTCTAAAGGTTTCGGGATTGTTAAAATTTTCTTCGTTCCGTAACAAAAGGATTAATATCAAAATATTATATACATTTGCATGTATTCTACCTCAGTAAGTTACATGTCCTTAAAATTAACACAATAAATTTTATTAATGGGAAAATATAAATACAAAAATATTTATTTTAAAATTAAAATAAGTATTTAGTATAAGTATATTGATATTAATCCTTTTGTTACGGAACGAAGAAAATTTTAACAATCCACGAAACCTTAGAATGATGATCATAGATATGAGGAGCATAGGTGCCTAATGATTTTTGCTCAATTATTCGATAATAAAGTCGTTTTAAGGTTGTAATGGTCTCGATGGCTATTCTAAATCCTGGAACGTATGTAAAATAACTTTGCAGCTGAAAAAATTGTCCATGAGTGTATATCTATCATAACGTGAAAGTGTCCGTTTTGTCCCATTTTTTACGACTACAATGCAATTATCTCATTACTAATCAGTGTTTTTGGAAATATTACTTTACAAAGAGATTTATTGGATCTTTCTTCGAAATTGTATTGGTAATGCATTATTTAATTACTTGCTGCCTTGTCCCTGAAATCATAGATTCGTATGTACCATTGGCCTAAAACATGAAAATTTTAAATTTTAATTGTGGCAAGATAAACAAAATCCCATTGTTCGAATAGCAATTTATCATTGCATGGACTCCATAAAATCAATTTTGAAAGTTTGGCGTTGGCAAATTTTTGTTGCATAGTGTAATGCATATATTGCTATAAGGAAAATAATATTATTGTCATCATATCCTAAGGTAAATAACTGTGTCATTAGAAAAGTATTTGCTACAATTGATTGTCTCATAAAAGTATAACTTATGGAGCATTTAAAAGATATCTCGATAAAAAGTGGAAGATCATTTTGAACTGTTCAATGTTTTGCAAAGTTGCACTTTTGTGTAATGAATTTTTTTTTTTTTTTTTTTTTTTGCCTATAGGTTCGATCGTAATTGGGCATACATTTGTCTAATAAGCATTATTGCGTTAAAATTAGTCTATCGACCTAAGGATCTTTCAATGAAACGTAGCCACAAAATGACCACATCTCGGGATTCGAATGCGCATTTAAACATTGAGAGTTGATAAAACGCCTTAGCACGCACTGTTTCAATGTTTTCAAATTTACTTTTATCGTAATGAATTTATTTCCTCCTGGTATACATCAATTTACCCTTAATTACAGGTTAGGCAGAATTAGTGAAACATCGGATTATAAGTGAAATATCTTTCTTAATATAACTTTGAGAGGTTTTGTTAATATATAAATTATGTGACACGGACCTTTTTACATTTGCTCTATTGTTTTCACAACTTTTTGTTGAAAAACAATGATGAAATGGACCTTGAAAGCAAGCGAACGACCGTCCTCAAGTTGTTGGACTCTGTCCAGTCCCACAAGACTTTCATGAACATGCATGGGGTAAGCTGAACCTTCATCTGGCGTTCCAAAAGAGTTATCAAAGAGACGGGCAAACCCACAAGGAGGCCTGAACAAAGAAAGAAGTGATCAGTGAGTACACCAAGGCTGACCAAGGCCGTCGCCGGCATGATACTTTGTAACCCGCCCGCTCAATGAATAAGATGGCTCAGGAGTACAACGTATCAGCGAGGACCATCGGGAGGGCGGTCAAGGCTGACCTGGGCATCAAGCCGTTCAAGTACAGGAAGATACATCTAGTAAACGAGGCCACCAGGGTCAAGAGGAAGGCTAAATCAGGCTAGATTGGTTCTCAAATGGCACGCAGACAACCCAAGTGTCGTTGAGATCTTCTCTGATGAGAAGCTTTTCGAGACCACGAAGAAGTTCAATGCTCAAAATGATCGTATATTGTGCAGGGATGCTTCCAAGATTCTAGAGAATACCAGAAAAGGGTACCAGATGCAGAAGCCGGCATTTGTGATTGTCTGGGGGCCGTGGCCTCCAATGGCGAGAAATCACCCTTGCTCCGGATTACAGACGGTGTTAAAATCAACAAGATCGTGTACTTAGACTTCTTGAAGACCAAAGTATTTCCGTTCTCCGGACATGCTTTCTTTTTATTCTGTCTTTTTTTTTTCAGGAAGAGCTACCTCCATCTCTTACTAGCTCACTATTAACCCATTTAACGAACCGGTCTGCAGCTTCCTTCACACCACTGGAGTCCCACACACATTTCTTAAGTCCATTCTCTGTTCCCATCACCAGACGATGTGCAATCAGGATGTCCATCCCACTGGTTTGAAGATATTATGACAGTGGTGAGATCTGTTCAAAAATCTTCAGAAAAACCTGGACTGTCAGCACTGTCTCAATTTTTTGGAGACACTCAATGTAGCCTTTCACTTTGGCTCTTGTTGTTACCTTCATGGTCTGGTCTTGTTGCATAACCAGCTGTGTCAAGGCCACGTCTGCATATAGGGCCCTGTCTGGATTTCCAAAACACCCAAATACCTTTTTGAGCACAGCATATTCTACCCACCACTGTGTATGGCCAATGGGATGCAGCCTCCTGTGACACCTGTCGTTGCTGGTTAGCTCCTACTGTCTCATCCTTTTGTATGACTCCGTAATGATGACAGCAATGTCATTAAGAAGGTTGAAAAGTGTGGTGCTCTGAATGTCACTGCCTGTTTTGTCTGCCAATACCAGATTTAGCATATGTGCATAGCGTCACACATGTATTTGGTTGGAGGCTTCTTCTGAGAGGAGGGCCGAGAAGCTTTAGTAAGTGCCCTTCAAGTTGGCTGCTCCGTCTGTGGCACATATTACACAACAAGACACATCCAGGTAGAGGGCTGCAAGTTAGTCTTTTTTTACTAGAGTTTGCAGACACCATTGGTTCCACAAAAATGTACTTGAAAACAGAGCTGTGTAATCGGACTTGCTAGTTTTGGAATAACTAGTGAGTCCGGGATTAGCTAATACTTTTTTAACCCCTAGATCCATATCATCTAAATGGTAAATAAGTTAGTTGGTTCTCATGTAACAAGTATACATAAATTAAAGTATAGATAGGTATTTAGTTCATTAGAGAGAACCTGGTATAGACTAAGCCGTTGGGAGGCTGTCAACGGCCGTTTATGTTTCTTGAGGCAAGTGTCCCACCGGGAATAATCCCATTACTCCCCGTGGCCACTCTGCCCCTGCTCCCAGCTATTCGTTTGTTCAGCAGTCAAGGTATTAAATGGCGCAGCGAGAGCATAGCTTTCTTTTTTAAGTGACCTAAAATTACTTCTTATTTGCCCGTCAGGTGGAGCTATGATATCTAAATACCAAGTCTCGATATATGTATATATATATATATATATCAATTTTATAAATGAAAAGAGTCCCTGTTTTAACATTATATTAGTTCAATATGCAAAAAAATATCCTTCAGTGGGTTCTTAGTTTTAATACTCTTTATTTTAGCATGGCATTATTCTTATGGATGATTTTTTATGTGCAATAAAGACGCCTGGAGGGGTCTTATCAACTTATTAAGGTCATCCAGGTGCCTGGGGCCTTATCCCACGAGAGAGCCCTCTGTATCAATTTGCTTAAACATTCATTTGACAATGGCTAAAATCATTTCCTTGCACGAATAAAAATATTACAAAGCCATGTTTTTGAGGCTTTGTATGAAAAAATAACAACAACACATCTTGCCAGAAAATAATCCATTGTTCAACTATCATTTTTCTTCTATCTGTCCTTTTCTTATCTCTCTTTTGAAAAATATACTTTCTAAGCAGTCAGTTTTTTTCTTTGTCATACGTTCAAAAAGAATCCTTCCTTTATTCAATATACTTGGTTTTTTTTCATCAACAAGGTCTTTATTAAAACAAATTATATGTACAAATAGAACAAAAAAGTACACTATATGTAATATATAAAAGGAAAAATATAAAAGGAAAAATTGTGTTTCATAAAACATAAATAAACATTAAAGTTTAAAATTAATTTCCTTTTTAAGACCTAAAACTTAAAAATCATATTATTCATCTAAAAAAAGATAATCATAAAAAACAACTACAATCAATCCTACAGAAATAAACAAAAGACATATATCAGATAAATCTAAATTGTCTTTGAAGTCTTGAATTTCTTATATTTTTACAATAAACTGGAGAGATTTGGCGTAGATAGGCGAGAGGCGTGGAACATATTTATTTACTGCAGCTGCTGGGGTCCATTCTTGGCTGTTGACATTGGGGATCCTCAAAGATAATGCCAAATATCTGGCAGCCGCTCCAATAAAGATAGCTCTCTGCTTATGTTTTTATTTGCTTCTCTGGTCCTTCTAGGTAGTTAATCCTTTTACTATATATCCCTTTTATGATGACTAGACATCTAACGTATTCTTTGGAAAGCGTCAATATTTGGGGCCATCCATATTAAATTACAAATAGGCTTTACTTAATGAGAAATATCAATACTATTTGTAAAAGAGCTTCTCTGGTATTTTCTGCAAATTATAGAGAATATCGACACCTTATTTATGATCTTCCCTTTACTGGAAAAGACGGCACAAAATTCCTCTCAGCATACTGAAACATCTAAGATCTATATTCCTGTAATAATACGAAGCAATTGAATGAATAATGCTGTCCAAATCATTCAAATTAACCAGATTTGATTATCAAACATCCATTAAAACTGTTTTTTTTTTTTTTTGATTTTGAGTCAAACTTAGAAACAAGGCCTCCAAACTCTGTTGAAAACCTTCAGTAAACCTCGGATTTACTGATATATAGTCGTGAGTATTATTGTCGCACACGCCTTAATCGCACGCTTGTACGTCGTATGTTTTTTTCGTATGTTCCTTTAGTGCAGGCCTTTAGCATCGCCCTCTTTTTTAAAGCTAGTATTATGAACACGTTGCTCTATTGTCGTTGCTGCTTATAATCGCAGGCTGAACGTCGTGGGCTTTATCGTTGTAGGTTTACTCATAGATATAAAAAATATAGAGAACTTATTCCCATCATCTGTTTTTTTGTGTCCAATATAAACAAAGTAATTTGTAATACGTCATCGTTAGCTGATCATGGAGATAGAATCTATCTCTATGATGAGCTTACGGTGACGTAGTACAAATTACTTTGTTTATATTGGACACAAAAATACAGCTGAACGATGTTTCTCTGCCATTGAAGGGAATAAGCTCTCCATATTTTATATCTCTATGGGTTTACTTCAAAAGGATTGATCACTGTAAGAAGTGGGAAAAGAAGAAAAAGAAAAGGTGGCTGAAGGGAATTAATAATTTAAACATAAACATAAGGTATATCAGAGAGAAGGAGTTCAGCCTGCTAGGACAGAATGGGGAGTGTGACATCACAAATATACTCTTATGTTATAAATATTGATAGGTTTAACTAAATAAAGTCATAAAAAGTCGAAAACAGCATTTGGCGTTAAAGCGTGCGAAAAGGCATGCACGAAAATAATACCTAGGACTATATTAATGGACACCTAAACCTCGGTATACAGTCAAACCCCTCTATAGTGGTCACTCAAGGGAACGATTATAGACCGTTGGTCCTTATACACAACAAAGGTTTCAATACTTATTTCCTTCTGCTGGGAAAATGTAGTTGGCCCTCTGGGCAATTGGCCGCTTACACAGGCTTGACCAACCTTCTATTTCAAACACTATATAACTCCTTACATATTCTGCTATATTAGTAAAGTATATTCAGCAAAATGTTCAAATTTATTTTAAAAATAAATTTGCTCTTATAAGTAAACGATTCCGGCCAGACCATGTGACAGCGTAAATAATGAATGTTCTTTTAAAGTGATAAGGACTTGGTTGACAAGAGAGATAAATTGTTGAAATGAATTGTTTGCACAAGAACGAAATTTAAGCTATTTTGACAATTATAATAATGAAAATAAAGATAATATATTTTCGTGCATATCTTTGCAATCTGATACGCAGAAGATTGATGCTGTTTTTAATGTATTCATTGCTTTAACTAGTTTATATATGCTTGAAAATGTAGGATTTAAATCTTTTTATCTTAATTTTATTTGCTTTTGCAGTGTTTGATTTATGAAAATACATGGAGACATATTTCATGAATTCTTCAGAGCGTTTCATTATTATCTATCAATGACAACTGTCTCTGATATTGTGGTGATTGCCCCAAGAACTGATTACTCTGAGACTCTTAATGAAAAGTCTAGTCTAATTTATATAAATATATATATGTATATATATATATATATATATATGATAGAAGACGATATACAGAGTATATATATATATATATATATAAAAGGGCTGTTATATTTTTCAAATGTTTGAAATGTTAGCAACTATGTGGATTTTCTGTTTTTCGGTGATAAAAGAAGACGATACACAAAGTTTGATAATTTGTTTATATATATATTTGTTTATTTATATATATTTTGTTTATATATAAAGTTATATATATATATATATGATAGAAGACGATATACAAAGTTTGAACAAAATCGGTCAACATTACGGGGTTGTGCAACGAGGTCAATTTTTTTGACTTTATTTATTTAGAGGGGTTATGTAACACAATATATATAATTAAACATTAAAGAATAAAAATAATACTCCAAACAAAAGTCCAACTAAATTCCTAACAATGTATCAAAATCATATATGTAAAAAACACGAACAAACAACAAAATCATATAAAACATATTTTCTAATATTATATAAATAAAAACTAATTTAAAATTTTAGAACCACCAAACATTTTATATTTAAAAGTCTAATTAAGAATATTTGTTTCTTTAAAAACTTTTTGTGTATTCGTAATAGCCAGTGTTGAAATTTCTTGTGATGTTTGGAGGGATAATACTTGAAATATTTCCTGCATATTCCCACGATGAATCGTCCACGTTTGGTATTTTGATGCCAAAAGCCGAATATCTTGCAGCTGTTGATAGGAGCATAGCCCGAAATTCTTCCACCTGGACCGGTATTCTGATGGCCAGTTTTTCTGCAATTCGGCTTTTGCAATTTGAAATAGCCATTTCAAGGGCACGCGTTTTCAGAGAGGCTTTCAAAAATTCGAAGTTACTCCAAACAAAATCAATGGTGTTACAAAGTTTTTACACACGTTGACAATGTTGTAGGTAATTATTTTCCTTTGCAAGCGAAGTCCCTGGCATTCAGCAAATGCATGAATAACAGAGTTAAATAATTTTCTACAATCCTTGCACGGAGCATTGAAGTAAATACCGTCATTCAAAATTTGCAATTGCGCTGTGAATTTCTTGGGGTCCTTGATTTTTGTTCTAGATGACATTATTCATTTTTCCGAGGAGCATGGAAGGTTTAGCTTTGTAATAAATCTATTACATATTTCCACAGCCTCACTTTTATAGTTGACTTCAAATGACATTTTCAAGTGCCAAGGCTGTGGTACTTGATGTTCTAAAGCAGATTTTTCAGAGGGTAATAAAATTTCCCACAATTAAAAATGGTGCCTTCCAAATCATGTAATGATAAAATTTTGTTTTTAAGAGCGACAAGTTCCAATTCTGTAGGATGTAAAAGATTTTTAAAGTAAAATTTCTTATTCCGATTTTGGTGAATCACGTCAATGGTTGAAGAGGCTTTAAATGACGGAGTTCCACTCCATAAAACTCTATGAGCTGACGCTATCCAGGGAGAAATTTCTTCTAAATGGGAATTAATACAATTTGTGCCGAGCAAAAGCCACGTGTAAATGGGATCTACGGAAAATGTAGCCCTCCATTCAATTCCAGGACGGCAAGAGATGTCTATAAAAACCTTGCGGTAGATTTTGGATAAAATTATCCTGAGAAAAGATAGCCCTCCTCCTAAGAGAGATCTAGGTCTTATTATTGAAGATATTAAAATTTGTGAAATAATTTGTTGAGCCAGAACTTTTTCTGCAAGCCAGGGAATCGCGGTTGCTTTGTTTAAAATTTTCGATGTTATAATGTAGTTAAAAATACCGATCCTCTTCTGGAGATTGAACCCTCTTGACGATGAGATTGTAGTATCCACAAAGTATTTAAGTGAAGTCCAATTAGTCGAAGATGATCCATGTCTGTCCCAAGAAATCCCGAGAACTGAGATAGAGTCCATGATCGAGCACCCAGCAATTTTAATTGTTTTCCAGGACTCCATTCCCTGAAAGGTAAAATAGCTGTTTTTTTGTTATTGATTTTTAATCCAGACTTCTTCTCATATTTTTTGAAATAGTCCAGAACCACTTCAATACGCTTAATCAGTTGTCTCTCAGACTTAGCTTCAAGCATTATGGTAATATCGTCAGCGTACATATCCATTATGTGTCTCTTCCCCTCTAAAATCACTCCAAAGCCTTTGAATTTCTTTAAAATTGAATTTCTAAGACTATTAAGACAAGCAATAAATAAAAGGGCCGCTGTTGGGCAGCTTTGCCGGCAACTCCTCTTTAAGTTGATTATATCACTCCTATGGTTTCCCAATGATATAAATGACGTGCCATTGACGAGTAGGGCTCTAATAGTATTGAAAAACTTCTTTGGGAGTAATTTTTAATGGAGTTTAATGGAGTTAATGGTCTCTATATTTCTTGATATGTCGCTAATTTTCCTTCCTTTCAGGAATCCTTTTTGTTCTGGGCCAAGTTTAATATTTAATATAGGCTCGATTTCTGAAGCAAGTACACCAGAAAGAATTCGATAGTGTTCATAAGCACTGTAATTGGCCTCCAGTTGTTCGGATCTGTGGCCAGCCCTTTCTTTGGTATAAGAACTATTCGCCCTATGGTACAGGATTGAGGAAGCCTCCCATGAACTTCCATTGCTTTCCCCAATTCAACCAAATAAGGGACTATCTCTTCCGCACATTGTGTATATATCCTTCCACAAATTCCATCGGGACCTGAAGCTTTTTGTCATTATACTTTTTCATGATATAGTTATATATCTTCTCTTTCGTAAAAATGATATGTTTGCCAATCTTGGCACGGGGAAATTTGCTCGTCTTCACATCCACAAGATATTGAAAATCCACAATGTTGCTAACAATTCAAACATTTGAAAAATATAACAGCCCTAATATATATATATACATAAGAGTAGGGGGATTTGCCAGAATTTTAACAAGAACTGTTTAATTGGTGAAAAATAATCGAATGAAGAAAGCTATGCACATTAATATTTTCTGTATAGTAATTACACATTATTTATATATTATATTTATTTCGTTATATTCAAAATCCGGTTGTTTTCATATATTAATATTTTTTGTTCAGCTTAAATGCCCAAATACATCAACCAATTTGCCCCAATTTAAGAACTCAACCCAATTTTTTTTAGGGGGGGCAGTTGCCCCCTTGTCTCTTATGCCTATGTATGTATATATATATATGAACAAATTTCCTATGAATTATTATTTTAAACAAAAAACCCTTACACAATACATATTATTAAAATAATTTGCTCAGTCTTCTGTAATGAAAAAAAGTCAACGTATTTCACTGATACAAAATTATTTGCACTTTTATTGAAACAATAGCATCATTTTATTAAATAATTTTGATAATTGTAAAAACAAAAAGGCCATAAATTAAGTACTATTATTATTATAATAATGATTATTATTTATATATATCAATATATACATTCTTAAATATAAAACTTGTACATATAAACATACATATATAGGTACATATAATATGCCATTTTAGTCCGATATAAAGTCATTCTTAAGATATAATCAAAGTATGTAGAAGTAACTCGTTGTCTTTTTCTTTCTACTTAAGCCTTATTGATCATGGACTTTCTAGAAGGCTTATCAATTTATTCAACATGATATCAATAAATAGATTGATGCATACATATAATCAATGACTTGCTACTTGGATTAATGTACATATTTATCTCGTAGTAGTCAGGACTATGAGACCTAAGAATAACTACTTGGGATATTAGTTTATCAGTTGTTTTCGTAGAAGCAGCAATAAGAGATTATCTATTATGGAAGCTTATATTATTAGTTCATCATAAAACGATATATATATATATATATATATCTTCTTTTAAGTAGAAAGCATGGTTGATGTCGTAAGAATTCAATTGAACTGTATATGGTTCCATTGAATTGTACGAAAGAATATACATACAAATGATGGGATGGGATCACGAATCACATCATACTGAACTGAATATAAGTGTGGAATTAAAGGTTACTTACATCCATATATTTTTTTAAACTTCTAATATTTGTATGCATATCCTTAGTATATTCAGAACTTTCTTCATTATCATATTGACATATAAAATGTGAGAGGTACTTAGTGTCAAATCCACTTTATATTAATTTAATCAAAGCGTCCAATGCTCACAAATTGGACTTGTACATCTACTCTATCATTAGTATCCGTGTCAATCATAAAAATACTTAATATGGCAGAAGACAAAGCAAATTATTGCCATAATATTGTACTGCTGAAGGATTCTTGTTGTTTAAAATATTAATAGGTATATCTCTTGACTATTATTCAGTAATTATTATTTCACAGAATATAATTGTTTATATATATATATATATAATGAATATTTTTAATAAATATGGATTACATTTGTATTGACATAGTAAAACAATGGCTTAATACGTCTATTAAAATTTATAAAATGATATTAAATAAGAGTAATTAAATTAGCAAATTAAGTCCTTTTTAATCCTTGCTCACTGTTTTATTTATGTTTAGTTAAATTTTCATTCAGTTGATAAGACAATCAAGAAAATGTCTCCATATATTAATTTTTGATTCATTGCAGTTGATATGGGTGAGGATT
This sequence comes from Caligus rogercresseyi, assembly GCA_013387185.1. Taxonomy (NCBI): domain Eukaryota; kingdom Metazoa; phylum Arthropoda; class Copepoda; order Siphonostomatoida; family Caligidae; genus Caligus; species Caligus rogercresseyi. The sequence goes on along the minus strand of CP045904.1, from coordinate 7,671,066 downwards.
TTACTAAATTTAATTGAAATTATTTGTTCAAAGGACTCAAGTGCTATTGAGATTTGTCTATTAAGATGAGAAGGTCTTTTGTATCAAATGAATGGATTTTAATGCAAGAAACACATTTCGCTCCAAACTGATGCACTTTCATGAAAATATATATTGATTGATCATTCTTTGCTGTCCTAACAATTGAAAAAACAAACTATGCACGGCTTTGAACGCACGAAAAGTTTGTGAAATAAATCATCCATCAACCATAAGAAAAACAAGTCCTAAGGCATCCATGCAGTGCAGGAAAAAGTTTCAAAGATTTTTTTGTTGTTGCCTCTTCCTTTAACAGCTTCATTACTGCATTCGAAAATGTTATAATAAACTGCATACCCTAAATTGTATTTTTAAAATAAAAATAAATAAACATGACGATTCTTATAGTTCTAACTCCTGTTTTTAAACAGCAGGAACAGTGTAGACGCTTATGGCTTAGATATGTTTAAATTATGATCCAAACATATGATACATACACGTACAAATTTTTGAAAAAAATGGGCGATTCGTTTGAAAAAGTATATATATATATATAGAGAGAGAGAGAGAGAGAGAGATAACTTAACCTTTGTCTAATAAACTGAAGCAGTCTTGTAGTTTTATCAATTATTATTACATGTAAGCAATACATGACTGTTGAATCAAACAATGTATGTGTCAAAAAAACAATCTACAATTTTTATTTTACTTACCAGAAAAATATTCAGATATGTTTAGCAGAATATATCCTTCTCTTATTTGTTATTCTGCTCCTACCTGCTTCTCTGTTCGTATATGTTCCTATATTTTCCGTCCTTTTCTAGTATAAATACGACATCAGATGGGCCAACGGACGTTTCCTTCTCTTTTCTCAAAGATACTACCTATAAATATTTGTAGCACATTTGTATAAAAATAATTCCCTTATGCGAAATACACATCAGTTTTGATTAGATAATCGAAGGTGTTAGTTATTTAACCCTTCGGTTACATTGGTGATATTTTATTTAATTTTATTTGGGGAGACATCAGTCCTCATTTAATATTCCAAGAGGTTTCTAAGTGATAATAATAACAAGAACATTAAACTTGTTAATCATAGAGATAAAAAGATATACAGTGCTTATTCCTTTCAGATGCATCTGTGTGTCCAATATAAACAAAAGTATTTGACCGACGTCATCGTAAGCTTATCATACAGATAGAATATATCACTTACGGTGAGGTAGTACAAATTACTTTATTTATTTTGAACACACAGCTGAATGTTGTTTCTCTGCTATTGAAGGGAATCAACTCTCTATATCTTTATATCTCTATAGTGTAAATCAAATAATAATACTATACGATGAAATGAGCGTATAAACAAAATAAAAATATAAGAGGACGCTGATATATCCAATAAACATATGATAGATACACATTCACTTTACTCATTATCATATATAGATTCTTAAAAATATATTTTATCCAATAATTCCTTTCCAGTTCCATTTCAAGGTTGCAAAATAATTATTCACTTAAGAATATATTGTCTTCCAATAAAATACCTGTATTTGAAAGTAAACGACCCTCTATTTTCATTTATTTCCATCTTACAGGATTCTCCAATAAAGTACCAATAGTTGGTTATGCCTACACTAAGTGAGACACCACTCTATACAAGAGACATTAAATTGTTCATGTAGTTTAAAAAATATCGGTTTTTGCCAGCCTTAATGTCCAAAGACTCGAATAATCGTTTTCCAATATACACAAGAGCGTATATAATAAAACTACCCTATCTCTACAACAAGGTCTCCTAAATTGTAATATATTATAAAATTGTGTGTATAACACAATATATATATATATATGTAAATATAAATATATAATTTGTATATATATATATATATGAAGATTTTCCAAATATACGTTTGTTTCTAAAAATATTATTCACACCATAGACAATATTTTTTACTGCATCAAGGACCATTAAGCAATTAAGATATGTATTTTTAATATGCTTTGCATACCCCTCGGCAACACATGCTATAAAGATATATATATGTGAAAATTGTGTGGTTACCATTTGATATATCGTTTGCAGGATTAGACAGGCTTATATAAATAGCAGTGCTGTACATTCAAACTATCTAAAATAAAATAAATATTATATGACAACAAATAAAACTCTCTTGACAAGTTTCATTCATAACTGATTTATGACACTTTATAGTCTGAGACTCTCCCTTCGGGTTTTTTAAGCATATGGTTAGGAAAATAACTAACAAAAAAAAAACTCCCAAAAAAACCATAATACTTAATAATTTAAAAAAATAAAATTTATTAGTTATATAGATCTTCGTAATCAACAAAGTTTGGATTCCGTAGGAAAAATCTACCGCCGGTATCAGAAGTCGGTAGAAAGCTGTGTCTAATCAGCACCTATATATCAGCAGACTTATAATAAATCTAACAATAGGTGCGGTTTCTAAATTTGTAAATTTAAAAAGTTAAATAAGAAATAAAGGTTTTATAGGCTCACAAAAAACATATTCCATTTTATATATATATATATATATATATATATATATATATATATATATATATATATATATATTCTTATGATATTCTCTATCCAAAATATTCTTTCCAGTTTCTTTTTTTTAATTTAGTCAATAGTTAAAAACATTGAGTGGTAAAAAATAAAGTGCACTAAAATATGAGATAATTTATAAAATAAAACATATTTTCGACCGTTTTGTTACCATGATTAACATAAATGAACATTTTAGAACATAATTATCTTTCAGAAATGACAACATTATTTGCTTGAAGGAATCAACATTTAGTTTTTTTATTATTTTTGAGAAATCAAAATAAATTTTATAAAATGAAACTTAACTTAATTTAAATATATTTATGATCATAGTATGTTTTGAAACGTTCTTTTATATAAAATAGATGTCGACGCCTTACAAAGAGAGCATAAATCATATTTTAGATTGATTAATGATTTATATAATATATTGTCTCATCTTATGGATTATTTCGCTTTTTGTTATTGTTGATACTATATTAGTTTGTGTAAATGGATTGGATAGTTATTTACAACTTTAAACGTGTTTTCTTGTAAAATAATGATGATTTTCACGCATTAATTCAATTGAATTAATAAATTAATTAAGAAATATATTATTTTTCCGTGAATTTAACATATTTTGAAATTAAGTTGTCAAAAACAATCCTGTTCTTTTGTAGGATCACTTATACACGTTTAATTTATCCCATTTTTATCAAATTAGATATGTTTAATCAAAATTCTTTATATTGTTTTGATTCTCCTCTACAATTCCACCGGAGACACATCTACTATTTCAGGATCATTGAATGATACGATTTTGTGCTTATGATCCGTCGCACCTTTCTTTAATATGAAATAGGAATCATAAAAAGTTTGATTATATATATCTAGTACAAAATTTTACAAGGTAAATGTGCAAGTAACAAACATGAATGGATATTTATTCTTTAAATTAATTATTTTAAGTGAAGAACAACAGACATTAAAATACACATTAAAGTAATCAAATAAATATTTATTTAAAAAAAGTTAGCAAAAATAATTATTTCATGAAAAAGGAATAATTTTTTAACAAAACCTATGTAAGTTCTGTAAATATTATAAACTCTTGATCCAAGGGCCAGCGTAAGAAGATGGTATCTTCATTTGAAAATATAGTTCGATATTATCATATTATGTGAGCTATCAACATATATTTTGATCATTGATGAAGTTCTTATAAATCCCTCTTATGATCAATTTTAATGTGTAGAGTTAGTTTGAAATAGTTGAAGCTTATTTTGTGCTTAAAAATATTTGTTTGCACATGATTTTCTGTTCGACAAACTTTTCTAAAACTGTAGTTCACTTGTAAATTATCGAACGGCGATATTAAATTATCTAAGTGAAAATTATGTTATCTTCTGGTACAAAATATAAAAACACATACAAAGAAAAAGGAAGCAAGAAATTTGAAAATATATAACTTGTGAAAAGCAGGATGGAAAGGTTGTGTGTATTCTTGCCTTCGATCTGTCTTCCGCCTTCGATTCTATCGACAAAAATCAACTGCTGCCCAAACTTGAGGCACTTGGGGTCAGGGGAACTCCATTACAATGGTTTTCCTCCTATATGTCTGGAGGTAGACAATGTGTTGACTGGAATGGTGCGAAGTCCTCCCTTCTACGGTCAAGTTTGGTGTTCGCCAGGGAAGCATCCGGGCCCTCTGCTCAACTAGACCCTAGTTGCAGATATGCCTGCCTGTCTGGGCATCTATGACGTGGATAACTCCGGATACGCAGATAACACTTGCATTTGGGCTGTGGCCAACGACCTCACCACCATCGGGAGACTTCTAAAAGAAAGAGCAGAAGCGTTCTATCGTTTTGCGACAGGGAATGGTCTTAAAATGAACGCCTCCAAGACGCAGCTCTCATTGGTGGTAGTGCCAAGGCTTCTGAGGTCAAAAAAATTACCATATCAATAGATCGAGTGGATGTGAGGCCATCCAGGACAATTGAGCTCCTTGGAGTACGTTTGACGTGCTTTCTCCACCAGTCCCATGAGGCAATGTGGTGCGGTCAGCAAACAGTGTGGGGCGCTGATTCATCGCCTTTTGCTCACGCGGAGTATATTTGCGACAATTGGTCAAGGTCTTATGATGGGTCGAGTCAGCTACTCCGCAGCGATGACTAATGTACCTCGACTAAAAAACGACGTAAACTGTCCATTGAAGGCTGCAAGATCGATCCAGGTTTCCATTAACAACGCAGCTAGATCTTTACTTGGCGTAGGGGTAACAGTCACATGCGGATCGATGCTCTGCTCCACAATGGGATATCGGTTCGGGCTGTGGCTATGGAAACCTGAAAATGCTTTGCAAGCCAGGATGGTAGCATTGGCGATCGAAACCCGGTAGGCAAGATCTTATTCGGTGCCCAAGGTGGGGTCAGATCTACTCGTTCTCGGACTGCCGGCCTCATCCGATCTTCTCTCCCTAAGTCAGTGGGCACATTTGTCACCAGTGCTACAGATATTTGGAACAGTAGCCCTAAACATGAGGGAAGCATATGTAGTTACCAAGTCTTTTGAAAAATGTGCCCCTATATAATACCTATATAGCAGACGATAGTGTTTTTAAAAATATTTAATTTATTTTATTTTGAATCTAAGGTTGTTTTTCTTTCTTCGAAAACACCTTTTGCTATTAATTATATATTATATTTTAGTATTTGTTTCAATTTATATAGTTATATATATATTTACATTGTATTACTTATTTTAAATTCCTGACATCCCTGACTAGCCGAAGTGCTAGGATGTTTCTTGGGAAAAATATATACGATTACACCACATATACATGATATAAGAACAAAATTTAAGCACAAAATTAAATTATGTTTTTTCATTATAATAATAAAATATAATAAAATTGAAAAAAATTGATTAAAAAGAAAAGAAAAATATGGCAAACGAAAAAAAAACAGACAAAAAAGAAGATAGACCAGTATTTGGGTTGAACACATCTAAATATTTTCTAAGCAATATTTATCTTCTAAATTGAGAGAAAGTAATGCCCAAAATATATTTTATGTGTATCCTCCTTTGTTCGATAGAATAGCTTTCAAATCAATGGTGACACAAGTTTGAATGGAAATTATGTATAATGTGAACTATTGTTTTACAAAATCATGTACATACATGGCTCAAGCATCCGCTAATAGGCTTTACCTCAGTTACAGAAAGATGTGCATAAAGAATATGTAATATCTACGATTCTCTCCATCTCGATGAGCATTTTTGCTATCGATGCGGACGGGATCGGGAAGGCTAAGGACTAAATAAAATTAAGCCTTTCCAACTATTGAAGGGCCCAACAATCATCCTATGTCATAAATATATTCCTTATTATCTATATTACTCTTTATTTTGGACACATTTCGTTTTATAGACTAGCTATATGTTTATCAACTAACAAAAATGCACACATAAAAAATGTATTCTTTCTCGTACAATTTTAAAATATACCTATTTATCAGCAATTTTATTATTTTATATATCCATTAAAACTCATGTAAAGAAAAAAAATAAAACGTATATTTTTCATACCTCAATTGTCGATCAAAAAGCTTCTTTTTAATAGCTAGAAAGCATTACATACATAGGTATATATGTAGATTACAAACCCATGTATATAGTATGCACGAACATTTCAAGTCTTTAGACTTCTTAAAACGGAAATTTGAAGGAAATGTGGACCATTCAAATACATATTTAAATATTATTTATTTATTATTTTCTTATTTTGGACACATTTCGTTTTTAGATTTAATATATATCCATCAACTAACGAAAATGCATACATTAAAAACAATGTATTCTTTTTCGTACAATTATAATATATACCTTTGTATCAACAATTTTATTTTTCATATACTCAATATAACTCATTTAAAGAAAGAGGCTTATTTCAAGGACAAAAAAGTAAAACATATATTTTGCATACCTCAATTGTCAATCAGAAAGCTTTTTGAATAGCTTGAAAGCATTACATAGGTATATAGATTACAAACCCATGTATATAGTATATAAGAACATTTCAACTCTTTAGACTTCTTAAAACGGAAATTGGAAGGAAATGTGTACCATTAAAATACATATTTAAATACATATAAAAATAATAAGTTCTTCCTAGACGCTCAAATATATATTATATGCCTTTACAAACATTTAAATGGTAATATGTTGGGTTCACCCCCGAAAATCTAGTGCTTTTATTCTGCCTATATAATCTTTGGGGAACATAATTCTGAGTGAAGGATTTTAGAGAATTAAAAATAATAAATGAGCTCCATAAAAAGTTAATGGAAAACAGTATAATCTTTACTCATATAATAAATAATTCAGTTCGTTCGTTTCCCTGTATCTCTCTAACGATTCATTAGATCTCGAAGAAATTTCTGTGAATTGTTTTGAGAACTTAGGGAGCGTGTTAGTGGGGTTTTATTTGGCAAAATGTTTTGAACGATTTTTAAATTACCAAGTTAGATGTTGATCAAATTTTCTATGGATGATTTTGATGTAAAAAGACGTGTTTTTGGGGTGTGACCTAGAAAATACGTTTTCTATATGATAACTTTAAATTTTTATAACGCAACCTCGCGCTAATCAAATTTTAATAATGCCTAAAGATGGAGAGTGATGACATATCACTCTTAACTTTTCTTGATTAAGATATGACGTTGCACCCTTTTAAGTTTTTAGTTTGCTATTATCCCCCCATCAACGGATATCAAACAGCTATTCAGCGCTTCCATATATATCTTCGGCACTCCATTTCTCTATGAAATGACAATTAAAACGCAATGATGACTTTTCAAGGGACTACTTTTAAGTAGGACCAAGTTTTCTGTGAAAGACATTGAGTTGTTTAATTGTGTTATTGTTTATATTTGGTTATTCGAATAGAGATATAAAGTTATATCTCTATGGTTATTCCCCATCATAATTTTTCGGGAAAATAACCTTTTAGAATACAAGGAACAGAGGAAGGTCCAAAAGAACCATGTCAAAACATTAACAAGACTTCTGACCCAGGCGGAAATATTGGTAAGGACCACAATAGTGATCAAACCTCAATTGACAAAAAAACTCAGACACTCAAGTACAAACAAGTACAATCCATAAAAAGCATTAAAAAACAGGATAAAATAGACAGGTTTTTCTGTGATGCAGCAGATATCCTTCACCCAATAATACAATAAACAAGCCAAAAGATAGAACAAATAAAAATGATTAGTTGTTCTATATAAATACACAACACAGCAAAGCAGCTAATTCAGAATTAAAGCTGAGAACATCACAAATAGCTTTAATAACAGAACCATATCTGAATAATGGTTCAACAAAAAGTCTAACACTAAAAGGATATACAATTCATAGTAAGTCTGAAACCAAACCAAGAGCGTGTATCAGAACTGCCAATCATTTGAATGCATGGTTTGTCCCAGAATTCTCTGACAAAGATGTTTGCACAGTAAGCTTAAAAATAGACGAATCTATAACATATATATTTGCAATCTATCTCGATCAACTACAATCAGTAGAGAATAAAACAATGTTAAGTCTCCTTAAGCATTGTGAACATCAACAAAAGCCTCTTCTTATAGCTATGGATTCTAATGCTCATAATCGTCTTTGGGGTAGCAAATGTATTGACACCAGAGGAGAAATACTTCAATAATATAATTGATGAGCATAATCTTATAGTATTGAATAAAGGGAACGAGCCTACCTTTGTTACACAACGTGCAAGTTCAGTCATTGACATTACAATAATGAACCAACATGCTTTTAAAAAGTTTGAGGATCAATCTGATCATCGATACATAATTTTTAACTTTGGAAAATACAAACCAATCGCCAAAAAGTCAAGAAACTTAAAAAGAGTTAATTGGAATAACTTTAGACGTCACTTAGAAAATGCGTCCCTACCCGAAATATTTCCGGATTCCAACGTGATAGATCAATGTGCAGAATCATTATATTATAATAAAGGCACTTGATAATACTTGTCCTTTAAGAAGGACAATACAAACAAAATCAGTACCTTGGTGGACAAAGCATCTAGCCAGTCTGAGAAATAAACTCAACAAGCTCGAACCTAACGTAACTATAGTGTACACAGGGAAGAGTACCTAAAAACAAAAAATGAATATCGCACAACACTCAGAAAAGAGAAAAAAGACTCATGGAGAAATTTCTGCAGCAAAGCTGAGAGTGCTAAAGATATTGCAAAGTTGGTCTCAAAGTTCAAAAACCCACTGAAGACTCAATTGGTCTCCTAAAAACAGGTGATAGTTACGCACAATCACCAGCTCAATCTCTAAGGATATTAATGGAAACTCATTTTTTTGACTGCAGAGTCAATAGTACTAATAATAAATTATTGGAAGTAAATAACTTTGACATTGATTTTGTAGACAGTAACAAGGTCAGAGAGTCTTTCAACTCATTTGAACCATATAAAAGCTCAGGACCTGACGAGCTTAAGCCAATTGTACTACAACAACTCGGAGACCACCTAATCAATTACATCTCGGAACTTTACAAAATCATTCTAAGCACTGGTTATACACCCAAAATTTGGCAAGAAATGAAAGTTATATTCCTGCCAAACCGGGCAAAGATGACTATAGCTCAGCAAAGTCATTTAGACCTATCACACTCTCGAACTACATCCTTAAAGGACTCGAAAGAATTGTACAATGGAAAGTAGAAGAAGTTATCCCTAGACTTCATTCGCAACATGCTTACACAAAGGGCCTATCGACAGAAACAGCTTTGTCACAAGCAGTTGACTTAATCGAAAAATCAATATATCAAAAACAGTGCACACTTGCAGTCAGTTTTGATTGCACTGGTGCCTTTGATTACATACAATTTCACTCAGCAAATACAGCAATGACAAAACTTGGAATACCACAATGTATCGCATCTTGGTACATGGAACTTCTAAATACAAGAACAGTAACCGCTGAATTAAAAGGTGAAAAGGTCAGTGTTCAACCAACGCGTGGCAGTCCTCAAGGGGAGTTTTGTCTCCAGTGGTGTGGAACATGATCATGGATACCCTTTTGACTGAGTTCAAAGAGGATGCGGTTCAAGTTATAGGTTATGCAGATGATATCCTTTTACTAATTAGTGGTAAGCATCCAAGTACTCTTGTCAATAGAAGCAGATGCAATCAATATAGTTTTAAAATGGGGAGCAACAAACGGCCTGACCTTTAATCCATCAAAGTCAAGAGCTATTGTCTTCTCAAAAGCATATAAATTAAGATCTAAATACTTTCCGCAGTTATATATGGCTGGAATGGGTATGGAGTATGAAGCCCCAATGAAGTATCTGGGTGTTATTTTTGATCAAGTACTAACTTGGACCGAACACCTCAAAGAAAAAGCTGCAAAGTGTTCCCGCATATAGAATATGGCAAAGCAGTTATAGGGCAAAAATGGGGGCTAACCTCTGATAAAATCCTGTGGCTCTATGAAGCTATGATACGACCTATCATCACATATGGGTGTCTTATATGGGGCACTCCATTACTGCGAAGAAAGATGGAATCAGGAAATTAAAAAGCATTCAGAGAAAAGTACTTCTGGGTATGACTCAAACTCTTCGCTCAACACCGACATCAGGATTAGAAGCAGTGCTTGGGATAACTCCTCTCGACCTCTATATAAAAGAGCATGCAACAAAGTCATGATGGAGAACAAAATTTACTCTCCATGATACATGGGATGGAGTGGGCAATCTCCCAAGGCGACGAGGGCATCGTTTTCTTAGTGATAAGATACTAGACAAACTAAAACTGAATCAAGTCAATGACTATATCACTGGTTGTCGTATATGGGTTGACAACTGCCACGTTGAACACCCAGATACAATTATATACACCGATGGATCTAAAGATGAGCAGGGATGCACAGGAGCGGGATGGACTATCACTCGTGGTGATGTGTCTATTCATCAATCCTCTGTATCATTGAATAGCAAAGCATCAGTCTTCCAAGCAGAGGTCACTGCAATCACTCAGTCGGTGATAGCTCTTCTAACCAAGATAAACCATCAAAAACGTGATAATTCGATCGAATTCTCAATCAGCAATTGCTGCTATTCTGAATCCTCTCACAAAAAGTGAAACTGTAAAAAGTGTAAAGAAACATTAAACATTGGTAAATGTGATATAATATAAACCTCGATTGGTGTAGAGGTCATTCAAACATTACAGGAATGAATTTGCTGACTACCTAGCAAAAAAAGGTATCGAAAGTGAGAGTCGTTTGAGTGTTGGAGCACCTCCTAGCTACATAAAGAAGGTGATACAATTTTTTTTAGATGGTATCCGGACAATTCCCCCCTAGACAATTCCCCCCGGACAATTCCCCCCCAGACAATTCCCCCCTGGACAGTTCCCACCCGCGAATTCCCCCTAGACAATTCCCCCCTGGGCAATATCAATGACATTGGACATTTGAAACCTAACATCAAAGTAAAAGGATGTTTCTGCATTTATCTTCAAATATTTTGAAAAAGGTTACAACCTAGGATTGCAGCAGCGGTATTGGAAGATACAGAATTACCATATATTGTAGAATGCTCTGTTGCCTTACTTTTTTACCAGAAAAAGATGTTATTACTGCCTTTTTTTTTTTTTTTTGCCTATATGGTTCGACAGAATTGCATCCGACTGGATATAAATAAGCATTATAGCATTAAATTAGTCTATTGAACCTAGGATCTTATCAATGAGGTAGACCAAAAATGACCATCCCCTCTCGGGATTCGAACCTGCGCCCCCAACATTGAGAGTTGAACACGCCTAACACGTACGGCTATCGAGCTCCCTTGCCTTTGCCTTTGAAGAGCTCGCAGATAAAATAAAGAAAAGTTTAATACCGACTTCGACGAAATCTTCGATTATTTAGAGGACACTTACATTGGTCGATATGGAAGAAAGGTTCCCGTAGTCGCCCCATATTTGCAATAAATTTGTGGAATATTTTGAACCAAACGGACGAAGGACTACCACGGACAAACAATAATGTGGAAGATGGCATTGTCAGTTTTCCTCTCAAGTTGCTTCTGCCATCCAATTCTATGGAAGTTCCTTGAATTCTTAAAAAAGGAAGAAAACTTGATTCGTATCGACATCATTCTACAGCTTGCAGGTCATCCTCCACCTCTTCAAAGAAGACGATATCGCGATTGTAATCAAACGAATTTTGACCATTTTGAAAGATTATGAGAATCGTGAAATTGTAGATCATTTATGAGCTATTGCTCAGAATATGCATTTGAAAACATTTAGAAATATGTTTTTATATGTTTTGAATTATCTCTATGTGTGTAATTTAGAAAATATATAGAAAATTAAATTTAAAAAATATGTAAAAAACACAACTTTCATAAAAAATGATAAAACCAAATTATATTTCTATTATGTATGTATAAGTATACAATATACGTATACTACGGCATATATGGAGGTGATTTACCAGGGTCAGAATTCTAGGTACTAGGGAGGTGTATTTTTTTAATGATACAATTTATTATTGTTCAAAAAGTATATTCATGTAAAGGTTGCTTTTAGTTAAAAATTTTTTTTCATATAGATGGGAATTCAACGTCAAGAAAATATCAAAAATCATTGGCTAAATACTGGGCATTTTGAAACAAAGAAAATATTCTTTTTGATGTGCCTTATCTTTGGTTAGAAATCTATCACTAAAATTAGAGTTATTGACAACGATTTTTTTACAAATTAGTATAAGTTAGACTTTATGATATATTTCCTTTATTTTTTAAATAGGATAACTGTCCAGGGGGATTGGCCGGTTGGGTATTGCCAAGGGGGGAATTGTCGGAGGGAGTTAGGGGGGAATTGCCCGGGGGGAATTGTCCAGGGGGGAATTGTCTGTGGGAATTGTCCGGGGGGAATTGTTGGGGGGGAATTGTC